>CM035230.1:82486477-83195406 GCA_020226215.1 Sindora glabra
CTCACATTTTTTTTAAAACATCCTTGAAAATGTGAGGAAGATTCTGCAAACCAAATGTATCCATAATTTTCTCAATTTTCATAAACAATTTCTAATAGATCTTCTATCCATTAAAACTAATAATTTTTCAATATAAATTTTAACTCAGTAGTAAGAATAAAATAAGAAAAAAGAAAAAGATTATGCCTTGGAAAGTAAGAGAGGAAATAAAGGGCTAAAGAACTAATAAGCAAAGTAGAAAAAGATAAAAAAGGAGAAAAATAAAAGAGTGTATAATAAAATTAAACATTAAAGAAAGAAAGATAGGAGATAGAAAAGTTGAGTGAGAAAGAAAGGAAGTAAAATGGGATAAAGAGAGAAAAACAAGAGAGACGGAAGGAAGTAGAGCACTAAAAGAACGGAAGATTATATAATACAAAGGGATTTAGAAAAGTGGTTTCCTTTGGTTAAAAGGTGAACTAGCTTTCCGCTAAATATATATTTGTTGACTATAATACGTTATCAGTTGGCTAACCTTCTTATAACCTTCAAATATAGAAAAGCTAGAAAAATAATTAATAAAAAAGCACTTCCCTCTTAAATAAATGGAACCTAATTTATTATTATTTACTTTCATCATGGTTCTTTTTAAAATTTTAAAATATCTTAAAATAAAATGATTCACTCTTTATAGCATACAGATTTGCTAATATATTAGATTTAAATTTATCTTAATTACTTCATTGTTCGTAAGGGTTTTATGTGTAAAAGTGATCGAATTTTAATCTTAGGGCTTGCGTTACAGATTTTGTCCTAACAAAGTGCAAATATGGTATTAATCTTTATCTTACGGAGTGTTATGATCCAATAATTTCGGTTGTGGAACATGCGATGCTTAGACTTTAACCACTTGAGAATAAACTAGTTGATTAGTTATTCATCATTCAAGATTTCAAAAATGACAAGAACACTTATAATAATAACCATATTGAGTCAATCTTAAGATAACATATAGCACATAACAACATAACAACCAATCACTAAAGCACATAATAAAGCAAGGATGAATGTTCAATTCATGTGGATGAATATGATAAAAAGGGAGCAAAATTATATGGTAATTTTAGTAAAAAAAGGAGCTAATTCTTTTATTCATAATATGCTTTATTATATATTTTAGAATGTGCAAGGAAGGCTATCAACCTACACATTTTAATCTCTAAATTAGTGTTAAGTGACCATCAAGATCACTGAACACTCCCTCCCAAAAAGCATTCTAAGCTAAAATTTTATTGGTAGGGAAAGACATATTTTTTTGAACTACCATAAGACCTTTTCTTAGAGCTTGAAAAGGATCTAATATCCTATAATACATCAAAATAAAGATAAAAATCTAAAAGTCATAGCCATGTGCTTATCTACTTGCACTGGATAAGTTATCTTGGTCAAAATACCCCTAAAATGGGGAAAAACTCTAAAAATTGTACACAAGTCAAAGTCCTCCTAAATTTATGCCATAAGACTTCCATATGATGCTTAATTTTTATGAAAAGTTTCATCCCAATTAGAGCTCATTTGTCTTGCTAACTTGGGTCATAAGGTCGACTTGTGACATTCTTTTCCACTTAAAAAATGTTAATATCCTCATTAATGATGCAACCTAACAACTTTGCAAGAATTTTCAACCTACTTCTTAAAGTTCCTCCTTTAATTTCTTCTCAACTTGTCTTTTTACCATTTGCCAATGTTTGTCTCTAACATTTTAGTTTGACATTGCTCCCATGAAGCTTCTGCATACTGCTTCCATGAAGTTTCTACATTTTCAATCTTCAACAATGCTTATCTACTTGTATTAGATAAGTTATCTTAGTAAAAAATATCCCTAGAATAGGGAAAAACTTTAAAAATTGTACACAAGTCAAAGTCCTCTTAAATTTGCACCACAAGACTCTTACATGATGCTTAATTTTTGTGCAAAGTTTCATCCTAATCAGAGTTCATTTGTTTTACTAACTTGGGCCATAAGGCTAACTTATGATATTCTCTTTTGCATGAAAAATGTCGATATCCTCATTGATGATGCAATTTGATAACTTTGTAAGAATCTTCAGTCTGCTTCTTAAAGCTCTTCCCTCAATTTCTTCTCAACTTGTCTCTTGCCCTTTACTAATGTTTATCTTCAACATTTTAGTATGATGTTACTCCCATAAAGCTTCTGCATACTGTTCCCATGAAGCTTTAACATTTCAATCTTTAACTATGTTTATCTTCAAGTATTGGATAAGTTCTTAGTTAAAATTATCCTTAGAATAAGGAAAACTTTAAAAATTGTACACAAGTTGAAGTCCCCTTAGATTTGTGCCATAATACTTTCATATGATGCTTGATTTTAATGCAAAGTTTCATCCTAATTAGAGCTTATTTGTCTTGCTAACTCAGGTCATAAGGTCGACTTGTGATATTTTCTTCCCTTTTAAAAATGTTGATATCCTCATTGATGTGCAATTTGATAACTTTACAAAAATCTTTAGTCTGCTTCTTAGAGCTTCTGCCTCAGTTTCTTCTCAACTTATCTTTTTGCCCTTTGCCAATATTTATCTTTAACATTTTAGTCTGATGCTGCTCCCATGAATCTTCTACATATTGCTTTAAAACCTTTATGATTATCTCTTTGAAATTATTGATAATGAAACTTTTCTTTGACTTTACTAAGCTTGGTGAATTGTCTCTATAATTCTTGAACTATTTGTCTTTGTAATTGTCATGTAAGCTTGATGTCTTGAAATTATTTGTTGCTAAGTGTCTTACACCTAATGTTGTATCACATTAATGCAAAAACCAAGATTTACACTTGATTTATGTACAGGTCCCATAACTTTCTCTCAAGTCAACTTGTGTTAGGTTTTATTAATCTTAACATTTCACTTCACATTTGCTACTTAAACAAAATCACTTTTCCTTTTGAACTAGAGTTTAACACCCACTTAATGTCTCTAAGGCACTCAAACATGACATTCATGGTGTCCTTTACCATAGTTGAAAAGGTTAAATAAAATGTCATTTGCACTTTTATTCTAGCTTAAACACACTTATGCGCCTTAAGTTTTTCCCATAAGGTGCTTTTGTAACTAACTACTAGCACACTCAAAGTTATGTTAGCCATTTGTCTTTACTGTAAATGGAAACTTATGAATATATGCTTTTTGCATGCAAAAAGTAATTATAACAAAAGAAAATTGTATATGTTCAACAGCTACTCCTTAAACACTCACCTGTACTTTCTAGCAATATTATAGACTCTTTCTCAAAAGGACTTATCTCATTATCACATCTAATGAAATCTATGCAAAAGACTCCTTTTTGCCACTTTCATTACCTAACTTGCTTTTTATAAGGCCTGGTACCATCAATACCATATAGCTTCAATGATCTATCCCACCACTTTATCTTTAGCTACTCTTAGGGTGCTAGAAATTAGAATGCTTTGATCTTAGCACAAATTTCATCCTCCTTATCTAAGTCATTAACTCCTCCATTGTTGCTTTCCAATCCCATTCCTCAAAGTTTGACTTATGAGGCATCCAAGGTAACTTTTTGTGGACATTTTGCCATCTTATATAGTCTATGGCATAAGAAACAAGATAGGGTCTTCTTTCCTTTATTATCGAATGGTTGAGGAAATGCTAAGGCTTATATGTAGGTAGGCATTGTTTAGACTCTCCCCCTATTCTTGGACTTACCACCTTTGTCTGATTGTTTGACTCCTTTACTAGAATTATACCTATTTCTTTTAAAGAATTTTACATTAGAATTAGGGAAATTATGGTCTAATAAGCATTTGGCAACTATTATTGCTTCCAAAAGGATTTGAATATTTTCTCCTTTAAAGCCCTATAATAGCTTTTTGTGAAAAACTATAAATAAAGTAGAAGAGTTTATCTTTCTCAATCATATCTTAAATATCCAACACCATTATTATGAACTTTTTCACATATTCCTACATGAATTTTGTTTGTCATAGTTCTCTCAACTTACCTCTAACTAAATAATTCATATTCTCAAAATAGAAATGTACTTTTAAACTCTTGTTTAAGCTTTTTCCTAAGTGTTTAATGTGGCAACCTTATTTCCTGAATTTCCTAGTGCTTAGTCCTTTGCTAGACTTTTGCATTGTTTATAAGGAAAATAATAGCATGATTCAATTGAACTTCATTTGACCCAGTGTCGGAAGTATGGAAGTATTGATCCAAATCAAACATAAAGTTCTCCAGCTTCTGCATATCCCTTTCACTCCTATATGGCCTTAGTTTGGGGATTTTCTACTTTTGCCTACATTTGAGGCACCATTTTCTTAAGGACAATTATTAAAGGCTATCATCATTATCTTTATGAAGGCAGCTAGTTTATTTACCTTTATTCGAAGATTACTATGACATCCTTCTCTCAATGGAAAATCCCCTTAAAGCATTCCCTAATTTCATTTGGGTGTTTTAATTATAGCAATCTACTTACTGAATTGTAGGACACTACTATTACCCGAGCTTTCAAACCTTTCATTTACTTGATTTGGTGCTTGAGTTTCCTCCTAATCTTTAGCCTTTTAAAAAAGTTTAAGGATTTCCTTGGTTTGTAATCCCTTTATAAGATTAATATATGTTTTAAGATTCTTAAGTGCAATCTCAACAGCATCAAATTGTTCGGCAGTAGTCATTTTCTTTGACATTATTTAATGACTTGAAAAAGATGAAGTGGAATAAAGAAAAACATAACAAAAATCATGTTTTAATACTAAAATGTCATCATTTGGCAACTTAGATTATGGAGCATACGATTATCACCTGAAAATAAGCCAGTTAATTGGTTATTACCATTTAAAGCTTTGAAAATGACAAGTTATACCCATAATAATAATCATATTAAGTCAATCTCAAGCTAATACATAGCATATAGTAACACAACAACCTAATCACAAAAGCATACAATAAGGCAAGGATGAAGCGTTCAGGTAATACATGTGAATGCGACAAAGGTGAACAAAATTATGACTAATTTTAGTAAAAGAAGGGCTAATTCTTTTATTCATAATACACCTCATTACATATTTTAAAGCATGTAGAGGAGATTATCAAGCCACACATTCTGATTCTTAGACTAGTGCTAGTAACTGTTAAGCTCACTAGACATTCCCTCCTAAAGAGCATTCTAAATTAAAATTTTATTGATAGCAGTAGAACATACTTTTTTTGAATTATCATAAGACCATTTTTTGGAGCTTGGGAAGGATGTAATGTTCGATAATACATTAAAATCAAGATAAAAATCCAAAGATTATAGCCATGTGTTTATCTACTTGCATTAGATAAATTACTTTGGTTAAAATTATAAAAATACTCATAAAATTGGGAAAAACCTTGAAAATTGTATGCAAGTAAGAATCCTTTCAAATTTACACCACAAAACCTCCTTATGATGCTTGATTTTTATGCTAAGTTTCATCCTAATCAGAGTTCATTTGTCTTGCTAACTTGGGTTATAAGACTGACCTGTGATATAGAGTAAAGCACAAGATAGATCTTTAAGATGCAAATTTTAGGAACATGGCAACATTACCTTATCCTACCCCATGAAGCTTCACAATTATGAAATCATATTTTTTGCTTATTCACTCAACACATATGTATAATATATTTAATTTTCTTATTAACTTAAATGTTAAAAATGTAATAAAAAATTAGATTTACATTTTTATTTAATTATTATACTTGAAAATTAAAATCTAGATATATTTATCTTGATAATTTCCTTATTAATTTGAAATTGGTTAAATAATTTGTATATAATTTTAAACGTTGATATATTTTAGTAAATCATGGATTACAGAGATAAAATACCAACAAATGAAGATGAACAGGGATGTAACAAAACAAAAAGTCATCATGATAAAAAAGATAGCATAGAAAAAGATAAGATTGATCTATCCTCATTCCAACCTTATTACCATCCTATTCATGTGCCTTTAACAACATTGTTTTGACCTATCAAGTATTAATTACTATAGGTTGAAGGTGACCTTACAAATATTTACCAACAACCTAAGATATAAGGGTGTTAATATGCATGATATTAATTTTGAAAGGATTTAATTTTAATCCATTAACAATGTTAAGAAAATTACATTATCAATCACAAAATTTTCCATTGTAAAAATTTAATTCACAAAATAATATATTCCTAACAGTCTTAACATTTTAAGAGGAATATAATTGGAAGATATATCCAATTATTATATTTCATTCAATTAATTTTTTTAAACAATGTCATAATAGTGCATTTCAAGAAAATTTAAATATTTTTAAAAAAATTACTCAATTATTAAAAATATAATCACTAAAAAAATTAATCAATAACACTAAAAAAGAATCCAGATCTCTACTTGCAACTAGTAATAGAAGTTATAGTTGCAAAAGGACATCATTCATTCACCATAATCTACTGCATTGTCTATATGTCTTATAACAAATCAATAACAACTCCCCTTTTTTGGGAATAGTAGTTGCAATTGTGGAAGGTGATTCTTATCATGTTTCAATTGTGGGAAGTGATCTTGATCCTATTAAAAAGTATAGTGATAAGTGGAAGTCAATAACAAAATAATAATGGATACAAATTAGTGATAAATAACAATATACAATAGCAACCTATAATAAATAATAACAAGTAGTGGTGAATAATAATACTAAATGACAATGACTTTGGGTGATTATTATGGCACAGTATTGATAGAAAAATGAATAAAATAATCTTCTTATATGACAAAAAATTTTCATGTCATGAATTATAAAATACACACCTTTTCTAAAAATGTTTTTGAAAAAATTAAACTACAGTCATTTTCAAAGTTGTTCACGTTTCAATTTTATTCCCTTATTTCATTACTAGAAATGTAAAAAAGAACAGGTGAACTAAATAGCCTTTATTAAGCACTCATGGAACCACATCATAAAAATTAGAAATTTTTTTTATACTTGCAATTCATTTATGTTTTGTTTAGTTGTTCACCTGTTAATTTAATGGATCAGAACCTCTAAAATGTTAGGTGGACTTTAGAGATCATCTAGCACTTTAAAAAGTATGTAACACTTTAGAAAGGGAAATGAGTATTATAACTCTATTATTGTTATCGAAAGACATTATGCCATTTGCCATTATATGTAACTTGAAATGAATCGTATTGCTATTTACCATTATGCATAACTTGTAATGAATTGTTTTTATAGTAGAATGATCCTACCCACTAAAGATACACCATTCCAACAATATGCCTCACAAAATTCAATTGGAAACCACCAACAACATAAATTCTTGCACAACATTCTTGTAGAGACAATTACACTATGAGGTTAGAGAATTGAATATCCTATCTTGTGAAGCTAAAGAAAAAAAACCATTTAACTAGAAAACATAAACATAACACAGCTTTACAAAAAATAGAATAAAATAATATAAAACATGTTTAATCTAAACAAAATACTAAAAAAGAAATATAACATAATCATGATGCTTCGATATGAATCAAGAAGTAATTGTAATTTCTCTAATTATAAAATGATGTCACAAGTTTTGCAACATAATTTATGTAGAATGACACTAGCAATAAGAAGCAATTGTCATGAAAAATCCCCAGCCGAATAGAGTTGAAATTGTGCAATCAAATTAATTAAATAACACTAGAATGCTAGATATCAATTAAGAACTTATTAACAACTAAGAATAAGGATAATATAAAAAGTACAATTGTCAAAATGTCTCATAGATAAAGTTTTTCGATACTTAGATTATTCAAATAGGAAACATTAAAGACATAATGATAACAGTAGCAGAATTTAAGTTTTAATTTATAACATAAAAAAAATATCATAGGCCAAAACTATCAAATAAAAAGGGATCTATCAATGAAGGGACATTCACAAGCTAATGCACCCTCTATATAATATTCTTGACAGTAAACTTGATACCTTGGTCCTTGTTGGTACTTACACAACCTTTTGCTTTACGATCTTTATCCAACTTGAGCTTGGTGATCACAACATTTAAAGGATGAATATCAACATCGATGTTTTAGCTATTGACTTTCTCATAGATAATCCTCTTGATATGAGTGACCTATTTATAGTGATAGACTTGAACAACCTTGCCATTGCGTCTATTGAAGGTACCACGAATAACCTAAACTTTGTTATCCTTACAAATTGGCATGGATTTAATGTTATACTTGTTGTGGAGATCAATGAAGAGTAATGCACTCGTTAGACCACAACGTTCATTGGATGACACTGTAAAATAAACCTTATAACTTTTGCTACAAGAGCTTAGGACTCTATGATTGTACTTCATTTAGCTTTTTAAAGGAAGAACAACAATTTCTCTCTTATCTTTGAAATGGAGATGGTAATTATAGAGTTAGGATTTAAGAAATTAATTACAAGTATTAGGTTTTTTTTTCCTTTTCCTTTGTGTCATAGTAAGCCTAAATGAATCAATCCTTTTGCTTAAAAATAGAATATTGCACATTAATTTAAAAGGAGAAATGATGATACACCACTAAAAAATGGTGCACCAATTTTCATTAAATTTATGACTGCTATCTTGTTGTGCACAAAATTAGTCGATTTTAAAGGAAAGCTATGGGCTAGTTTTTGAATTTTTATATTTACCTCTTTATTTTTAAAAGTTGCCAATGTAGGACAATCCAAACAATGATTTTTCCTTTTTCTCTACTCTTTTCCTTGCAATCTCCTATTCTTTTAAGATTGGTTTTCCTTTTTGAAAGATAAAGGACTTCTCATTTAGCCTTATTTTTTCTACCAATAACAAGAGATCAAAAGGCCGCACCTTTGGTAGATCTCTTAGGGCTCAAAGAAGTTGAAACCACTAGCCTAGCTGTTGCTTCATTTTGAGGTTTATTGACAACAGTACTTTTAATAAATTTGGACTCTGAAATTAAAAATGACTTTCTCAAATTGGATCCTTTGTTCTTGGCCTTCAATGAGAAAGAAGTGAAGGCATATGCTTCTTCTTGAATCACCCAAGTAGTTATCGCACAAAAGATGCAACCTTATAACCTTACTCTAGCCAACATTGATGATTGCATTATGACATCAAACCCTCCATGGATCTTTCATTCTCTTCGAATAATAGTTCAAATAGCAAAATTTATGATTCAATCCTAACTCACATAGTATACGATAATGCAGAACCAATATCTAGACTATTCAAACTAGTGCTAGTTCTTCGTATGATGCTGGTAATGAAAAACTTCTAACACACCAAATGAATATTATCAAACATAATATCCAGAGAAGAGAAATGAAAATTTTCCTTCCTAACCTTTCGTCCCGTTTCCACTTGCCTTGCACAACTTGCTTATTCCACAACAACCTCCTCACCCTCACTGATGACACCCCTTCACCCTTAATTTTCATTGCTCTTTGCTCGTTTCCTTCTTGCCGGTTCTTTGTCTAGGCTGAGTTAGATCATATATCAAGCCAAGATTCACAAATATATTTCATCATTTTGTTGGGACCATTATGTAAATATCATCTTTTCAATTCCCCATAACTTTCTCAGCTAAAGATTAAATACTCTCCCTTCATTCGGTGAAACATCAGGGCACCCTACTATATCAGTAATGCACTATAAATTCTTCTCTAATTTTAAACTTCACAATTCACTCATGTAAAATAATTGTACATTACTCATGCAACAAAAATTTTTCACAATCGATCACAGAATTTAGCATGATTTATATGTCTGGTTCGCTGTATCATACATGTCGCAGAATTTACACTGCCTTACTATTCTAGTGAACCTCGCAATACTATTTTTAATTCAATTCAAAAAGATAATTAAAAATATTATAATATTAAATATAAATTGTATTTTTTTAATATTATTGAATTACTAAAAATATACTAAAAATTTGAGTAAAAATTTGATCAGACAGCAACCGCAACAAAAAGTGATAGCCAATAGGAAGAAAAAAAGGAGTAAATGATGATAAACAGTAAGTAGTCAACCAGGACAAATAGTAAGGAAATAGTAAAAAATCAATGAATGATGATAAACATTATCAACGGCAACAAGTGAGAGCAAACAACGACGGACTCAAGCGACAATGGACAATGACAAACCAGTGTTAGTGGGTTGAGATAGGAACGTAGTTACGGTGGTAAAAGGACAAAATCATTTTTATTTTATTGGAACATCCCCGGCTATGAAAATTGAAAATACCCAACTCACAGAAAATATTGAATAAATAACATTCCTAATAATGTTCACATTCCAAAATATTTTTATATTTTAAACCGAACTTGAAATTTTATCATTTCTCTAGAGCATTACAGGAATACATCAAAAGGGCTGTAATTCTATTTGCCAACATGCATAAACTAACATAAAATCATAAACGATTTGTTTATGCAGTAAAAGGATGTCAGGGATCCTATCAGCTCAAGATGCACCATCCAAAGAACATTCTTAACAAAAATCAATTAGTAACCACCAACAACGCAGATATTCACCTGCACAGCGTTCATACCAAGACAGATGCCTAACTTTCTAGTTAGGTTAGAAGAATCATTTGAAGAAGGGAGAATTGAATATCCCACGAGCTAAAGCAAATACCATTCAACCATGAATTGCTAACCAAAACACAGATTTACAGAAAGAATCTTTAATCCAATCAAAAAACAAGAATATGCAAACTCTGCTATCCTACACTGATCAATGAAGTTGACGCGTACCAGTCATTATAGCTTCCATGCACAATCAAAGCCTAAAACATAGACAAGCACAAAGCAAAAATACATCACAGGGCCTACTTTCAAGGGCGCTCAATTAGTCAATCACACCGAATACTAACCGACATCTTAATTACCCATTTACAATGTACAATTGCTGAATTTCGACCAAACTTGTAAGCCACATTTAATCGCACAACTGCTATGTTCACCAGTAATAACAAGGTAATGCAAAGACGCTAGTGCTCTTGTTATAATTCAGCATTACTCGCCCACTAGTATTGCTAGCTTTTATCGACGAGCATAAAGGCATACTAAACAATTAAATAAATATTGCACTACAAACGCATACAAGTAACATTGACAGCATTTTCAGTAACTAGTTGTTCCGTAGACCAAGTACAGCAAAACCAAATCTACACTATAGCATGCAATGCAAGGCCAAAAAGAAAAAAAAAGGTTTTCTGTACATCTAGTTATCACTTGTCTAAAGCTTACTAATCAATGTTAGCCAAGTGCTTGCCAATTAAAAACTCCGTTCCCAACATTCTTCTATATTTAAAATCAAAATCCTTTGTTGATTTATGCAAGCACTTCATGTAACAACCAACAATTTAAGCTGCGTACACAAACAGAATGGGAAGCAGGGAAATAAACAGAATATGCAAGGCAGATAATATAAGCCTACATACTTGAATTGAATAAATCAGTGGCCGCTTAAGATAGGCCCACCTATTCTGTTCTCATTAAACCCATAAAAGCCCTGTAACATCACCAAAACACTAGACACGAATCAAGAAGTAAAATACTTGATTTCTCTAATCATAAAATGATATCAGAAGTTTAGCAACGGAGTTTCTCAAGTCAAGAGAGGCAATGAGAAGTAACTGTTACCAAAAAAAAAAGAAAGAAAAATCCCCAACGGAATAGGATTTTAATAATGCAATCAAGTATATTAACAACAGAAAACCCAGTGGCAGTTACGAAATTATTAGCAAAAATCAAATCCATAACTAATCCAGCCAAAGAACTGGCGAAGGATACAAAAACATAACAAAATTTCAAAATATTTCATTAATCAAATGCTCTTCAAGTACCCAGATTGATCAGAGCAATAAAAGACACGATGATAATACTAATGAAATTCAAGTTTATCTTTATAACACAAAGAAGACAACGTAAGCCAAAACTATCGAATAAAGAGGATCTATTAATGAAGCCACATTCACCGACTAATCCACACTCTGCATGATATCCTCAGCTGTGAACTTGGTGCCCTTGTCTTTGTCGGCAGCTGCACGACCCTTTGCCTTGCGATCAAGCAGAGACTTACGATCCTTATCCAATCTGAGCTTGGTGATCACAACCTTTGAAGGATGAACTCCAACATTGACGGTCGATCCATTAACTTTCTCACGGGTAATCCTCTCGACGTGAATGACCCATTTCCGGCGATAGACCTGAACAACCTTGCCCTCGCGTCCCTTGAAGGTACCACGAGTAACCTGAATCTCGTCGTCCTTGCGAATCGGCATGGACTTGACGTTGTACTTGCTTCGGAGGTCAGCGGAGAGTGGTGCACTCATTATAACCCGGCGGACACTGGAGGGCGCCGTGAAATGAGCCTTGCGGCTCTTGCGGCGAGAGCTTGAGACCCTGGGGTTGTACTTCATTTTGGCTCTCTGAAGAAGGAACACGGGTTTCTCCCTGGCGGCAATGAAGGTTTGGGAAATTTATACAGATAAGCTAGTCCTAGGGTTTTCAATTTTTTTTTCTGCCTCACATTTTTCTTCTAATCGTCCAGTAGGCCCAAATGGAAGCCCGATTCTGAAATATTGGTTGTGACCACTGACTGAGCCCATATAGCCTTCACTTTACAAATTAAACCATGTCTTGGATGAAAATTTTTATGCAGGCCGATGGACAACATAGTCAGCCCACACTGCGACTCCGTTTATTTTTTGGAACTTTTTTGGGGAAAATATACAAAACTCCCTCAAAATATAATCTTGTAACATTTAACGCCTTAAACTTTTAAAAATTATAAAACACCTTAAAATTTTGATCAAATTGAAAATGTGAATATCTTAGTTAACAGAAACGGAAAGCAGCGAAAACAATGGAAGCAGAGTGAATGGAAGATCAAATGCAACAATTGGTTATCTAAAAATTCAGGTATACTAATTTTCTTGTATCTTAGAATTGTGATTAGCTTCTTCTGTGTTAATTTTACTTATTTTCATGCAAAAAGAAAAAATAAATGATAAATAATTTGCTATTTTGAAAATATATTTTGTTTTATTTTTGTTCATGGCAGTAGTTTGATTTGTTTTTAAATTTAATAGTGGAAGAAAATAATTGAATTGAAGCAGAAATAGGATTTGAGTTTTCATATGATTAAGCAAATGTAAAAGGGATTTTGTTTTGGGTTGTTGATACACAAGATATTGAAACACAGAATATGATGAAATTTGTCACTTTATTTATTAATTTTAGACATTATTCTTGTACAAGCTTACTTGAAAACTTTAGTTATTGTGTTAGTTTTGAGAATAATTTTCTTTATGCATCTTAAAATTTAATTGTTAAGATACAGCTAGTGTTTCGGTTAGTGGGATAAAAAACAACATATGATGTTGTATTTGACACAATATACAAATATTTAACTTAAGATAATGATACTTCAGCCAAATAAATGTATCAATATAAAGCATTAAAAAAAAAGTGATGCAGACTTTGCACAATCATGGCAAAATATTTTTAAGGTCCAATTTACATATTTCTAATTCAAATATTATTGTCATGTAGCTTGTAACTGCCTATCGGTTTAAAAAAGGATAATTCCCTTATTGAATGATCTCAAAATAATTACATTGAGGATATTTCACTAATTCTATGGTTGTTTAGTAGGTTTCCACCATTGGATCAAGGACTATTACTACAACATATGAAGTTCTTTTTTTAAAAAAAAAACTTTTTTTTTTGGTTGAATACTACATCATATGTGGTTCAAATAGCACATGTAGCGCTACACGTTGTAGTCTAGTCAGCTAGCTACCGCTTAATTCCATAATGCTTGGCAATAACTTCCTTTTGATTAAAAAATTGACAATCAGATAGTGGGTCAAATTCATGCTCAAAACAACGAAAAAATGGGTCTATGTTTATTTTAATTCAGATATTCATGTTTTCATCTTGGTTTAAAATTTAAAGGTCATTTTAATACTTTTAAAAGTTCAAAGAAATTATGTATTACAATATCATATTTTGAGAAGGTTTTATGTATTTTCCCTTATGTTTTTCATATGAAAAATTTATTTCAATGAGTACTATGTGCTTTTTCAGTTTGTGATTAAAAATTATGATATTTAGAAAGATATAATAGTAGAATAAGATAATTTTTTCTTTTAAAAAATTATTTTTTATTAAACTTCTTGTATTTGATAGTGACTATTTAAGTTATTTTTTTATTATTTTAATATTTTATAATTATATTTTTATAAAAGATAACTTGTTACGTTACTCTATATTGAGAGGGAAAGATTGTTGATTAGATTAAAATTATGCTTTCTCTTAAATTTTATTTACAAAAATAATTTGATTTATTATCTTCTTCAATGTTAGGTACAACGTTGCTTTCCACGTATTCTATAAATTGTTAGACCTCGCTGCAACTTTGACAAGCAATTTAAGACTTGATTGGTTAATTATAAAAAAAAAATACATTTTGACCCAATATTGTTTAATTTGCAACATCTATATATTTTATACTAGTGGTGACACTTTTTACTTTTTATAACAAGTGTTATTTTCATATTTCGTCATGTATTAATGTGTCATTTTTTTATTTATCTTCCAATATTAAATTAATTTTTAATAAAATTTTAAATTTAAATTCCTTTTTATCTATCACTAGAATTATAAATATCAAATTATTCTAATCTCATAAAAAGCTTTTCAAATTATATTTATATGTTTATAAATTAAATACTAATATCATTAAATGGTATCAATATAATATAAAATATTTTATAATAAATTTTTTAAATAGTTAAAGATCTATTCTTTTTGAATTATTTTACTATAGATCATACAGTCTGACTTTTATGTCACATTTTAAAATTTTTTAATTTTATTTTAAATACATAATAATTAAAAATAAACACAATAAATTATATTTAATATTTTTATAACTTTTTATATATTTAATATTCTTATCTGAAAAAAATAAAAATTTTAATAAATGATACAAATATATGTGCAAAATACATATTGAGTAGAATTTTGATTCATGGATTAGGTTTAGTTAGTATACCGTGTATGTTAGGTACGTAATGCGTATAAAAATATTATTCAATTTACTTACACATATATGCAAAAAAATTTATATGATCTTTATGATTTTAAAAAAATTAGACATGATGTATCATCCTAATAAAAATACATATAAAACATAAGAGGATATAATAATAGATAAATTCAAACAAAATAAAAATAATTTAAGTTCAAGTTTTGATATAAAATTTTAAAACCTATAAGTAAACTTCTAAAAATAAAAAAAATTAAAACAAACTGAAATAAAATATAAATATATTATAATGCATCAAAATTACAAAGGTGAGAACCATTAGGTTAAGTAACATTTTAGGTTTGATACTGAGCTCTTGCATGTATATTTAGTAGAATAGTTACTCTTATTATTACTTAAAATAAGAAAAATTATAAAGAATTTTAATTTAAATAGGAAATAAAGGTTCATTTATTTTTGACAAAAAATGGATTTTTATCAAAAAAATTTATAGAAAAATGCATTTATTGAAAATGCAATAATTTTCTATTTTATTATTTGAGTGATAAAAAAAAATCTTTTGTTTAGTATTTAAAGATATTATTTTCTTCTATTAAAAAAATGATGTTTTTCCATATTTATCTATCTTGCTCTTTTAGTAATCTTTAGATCTCGTGTTGTAACTTTTGTTTAGATTTTTTTGTACTTGAGCTTTAATCCCATTTCTTAAAAAAATAGAAAAATTTGTAAGGTTAAGTTATACAAATAACATTTAAAGAAGAATAGTCAAATCTTTAAGATATTCATAGGTGCAATTTTCAAGGAAATAGTTAACAAATCTTTAATTGAAAAAAATAATAAATTAAGTGTATTTGTACTAAAAATAACATTCAAAAAAGAATATTTAAACTTTCTTTTTCATATTTGTCATTTCTTAATTAAATTAATTCACATTTATATGAATTTTTTTTATCAAAATTGATAATCACATTTTTCCATTCTCTTAATTACTAAAAATAAATTATTAATATATTTTTTAATATATTTGTAAGAATAAAATGAGACAACAAAAATAGATGGTGTGTGTAGGAGAGTGAGAGAGGAAATGGAAGGATAAAAAAATGGTAAACAAAGTAAAAGAGATTAAAAAAAATAGAAAGAAAGAGAAAAATAAAAGAGTATGATGAGATTAAACATTAAAAGAAAAAAAAAGATAGAAGATAGAGGAGTTAAGTGAGAAAGAAAGGAAGTAAAATGAGATAAGGAGAGAAAAATAGGAGAGATGGAAGGGAGGAACGTATTGAGAGAGAGGAAGATTATATAATATAAGGCAATTTAGAAGAGTGATTTTTTTTTTAAGTTAAAAGATGAACTAGTTTTCTCCTAAATATGCATTTATTGACTACGATATGTTTTTAATCGGTCATCCTTCCTATAACCTTCACACATTGAAAAGTAAGGAAAATAGTTAATAGAAAAGTATTTTCCTCTCAAATAAGCAGAACCTAATTTATTATTATTTACTTTCATTATAATTTTTTTTTCTAAATTTTAAAATATCTAAAAACAAAATGATTTGCTTATTATAGCATATGAATTCACAAATATATCAAATTTAGATTTGCTTACACAATATTTTTATTTGTAAGGATGGTAGAATTTCAGTTTCGAGGCTTATCCTATAAATTTTATCCTAACAAGGTGTGGATATGGTATTAACTTCAACCATATTTTCAAGATGCATATTTTATAGACATAACAGCATTCATGAGAGAGATTCTTGAGACACATATTTTAGAGACATGGTAGTATTAGCTTTTTCCTAGCTCATGGAGTCTCACAATTATGAAATTACATTTTTTTTCTTATTCACTCAACATATAAGTATGATATATTTGGTTTTTTAGTAATTTAATTGTTAAAAAGATTAAGATTTATTTCTTCATTTAATTATTACATTTGAAAATAAAAATAATTAGATATATCTATTTTGATAATTTCTTTATTAATTTAAGATTGATTGAACAAATTATATGTAATTTTAAACCTTAATGTATATTGGTACACCACGAATCACAAAATAGAGCACAAAGTTGCCTTGTAAATGAAAATAGACAAAAGTTTAACATCACAAATAGTTATATGACAAAAAAAGTATGATAAAAAAAGATAAGATTGATTTGTTTTCGTTCCACCTTATTACCATCCTAATCATGTACCTTTGATAACATTTTTTTTACTTATCAAATATTAAATATACTGTTAGTTAAAGGTGATCTTTTGAATATTTTACCGATGAATAAAGAATATAAAAGTGTTTAATATGCATGATATTGATTTTGGATGGATTTGATTTTGATCTATTAACAACATTAAAAAATATCATATTATTAATCACAGGATTTTGCACTATAAGAATTTAATTCATAAAATATTATATACTTAACAATTTCTTAGCATTTTAAGAGAAATATAATTCAAAGAAATGTCTCATTATTATATTTCATTCAATTATTTTTTAGAGAATGTTATAATATCGTATTTTTAATATATTTAATTTTTTTAATATATCATTTTTGAAAATTGAATACTTAACTAAAAAATAATCAATAACATTAGAAAGGAATTTGAATCTCTTCTTATAACCTCAACAATAGAAGCTATAGTTGCAAGAGGAGATCGTTCATTTGCTGTAGGATTGCTACATTATTTATGTTTTTCATAGCAAATCAATAGCAATTCTTTCTTGTAAGGAATTTATGTGCCTTATTACTAAAAATTGAATGATTAACACTAAAAAAATATTAACACTAAAATGGAATTTAGATCCCTTTGCACACAGAATTTGAATCTCCTTTTATAACGCTAGCAATAGAAGCTATAATTGTTAAGTTTACTATATTATTTGCATGTCTCATAATAAATTAATAGTTAACCCTCTTTCCCCAAGCCATTTGCACTGTCATAGGAGCTACAATTGCAATTATAAAAGGTGATTTTGATTTGTTGTAATGGTGGGAGGTGATCCTAATCCCATTAAAAAGTATATAAATAAATAATAATTTGTAACAAAACAATGGTGAATACTAATCAGTAATGAATAATAGCAATTAATGATAGTAAACAATAATGAACAATAGCAAGGTAAACAATAATACTAAATGGCAATAACTTAATGTAATTATTGCAATATAGTATTGATAAAAAAATGAATAAAATAATTTTTTTATGTAATAAAAAATTTTCATGTCATGAAATATAGAATACCTACCTTTCATGAAAATGTTCTTGAAAAATTTATACTATAATTATTTTCAAAGTTGTTCATATTCCAAATTTATTCAATATGCTAAAAATGTTAAAAAGAGCAAATGAACCAAATGCCCCTTACTAGTCACTCTCATAACTGCATCATAAAAAATTTGTTGAAACTTACAAGTCACTCATGTTTTATTGAGTTATTCACCTTTTAGTTTAATGGATCAGAAACTTTAAAGTGTTTGATACAATTTAGAGATTATATAGCATTTTAAGTATGTTGTATTTTAAAAAGAAAAATGAGTATCATAACTCTAATATTATTATCTAAAGATAAAAGCCCATCTATTATTCAATGTATAGATTCCTTCTATAGCAATACAATTTTATTGCTATTTGCCATTGGGTAATACTATAAGGAGTTTCATCACTTAAGAGGTCAAATATTTCATCATTAAATTTTTTTTAAATCTTAAAATAAGTGAGTTAAAATTAAATACACAAATCTTAATACAATAAATATAATTCAATAATGAAAATACTTAATTTCTTATGAGGTATAGCTCCCCATAGCATTACCTTTTGCCCATTATGCATAACTTGTAATGAATTATTTTTGCAGTAGAATGATCTCATCCATTAAAGATGCACTATTCCAATAATTTGCTTAATAAAATTCTATTTGCAATTGTCAACAATGCAAATACTTGCACAATGTTCATTTTTTTTGAATCTTAAAGCAAGTGAATTAAAATTAAATACATAAATCTTAATATATTAAATACAATTTAATATTGAAAATACTTAACTTTTTAGAAAGTAGAGCTTTTCATATTATTACCTTTTGCCTATTATGCATAACTAATAATAAGGTAGAGCTCATCATATTATTACCTTTTGTCTATTATGCATAACTAGTAATGAATTATTTTTGTAGTAGAATGATCTTATCCATTAAAGATGCACTATTTCAACAACTTGCTTTATAAAATTCTGTGGGCAATCGCTAACAATGCAGATACTTGCACAATGTTCTTATAGAGACAATTACACTACAAGGCTCTCTTCACAAAAAGAGAATTGAATATCCTATCCCATAAGGCTAAAATAAAAACCATTTAAATAAAAAAAATCTAAACATAACATCACTTTACAAAAAATTGTTTAATTCAAACAAAATACTAAAAAGGCAATATAACATCATCGTGTTACTTAGATATGAATTAAAAAGTAATTAAATTTAGTTTCTTTAATCATGAAATAATGTCACAAGTTTTACAACATAAATTTTGTAGAATGGCATTGGAAATAAAAAGCAATTGTTATGAAAAATCCTTAACTGAATAGGATTGAAATTGTGTAATTAAGTCAATTAAATAACATCGAAATACCCAATAACAATTAAGCACTTATTATTAGTAGCTAATAATAATGATACTGTAAAAAAAAAGGGAGCATAATTGTTAATATATCTCATAGAAAAATCTCTTAAAGTATTAAGATTGTTTAGATAAAAAAAGTTAAAGACATAATGATAATAGTAGCAAAATTCAAGTCCCAATTTATAACACTAAGAAGGAAAAATCATAGGTTAAAAGTATAGGATGAAAAAGGACTTATTAATGAAGAGATATACACCAATTAAGCCACATTCTGCTTGATATCCTCACTGATAAACTTGGTACCTTTGTTTTTATTAGCAGTTGCATGACATTTTACCTTGCAATTAAGCAGAGATTTGCAATCCTTATTTAACTTGAACTTAGTGATCACAACCTTTGAAGGATGAATTCCAACATTGATGGTTGAACCATTAATTTTTTTTAGGTAATTCTCTCAATTTGAATGATTCATTTATGGTGATAGACTTAAACAACCTTACCATTGCATCCTTTGAAAGTACCATGAATAACTTAAACTTCATTGTCCTTGCGAATTGGCATGAATTTGATGTTGTATTTACTATGGAAGTCAATGAAGAATGGTACATTCATTATACCATAGCGTTCACGAATGGTGCCATGAAATGAGTCTTGTACCTCTTGTGTGCAAGAGCTCGAGACTTTAGGATTATACTTCATTTGACTCTTTGAAGAAGGAACAAATGTTTCGTTTTTACATTTGAAATGAAGATACATAAAAATTTGGTACTATTTTTATACAATATTTGATAAATGCATTATTTTTTTATAAAATTTAGATGTAAGATACATCTTAATGTATTTTAAGAAATAGAAATAAAATTTAATATTAATAATAAAAAAAATAATGCACATGATAGAAATTATATAAAGGAAGTACATTACTTCTTTTAATGCTGTAGCATTAAAATTTTTTCTTGTAGAATGGGATTCTTAACATTATTGAGGTTTTTCGTGCTATGTTTTTTTTTTTTTTTATAAATAAACAGCTACTTTTTGAATCTTAGAAATCATCCAATCATCATATCGGAGTTATCGATCAAAGTTTTGTCAAAATGTAATTAGAAGTAACATTGAAAGTTATAAAAATACAATTTTTTTCTTCTAAATGATGCTATTTGCATTGATACGTGTCATTTTGAATGGCATATAGTGTAAGGATACTACTATTTTAAAATCTAATACGAGAAGACGAAGGTAGTATAAATACTATGTATACATTATATATTTATATATATATAAACATTTAATACAATTGATTCCTAATGTGTTTCGAAATTTTAAAAATGTGAATTGAAGATATTTTAATGTATATATCAATATAAAAACATCAAGATTTTCATTATATATATATATATATATATATATATATATATATATATATATAATATCCTTAAGTAATTGATACTACCACGTATTAATCCTCTTTGGTCGTTGAAGCTGATCACAGATCCACGTCTCATCAGTTCGCTCATATAATTTGTGTGGGCTTTTTTTTTTCTCTATGCTTTTTTTTAAAGACTCACTGGGGAGTCTTCCCGGTGATTCAAAAAATTGTGCGCTTTATTTGAAGGAAATTGAACTGAAAAGGGAAGCCATTAAAGCGAGCATTTATGAGTGATCACGTGGAAGCCATTAATGCTTCTCCCAAACCAAATTCAACATTTCTCATCTAACAAATCCTCTCTGCCGATAACAGCAGCAGTATCATCCAATTCCATGTGAATTAACTCAAGCAACAATGGGAGATTGGAGCCATTTAGGAGTCGTCGACACAATCTATGAGGATGAATGTGAATTCTTATCCTCTGCCTCCTCTTCCCCTCTCTCACTAACCTCTGCCCTCCGCCACAGAGTTGAGGCTTGGTAATTCCTTTTTCCCTCTTTTTAATTTTATTTTTCTCTTATACTTCTTATGTTTTAAGAAAATTGTTCTGAATAAATTTCCCGTTTTCCCTTGTTATACATTTTCTATCGATTGACCTGAATTTATCAGGTCACAGGCAACTGGGCGTGAAACAGACATCTCGATATGTGTTCTAGGAACACGTTTTCATCTGCACAAGGTTGGTTTGATCCACCTTTGCCATTTGCTGATTCATGTTTTGATCTGCAATTGTGAACGCCTTCTTTTTTCCCAGTTTCTTCTTTTCTAATCCATTAAACTTGCGTTTTTAGTTTTTGGTGTTTGGACCAAACCAAATTCTAAACTTCCTTCTTCCACAACCTTGATTATTTACAGGAGATTACCGGGGGGGGGGGGGGGGTGCTAATTTAGACACAATGAAAGAGGGGTAAATGGGATTTTGCACTTGCCGGAAGTATTAAACCCAATATCTCTTGAGGACACCGGAAGGATGTGGCTCTTTTATGTTTCATTCTTGCTCTTACTGGGCATTTTCTGAATTATGGCTACCTACGGATTCATAACAAGTGCGTCTTCCACTTCCAGTAAAAGTCAGAGGCTGAATTGTCATTATTAAGTACTTAGAACATTAAGAGATAGCAACCGCCACCAAAATTAGCAGGGGACAAACAGAATAAAATTAGCAACTCCATGTTAAAGATGCTTTATAACAAGAAGGAACTCTGTCAAAATAAAATAACAGAGGCAAAAACGAAGGAATTTTCACTAGAACGGTGAAACCAAGCGGGGGATACTATGGTTATTTACCTTTATTTTTTTTTCATGTGTATAGATTATTTCTGATAACTGTTGAAGCATGTGTTGTATCCAATCATTTAAATATGATTTCTATATTTTTTACAAAATACATTACTTATAAATTAATCTAATCATTTAAATATGATTTCTATATTTTTTACAAAACACATTACTTAAAAATTAATATGATAACTAGGAGAGGATCAAAATTCATTTTTAGATGACCATTGACTTTGTCTCAATTCCGTGTATTTTCTTTCAAAAGCGAATTTAGCTTCCTCTCTTATTAAAGCTTTTAAATATTATTTTTTAATTATCAAAATAAATAATATATTATACTTTATTAATATATAAATAATATTTTTTCTTTATAAAAAGTACTTTTATACGTATCAAACAAAGCAGAGTGTCAAAGCTATTTCTTTTTTGCGGACAATAGCTCCAATTCTCTGCATTAAAATGCCAACACGAAGGGACAACCCCTTAATAATTACGGCTACATAAAAATATGTGCATCACTTTACTGCTGTTAATGAAATGACGGATGTCTCATTACTTAGTGACAGTTACCCTAACTGTTTCTTTTCTCGTTTTTAAGGATCTCCTAACATCCCGAAGCTCCTATCTGAAACCGCATTTGACGGAACTGTCCCATTTCACTCTATCTCCTCCGTTAAACATAACCGCCGACACATTCACCCTTGTAGCCGACTTCTGTTACAGCAGCAACGTGCAGATAACGCCGTCCAATGTCGGACCACTCAGAACGGCGTCGGAGTTATTGGGCATGAACGAATCCCGAGGCAATGGCGTTGACAACCTCTGCCAACTGACGGAAGCGAGTTTCCGTAGCATTATTGGTTTCAGCCAAGAGTACGCGTCCATGGTTCTCCGTTCTTGTCTCCCTCTGCTTCCCGAGGCTGAAACGACGGCGTCTCTTGTCAGCCGGTGCATTGAAGCCTTGATTTCTGCAGATGATGAGAGCCAGAACGTTGATTTCAATTTTAAGTTCTTAGAAGACATTGTAGAGATGCAACCTGAAGATTTTCAAAATATTGTGCAGTCCATGAACAAACGGGTCAGAAACCATGATGTCCTTTACAAGATCATTGATTTTTATCTGACGGTACGCTTACTACAAACTCAACTCACAACTATCCAATTATGCATAATTGATTTTTGTATCAGACAGAGAATACAACCATATGTTGATGTCACCGTGATTCGCATTTGTGAAGGAAAACAACCTGGGAAAACTTACAGAGGAGCAGAAAACTCGAATATGCAATTCTATAGACTGTACGAAGCTCTCAACAAAATCCCTCATAGAATGCATTCAAAACCCAGCAATGCCATTGAGATTCGTAGTGCGAGCCATGCTGGTAGACCAACTCAACTCTCGCAAATCCATCGTCTCTGATGCTCAAGTTCGAAGCAGCAGGCCGCAACCGCGTCCTTCCGCACCAGCAACGACGTCGTCCCTAACACTTGGCCATTATCTACAACGCGAGTCAGGGATTCGCCAGGCCACGCAGCTCAAGGAAGCCATGGATTCAACCAGCGCTCGCATTCGAAGCTTGGAAAAAGAGCTTAGTGTGATGAAGAAGTTCTTGCGGGACCATCAGGCTGACGAGGAGCAGAGGAATAATATCTTGGAGTCGAGAAGATCTGTCAGTTTTCATTTTGAGCTACCTGGGAATTCGAAGATAGAGAGAGGTGAAAGAATGTGTTCGAGTTTGCGGTTTGACAGCGGAGCTCAGGAGTATGTTGTAGGAAAATCTTCTTCCTCGGAAGGATCAGGTAATGTTGGGACTCTTCGGGTGAACAAGACCCTTGGCCAGAGGTTGATAAGTGGTATCAAGAATGCATTTCGGGTATCAAATTCTTCATCCAAATAAGGAAAAGAAACATTGTTCCCAGGATGAAAATTTCAAGTTGCACATAAGATTGAGTGATGATCATCCACAATTGTGCCATTATTAAGGAAATCTGAAACATTTTAGGATTAGTGGATTTCTAATATTAGGGACATAAACAAGGATTTTGATTACCAGTTATCGGTTTTCTTATTTTCCTCGAGAGAATTTTTTTCCGTATTCCATATTTTTCTTTGCAGGTTGACAACTCAGGCCAAGTTTAGTTTGTCAATTTTGGTCATTTAGGCCCATTACTTGCTAACAGCATATTATCAAGGATGCAAAATATGACTTTCTTCCTTTTCATTTTTAACGTGGGTGGATTAGGCATAAACATTTTTCTTATCATAGTACGTAGGAAAGCTTTCCAGCCATTCTCTTGGCTTTCCGCTTTCCAAACATGAAGAGGCTTTTCATCTTGAGGTTTTTTTGGCCTATCCTTTATTGCAATCCCATATAAGCATGGAGCTTCAATTTGTGATGAAAAGGAGCCTATGCAGGTGGCTTTCACCGGTGACTGTGAGAGGATTCTCAGACGTTTGTTTTTATCTCTCTTTTTTGCATTAAAACTTTTTATTCTAAAAGTAAGGTAGAATTTTTCTTAGAAGATTTGATGCTCATCAGTATTCATCAAACTTACCTTAAAAAATCTCGATTAATAGTAGCACATGGTTCACGTATGATAATTTGATGTTTATTTTAAGTAGTGAATAGTACAAGAGGAAGATCTTGTAGAGATTATGTTCCACTTGATCATGTCTATAATATAATAATAAGCTGCATACTCTTAATTATCTAAGCTACTCTCCTCTTTGCTATAATAGCACGAATTACAGACACAAGCTTCTTGTCCTTGCAGTAAAATAGTTCAGTGGGTGTGGTCACAAAATTTCAGAGGATACTGCAACACAATATAATAGATCAACAGAGCTACGTGACTCAAGCAAATTCCCTGTCTATGATAAGGGCAGATCACATTTTAATCTAATGCAACGATCCCTGAATAGGGTTTTGACCCTTGTATTACTTGTTAAGTTGTTACATATTAAGATTTGAATAATGTATATAAAATAAAAGAAAAAACTACAGAAGTGTTAAATTTTAATTTGTTGTTCTTGTTTTAAAATCTTGCTGCCCATATTGAGGAAATTTGAACGTCTTAGGATTAGTGGATTTTTAATATCTGGGATATAAACAAGGATTTTGTTTACCAGTTATTGGCTTTCTTCTTTATCCTCGGTAGAATATGGGAATTCCAAGGAAATAATTGCTTCCTACCATCCGCCAACTCCAAACAAAGATCTGTCCGTAGTTGTGGCGTTTCCTTTTGCTTTCGCAAGCGTGATGCTATAGAAAATTTGATTTTTTAAGAGAGTAAATATTTCTACCATTTAATTATATTTAATATATTAAAATTTATATTTTAAATTTTAATTTGTTTATTTTAAAATTAAAAAAAAATCTCTTAAAAGTTGAAACCTCTCGTGGCATTCCTCTAAAACAAATGTATCCGTACTTGTCTCCCGGTTTCGTTCGTTCTTTGTTAAACGAGAAATCGTTTGTTCCAGAAAGATACCATTGTCCATGCAGAAATAAGTAAGTTGGAAGCTTGCAGAAGGAGTAGGTTCATGATATGTGCTGAAATACTAGCAGTGTGATTTATATTTTTTTAACCACGTTTTATGTTATTAAGGTGATGTTGCATTTTTTTTTTCTAATTAATCACAGGGAAAATAGGCTTTAGTTCCATGTGAGAGCCCCCGACGTACACAACTGAATATCGTGTCATGTTGCTTTTGGCTATGGAAAAAACAGGGCAGATTTTATAGTCGTTTCCTTTGGTTCCAAAAACATAAAATAGTGAAAAAACAGGATCTAATTACAAAGTAAACAGAGAGGAAATAAGAGAAGAGGTCAAAAAGGAACAAAGACCATAAGACCTCGTCTGTGTCTTGGAATGGGCAAGAAGCAGAGCACAAGTGCCGTTGTTATGGACACAGCAACAGAGCTCATAATGTGGAAAGTGGAAGACCAGCGCCGTTCTTGCAGACTCCAGAGAGTCCGGATTAGCTCCCCGGCACCTTCCACCACCATTGCCAACACATGTGCCATCTTCAAACTAGTTTAGAAAGACGAAAAAGCCCTCACGAGTTGTTCCGAACCGAACTTGTTATTTGCAAGTGCTCTGGAAATCAGAGAGAAGGTATCTGATTTTGTAGGCTCACACTGCTTTTATGCTGTGTCAGTCTACAAGAAACTGAAGCTTGTCAGACGCGTCGTGGCTTTGGACGTTGCTTCCGCGAGGTTTCCTAGCTTTTTAACTTGGCATGGAAGTAACTAGGCCGTTACTCATGGATTTGTCATATTAGTCGCAAGTAATATATATATAATATATATAATATACAGTGATAGTTATTTCCTGGCTAGAAGAATTCTTCCCTATATTTAATTTGTGTGCCTATTATCACCAAAAAAATTATCACTCCATTATTATTAAAATAATTAATACGAAAATTAATTTTCAACTACTCCCAACTTTTTTTTTTTCAATTTTAATTGACAGCAGTAATGTTGACGTACAAATAATTTTTTTACCTGAATATAGAAATAAAAGATTAATGAAACAATTTAATAAATGATTCCTTTCAAAATTTCCCTCATTATAGCTGGTAATGGAGGGTCACTTCTCATAGCTAATTAATAGGTTGAGATCTCATTTGTTAACGAAATTAATTGCACAAATCGCTCTGCTAACTAAAAGGGCACTGTGCAACCAAGGTCTTCTCGTGCTACTCATTGGATTTGTCATATTAGTTGGAGGCATGGAAGTCCGTCGGCTAAAATACCAAAATAATATTTTTTACAAAACTTATTACCGATTTACTATTTTTTCGAAACATATTACCGGATTACGCACAGTGGCGGGAGGCGCCATTTGGTGTGGCGCCTCATGGGCGGAGGCGCCATCCAGGATAGCGCCTTTGGCGCTCTGAGGGCGCCATTCAAGGTGACGCCCTCGCTCAAATTTTTCCATTTTTTTCCTTTTGAAATTAATTAATGTTGATATAATTTGAAAATAAAAATTATAAAAATAAATAATATATGATTGTAACTGAAAATAAATTTTTGAAAATAAATTACTTATTTTATAATTATATTTGATGTCATATAAAAATATGTTAACTCCACTTTGATATCTAATACATAAATTTATTATAGGAATTAAATAAGAAAGTAGTTAATGATAATAATATAATGAATAAAAATAATAAATATTTAGTAAATAATTAAATATTAATGTCTCTCAAAATTTTACGTAATGACAGTTAATTTTTATCAATTTTTGAAATTATAAACTTCTAACGCTTGGAATTATATTATTACAAGTCATTATTTAATATGTTATTACACATAAGTAAATTTATTGAGTATAATAAAATATTCTTTATATACAAAGTTGAAGATAGCTAAAAATGAAAAGAAATATAATGTAATAAATATATTTTTCTTATTTTATATTTATTCCAATAATATGCTTGTCCATTTTTATTTATTTGAATAAAATTTTGTTTATTTTGTGACAGAATGAATGCAAACTGGCGAGGTTGAAGATAGCTAAAAATTGAAAAAAATCTGATTATTTCGTTTCAATAATCTTTTCATTTTGTAATTAAATCGGAATTATAACATGAATTAGATATTTTTTATTTCATCAGAATGATAAAATATTTTGGCAATGAGAGTGAAAAGTACCGATTAATTATTTTTTAAGAAATTATTATTCGTTTCATCGTTCGCTCGAAACATTTTATCGAAATAAGCACAGAAGATACGAACAGCGATGGAGAGACGCCAAATGACGTGTAGAGGTACGCTAGACGAAATGGCATCGTTCGCGCTGAAGGGAAGGAACGACAGGCGATATGGCACTTTTGGCCCATGGCACCCTCGTTCCTCGTTTCTAAATTAATTAGGCGGTGACTGTGTTGACTGTGCACCCTAGAGACATGAATTTTTGTGAAAGTATGATAATTAATATTATTTATTTACTTGCACACGATAAATAAAAAAAGAATAGATAGGTTAAAATAGGCTAATACGTTTATTTCATAAATTATTTTGCGCTTCACCGTAGTTTTGAAACTATTTACCAAATTACGCAGGGCGCCGTTGAAGGCGCCTTTCAATATGTCGCATTCGCTACAGCGAATTTCACTGCGCGGAGCTGGGAGGCGCTATTTCACCTGGCGCCTACCCAACAAACTTTTTTTTATAACTTAGGGGGCTGGGAGGCGCCAAGTGACATGGCGCCTCCACAGCCCCATTTTATAAATTATTTAAGTTTTATAAATTTATATATTTATTTATATAAATTTAATTTTACCATAATTAGAACGAAATTATAATTTTTAAAATTTAATTAATTACATTTTATGATATTATTTATCTATATTAGTCGTAAAAATTAAGATATAATTATAATAAAATTAAAATTATATAAATAAATATATAATTTTATTAAACTTAATTAATTTATAAAATGGGACTGTGGAGGCGCCATTTCACTTGGCGCCTCCCAGCCCCATAAGTTGTAAACCTAAGTTTGCTGGGTAGGCGCCAGGTGAAATAGCGCCTCCCCAGCGAAATTTGCTACAGCGAAGGCGCCATGTTAGAAGGCGTCCTTCAGCTCGCGCCCTGCGTATTTTGGTAAATAGTTTCAAAATTGCGGTAAAACAAAAAATAGTTTATGAAGTAAACGTATTTTGGTATTTTAACCAAGTAGATATTTATAATAGTTGTGAAAATATGATAATTAATAATATTAGTTATTATATGTGGAAGATGTCCTTATCATCATTTTTTAAATAAATTAAATATTGCAATGATCTTCGTGATTTATTGTTATTTGTAATTATTCCTGCGCAAAGCAATTAAAAAAGTGGTAGTAATTAGAAGCATCCTAAATGTTGACGTTTGACAATAAAGTAGTAAAGTCATCCTAAATGTTGGTGTCTGGCAATAAAGTAGTAAAGTCATCCTAAATGTTGATGTCTGGCAATAAAGTAGTAAGATAAATGTACACAAATATACAAATATATAAACGAGATAGAAAAGAAAGCTAATGTCTACGCAAGTGATGTCCAGTCCCACATCCAGGATCGGTAATGTGGCGGCCGTATCTACTAACCCTCTGCGCAGGCTCGGGAGTCACATCCTCGGTGTCTGTGTCTGCTCTGCCTCTACCCCTGGCTCCCGCCCTGCCTCCACCTCTACCGCTATCTACAAGCTCTGAGTGGTCTGTCATCATGCCACCATGCGCTAATCCCTGATCCTGAGTATGCCAATCAAATACAGGACGATATGGCTGCGCTGGACCAGCATCATCAGAATGAAAGGCATAGAATGCAGATGAAACTCCTGGTGCATGTGGAAATGCCTGGAATGAGGATGGAACACCAGGAGGGAGCTGGTACATCTGGGGTGACGACGGCCTAAACAGTACGGCCGGGAACGTGGTGGACGGATGAAGGATCATCAGGTGCAGTAGGGTGCAAATGAGATGGAGCAGTAAGATCAGGCATCATCATCATGGTCTCCTGGGCAGTCGAAGGTGGAATCTGCTGCACTGTCGAAGCGGACGGAACATCAAGCCTGCGACGTATGCCGTGGAGCAGTGCGACGTCGTCGGCGAGAGCGAGGCTGATCATGGTCACCCTCCGGAGGGTCTGGGATGTGATGGGCCTGGGGAGCTGGCTCCGCATGTGAGTCAATGATGACATGATCAACCTGCTGAATCGCATGAAGGATGGACTCCGTCGCTGACCTAAGCGCATCGAAGGTGAACATAGTCTGCCCCTCAGGGGTAGTGAAGTCCTGTAGTGAAGAAACCTCATCTACCTGCGCATATTTTTGACATTAAAGTTAGTTATAATACTAATGGATTTAAAGAAAATCAGATACAAAAAACTAGCACGCAAAATTACCACAAGGTCAAGCGCTCCCCCGACAGGTGTAATACACCGTCTGGTAACCCGTCTGTACCATGTCATGTAATCGGAACGTGGTCCCAGAACTAGGCGTGTCGTCGGCTCGGCGGTAACGCACAAGTCTCGCCGGATATCCCAGAGTGCAATATACGGCTGATGGCGGATGTGCCACTCCTCGTCATGCCGACCGACAAGTGAAGGCAGTGGACCTCCGCCACCTGCTTCGGTGGCTCTGGAATGGCCTGGCGGAGTCCAAACTGTCCGCAAAACCCTATCAGGCTGGTGCCACTCGACAATCTGGAAAGTGAATGAGCGGCACCACTGCTGTCCAGGTGTCGCTCCCGTCAAAGCAGTACTGAGGCAGTGATGCGATGACCTCCTCAGTGTACGGGATCCAGACGATCTGAAGTTACAATTTTATCATGTGATTTAAATATGATTGTGGATTGGACAAAGCCTTGAAATTAATGATTGTAAAACCCCCCTGCGTACCTGGTCAAGTCGAAGCCGGTCCAGCACATATCTGTAATGGGGTAGGCTGTGTGCCGGACTATCCTGGAACGTCTTCTGATAGTGCCACCTGCCAGGTTCAATAACAAAGTTAGGCAACTGCGTAGCAAACTTAATTATAAGTGAAAGTTGAAATATTTTCTAACCTGCGCGCTAAGGGGCCAATCCCTGCATCCCCCTCTGGTATGTCTGAAATAGCTATCGCGGGAGCGATAGTGGGAAATCTATCCCAAGCCCAGAGCTGCAGTAGTAGGCAACAACCTCCTATCTCTCTGTAATCCGGTGCGGTAGGCCTTGCAGAGCTCTCTGTACAGGTATGCCAGGCAAGCTGACCCCCAACTGTACGTCCCAGCCTCGTGTAGGTGTGCGATCAAGGGTAAGTGCATGAGGTAGGACGTATGTGCCGGAATGGTCCGGAAATAACGTCCCACCAATGAGTCGTAAAATGTAAGCTCGGGCGAATCTCTGCACTGTCACCTCGTCCGCATCATCTGGAAGATGAGTGAAATGCCTCTCCAACCAACTCATCCTCAGTCGCCCCCCTCGGATGACATTCTCATCCACCGGTAACTGGAGTCCCAAGTACTCCTCTATCAGGCCTCCCCACCCCCACACGGTGGGCCCCGTCACTACTCGACCGTCAATGGGTAGGCCGAGCTGAAAGGCAACATCCTGCAGGGTAATAGTCGTCTCTCCCTGCGGCATGTGAAAGGTGTGCGTCTCCGGCCGCCACCTCTCCACAAGAGCACTGATCAACTGATGGTCGATCGACACAAACTCACACATCGCCAAAGCCGTAAAAGCCTGCCTCTCGCAGAAAGGGGACAATCATCTCCGACGGCGGCTGGTGATGGTAGTGATGAAGCTCGGCGAATCCTAAGCACACGGTCAGGCTGCAAAAGAAAAAACAACACCAACTATAACGTCTGACAATTCAGAAACAGTAAATACTCAGGTTAATTAAGGTGTAGCTATTTCCATACATGGCCTGTCCAAACCGACTGGGATATGTGTGAGGACCTGAGCGGTCAGCAGAGAAGGATCGCGTGGCCCAGGATCAACGCGTCGGGATGTGGATGCCATCTGCCACGACAAGCATTGCATAAGAATGAAATTTAAACACACACAAGCTTAAAGGTGTTGTCCAATTTAAGCACAACCTTAAGGTATTAAAAAATAATATCATAAACTGTCTTAAATTTAAGGTGCAATATATATAAATAATATCATAAAATGTACAGGTGATAAAAAATTTCACATTACCAGTAATGTGGTAACCCTTATATACATAATGATGTGCAAATTTACAATCGTAAAAAATAAAATATAGTGTGCAACCGCTACACTTATGACATTGGTTAACATACTTTAAAGCATACATGCGAAAGTAAATAGTAAAAATCACGGTGTAGAAGGGCCTTCGTCCCCATGAAGCAGTAGGCAACGCCTACGATTATGTCCTTCCATCTTACAATGACTACATTTTTGCTTTACACCGCTCTCCTGAGGCCAATCCATCTCATTTCTGATTCTGGTCGCCTTTGGTCGTCCCCTTGCACGTAATCTTCCATAATTTGGAACTAGGACAGGGAATGGTGGTAGGTTATTCCACTGCGACCAATCCCCAATAGGCCACCACTCAGATTTGTAACAATTGAGCAGCGTGTCAAGCCTGTATACAGCATCGACATATGGTTCCCACGATATGTTGATTGAGGCACAAGCAGCAATAATGTGAGCGCAGGGATACCTATATGCTTGGAATTGTCCACATTCACATTGCCCTTTGTCTAATAACACCTGGACGACCTTTCCACATGAGCCACTAGCCATATCAGGGCCCTCCACCACCTCAAACCTAGTCCCTTCTCTATTGTAAGCACGAACGTGGTAAGAAGTCGCACGTGACTGGATAGTCGCAAGCTCCTGTCTGAATCTGCTTGCGTATCTGTGTCCTTGTTGTAGGTCAGCGTGCGCTTCTTTTGCCCTTTCCACAAAGTACTTGACGCATCTATAATATGTTTGTTGGACAAGGCCTGTGATTGGCAGCTTCCTTAGTCCTTTGAAGAGGCCATTGATGCACTCTACAATGTTAGTCGTCATATGACCATATCTTCTGCCTTCGTCATAAGCAAGCATCCACTTCTCGTTCAGAATACCGGTCAACTTCTTATGGATCTCCTCATTGACTTTGCTAAGATTGTCCAATCTCTCCATGGCCTTTCCCCAACTGGGCTCGTACGCTGAATAGAAGGAGACAAATAGGTTAACTAAAATGAATAACTGGGTGCACAAATTTATAAATGAAACGCTCAATAAAGAAATGCCTGCATTAACACATACCAATCTTGAGGACAGCTTTCCTCACACTGTCATCCATGCACTTCTTGCGAACGTTGCTGGCAATGTGTCTGATACAATACCGGTGATAAGCATAAGGAGGCTGCCATCCCAGGCCTTCGGTGGCTACAGCATCCTTTATAGCTCGATGTCGATCTGATATCAAGCATATTCCTTGCTTGTTCGTGACATTGACCCGCAGTAATGCCAAAAACCAACTCCAATTCTCATAGTTCTCCCTGTCAACAATGGCAAAGGCAAGAGGAACGGGGCATTTGTTACCGTCCTGAGTCGCAGCAATCAGTAGCACGCCCCTGAACTTGCCATATAGATGCGTGCCATCAACTTGTATGAATTGCTTGCAGTAAGGAAACGCTGCAATGCATGGCTTGAATGTCCAGAAAACTCGGTTGAAAACATGTTTTTGCGGATCGACACGGTTATCAGCTGTGACAAATTCGTGGGACTCCAACTTGAACAGCGCCTGGTCACAGTAGCCTAAAATGTCCAACCATTTGGGGAGCACTTCATACGATTTGTCCCAATCACCGTGCACCTTCACAATTGCCTTTTGTTTCGCCTTCCATGCTTTTCTGTACGAAATCTTGTATCCGTACATGCCTTCCACCCTCTCTTGTATAAGCGAGATGGGAACGTCTTGCTTCATTTTAATCATCTCCAGGATCAGGGAACTGATATACTCGGAATCCAGAGACTTGTGGTCCTGTGTCAATCTAGTATTAACACATATGTGGGGCCCTGAAAATCTAGTTATGGTCCAAGTGTTACAATTCTTCAGTTTCACCGCTTTGAGGTGGAAATTGCATTGGTCCCCAAATTTATCACACTTCAATGATAATCTTCTGGTATCCGACTCTTCCACGTAATAACTGTGGTGCCTTCTGATGTGGTAATGCTTGGTTGCAGCGATTAAAGCCTCCTTGCAATCGAACTCTTGCCTAACCTCCAAGTCCTCCATGTCGTAATCATAGGTTGGCTTCATGATTTCCGGAAATTCATTTGGCTTCCGTATCGTATCCCAATCAATGTCAGAGAAGACAGCAGCCTGGGGGACACCATACGATGTTTGTGCAGCATTACCACCCCTCACACACCGTGTTGGTACACTGTCTGCATTTGTTGCCGCACGTTCATCGTCATTTGTGTCATGATCGTCACTGCTACTGCAGGACACCTCATCGTCTTCAAAACTAGACTCTAGGTGGGCATCCAGCAATACGGGATCGATAGATTCTTCTTGTACGACCGGCAAAGCACGGGATGAACCTACCAAGGTTTGGGGTGCATTTATCGGGGTAACACCTGCAACAGATGAGTCCAGCGCAGGAGTATGACTATCAGAAATGTGGAACTCAAATCCATCTGTGTAAGGACGGCCTTCCCCCACCATCGAACAACCAGTGCTAACATAAACTGCTGGATCCACGGGCGGTGCAGTTCTTGGAACTCTTTCATCAAAACGAAGGCTGGCAGTGCGCAACTCGGATGTGATCACGTCCACGTACAATTCCATGGCTGTCATCATCGGATGTTGTTCGTAGCTTGCTATCGCGCATACCAAGTCTTCATCGTCATCCAATTCGTATGCCATGTACTGAGCCTCTGTTTGATATTGTGGAAACCTGTAAACAATCTTCCCCACAGCTTGATCTTCGTGAAGCTTCAGTCGAGCATGAATTCTCGCCCACAAAGCATCCATACTGTTGCAACCTCGTAATTTCAATGCCTTTGGGGGAGGTCCATCGTACATTATCCCCGCATCCCCCTCAACAATTGTACCATTTGAATATATAAACGCAATTAAACTTTTCTTCATCTTCTTACTCTTAGCTGCACAATACTCGCTGCCCCCCCACATGGAGAAGTAGTCTCATATACAAATTTTGTTCTCATAAATAAGTATACTAGTATTTAATACTATAATTAAAAATGAACACGGTGTATTACTATTTTACAAGGTATTCTATTAATTCTATGAAATAACAGGATTATTTTCTTCGACCAATCTAAGGTTATTTTTTTTCCTAAACTAATATAAAATTTGACTATATAATTTTACCTATGGTTTTGTTTATCTCTTTCAATCATCATTTTTCTTAGTGATTTTACACAAATTATACTAATTAAATTAGTTAGCCAATCAAATACACTATTTGTCCACTTTTACGACTTTTTTTCTCCGTTCTCACCTACTACGAAATAGCAACCAAAAGTATGTACACATTATTATTTGTTACCTCCATATATATCTTAGTTCTTCCTAAATAAATCAAGGATACCTATATTTTTTTCGGGTACGTTTACTATTCTTCCATCTACAATATCTACTATTTAAATGCAAAAACATCTAAATTTGTAATAACAGTATCCTACTTTTTCAAGGCTTTTGGTTACATTCACATTTCTCAGGAGCTTTTTTAGTACTTCTCTTATGATACATTAAGATCTCACATGATCCAGTTCTCTTAATATGACTTTCCCCTAGGTCGTAAGACTTATATTACGACATCCTTCTTTATCTCGTTTGTTATTATTTTAATAGCACACCTATCACATTATATATAAAGTCCTACGACATTTTCATAAATCATAACTTCACATCTTAAATCATAATTTCAGATAATAAATCATAACAAACAAAATAAAATAAATATTTCTATATTATTAATATCATAATATTCTAAATAAATATCTCTACCGAAATAAAAAATATCTTCACTATGACTATATAAACATTATAGTATAAGCATAAAATTCCTAAAAATACTAACCGGTGAGTATTCGGAGAAGCAAACAGAAAAAAACCTCTGCATGAAAGAAAAATTTGTTAGATAATTTAATAATTTCAATCTATAAGTAAAAGTTATTAGATGTTATTGTATCAATTATAAAATTATGCAACAATCACGCTAAAATAAATTTATTTTGTAGGATAATATATTAAAGGAAAAAATAATATTATATAAAGTATTTTATTGATTTATATTCAATTTAAAATATATTGTTCGAATTTTTATATCAATAAAATATTAATGAATGTTAAAAAATACCTAATTTTTATTCCTAACTCATCTCATTGAAACTAAAATATATAATTAGTTATTTCAGTCAGCGTTTTCCATAACATGAATTCCTAAAAAAAAACATATTTGATCATTAAAAATAACTTGACGCATAAAAAATATGATATTATATAAAATTAATATTATTCAATATTTTCTATTTCAACTTTTAATACAATCATTGAAGAAATAAAAAGGAAAATCATCTGAAAGGTACATGAAATGAAAAATAAATTATGTACGGACTGTAAACCCTCCGAGAACTTTAAGTTGATGTATTTTAAACTTAAAATATACTATTTAAAAAGTATCATTAATAAAAACTTAAGATATTATCATAAAGTATAAAATATAATTAATGATTGTAAAAAAAATATTATCAATAACATGTTAGTTTTCTAATAAATATAATATGTTAAACTTTCAATATTTTCTAAATCCTAGATCATCACTTCACATTATAAGCCATAATAATCAAAATAAATTAAAAATTATAATATAAATGTAAAAAATCTACAAACACTAACCAATAAAAATCACAAACTATCACAGATCACATATATTTATAAATTTTTTTCCTAAATCCTAGACCATCGTTTCCCATCATAAATCATAATAATCAACATGAAATATAAATTATAATATACATACAAAAATTATAAAAATATTATCCAGTGAAAAACATAAACTAACACATATCATATAAATTTGTATAAATTTTTTCTAAAACCTAGATCACCACTTCACATCATATATCATAATAATTAATATTAAATAAATATTATAATATAAATACAAAAATTATCAAAATTTAAGCAAATAAAATTTATAAATTATGACAAAAATTATCATAGATTACATATATTTATATAAAAATTATAAATTATCACAAATCACATATATTTATATAATTTTTTTCTAAATCGTAGATCATTATTTCCCATCGTAAATCATAATAACCAACATGAAATATAAATTATAATATACATACAGAAATTATATAAAAATATCAATTAGTAAAAAATATAAACTATCACATATCATATAAATTTATATAAATATTTTCTAAATCCAAGATCACCATTTCATATTATAAATCATAATATTAACATAAAATAAATATTATAATATAAATACAAAAAATATTAAAACTTAAATAAATAAAATTTATAAATTATAACAGAAATCTATTCCTAACTCTTTAATCATCACTTCAAATCATAAATTATAATAATTAATCTAAAAAAATATATGATATAATAATAAAAATTACAAATATACTAACCAAATGAGAGTTGACTGGGATCAGATTTGCTCCAAAGTAAAAAATGATTCTGAATGCAATGTACAAAAATAAGAATGGATGATGACTGATGAATGAAAAAGAAAAGCAGACCTGCAAAATGGCTTCTGAGGGTTTGAGAGAAGAGGCTGCTGCGAAAATGCAAGCAACGAAGAGGAGGCTGCTGCGAAAATGTGACCGAGGGTTTGGAGGAGGAGGGAGGCTGCTGCTGCGATAAAATGAAGCAGGGTTTGGAGGAGGGCGGATGGGTATAAATAGGGGGGAGGCGCCTGATGAAATGGCGCCTCCCTTTGAATTTCGAAATTTAAATTTAAAGGCGCCCTACGGAGGGCGCCAGTCAAATTGGCGCCTTCCTCTTGGAGGGCGCCACCTCAAATGGCGCCTCCCTCCTGGAGGGCGCCACCTCAAATGGCGCCTCCAAGGGGGAGGGCGCCACTTTGAATGGCGCCTCCAACCTCCAGGGGCGCCAATTTGAATGGCGCCCTGCGTATTCTGGTAATATGTTTCCAACCCGCCGTAAAACGGTAAATTATTTTAAAAATTTGCGTAATTTGGTATTTTAGCCGTTAGGAATATGCGCAAGATGTTTGACTTGTTTGCCTTCAATATTTATGTACGTTTCACATCTATCTATTATTATATTAAGCTAGCAAGCAAGCTGCTAGACAGATTAATTCTCACTGATTAAATTGTTAATTAAATATCATGAAACGTGCTACTCTAGTCCTCACAAAAATATCATCACCTTGGATTTTTTTATTATACCTTTTTATTATCATTTTTGGCTCTCTTGAATCAGCGGATATGGAAATGCATTTAATTTTTGCTTCCAAAATGATAATGTGCAGATTATCTGGGAGTTCCCTCTACTCCAGCCATCATATTCCAAGAAACAAAGTTCGAACACAACTTGATCATTGTGGCATTTAGGGGCACCGATCCATTTGATGCCGACCAGTGGAGAACCGATGTTGATATCTCCTGGTACGAGCTTCCTAATGTTGGCAAGATCCATTATGGGTTCATGAAAGCTTTGGGCCTCCAGAAGAATACGGGGTGGCCCAAAGAGATAGAACAAAGCAGTAGTGGCTTCCAACACCGATTTGCTTACTATTTCATCAGGGAAAAGCTGAAAGACATTTTGCACAAGAATGAGAAAGCAAAATTCATATTGACAGGGCACAGTTTGGGAGGAGCATTGGCAATTCTATTTGCGGCTGTGCTAGCATTGCATGAGGAGGAGTGGTTGCTGGAAAAATTAGAAGGGGTTTATACCTTTGGGCAGCCAAGGGTAGGGGATCAACAATTTGGGAAGTTCATGAAGGATAAGTTGAGGAAGTATGATGTTAGGTATATGAGGTACGTTTATTGCAATGACATGGTCCCTCGGATTCCTTATGATGACAAAACTCTCTTGTTTAAGCACTTTGGTCCTTGCCTCTACTATAATAGCTGTTATAAAGGGCAGGTAATTAAATTTCTTCCTTTGTTCTTGGTGCCTATCTGTGATTATTTGTTTGACTATTTGTTTAAAGAGTTTTCTGCATACAGGTTCTAGAGGAGGAGCCAAACAAGAATTACTTCAGCTTGTTGTGGGCCATACCCAAGAACTTAAATGCAGTTTGGGAGCTTATTAGAAGTTTCATTATGCCATTCATTAGAGGGTGGGACTACAAAGAAAATGGATTTATGACAGTCTTAAGGCTGGTTGGATTGGTAATTCCAGGATTAGCAGCTCATGCTCCTCAAGATTACGTGAATGCCACCCGGTTGGGATCTTTACATTCACCTCTGGAAGTCCAAGATATACCGGATTCCAAAGCTGACTAAATGTTAAATAAGTGGTAATTTTATGATTTTCATTCTCACATACTGTAATGGGTTCTTAGTGCTGGAAATTACATTTTGCATCGGTTTAATTATACATGACGTTGATGCCTATACTTCTTTACAATTAGGAATCCAAGATTTGATAGTGAAGAATGTAAGGAAAAACTATATGTCTAATACATAATTCCATAAAACTGACATCTTGAGACGAAGTACTCTCGTGCAACTTGTTGGTTGACTACAATTTTCGGTAAAACCTTAGCAGTTCGTGCAAACTATGGAGTGGTGACTTTACATTCCAATTCCCAATATAAATGGCTAAATTAACAAGAAGCGGGGGAGAAAATAACAAGTAGTAATATTGAGCATAAGTGAGTGACTGGCTCAATTTTGGAAGAAAAGAATAAATCGGAGACGTGGGGACAAATTAATCGACACTATAGATGGATTACAATTTGGAAGGGAAGCTGTCAGAGGATGTTAAAAAAGAAAAAATTACGAAAGCTTATTCCTATAGTCTGGCCTACGTAAATACATGCATTATTAGGCTCTGAATCCCAAGGGGAGGGAATATGAGGCTTAATTTTTTTGAGGTCCTTCAAAGGAGTTGATATTTTAGACGCTACAAAACCGCACTGACACTTTCTTTGTGTCAAAATAGTATCTGATCTCTGCACCAAACGATTCACTTGTACTCGTATGGCCCATTCAAATTCTTTTGAAACCTGATCCAAGATGTAATTAGACTTCTATCAGAACGTATGAGAATAAATAACTCGGTGGAAATTTCTATGATTAGTCACAGATGAACTTCAGCTTACTATCATTGCGGGGAAGGGTAAAGATACCTAGGGCAAACTAGACAATGTCTGAGGACCTTTTTGAACAGTGAAATATTTTCGCCCATTAGAAATAACTTACTCGAAAAATAATCAGAACTGGTTAAATTCTGGACATGCCGACCATTGTTATTGTTATCAAGAGGTAAAACAAAACAACATCAAAACCTATTTTATCAAAGACGTGCAAAGAGGTAGTTTCAGGATCAGGACAAGGTTTACAAAGAACTTACCAACCATCACATCTCCATCGTTTGCTAGCTGACGCATCAAAAGGCGTGGCAAGTGAAGCAACCACTCAAGGAACTCATCTGACCGGTTCTTGGAAATGAGATGGCCTTGTGGGAAGTTTTAGCAATTTGATGGGCCTGATTAGTTAAAGCGGAGCTTCTCATGTCCTGAGCTTTCTTTTGAGCCGACTTTAGCTTGTTCATAATCTTATCGATAGAAGATGCTCTTTTCTTCTCCAATTTCATCTAGCATGACAGAAGTAGAGGTTCAAGATACTCATGTTATTGTCTCCTTCTCTAGTTCTATCTCTCTAAAAATATTAATAATTGTTACGAGGTTATTGTGGAATGATTTAACATATATATGATTCCGATAGCAGAATACAAGTTGTTTAAGCATCACCCATTCACATAAATTCTAATTCTTTAGAACATGCAAGCAGAAAACAACAACAACCAGGAACCTCTTCATTTAAGTGGAGGGGAAACTCACAAAAACACTGGCATTTATATTTAAGATAATTTGTGTGTCGTGCACTTACGTATTAATCTTGTCTTTCTTCGTCTAAGTATAAAAGATTGATTGTAGAGCACATACTTAAGATTATTGGTAGACAGAGAAGCCATTAGTTTCTGTTGAGGGCAACTAGCCACAGAATCTGGTAATAAAAAGTATCTACTTTTATCCTATCGTTACATTAAATTCAAGTCATTAAGAATAATTATTGCCCAGGAACATTGTTATCAGAATCTTACAATTCACCATTAGACGATTTGATTTATGCAATTCGGTTTGAATCAGACACTAGCAATTTGATTCATCTATTGTGTCATAGAATATTAACTAGAATTATATAAATCTTATGATTTACAAATTGAATTTATGATTCATGCACGAATTTTACCTCTTGGGATTTTAGTTAGGATGTAATACGATCAAGTCAAATTTTACAAAACTCCAACTTCAGAAACGTTGTTTTTCTCATTATTTTTGTTATAATATTCTTTTATATGATTAGGAAGCATGATTTGACTATTTTATTACACATTTGCATGTTTTATTACCTCAATATTATTTTATTATACATTTGTGTGTGTATGTAATTAATTTTAAGTTATTTTAAGTATTGCTAAAAAAAAAATCTTATGTTTCATAATTTGATTCACGATTCAAAAAATTGATTTTCGATTCGTAATTTGATTTATAATTTGACAACCTTGCCCAGGGTGACCAAAATGATACTGAGGAAAAGTGTGAAGTATTTCTGCACCAAGAAATGAGGATAAACAAATATGTCATTAGGAACTCACCTCTAGTTTACGTATTGCTGCCTCAGCTTTTGCCTTCTGCAAGTTCTCCCATGCAGTAATTTTGGCTTCCTCCCTTCTAGCCCTGGACCAAAAAAAGAAAGATGGCATTGTAATAACAATTATAAAGTTTAAGCACAGATACATAGCATAAAATGAGACTTGTCTTCAAAATATAATTTGACAGATATACATACTTAGAAGCATTTCCAGGGCTGAGTCCGCCTAATTTAGTAAATCAATCACAATAAATTCCTTGAACTCAAATGTTGTGCTACCACCATGAATCACAGGGATCCATTCATGTTCTAGGCAGTTCATAGTGTTTGGAAAGAACCAGATTAAAATATTTGTGATAAAAAAAAATAACCATCAATATTTTGTATAAATCTTCATTCACCCGTAAAACATAGCATAAAATTGCCCTTCGCTACTCTGGGACATACTTTGAGACAGTCTTTGCTGGTTCAGAAATGTCCCAAGACTGAGAATTTACTTCTTCTTTCTTCCAGCTGTCAACCTTGTCTGAGCCTCTGCCGGAGAACAGGGCTCGATGTTTCTTGGACCATCTCGTCACTGTGACACGTTCATCTACCTGCACATCCCTGATATCAATTTTAGAGGAAGAGCCACTCTGCACTTCCGTGATGGACCGGGAAGGAGTGGAGGCAGCGAAAGAAGCCCTCATAGCGGGAGAGGAGCATGGGCTGCCCTCAGGGCTCATCTGAGTTGACATGTCCCTCCTTGAGACAGCCCAAGATACATTGGTGGCGGCATCCTTAAAACCATCATATTTTTCTTCTGTATGTTATGGAAACAGAGGAAAAATCAGATGCAAGAAGTATACTTCTTAAGTATCATATCATACCATAACCTAAATCAATAATGTCGATGAAAATATTTAAGCATGCAATGGAACAGTTACCAGAAGACAGAGTTAATCAAGTCAGGTAATCAGTACGCGTTACATTTGTGTGTGTGTATAAAGTTTCATTGAAGACAATCCTTTTGGTTTTGGTGCACGCATCAAACATGTTATTTTCAAGTGTTCAATTAGCATAGACGATGTTATTTTGAATAGGAGGTGTTATTAGACAAAGACCTTTTACTAGCACATATAATTGAAATCCAGGAAAGGCGAAGTTTACACAAATGATATAATACCTTGGGAGGGCAGTGATAGCTGACTCTGCGTCTCAGAACATCCATGCACACTAGCTGAGCGGGCCATGCTAGGATCTGTTTGTGTTGGAAGCACTTGAACATGGTTTCTGGAATGGATTGTCATTCCATCAGCTGTGACGACGCCGGCTGAAAGTGGAGAAGCAGCCATGAAATTCCCCGCGTTTCCGGTATCAAACATTGGTACTATCGGGGAATACAAGGAATGATACACAATTCCAGGGGGACCAAGCGGACCACTTTTTGACGTTGGCCTCGTCTGGAGCGGTGGAACAGAAGCCCTCGTTGTACCATCTCCTGAAACAGGACTGAAAATCCATCTCTCGGCATCTTCCCATTTCGATGGCAATATTCTTCCATTATTGAAAGACAACAGAGCCCCATTCACTTGCTTCCTGCTGCCATTCGTATGCAAAGCTACTCGCTCCGAGCTCCACCCTTTTTGCATTGCAACACCAGCTTGCCGGTAATTTGGTGTTCCAGGACTAGGAAAATTGCCAGACCAGCGAGAAACCGAACTCTTTTTCATGATTCCCAGTCGGGGTGAGGATGCATTGTTCAGATCTAATGAAGCTGGTCTTCGCCTGTCTGGCTTCTTCAATAAAGCTTCAGATCTTAATCTTCTGTCTTGACATTCTTTACAGAGAAGAACAATAGCAAAGTGAATACTGGAGAATTAGAATAAGCTGAAGGCAAGACTTTAATTTGGATTGTAGAGCGGTACCTTTCAGAGCCAGAGAGAAAGAGTTTCTCGCTGAGTCCAACTCGGATAGCTGATCTCCGTATTCAACTTCGGCTGAGCTGTCTTCCTTTTGAGCTGCGTGAAATTTACGCGGGTATAGAGAGCGAAAAGTTCAGCGAGTCAAGTTTGAAATTGGTTAGGACTTTTTCGTGAACAAAATAAAACAAAAAGTTGACAGTACCTCTGGCCTTATGTCCCTTTCTAGAGAAACGACTGTGCTTCTCGTTCTTGTTGTGCACTGCGTGTTTGTTTGGATCTGAATCTGGACCTGGGCCCCTCCAATTATCGCGGTTAGAAAAGTCACCCTGTTGTCCTGCCAGGTGCTGCAAGAAATCGCAGATGTTAACACTACGAAATCTCACTTTTTTAAGCTTAGATTCACGCATGCTTCACCATAGTTCATGAACTTGAAAACTGAAGCTAATTATCCACAAAGCCACAAACACATAATGGTAGATCCTCTCCTCATCCTACTCGGGAAATTTCCAGAAACTCATACTCATTCTCATTTTTCCAATTTAGCTTTCCATAATTAGCAAATTAATTACATCATAATTATCCATACTATGCCAAGACAAAAATTTAGAAAAACCTCACTGCATAAAGCTCAAAAGCTGACAGGTAAGGAAGCTCGGAGGTCAACAAGAATGAAACAAAGATGCTGTAACGAGCTTGACTAATCTAAAAGTAAAATGCATTGTGGTGATCGTATGCAAAGAAATTGAAGGTGATAATTGATTGAGTACCAGGGAGATCTCAGAGGCAAGCGAATCGTGGTCCAGAGCGTCAGATGCAAATGAGCAACGATCAACACTAGCTGAAGCAGAGGAGAAGAGGCTGAAGTTGGATTCAAGAGTGAAGATGACAGAGTCAGGGCTAGTATCTCGAGGTCTCAACACTGGTCTCGACAAGGTAGTTCGTTCCTGAAACCCTAACTCCGCCATTGTCACCAGTCAATGCTGCAGCAGCAGCTTTCTCACATGAAGAATAGGACTTGAGAGAGATAGGGAAAGAGCTGAGATTCGGTTTTGGCTCCGAATCTGTGCACACAATGGCGGGTACTAGAAAGATGGAATAATTTATTCTTTTTATGTCAATCCCATCTCATTCATTTGGCCAAGAAATTGCCATTTTAAATGATCTCGTTTGCGGCTTGAAATGAGGCTCTTCCAAAAAAAAAAAAAAGGGACAATGTTCAGTAACGTTTGCGGGTTGGATTTCTATCGACGCTAAATCCGAATGCTCGTTACCTTGACTGCGGATTTGACTAGTTAGGGAATGGCCATGAGACCGGTATGTATTGGCTGTAACTGCATAGCGCGCTGGGCTAAGGAAGTCTTTTCGTTGCGATAATTTTTTGCATTAGCGGATCAAGTGCAGACTGTGCTTGACACGTTTTTTACCGTTACTGTTGCAGCTGGATTGGGAAATTTGACGAGGGTAAAATGAACGGCGGTAACTAGACTATATTATATCATAGTCCGTGCATTTGCACGGAATTAAAATGAGATCATTTTTTAATATAGCTTCGATCAAGAAAAATATTAAGAAAACAAAATCCGAAGCCAAGGGTATGTGAATGCATGAATAGTGTAATAGTGTAGTCTTTCATGCAATATTTGTCATTCAATATGAAGATATACAAAAGTGGAAATGAATTTTAATGGTTTTTGCATATTTATTTTGAAACATTTCTTTCGGTATATTAATGTCAATTTCACTATCATTTGGTTCTTGAAATTTTCCATTGCCGGTCTTTAAAATCTATTCAAAAAATTCTTTCAATCTTTGAAGCTCCTCAGGGAAATATAAATATGTTTAAAGTTGCATTTTTTTTAAGTTAAAACATGATAATAGTCCTAAAGATAAGATGAATTTGTGGTAGTATGAACAATATCAAAATGATGCATTTAGGGATAACAGGAAGAATCTATCAAAAATTACCACTAAAAATAATTGTCTTACTTTCAAAAGGTAAATTATAGTTATTTAGGTTATCAAATTGAAGAATATCTTTAAGGTTTTAATCAAGTGCCTCAAAACAAATTCTATGCACTGTTGAAGTTTTATCCTTTATTTTAAGATTAGTTTTTTCCAATAATTGAATTTAAAGGTTTTTTTGTTTTAAATTACAAGTTCAATCTTCATTGATATTTAAAGGAATGAGCAGTACCTCCACTTGAAAATAAGATGAAAGTAATACCATTGGAAGCAACCATTAAAACAATCCTACCTTCATATCTTAACGAAGTGGTTGGAGTTCTCCATATATAAATTTCCCTAAGACTAAGATAACCATATTAAAAAGAAAAAAAATTTACTAGAATTAAGAACATGCATAAGAAACTTATGTCTATAGTATAATAATAGTAGTGTACCAAGAGCTAACACTATTTTTTCCATTTTTTGGATGTTGTTGCATAGTGGTATATATTAGCATATACACACATTACCACTAGTTTAGAAATGGCTAAATCATGCTTAATTAGTTAATGGTGCATGGTATAACACACAAGACTAGTTGTTCTTAAGCATGACTATTAGGAGCAATTGCATAGTGTTAATCTTTTTTTTTTTTTTAAGTTTAGGATGATTTAAACTTGAAACTCTGTCTATAAAATACTTAGGAGGTGTGAATGAATGAAAACATACAATGAAATGTCATGATATTAAAGTCTCTAGAGATGAAAAGCTTTAATTTCATAACTTCTACATTGTTATCATTGAAATTTATTGTAATTGAAACTCTATCTCCTCTTATTACTTTTAATTTATTTAGCATGTAGTGTACATTTTTTTAAGCTTTTGTCTTTTACATATCCCTTCCCCCAATTTTTTTTTTTTACAAAATTTGTATGATAATAGGTATAACACAACAAGGAATTTGATTCTAAATAAAATGAACTTTTGAAATATGATTACCCAGTCAAACCTAATGTTACTCATTAATTAGTAACCAATGGCATTGAATAGTGTCAGTTTGGCTGCATTGCACAACTAGCTTAGGGCCATTTTACGAAATTGTCAGATTGGTTCAATTAATTAGATCGTCACTCGCAAACCAATCAAAATTGATTGACTTATAGCCCTAGCAGGGACAGTACTTACTCTTATCAAACTAGATTATGAATGATTTAAAATTAGAGAAAGGCTTATATAACCCATATGGAACTCTTCTTATATCCCAAGTCTCCTTCACTAACATTATGATGGCTTTTATATTGCATACACAAAATTGCACATGCAACAAATATGGTGATGGTAAAGTGAGTGTATGGTGACAATGAAAAAAAAATGATAAATTGCATTATGATATCACTTCCTAAACTTCATTTTAAAGAAGTATTAGTATTAGTTTTTATTTCAAAAAGGTACCAATTTTATAAATTATTACTATTATATTCTTAAAATATCTTTTTTTAATTATTTTTATTTTTATCCTTTTTATACAAGATTTTATATTGTTTCATGTAGCAGATATTGCATGATTTTTACATTTTCAAAGAATGAAATTTATGTTTCTTTTTATGACCTTTTTCTTTTATAGTGAAGATAAATCCTGCTTTTTTATAAAAAAAAAAAGGAAAAAGATAAATCTTACCTTATAACTTTTTGGGTCATCTAAATTTTTTTAGCATATCATTCTTTGATTATAAGTTATGAATGTCATAATTCTAAATGACCTTTAACTTTTGATAATTCCGAGGCAGCTTACAATTTGATTATTTAGTTGAAATATTTTTTTAAATATTTTATTAGTTTGTGTAAAATAAAAGAGTAGTATATTATTAGTGTATCTTAATTAAAAAATTATGATATATGAAATTATAATATTATTAAAAAATAAATTTTCAAAATAAAATATATTATTTTTTATTTAACTTTTCATATTAATATTTAATAAATAAAAATAATATTTTAATAGTGTAATAACATCTAATGTTGTCTTAGAAATTTTATTTTTCAAATTTAAATTTTTATATATGTGCATTAAGTGAATTATCACTCCTATCATTAAAAAAAATATTTTTTATCATTTTAAAGTTTTGTAATTATATCCTTATAAAATATATTTTTTAATATAAATATTTTCATCATTTTGCAACTTTTCAATTAAAAAAGAGGTGTCCTTTCATGTCATTAACAACAAAACTATTAAAAAAATAATATGCTACTATTTACAGGCTAAATAGTAATATGTTGTTGTTTAATTTTTAAATAGTAATATTAATTAAAAATCTAAAATAATTAGATAAATATATTCTCATTAACAACAAGACTACTAGAGAATAATATATTGATATTTGGTATCCAACTAGTAATATCAACTAAAAATTTAAAATAAATAGATAAATCAAATCTCATTAATAACCAAACTATCAAAGAATTGCATGTTATTTTTTTTATCTCCAAATAGTAACATTAACTAAAAATTTAAAATAATTAGACAAACATATTCTCATTAACAACAAATATATTCTTATTAAATATTAACATGTTGTTGTTTAGTATATAAATAATAATATCAATTAAAAATTTAAAATAAATAAAAAATTTAAGTTTTATTAATAACCAAACTATTAAAAAGTCTCATTAACAATAAATATATTATCATTAAATATTAACAAGTTATTGTTTAGTATCTAGACAATAACATTAATTAAAAATTTAAGATAAATAAAAAATTTAAATCTTATTTATAACCAAACTACTAAAAAATCACATGTTACTGTCTGCTAAATAATATGCTTTCTAAATAGTAACATTAATCAAAAATTTAAAATAATCAAACAAATATATTCTCATTAATAACAAAATTATCAAAGAATAATATATTACTATTTGTAAATTAAATAGTAACATATTACTATTTGGTATCCAAATAATAATATTAACTAAAAATTTAAAATAAATAAATAAATTAAGTCTCATTAACAATCAAACTATTAAAAAATTATATATTGCAATTTGGTCTCTAAATAATAACATCAATAAAAATCTAAAATAATTAGATAAATGTACTGTTACTAACAATAAAACTGTCAAAAAATAATATATTACTGTTTACAGACTAAATAATAACATATTGTTATTTAGTATTTAGACAATAATATTAATAAAAAATCTAAAATAGATGGATAAATCAAGTCTCATTGACAATTAAAATGTCAAAGAATTACATGTTGCTATCTAGTCTCCTAATAATAATATCAACAAAAAATTCAAAATAATTAAACAAATGTATTCTCAATTACAACAAAACTGTTAAAAAATAATATGTTACTATTTACAAATCAAATAGTAATATATTACTTTTTAGCATCCAAATAATAATATTAATAAAAATTTTAAAATAAATAAATAAATTAAGTTTTATTAACAATCAAATTACTAAAGAACTGTATATTACCGTATGGTTTTCAAATAATAACATTAATAAAAAATTTAAAATAATTAGATAAATATTTTCTCATTAATAAAAAAATTATCAAAGAATAATATATTACTATTTAGAAATCAAATAGTAACATATTATTGTTTGATATCCAGACAGTAATATATTATTGTCTGGTCTCTAAATAATAATATCAATAAAAAATTTAAAATAATTAAATAAATGCATTCTCATTAATAACAAAACTATCAAAGAATAATATGTTACTTTTACAAATTAAACATTAATATATTATTATTTGATATCCAAATAGTAATATCAATAATAAAACTTAAAATAAATAGATAAATCAAGTTTCACTAACAACCAAAGTATTAAAAAATTACATGTTACTGTCTAGTCTCCAAATAGTAACATCAACTAAAAAGTTAAAATAACTAAATAAATGTATTTTTATTAATAACAAAATTATTAAAGAATAATATGTTATTATTTGCAAACTAAATAGTAATATATTACTATTTAATATTTAAATAGTAATATTAAAGAATTACATATAGTTGTCTAGTCTCCAAATAGTAACATTAACTAAAAAGTTAAAATAACTAAATAAATGTATTTTTGTTAATAACAAAACTATCAAAGAATAATATGTTATTATTTGTAAATCAAATAGTAACATATTGCTATTTAATATTCAAATAGTAATATCAATTAAAATTTTAAAATAAATTAATAAATTGAGTGTTATTAATAATCAAATTATCAAAGAATCATATGTTACTATCTAGTTTTCAAACAATAATATTAACTAAAAATTTAAAATAATTAGATAAATGTATTCTTATTAATAATAAAACTATCAAAAAATAATATGTTGCTATTTACATATCAAATAGTAACATGTTGTTATTTAGTATCTAAATAATAATATCAACTAAAAATTTAAAAATAAATAAATAAATTAAATTTCATTGATAATCAAATTGCCAAAGAACCATATATTATTGTTTAATCTCTAAATAGTAACCTCAATAAAAAACTTAAAATAATTAAACAAATGTATTTTCACTAATAATAAAATTTTTAAAAAATAATATGTTACTATTTATAGATTAAATAGTAATATATTACTATTTGGTATCCATACAGTAACATCGACTAAAACTCAAAATAACAAACAAAATTAAGTTTTCTTATTTTAATTTGTTAATAATTGTTACATTGAAAAAAATTTATTTTTAATTATTATTAAAAAATTATTATCCTATTATTATAACTATTATCTTATTATTTATTGCTATTATTTTACTAATATTATTATTAGTACTATTAATATTTTTATTATTTATTTTATTTACTAATATTATTATTTTTGTCAGTGTTTAATATTAATTATCAATATTTTATTAATATTATTTTATCATTAATTTGTTATATTTTAATATTTTTATTATTTTATTATTATCAATATTTAGTTTTATTTTACTAATATTATTAATTGTTAATATTTATTATTTTTAATATTATTATTTTATTAATATTATTTTTATATTGTTAAATATTTTATTATCTTTGTTATTATAATTATTATATGGTTATTTTTAATTATCTAATTAATATTATTACCATTATTATTAATGTTTAATTTTTATTATCTAATTAATATTATTACCATTATTATTAATGTTTAATTTTTATTATTTATTAATATTATTTTTAATTTTTATTGATATTATTAATTATCATTTAATTATTATTATTATTATTATTAAAGACAATAAATTTAAAACTTAGAATGAGGAAATCAAATTTCCTAAAAATTTGAATCATGTTTATAAAGACTTTGCTAATAATAGTTTGTTTGACTTTCATCTAATAAGTGTGTCCTTTTAATCTTCTAAACTTTACGGTAATTTATTGTTTGTAGATGGATTTAAAAAAAAAAGTCGTATTAGGGTATATTGTTATAATAAATTGTAACGAATAGCATCGGTTTGATTTTTCCTAAAAAAATGTCAAAGAGCCATCATGTAATCCAAAGGTCTAGGGATAGATTTTAGTACACCATCAAAGAAGTGGTGTATTGGTACAACATGAAACAAATAGCTGACGATGCATTTCAAAGGAAAACAAGTTACAAAAAAGTCTTTTTTTTCGTCCTATCTTATGAACTTTAAGGTGTATGAAGTTTCATATTTGATTTTTTAATTTAAACAGTTCGATAGAGACTCTAAGTGGGCAAAGGTCATGAATAAAGGTGAATTGCAATGTAGCCTTTAAAATATAAGAAATTACAGGAAATAAAGAATATGTATTTTATGGGTTGAATTTATTTAGGCCACTAATAATGCAGTATGGTATTATCCCTTATGGAAGCTACCATTTATGTTGCAACTAAGAGGAAAATAAAAAACACACATACATAGAGTGAGCAATTAAAAAGAAACAAAATATAGTAGTTGAGAAGAAACCAAACTAAAACAATCATAATAACTTTGAAAAAAAAATTAATATTGCATTGATACAAACCAACCTCCCTTTTCATAATCCTTTGACCACAATGTCTCCATGTATCTTATTGCTCAATGGATTTTCACTAAACAAATAACACTGAAATTTTCACAATGTCATATAAGTCACAATAGAATTCATTTTCCAAAAAAAAAAATAACTTTGGTCAATTTCCCTTTTCTTTTTTCCTTTCATACATTATTTAAGCATACAAAATTCATTTTCTTTTTTGAATGAGAAATACAAAAACTTCACACACAAAATCTAAATTCATAGAAAAAAAATTTCACAAGAAGCATATATAAACAATAAGATCAAGAATCTTGAGGTTAATAACTTTAATTGCTAAAAATCTCACGATTGACTGAAAACTACTGATGAAGAATGCTTACATCTGAACACTTCCTAAGGGCCACATGCCCTATAATTCAAAACCTGTATAATCCCAAGTACGACAGTAATAACATACATACAATACAATACAATTCCAGACTTATTCACATATAATCAATACAATACACATCATAATCCAACAAATCTCTATAATAAATGTTAATTCCAATCTCAACTGTCAAATCTTTTGGTAAGACAATCTTGATTCTCTATAGATACTACAAAACTTAAAAGCACTCTTTATTACTTGAAAACATTAAAATAATTAGAGTAAGTTACAAGAACTTGAGCATATATCTACCATTATTTTGCAAGTAAATCATCTTTGTATATAAATAGTCATAATCATAGACTAATCATGTATAAAATTAAAAGCAATAGTAAACCTATTTCTTGGATTTTTGAAATATGCACAACTTAGCCTCAGATTGGAGTTTTACTTGCATACAACTTGAATTCTATATATTGCAATACAAAACATCATATTCTTAACCAATCATTCACCATTATTTTAAGTGGTCATCACATTCACAAACAGTCTTTAAGGCTCAATTACAATCAAATGATCACAATCAATTCAAGTTCTTGCAATCATATCAAGCAATAACAATCAATCACAAACAAACTCCAATATTTCGTCATATATCACATCTATCTATAGAATGCATACATGTAGTTACTTTTAGTCACGTTTTAATTTCAAGTTAATTCTATACTTTTCTCAATTGAATGCCAATAATTTCTCATCTAGTTCTCATATGAATTTTATATCCTTTATAGTTATTTATCAGGAATTTTCCATCTGGCTTTCGTATCATTTCTTCATCACATATCACAATATCTGATGTCATTGCTTTAGCATAATTCATAACTTTTCAATGCCTCATAAGCCTCAATTCATAATATAATAGATCCGTTAAAGCTTTACTCTATTTATATCACCAGATTCAATACAAGCCCATATGGATAATTATTCTACAATTACGAGCAATTAAAGCATATAACACAATCACAATATGATTTATTATAATTCTATCACAATCAATCAAACAGTAACTAATAACAACATCACACTTCCGTTATACACTCTAATCAATTCACACTCTCTAAATAGTTAATTACTCTTATACCAAGAAATTGAGTTTATATATAGGCATGAATGCAAATATGAAATTTGTACTATCAGCAGGAAGAATATAATTCATAAGTTCATAACCTAATCATAATATAATAATATTTTCTATCACTCGTCTCTTATTTTTTTAATGTTAACTAACAATCTAGTTATCCCACCTAATTGTCCTAAACCTTCCTTTCTTTATTTTTGAACTCATCATCGAAATATTAGAAACTTTCTTATATAATGGCTTTTCAATTCAAAGTACTAAACCATCGAAACATTATCACTTACATCACTATATAAAATTATATGTCTATCCCCTTATATCTTTAATTTTTCATAAAGAACAAGAAAATTATTTTGTATTAACGATATAATTGTGTTCTAAGCATACCATTCTAATACTTTTGATCATAAAATTCTTATTTCAATAATACTAAATCATACATCCTAATAATATTATAAAACAAGGTTCTCTTGAATCAAAATAGAATTCTTCAAAATATGACTTCATAATTACTTTAAACAAAGTATTATGATAATCTATATATTAAAATTATATTTTTAATATTTTTTTGTTTACAAGTCTTTCTTGGTATTTCAAATTATACAAAAATGATATCTTCTAAATTACTTCAAATCACCAGAGATCTTAAGATATAATATTTATCATCTCATAGCATAAAATATATACATGCAAATATATTTTCAAAAATCATCATATAACATTTTAAAGAGGCTTAACTCATACTATGTTAATACTTTATAACATGAAATTATTATTTTCTCAAAAATACTACTAAAAATCCATATTATACATGAAATGAGTTTCTTCAAATCATGCATAAATATGCCATAAAAATGAAGTAAAATATTTTATTTACACTTGAATCATCTATTTTGACATTTTATGGCATAAAAATTATATTCTTTAATTTCTTGCTTCATCACATGTCTGTATAAAATTTGATATCTTGGATTAACTATCAAATCATCATAAAAATTAACATTTTATGATATAATCTTACTCATCGTTATTAGAAGGACCCACCCTAAGCTTGCTGGCGAGGAAGCTCACCGGATCGCTAGCAAAGAGGATTCCAGGCTGTTTAACCATGCACAGTACAGCAAGCCGCCACCTCATACTACCTGTAATAGCAGTTGGCCAAAGATGACGACGCCATTGGCGGAGGCGCCATGAACGATGGTTGAAGATCGCATGCTTGATGGTTCCACGTAACTCCGTGTGTGCCGCTGTTTGCAACTTCTTATAGATATAGGTTGCGGTCACAACAAGCAGCAGCAGAGCAGCGAGCTAAGCTGCTGTTCGATGTCGCTCACGGCAACTAGGAAAAGATGCCAGCAGCGAGAGAGAAACGGGGGTTGGGGTAGAGAAAAGGAGAAAGGCAGTGAAAAGAAATAAACAAAATCTTGAAAAATGAAAGGAGGACATGTAGATGAAACTACAATAAAGGGGAGAGAAGGCTAAAAACCGAAAAATAGAAAGGGAAATTTCAAAAATAAATAAATAAAAAGTGACCAACCAAGGGAAATAATACCACACTTTTCATGTGTCATAGTCCCTTTTTCACAATAAATTGCAACCATTAGATACTTGAATTTTCTTTTAAGGAAAGACCAAATGAAAAATAAATTCAAAACACATTGAAGTTTAGAATAATCATGAAATATAAGCAATTCATTTTTATAAAACCGGTCTTATATAAAAATCTTATCTAGTTTTAAATTTTCCTTCAATACATAAAAATATAATTTTGCAATAATCTAATAAATTTAGAATTCCTAAAAATAGTTACTCAAATTTTTCCATAATTTTTCAAAAATGATTTATCCAAATACAAGCAATTTATTTCATAAAATCTTATAGCTATGATCAATAAAATTATTTTCAATTTGTGAGAATTTTCTTATGAAAATATTCAACAAGCCTCAAATCACTAATGATGATATATGAAAATAAATTCCCAAGTTATTATTTAAACTTTATAAGTTATAATGTTTATGAATAATTATTTTAATTATTAATTTATTTATTCAGTTAATAATTGGTATTGAATTTCTTTTGATATTGGAATTTTATTTAATTGATCAATGTTAGTTCAAGATTTGCTTAAATATTTTATAAGGATTTTCTTATAAGTTTAAAATAATTTTAAATATTATATAAAAAAATTTATTTATTTATTGGAATTTGATAAATTATTTTTGTAGAGATTGAAATATTCATTCTAGAATTTTCAATTTTATTAGGTTAATAAATATATATATTGAGGGAAGATTAAACATAATTAAAGTTGAGATATTTATTTCTGATAATTTTAAACCGAAATTTTATAAATCTAAATTTTTAAAAGAAATGAAAGGCTAAAATTTAATGGAGGGAAATTGAGTAATTAAGATGAATGGATGAAATTGAAAGGAGAGATGAGTTTATTTTATACTGAGAGGTATAGGAAAATAACCTAAGCTGTCTTCTTACATTTTTCTCTTCCCTCTTCCTTTATTTCCGATTTTTTTTTTCTTCCTTTTTCAAAAATCTGGTCTTTCTCCCATTTACCTTTAATTTTTTTTATATTATTGACTATTGTCCTTTCCTCATTTTTTTGTTAGAATTTTCCCTTTCTCTTTCATTCTCCGCCGCCTTTCTCTTGCCTTTTTATTCAGTTTCTTTCTCTTTCCTGAGGGTGGGGTTGCTACTGCTCTTTTTCTACCACTTTTATAAGTTCAAAATAATTTTAGAGATTATATAAAAAATTTATTTATTTATTAACATTCGATAAATTATTTTTGGGGAGATTGAAATATTCATTCTAGAATTTTTAATTTCATCAAGTTAATAAATATATGTATTAAGGAAAGATTATACATAATTAAGTTGAGATATTTATTTCTGATAATTTTAAATGAGAATTTTATAAACCTAAGTTTTTTTAAAAAACGAAAGGCGAAAATTTAATGAAAAAAAATTGAGTAATTAAGATGGGTGGATGGGCTTTAAAAAGGAGATGAGTTTATTTTACATGGAAAAATAACTTGAGCTCTCTTCTTACATTTTTCTCTTCCCTCTTCCTTTATTTTCGAATTCTTCTCTCTTCCATTCTAAAAAATCTGGTCTTACTCTATTTTTGCACCATTTACTTTAATTTTTTTATATTAGTGACTATTGTCCTTTTCTCATTTTTTTGTTGGAATTTTCCCTTTCACTTTGATTCTCCACTGCCTCTCTTTTGCCTTTTTATTCAATTTCTTTCTCTTTCCTAAGGGAAGAGCTACAGCCACTTTTTTTCTGTTGACCAGCCACTGTTCATGCCACCAACGCTGTCTTCCTCTCACCACCACTATGTGTCCTATTCTTGCCATAAACATCTCACCACTATTGTGCATTGCTGCTATGTTGTGGCCCATCTCCATTCAGCACCAACTTCCAACCGTGAAGGAGATACGATTAGCAATTGACCAGCAGATTGGTGCTGTGGTTCTAGTGAAATCTGGCCACCTTCCCATCCTCACCTAGCGGCGACTGCTGGTGGCATGAGGAGAGCTAGATGGCTTCTTACAATCGTCCTTTCATTCATAGAGCCACGTGAACCAGTGGAACTATTCTCTTTCCCTGGCTAATCGACGCCTTTTTTCTTTTTTGGCCCAAACTAGTCAATGCCATTATAAACTTACAGATGAGGGGATAGAACAACCAAGAAGATGAAGAAAAAAAAATATAATAAGGCATTTTACAAGACACAACTGTGCCCCGATTGATTAAAAGGCATTTTTTATAGCAGAGGTAATAAATCACCTTATCACCTTAACGCACACATATCATCCAAGGTTCAAATTCAGACACACACAGAAGTCTTTAGAACAATATGTCCAATACGGATTGTATACTACTAGGGATAGCGACTAAAAAAGCTAAATTTTTTTAGCAAAGCTTAACAATGCAATTCTTTTATACAACTACTGGAACTTGCAATGTATCTTGAGATATTGAGATACGGCTTCATCCTATGGAAATCGCTCAGAAAGACAAATTGCAACTTCGTAATCACCTCATGTAACTTAGCACCACGCAACTGATGTATCACTGAAGTAAGCAGTAATTGCCTTCAATCTTCCGTTTAAAAAGATTTTCTCCACCTAAGACAGCCATCATATAGTTGAGATTAGCACCTAGAAAATGAAGGCTAACTGACTCAACAAAAGCACAGAATTATTATTATTATTAATATTATTATTATTATACAGTAATAATAGGAGTGATAATCCACTCAATAAACATGCCAAAATTCTATGTTCGAACTCTAAACATGATGGGAAGTAAAGCTCCTAAAGCACAGAACTAATTTTGAAAGAACACAATGATGGCAAAAACATGATGGTGGACTTCCTGTTTCATCTCAATACTTTATCTTATCACCCTCTATATAACACCACATAATTCTTCCCAAATCAGGCATCCCCATTCTTTCCTTGGGAAACCGAAATGACTGGGTATTTTAAAAATCAGGCTTTCAAGCGAAAGTATATCAAATTAACACAAAATAAACATTACCTCTAGTGACCATGGTGGACAGGCAGATAGAGATAACTCTGCCAGTTGATTCAAATCAATATTTCTTGGCAGGAACATGACAACTCTGGAAGCAATCTTCTTTGCAACATTGAACAAGACATATCTGCATGCAAGCAGTATTAAGTTTAAATCATAGAGGCAAGAAGTTAATAAGCATCTAGAGGTAGATACCAAACAAATTATAAAAAAAAATAAAAGCACATACTCACCCATCATGTGGTTTAAGCATTGTCTTGATGTCATAAGTCACAATCTTAGCATAATCAGGCCCTCCCCAAGGAGGAGATAAGAAAACAGTGTCAGCCTGCAGGACAAACATTTTTACGGAAAAGTCTAAAGAAATAATCAAAATATTGCAGATTAGATTAGAAGTAAGTAGGCCACAGAGTAGCATAAGAGTGGAGCCTCCAAACTTTGGGGGAAAGAGAGTACTAGAATCGTCTCCCACTAGACTTGGAGAAAAACATCCATGTATTGGGTTGGTGAAATGTGGGCTCACAGATGGAAAACTACTATAAACTAACATGCCCATACAAAAAGGAAAAGAAAAATATTAACAGAAAGAAGCAAATGCATAATTTGGAAACTTTCGGTACCTTCAACTTTGGTGCCAAAAGAAAGAAATCACCTTTTATGAAATCAATTTGATTATCCACCCCATAGATAGCAGCATTATGCCTTGCATAATTAATCCTCTGCTGATCAACATCAATTGCAATCACATGTTTGCACCTGAAATTTCACAAAATTCAATCCTGAGTACAGAGATTAATCAACAAAAGGCTGAAAAGGGGAAAAAGAAAAAGAAAAAAAACTCTATGTAGTAGTAATAAATAATAAATATGGCAATATCTAGACCACAAAATACTAATCACCACAAAAATGAGTCCATTGGCTAGCAATAAGTACTAGTGAGTGCTCACCGCTGTGCAAATTGGATAGCATTCCCACCCACTCCAGTGAAACAGTCAACTATGACACCACCAGAACAACGTAATGCTTGATGCCGAGCAATGGGCTCTGGAGTGACAGAAAACCATCCCTCCTCATCCATTTTTATACCATCATCATATCTGGAGAATAGAATATACCTCTGACACCAGTATTTGGCAGTAGCTGCAGAATACTCTTCATGCATTCCTCGAGATTGGCAACCTGTATAATGATAATGATCGATTAGACAGGCAAATGGAAACAATGAATTGCCTCTACCTCGAAGGCTGCATCGAAACATATTAAAAGGCATAAATATCTCACAAGACATTGAAGTAGGAGTGCTTATCAATTGTACCAACATTTATCTTAACTTTTTTGATAATCTCTGACTCTAAGCAACATATTAAATGAAGCTAAAGCTAAACAATCCCGAGAGAAAAGGAAAATATGAGACTGCAAAACTGAGAGCCCGAATATCATAACTTGCATCATAAACACATACTAATGAAATCCTTTCTACATCTATGTTTTCCATATTTGGCTCTCAGACAGCATTCTTATAAAATTTTAAATCAATTAATTTAAATATGTAGAGATGCCAACCACTTTCAGGACAAAAGATTGAAACAATTACCAATAATAAAGTGACAAACCTTCAGTCTCACTATACAATCTTCTCTGCCTTTGTTTTCTTTTCACTTTCTTTTTGTGTTTTAGTAAGGAAGGATCAGACTCAGTATCCAACCCGTTCACAGCAGGAACCATATTTTCCAAGAATGCATCATTACATTCTGAAACTCCATTAACAGATCTTTCATGAGAGCTGCAAAATATATCACATGTTAGGACAGCAAACACAATATGAGAATCAGAAAGACAAAGTTGAAGAGGTATTGCTAGGCTTTTCCTTTGTTTTCTTCCTTTCTTTACCATTCTTGCTCCACTTGTCAGTGTTTAATAACTGAAGTCGAGAAGGCTCACAAGTTTCACAATCTCAAAGAGTGTCTTTAAAACATTAGCAGGGTTTCAAGGAGACAAAAAGTATTTGGCTCATAACTTTGTTATTGTTATTATTACTTGCCAAAAGCTTCAAATTGCTGCTACGGCTGTGTCAAGAGACTGAAGACCAATCTTCTTTATTTTCACTTAGTGATGGCCACAAAATAAGGGGATAAACAAAATTTTCTCCAGGGTCAATAATTACCTTTGTTTTTTTATTTTTTATTTTCTTTTGGGATGATAATTAAAGAGTAACAGAGAGGCATCTATATCCTTTGTGCATGGGTTATAGTAAAATAGTGTTATACCTGGTGATCAGCTCAGGGGTATTTGGGACTGAGCAGAATGAATCTCTATCACTGCAACTATCTATCTTAAGACATTCATTTAAATGATTGAGTGATTGGCCCTCACTATGTATGGTGACATCAGCAAGCAAGTTATTAACAGCAACTTCAATCTCAGCTAAACACTCATCATGCGGCTTTTCGGTTAATTTCTCGTGAATCAAGGTTCCATCAAGTGAGTTACTCATGCTTTGTGAACTACACTCCTCTGTTGCCTTCTGAGTGGCAGTATCATCGATTTCTGTACAACCAACAGTTGCTAGATGTTCCATTCCTGGGGGTGGGTCCCACAGAGAAGCATTTGTTTTAATATTATAGAAGTAGTTTCTCATATATAGAGTATCCCAACACACCATCCAATCCCCAAATTCATCAGAACTGTTTGATTGGGCTGAGATTCTTTCACATCCACTACCTTCTACACTAAATGGAAATGAAACTGATTCATAAGCCCATTGCTGCCAATTAGAAGTGCCATCCTCATAACAAATGGTCTCAAGCTCTGTGTCTTTGTGACCAACAAATTCATCACCAGTTTCTCTTTCACAGTGGATGATATCAGGATGTCCCCAGAGGCTTCTGGCAGAAGTTCCACCATTTGAGCTTGATGCAATTTTTGAATTATCACTAGAGACAGTTTTGTTGGTTGAAAAGTCACCATTCTGGACACCATTAATGGTTGCCTCATACATATCTTCATCATTTTGCTCCCCGTAAACCCCATCAGCAATCCTTGTACAAGTTGATGAATAATCTTCTTCACCATGAGCACATTGGGACACATCAACATCCACTGCAACATCACAGCAAGATAGTTCACTTTCCCCCAGCATCGATATACAAGATAAAGAACTGCTTGTTTTATCATGGAAATTAGCATTAGATACAACCATCTGCAAACTCACTTTGGATAAAGCTTTATCCACGGGATCCTGAAAACTATCCGGATGCTTCAATTTTGTACCTTTTCTTTTGCCTTTCATTGGACAATTTCTCTTCAAAAAGATAGACCAAGTATAACTAATAGCAGCTTTGAGAATAATAATGTAATGTAATGCTTCATAAAGAGATGAAAAGGAACAACAGGGGTAGCAAGCGATGATGCTCTATTGGGAACGATTCAGCAAAAGATGTTATAAGAAAATTAAAATAAACGGTCCCACATAGACAAATCCAAATTGAGCATATATCGTTCTAATGCTCCCCGGAGGCACTTCCACCAACTATATAGCTTTCTCATTAAAGCTTTGCTCCATTATTATATTTTACAGTAAGTTACCAAGTTCATTATTCCCAATTCAGTGTCCAATTCTGATGATATTGACATATGATGATACATTGAGCAGCAAGAGATGCAGTTCTGGGAAATTTAAGAAGATTTGTAGGCTTACCACTTTGTTTGTGTGAAAGGAAAGAGGGAGCCCTAATGAACTCATCTGTCTGTTAAGTTCCATGTCCTCGGGTAGCAGGTCACAGTAATCTGCAACATCAAAAAATAATAACAACAACCATATAGTCCCCAAACTTCGCCAAAACACACATTAGCCCGAATATAATTTGATGATTAAGCCAACAACTTTCAAAGAAAAAAGAATGATTAAGGAAATCATTACGCCGGAAAACTATGTTCTACTGTTTAAATTGATATTCCGAAGATGTTTTCAACATCTCTAGGACACAAGAAAAATTCAGAGATAGAGGAAGGAATACTTGCCTTCAGTTGTTGGAAGGAGGTCGGAGCCATTAAGTTCATCCCCTTCAGCCGATTTCTGAGTTAGACAAATGTAAAGAAGTCAGGTAAGAGCATGATATAAGCAGACAGCAGCAAGTACAATGTCAGGCTTTTATTGTTTCAAGTGTTACAAAACATACAGAGCGTTGAGCTGAGTTTGAAGCCTGAGCAGCATCATCCCTGTAAATAATGAAAGGAAAATTGAATGAAAATGAAGTCAGGGAAAGTAAAAGCTACGTTTCAAAAAGGACGAAGCGATGCGTGCGAGAGAAAGGAGTGGCACCAGAGATGGACTTGTGTGAGTTTGAAGAGAAAGCCTAGGGCTTTGATAGCACCGCCCTCGGATTCGAAATCGGCGCTGTCCATTTTCAGACAGCTTTTGAGTGAAGGAACGCCAGACTAGAGTCACCAACCTAACAACCAAATTTCAGCAACCAGATACGGGGTGACTCCGTCTTAGGCGCACCATTGCAGAAGTACTTGCTTCTCAGCAAATTTCTGACATATGCTCGTCGAGAGTAGAAGGGTTTATTGGTATGTTTGTTTGTGTTTTCTATTTTTCATTTTTAAAACAGTTTTTAAAAATAATAAGAAAAAAGAAAGTGTTTAATAAATTATTCTAAAAATAATTTTAAATTACAATAATGTTATTAATGAATTGTATTTTGAAAATAGAATTTTTTTTCTTATTTTTAAAATACATGTTTTGGAAATAATTTTTAAAAATATAAAAAATATTTAAATAAACAGATTTTTTTATTCTTTTATTTTTAAAAATTAAAATTTATTTTTAAACACAATTTCCAAACACACTCTATGATTTTTTCCGAGAGAACAAAAGATTTCTTTTTATTTTTTATAAATTTTATATAGATTAAAAAAAAGGAAAGAAATACATCAACTTTCCTAAAATTTTAATAAAATTATATTAATTTTTTAATTTTAAAATAAATTTAAATCTTTTTAAAATATAAAAAATGCTATAACTAAATCAAAATTTGGATATCTCATCAAGAAATTGTGTGAAGAGATAAATATACAATCTAATCTAAATTAGACATGTAAAACGGAGTTCGTAACCGCGGGCAATATGAGCAACCCGCAATCACGGGCTAATGTGAATAGCCTTCCATAAAGCTCGCATCAAACAAATAAGCCTGCACAAGTAAAAGCTCATGCGGTTACGAGTTTGACCGTAGGCAAAAAATATTTTTTAATTATTTTTTCTTATATTTAAGCTTAATATATATCTAAAAAAATTAGCTAAATTGCTTCTTAACAAATTTAATTCAATTTTTATACTTTAATTCAATTTTTTCTCAAATAATTCAATAAAAATTAAAATATTAAAATATAATTTATATATTATAAAATAAAATAATTAATAAAAATATTAAAAAAATATGATTAACCCGCAGGCAAGCTCGCATTACATGCGGTGCGGTGCGGGCACTCTAGTGTGAAGTCCGCATTTAACCTTTGTTTGGATAGAGGAGAGATGGGAGAAGAAAGAAGTTAGGAAATAGAGAAATGGAAGGAAAGAATAATTTCTTTTGTGTTGTTTGGAAATGGAGAAGTTAGGAGAGAAGTGATTTCTTTTGTTTGGAAAGGGAGAAGTTAAGAGAGAAAGAAGTCGTATTTTTATAAAATGACTATTGTATCCTTATGTGTAAAATATGAATGCAACTTTGCAAGTGTGTATTTTAAAAAATTTCATTCTTGAAAACAACAATTTTAATTTCTAAAATATAGACTAAATTAAAAATAAATCCTATCATTAAAAAATACATATATTTATATACAAATTATGTAATTATTTTAAAAAATAAATGATTTGATATTTTGCCCTTATATATTTATATACATATATTTATAAATAATTTTAAAAAATACATATAATTATATACAAATTATATACGAAGCTGCAGCTACTTTCTGGATGCCTTAATCGTGCCACAGAGCTGCCGAAAAGGGAGCAAAGGACGAAGCGAAAGCTTGAGGGAGTGGAGCTCTGGATCAATGCGCGCGGAAGAGCTGCCGAAAGCTGGAGAGGGAAAGTTGCCGAAGTCCAAGAGGTAGAGAGAAGTGCAGCAAAAATGGGAGTGTTTGAAGGGAGTGCGGTGGAAATGAAATTTTCCGTACCAAATTTCACCTCTCTTCTCTCCAAAAGAAGAGAGAAGTGTGCAACTGCTTTTCACGTGGGACCCACCGTACCTGCACACCCAAAGTTCTTTCTTTTCTCATTTCTCTCCTCCGTTCCAAACAAGTTAAATTCTGTACTTCACCCCCCACTTCTTTCCCCTTCCACTTCTGCCATTCCAAATGCAGGCTTAATGCGGGCAAGTTCACGTGGACAAAAGTCCGCGCAAGCAAGACCCGTATAAATCTACCCCATCCATTTTACATGTCTAATTTAAATCTATATGAAATATAGGTTTAGATTGTATTATTTAAAATTGAGTGAAGATATAGGAAATAAACTTTGATTAAGATTATGATAGATAAAAATATTAAATTATAATATAAATATTATAATAAAAATTAACCAAAATACATCTTTGATGATAAAAAATATTGAAATTATTTTATCTTATTTTATTTAAATTTATAATTATTTTTATTATTTTAATAAAATTTAAAATTTAAATATAATATTATTTTATATTTTAAATGCATTTGAGTAAATTTTTTAAATTATAATTATAATCTCAGTACAGTGGAGTATTTTCTTAAAAATAATATTTTTTGTTTATTCTTCCCCATTTAAATCAATTCAATTCTTTGAACCAAATGATAGCATAATAAAAATAAAATCAGATGCATTGGGTAGTCTGCTAAAAGAGTATCAACATAAGATCATATTTGTACTAGAAAAAAACGTAATCATCACGTATCGCAACTGCAATTTACACGAGTTATTACAAATTTAAAATCAAGTTAAATTTAATGAGATGGAAAATAAATCAAACAAATCAGATCAAACAACACTTCAACGTGACAAAAACAAAAAAACAAAAACAAAAAGGCAATACGTAGGTGCTGGGACACCCGGGAGGGGGCCGGGGGGAGGCGGTGTGGGGTTTTGAGGTTCAGTCGTGCGTGTCTGTTTGTCGAGAGAGCAAATTAGGGATCGGCTCTGAGCTCAGGTAAGCAGGCATTTCAGAGCATTTTTCAGTGCGGAGGAGAATGGAAGACGGTGAGATAGAAGAGGGCCCAATTACGATGCTGGAGGATGACCAACAAGATCGTGCTCAGTCCACAGATCTGCCCAAATCGGAGGAGTCTCCCTACGAATTGCTGCAAAATAGCAAGGCTTCGCTCGAGAGAATTGTTGCAGACATGCTCTCTATTAAAAGAGAGGGTAAACCCAAATTACAACTCAGAGAACTCGCTACTCAGATGCTACTCAACTTCGTCACTCTCCGCCAGGTCCATTCACTCTTCCCAATCTCTTCTTCTATTCCTTTGTGTTGCATATTGATAGAATCATGGTCTTCTGTATTACGTCATCAACTAAATTAACTCTCTTTTGTTTAATGAGTCTTTCATGTGCACTCGATACTCTAATATTCTGCTAGGTCTAGCATGTGGAACTTAATGTGCATATATTATAATCACTCAGTTGCTGCTTAGCCTTTAATGCCATGAATTCCTCCCTTCTTCCATGTCTGTGTAGAAAGCACATGTACAACATAAATCTCTGGCCTTGTGAAAATTGAAATCATCCAAGGCATATTTTTTTTTTTCTTGAGAATTCAACTGTAATATGTATTTGTCATGCATCTAATTCATTCCCAGAATCGTATGCTTTCTTCTGGGGCCTTAAATTTTGGCATTAGTACGTTCCCAGGCAAATCGTTCCATCTTAATGGAGGAAGACCGCATCAAAACTGAAACAGAACGTGCAAAGGCACCCGTGGACTTTACAACGTTACAGCTTCACAACCTGATGTACGAGAAAAGTCACTATGTTAAAGCAATAAAGGCTTGTAAAGACTTTAAGTCAAAGTACCCTGACATTGAACTGGTACCCGAGGAAGAATTTTTTCGTGATGCGCCAGAAGATATCAAGAAATCCGTATTGTCAAATGACAGCGCACACAATCTGATGCTTAAAAGGCTCAATTTTGAGCTATTTCAGGTGATTATGGATTGTTCTATTGGAAAGGCCTAGCCTTGTGTATGTAATAATAATTAGCAATTAGGCAATTAAAAAGAGACGAAGTTACTTCGGTGGATTTTGTCTCAAAAAAGAAAGGCTATTTGTTACAACCTTTATATCCCATTTGCCTTTCAGTGGTTGTGTAGCATAATTATGTTAGCCTTTTAAGCAAAAGTATTACTATACCATCTTAAATTTGAAAAATTGTTACTGTCATTCTATTTATTTGTCCCTGTACTGCTAATTTCCTTTGCAGCTACAACAAATCGAGTATATCCCGTTGGATTCAATCTGCTACATGGATCATTCATTATTCATCTTATGTGATCTATCACAGATGATTTGCTTTCTTTTTCTTTTCTTTAGAATAGGAAATAAATATGCCCTAGTAATTATCTATGATTTTATATCAGCGCAAAGAGCTTTGCAAACTTCATGAGAAACTGGAACAACAAAAGAAAAGCCTTTTGGAGACAATTGCAAGCCGAAGGAAGTTCCTGTCAAGTCTCCCTTCACATCTCAAGTCTCTCAAGAAAGCATCTCTACCTGTACAAAACCAACTAGGAGTTCTGCATACTAAGAAACTAAAACAGCATCATTCAGCAGAGTTGCTTCCTCCACCTCTTTATGTGGCTTACTCACAGTTATTGGCTCAAAAGGAAGCATTTGGAGAGCCCATTGATCTGGAGATCGTAGGAAGCCTAAAAGATGCTCAAGCTTTTGCCCGTCATCAAGCACATAAAGATTCAGGTAATTAAGGGTTGACTCAGATTTTTTTTAGGTTAGCATACTTTGGGATCCATCTGTGAATATCAAGTGCTATTGAGTTGATGGTGAGTCTGCTCACACAGAATTACGAATGTTTCTGGATTTTTTTTATTATTTGAATTCAAAACAGAGCATGGTTACAATTATAATGCTTAAGTTAGAATAATGTTAATGCTGAAAGGAACTTGCAAAAATAGTTGCATTATATTAGAAAAAGGTCACAAAAGTAATGGAAGATCATTTGTTCATAATTGACTAGTATTCAACTACTTTGAATTTATATGTGTTGTTCAATCCATGGCTTCCTGGTGTGCCTGAAGTTCCAGTTGACAATCTGCTATCTTGTGTCTTTGATTTCTGAGTATCTTCTGGGTACCCAACTTAGCTGTTGAATTTATTCAGATCTTGGGCCCTCTTCAGTATGGACTTCTATCATTTTCTTGTACCAGAAAGATAAAATCCAGAATTCAATTGATGTGTTTTTTTGATTTAGGCATTTCTATAACTGTGGAAAGTTCCAAAGTGGAGGATGATGCACCTGATGAAGAAGATGATGGACAGAGGCGAAGAAAACGGCCAAGAAGGGTTCAAAACAAGGAGAGCCTTGACCAGGTGGGAATATTGCAAGTTCATCCCCTTAAAGTCATCATTCATGTTTATGATGACGAGGCTTCTGACCCCAAGTCTGCAAAACTCATTGCCCTGAAGTTTGAGTACTTGGGAAAATTAAATCTTGTATGTGTTGGAATTGAAGGATCTGATGATGATCCTGAGAATGATATTTTATGCAATTTATTCCCTGACGACACAGGTCTTGAGCTTCCTCACCAGGTATGACGTCGTCATCTTCATGTGCTTTATGTCGCCATGTTGTTCATATATTTCTTTAATTTTGTTTATTTGCAATATGATATGACTATTAAATGGTGATGCAGTCTGCGAAGCTCTTTGTTAGGGATGCTACAATCTTCAATAGTAATAGAACATCACGCCCTTACAAGTGGGCTCAGCATCTGGCAGGCATTGATTTCTTGCCTGAGGTGTCTCCATTGCTGGTTGGCCGTGAAAATTCAGACAACAATGGAGCAGTAAAGAGTGAAGATGTTATTTCTGGTCTTTCATTATATCGCCAGCAGAACCGAGTACAGACAGTTCTGCAGAGAATTCGCTCTCGGAAAAAGGCTCAGTTGGCTCTTCTGTGAGTCACTGCTCTGTATGTTAGGGTTTTAGAATTTGAAGGGCACTCCATGATATTCAATGTTGATAACGTAATTGTGATAAGCCTAAATTTTGCTGTTGGGGTTTGTTTTAGTTTTGTTGTTGTGTGATTGACATCTTTGTGCTATAAATGGTCATATAATTTGTTGTGATTCTGGTAGAATATTAAATATTCTGCCTGCATAAAGTAGGTTTTAGCCCTTAAAGTGAGATGTCAGTATAATTATTAGGTTAGTGCAGTATATTGTTTATCAGTATAATTTGGCATCCCACATATCCAAGTTAAAAAATTGTGGAATTCTTCCTTCACTGGCTTACAGGGAGCAGCTTGAATCTCTTACAAAGCTTGAGTTGCCTTTTCTTTCCTGCATAAATGTTCCTTGGGCTTTGCACACTCCTTTGTGCAGTTTGATTGATTGGTCACCTGTAAGAGTGCTACCTAATGAGCCCTCATCTGTGGCTGTCAGAGATAAAGAGGAGCAAGTTCAGGAACCAATGGATGTTGATTTAATTGAACGATCTGATCCTACAAAGGAAGAGTCAGAGGGGTTGAGGGAAGACGGGGAGCTTCCATCTCTACTTCCTAACATGTCTGCTAGTGGTGAGATCAAACCCAGTTCCTCTAAAGGATCCAGTTTTGGCCACTCAAAACAACTGAGCTTAATTTCAAAAAGCATCAGTCCATCACTCAATAAGGCTAAATCCCTAAGTTTCAAGAAATATGATGAGAATTCTGATTTCTTGCTGGATATTGAGAGTGATCTAGATGACCATGCACAAATTGAAGCAGATCGTGAGTATATAGCATCTGATCAATGTTTCAAAATGTCTGACCTTCTGTGGATGGATTATGGGGTCAAGGAATTTTGCCTTGTTCTAAGCACACAAAACAGACCAGATGAGAAGAATGTGAAGATAGAGGCCAAGGTATAAAAGCATTCCCTACTGGAATTGTTATTCATGGATTAATTGTCATTTCCCCAAGGTATATAAGCTTCCCAATTTTATCTTGACAGATCAAGATCAGTGTGGAGTATCCACTTAGGCCTCCTCTTTTTACATTAAGCCTTTGCAGTACACCTTCTGGGGAAAACCACTTTGAGAACGATGGTTTAGAGTGGTACAATGAACTTCGTGCCATGGAAGCTGAGGTGAGCTACTAGGGTCCCAAAAGTTCCATTACTCTCAAATCGGTACACAGTTTAATTACCTTACCTACTAGGGTTCTCTATATTGTAGGTCAATCTTCACATGCTAAAGATTCTACCTAGTGATCAGCAGCATTATGTTTTGGCCCATCAAGTTCGTTGTCTTGCTATGTTGTTTGACTACTATTTGGATGAGGCATCCCCATCTTCTGAAAGGAGAAATTCTACTTCTGTGGTTGATGTTGGTTTGTGCAAACCTGTTAGTGGTAGGTTCCTGGCGAGATCTTATAGAGGAAGGGATCACAGGAAGATGATATCTTGGAAAGACATGTAATTTACTACCAGTTGTCCCCATTAGTAAGGTTTTATGTCTCAAGGTGACTATGGATACTGTAGAGACAATGCCTATCTTGACTAATGTATGGACCAGGAAATTGAATTTCTATAATATGCATTCATTTTACTAACAGGGGACAAGGTTGCTATACAGAAGGGTTTCGATTCAACCAAGATTATGTTATTTATCTTGGTTCAATGAAAGGCCAACACAAATATAAGTTTGGGTTTTATGAGCGGCTGGCCTTGGTGGAATTTTCTCTGGATGGTTCTGTGCTGAGACATGGTGGATTATGGCTGTGATTAATTACTTGTTGAATACATTTGTTTCTATTTGTGTAGAATCCCCGATTGCCAGGTGAGGATGAGGTTTCTTTTTATTTCATCTGATTTTAAAAGAAAAGGGCAACTGGTTTCTATACTGAAGGATATATCCTTGCTTCAATATTTCCTGGTATAAGAAATTGAACGAATCCGTATGTATGTAGTCTTTATTATGCATTCGGGAATTGCCTGGTGAGTGATGAGACGATTACATCATCATATTCAGCCATGGAACAAGGGTATGTGTATCTCTCCTGAAGTGTACGCGCAATGTTGGTTTGACTCTTTAAGCCAAGCGGGTTGTTACTCGCTTGTCGTACCAAAACAAGTAACGTGAACCGTGAATATTTCTGTTTGAGGATTGCCCTTTACAACAAATACAATGAACGGTGCTTGTCTTTTACTTTCCATGACTGGAAGTTTAAACTTTAAGTGTTTGAAAGTAGACTGTGAATGTCCATTGGCGGCCATTGCTACAAGCACCGGTATATGTAGAAGAATGCACTTTTTATTGCAATGGCACTTTTTTTATCAGGTGTGTTGCTGTTGGCGAAATGGATGGCCTAGCCTCGGAACTAGCAAACTAAGCAAGGTTGTTAGTTGTAGGTAGAATTCGACCCCTTTAAGTTGTGTATTTTACACCCTTTTCATATGATTATTAAATTAAGAATGAACGAGATGTTTCTCACGAATCCTGACAGATGCTGAAAATACTCTCAAGAAAGAAAATGGAACTGAATGCGATCTCCTCTTCTCTAATTGCGTTCAAAAGAAAGCCGTGATATTGAACTAGGAAATGCTAATCATTTGAATTGTAAAAGAATTGTCCCACAGTTGTTCTACCATTTGCCAGTTTGTGTTCGTCTTAAGCATATTTTCTTCCCTCCCTCCCTGCAAATTCATCATCTCCATAACCTGCAGTTTTACCAAATACCACGGTTCAGTACTTGTGCTCCTGGATATTCTAAGGCTGACTCCCCTCCCCTCCCCACCCCACAGCACCCCCCCCCCCAAAAAAAAAATAAAAATCCCATCATACAAAAGCAACTAAGACTAAGAAATGGAAACATTTTGTAGAGATCGCAATCACAACCAAAAGCAGATTATTCTAAAAAAGGAATATTTCCAACTAGTTTCTATAAAAAAATTACTAGGAAGTGAATTCAACAATTATCAAAGATCATAAACCAAGAGATAAGCATTTTGTGGGAGAACATAAGAAGCATGTACTTAAAGAGAAGCATCACATAGGATATCCATGTAGAAAACGCAGTCAAATGACAGGAAATGAATATAGTGACCGAAGTAAAAGATTGATTCCAATAATTGAAGGTATGTTCAATGGAAGAACCTCATTCAAGCAGAAGTTTAAGGTAGGTATATAATCATATTACCATTTTCCACCATACCCACTCTCTGATGCAACTAAGTCTGACCATTACAAACACACCAACTTAAGCTGAAAGCAGATTTACGTGGAAGTTTACCTAAATATAGAGATGCACAGGGACAAGTACATGCATATTTGGATGGGATATTGTAGTTTGCCACTTTTGTTGAAAACACTGATAAATTGTTACAAGGAAACTTATTAAGTCTCCATTTGAAGTACACCTTATGTGGAAATGCAGCAACAGCTGTCAAGTTTGGAGAAAGATACCTGATTCTTCTGCTTTTCCATGGTTTTTTCCTGCAACCAAAAAAATTTACAAGAATATAAGTAAATTTAAGCCATATAATCCTACTTTCGTGCATTTCTATTTGACAAATGACAATAGCCAAATTTGCCTGCTTCCTGCTTCCTGCGAAGTTCTTCATTCTCTCCCAATTCCATGGTATGAGCCTGGAAGTAGTGTTTCCTAAAATTAAAGTAGGTATCTAGGCGTATTTATAGAAGTTCCATCTATATTTTCTTTTGACATTCCGTGCCTACTATAAACAACTCTGGGTGAAAATATTGTACTCTTCCAAGTTCCAATGCTTTCATATATTCTATGATGATGGAACGCTTTCATATATTCTATGATGATGGAACTGTTTATCATGTTGCCTAGATTAGATGTCCCATTACCTTGTCATAACCTACATCTTTACAACTGCTCATGGCTGTAACTTCTCGCTATCATATTACCATTCAGATGATGCCTCATCTTTTTTGAGGTTTTGATATACAGCATGTCCGCAGATGATAAAAGTAGAGTCGACAGCTAGAGGCTAACAGTATTAGCCAAGTAATATTATGACACAAATCGCCAATATAATTTTATTTTATTTTAATAGTTCACGTTATTAAACCTACATATAGGAACTTATTTCCATAATCAATTTAGATTCGTTAAACTCTTCAAGCTAGCACGAGTTCTGATTTAATTTATCAAGGAACTCGAACTGTCTAAAGATGCAGGCACAATTTTCTTAATTAAATCTAGCCGGTCAAGATAGCAATACTAAAGATAAGCTAAAAGCGAGCATGAATTTTGATCTATTTTATGATTTTTTTTTTCCCAAAAGAAAGAAAACTGCATCCAAGTGTTCACTTTGAATGAGCAAATGTAGCCAGCTATTCTAACTGCTAATTATAGAATAATCGCAATAGTGTGTTTCTCAAACAAAAGTTCACCTGCTTGCGAGCCCTTGACCTGTCAGCTGATTCTCTGTTTTTGATCGTTCTCCTCTGTCTCCTCTCAATGACCTTCTGCACACCTCCGCTGCTCTTCCTTCCTCTCAAACCCCACCACTGAAGACATAAAGAACCGGGGACACAGACGAACAAGTATCGCCATTGCTCTTTCCGATTTCATCACATGCCAACTTATTAGCCGATGATCCTTCAGCAACACTAATGATCCCAGCTCCTAAATTAACCATGTTCCCATTCGGACTCTGATCAAGCCCAACAATTCCACTCCTCCTTCCTTGATTTCCCAGCCAAGAGTTGCTTGTTAATGGAAACCGAGTTGCGTAATTCATATCAGGCTGCCTAGAAAAAATCTGCGGCTGTAAATTCTGCAACTGTTTCTGATTCAATCTAAACCCATTAGCATTCAAAGGCAAATCGGTGGATTTCTGGGCACCCAATTGATGATTACTTCCAGGAGTCCTATTTCCTATCAAGGCAGTACCTTCATTCAACTGTTGAATACCCATTGGTAAAGCGCGTAGTTGTGTTACTGGTGTATCTTCTCTGACAACCCCAGCTCAGAGCAAGAATTCCTCCAACGTCATCTCACCCAAAGTTTGATCCCTCTGCGGCAAATTAGGACTTTCAGAAACAGTTCCATCCTTTGCTGCAACATAATCCCCGGAAATATCCTACCAAACCTCGTCAACAGTTTTCTGGCCAAGTGTGCTTGGCAACGTTAACGAATCTTTCCCCAGCAAAAGGCCACCGGGGGCAGCATTTCCTTGCTGATTGTCCCTTGCAGAAGGCATTGTTTGAATTTCTTCAGGTGTTCAAATATTCTTGAGCAGCTCATCCATGTTCATGGAACCGAAGTCTTTTCCTGAAGATCCCATGGTATTCCTTAACTCGTCAAACGTCAAAGAATACACTGAAGGTTGTTGTGCCAAAGGGAAACTCCCCGGTGACCTTGTGGTACCGGTATTGTCGGGAACAGGATCATTTCCGAAGCTTGTGAAGTTCATTTCAGCTTCAAGTCCAATTTTGTGAATTCTGAATTAGACTCACAAGCTCTTCGAAGATTGCCGGTTGCAATATATTGCTCCAATAGGCACAGATCCAAAGTCCTTAAATCTTCAAACAAATATCAACTATGAACAGGCAGATGGAGAATCGATTGACTAGAATTTACATTGGTCATAGAATACCTGGAGAGAGCTTGAATCTTCAATTCAATTTTTGGTGTTCTTTAAGATCTCAAAACTAACAAAGAAAAGAGGAAAGGGAAATCTGGAAGGAGGGAAAGATTGAAGTTCTATCTGTCTAGTATTTTTAACAACATTTTTCTACTTCTATGTTTATAAAAGCAAAAGTATCCCCTTTTTCATAATCAATTTAAAAAAATATAACTTTTAACATGTAACTTAAAAATAAAAATAATTTTTAGATTTTTTTAATTCTATCTTATATTAATTTTATAATTAAATAAAATTTGTTATTTATAATACTGATTATCTTCTATTTTTTTACTTTTCTTGAAACTGATCATTTTTATTTTTTATTTAAAAATAATTAAAAAAATATAAAAACAAATTTAAAAATAATTTTTTGAAAAAATAGAAATATATCCCAACTCAAACTAGGGGTCGTTTGGTTTGCAGCAAAAATATAGGAAATTGTATTTCCCAGGATATAAACTAGCGTAGAGTTGTTTGGTTTGCATAAATGAGAGGAAATAAATCTTGCTGGGAACTTGTGTTTCTCATAAAACACGGGAAATCACTTACCCACTCCCCCCTAGGTAAGTTCTATTTCCTGTATGTTTAACTAATTTATAGACAACCCTTTTAATTGATTATCAGATTTTACTTTGTGAATGTTCATTTTAGTTAATGTTACTGTTATTTTACAGTTTGCTTATATATATATTACATGAAATATTTTATTATTATTATTTTATAAAAAATTTAAATATTTAATTTAAATAAATTAATTAACAGCATATTTTTATTTAATTCCTACGTTATTTTATAACTCACTTATTATTTTATTTTTTTATTTATTTTATTGCATAATTTTCTTTTACTTTTTTTTTATTTTATCTATTGCTATTATTTGAAAGTTAGATTATAATTATTAAATAATATAAATATAATATGATATATTTAATTTGATTATATAAATATTTTGAATAAATTAAAATTTTAATATATATTATATTAATTGCATTATATAATTATATATTCTATTTGTTGATTGAAATTATTTGAATATTAAAATCAAATTTTCTTTAAATTTTATAAATATTTTTTAATATTAAATTTCAAGCCCTATAATTCAAATTATATATACACACACACACACACACACACACACACACACACACACACATCAATTAGAATTAAAATTTTCTTAATTAGTTACTGTTTAGAGAACAAATAGTAATATGCTATTATTTGACAATTTAATTTTTAATTAAACTTAATTTATCTATTTATTTAAAATTTTTAATTGATGTTACTGTCTTGGAACGTAACAGTAACATATTACTGTCTAGAGAAAAAATAGTAATATGTTATTATCTATTTATTTGAGATTTTTAATTGATGTTACTGTCTTGGAACGTAACAGTAACATGTTACTGTCTAGAGAAAAAATAGTAACACACTATTATTTAGCAATTTGATTATTAATTAAACTTGATTTATCCATTTATTTATGATTTTCAATTGGTGTTACTGTTTTGGAATGAAACAGAAATATGTTACTATCTAGAGAATAAATAGTAACATGCTATTATCTATTTATTTGAAATTTTTAATTGATGTTACTGTTTTGGAACGAAACAGTAACATGTTACTGTTTAGAGAAAAAATGGTAACATGTTATTATTTAACAATTTGATTGTTAATTTGACTTGATTTATCTATTTATTTAGAAATTTTTAATTAATGTTACTGTTTTGGAACGAAACAGTAACATGTTACTGTCTAGAGAAAAATAGTAATATATTATTATCTATTTATTTGAGATTTTTAATTGATGTTACTGTTTTGGAATGAAATAGTAACATGTTACTGTCTTGGAACGAAAAAGTAACATGCTATTATTTGGCAGTTTGGTTGTTAATTAGACATGATTTATTCATTTATTTGAGATTTTTAGTTGGTGTTATTGTTTTGGAACGAAAGAGTAACATGTTACTGTCTTGGAATGAAACAGTAACATGTTACTGTCTTGGAACGAAACAGTAACATGCTATTATTTGGCAATTTAATTGTTAATTAGACATGATTTATTCATTTATTTGAGATTTTTAGTTGATATTACTGTCATGGAACGAAACATTAACATGCTATTATTTAACAGTTTGGTTGTTAATTAGATATGATTTATTCATTTATTTAAGGTTTTTAGTTGGTGTTACTGTTTTAGAATGAAACAGTAACATGTTACTGTCTTGGAACAAAACAGTAACATACTATTATTTGGCAGTTTGGTTGTTAATTAGACATGATTTATTCATTTATTTGAGATTTTAGTTGGTATTTCTGTCTTAGAACGAAACAGTAACATGCTATTATTTGGTAGTATGGTTGTTAATTAGACATGATTTATTCATTTATTTGAGGTTTTTAGTTAGTATTACTGTCTTGGACGAAACAGTAACATGCTATTATTTAGCAGTTTGGTTGTTAATTAAACATGATTTATTCATTTATTTGAGGTTTTTAGTTGGTGTTACTGTTTTAGAACGAAACAGTAACATGTTACTGTCTTGGAACGAAATAGTAACATATTACTATTTAGTTTATAAATAGTAATAAATTATTTTTTAGTAATTTTATTTGTTAAAAAAATTATTATAACACTACTAGACACCGAAAAAGTTAGGAAGAAAAATTTTAATATGAAATTCGAATGAATTTAAATTGATAAAAATAAAATCAAAGTTAAAAAAATAACAAAAAATTAAAAAAAATTAAAAAATTCATTAAAAAAGGCCTTTTTTGCTAAATCAAAGTGGGCAAAACACCTTTGGTATTTTTCAAGCACGTAAATCTCGAAAAGTTACATGAAATAAAAAAAAAATTCACTTAAAACGGACAATCAAGCACAAAGTTATGATCTTTCAAAGTTTTGAACTCAATTTATACGTTTTTAACCAAGTAGACTTCCTCAAACCCACATTTTCTTATTTTCTGTTGAAAGAGCAAATGAAAAAGATTGAAATCAATTAATATCTGTTAATGTTTATTTTGGAGGTTATTGTGGTCATTTCATTGTTATATCGTAGGAAATACAAAGTTGAACCAAACAAAAACATAGGAAGTTCTTTTGCGGGAAATGGAACTTGCTCCATGTAAACCAAACAAAAATTTGAGATATCCCAGGAAGTTCATACGGGAAATCAACTTCTTGTGAAGTTCCATTTCCCATGAGAACTTAGTTCCCGTATGAACCAAACGACCCCTAAATTTGTTAGTGTTGGTTACCTTTGTCCTGTTCCTTCGATGGTAAATATAAACACGTGGAATGAGGGGGGCAGTCTGCTGACTTCCTTCTTGGCTTTAGCCGCGTCCCGCGTTGCTGGTTGAAGCGCCATGTGTCCATTATCCATTCCCGATCAATATTCTCGCTTCTTCTGAGACACGTGAGGCAGGTGGATGGCTTTCTAAATTCTGATTCTTATTATTACACTTTTTTTATTTTTAATAATAATAAATATTAAACAAAATAAAGTAAATTACATTTATCTTTCCATAAAATTTAATATAATTATATTTATATATATTTTATTTTAAAAATGCATTAAAAATTATTTTTATTTTTAATATATATTTATTTTTATTTTTAAAAAACAAAAACAATTGTCTAATTTTTATTATAAAATTTTAAATTAAATAAAATTAAGGATTTGAGAGTTTAGACTTCACTTATATGTCTACATTAAAATTTTATAAATATAAAATAAATAAAAAATTAGATGTTAATGCATTTATTTACAGTAAAACTCTATTCTTAAAATTTTAAATAAATTTAAAAAATTTGAAATCCTAGTTTATAATTCTCATCCTTTATCAATTAACTTTTCTCTTCCCCCCTCATGTTATCTCTATTTACATCCTCTTACTTACTTTCTATATTTCACCTTACAAAATTCATTTTGAAAATTTTTTCTTTTATAAGAGAATTTATTTATATCAGTAAATTTGAAAAATTTATGATCATAAGAAATTATATATTTTTAATTTTTTTTATTTTTCATCTCTTTCCATCTCTTTATATCAATATTTTCAAATTCGAATCAGTTTGATCGGTTCAATTAATTGAATCAGCACCCGGGTAGGAAAACTATCCGAATGGACCCATAAACTCGGGTTAGGGAAAAACTTGGGTTGGTCAAATCAAACCTAATAAAAAATCAATTGAATCGCCAATCTGGTTGACCTAATGACCTGGTTCATTGAGTGTATTTTTTTTTTACTTTTATCCAATTCAAAAGTTTAATATAAAAAAAGCCCATACCTAAATTTAAAAATTTATTATATGTTTAAAAAGTAAAGTGAATAGAATTTTTTGAATTATATTAACTGTTATATTATTTGAAATACTTTATGGATATTAATATTATTTGAAATAATCTTTTAGTGAAGAATTATGAAGCATTTCAAGACATTACTACCTCTTAAACTATCTTGCTTAATTTATATTTTTTTTACATTTTGGAGTTTGCAACTTTATCATATGTTTATTATAATATAAAATTACTATTATTTTTACTTTATATTAAAGTGTATATATATCAAAAGTAATATCCTGCTAATATATTTAAACCCACTAAAATATAAATTTCTAACAAAAGATTCCCTTATAATTTGAATACAAGATATTACACTTTAGCTATCTTAGAGGTTTTTTATATCAATTTTCCTATTAATTATTCTTTCTACTTTTTTGTTACTTATAATTCCAATAAGATTAATGTTATTTATATTTTAAATATACAACAATAAATTTGTATTAATTAAATAAATCCATTTTTATATATTATATATAATATATAATTTATTATATTTTAAAAATATAACAAACAATTTAACTATTTGATCCAATTCATTGAACCAGTCCAACCTTGAACCACTTGTCATGTCAAGTTGATGATTGGTTCGGGTTTGAGAACATTGCTTTATATTTAAATTTTATTAGTTACAAATGTCCAAAATACAAGAACTCCATTATTTACAACATTTTTAACCAAAGCCTTTTTCTATTTCATTTAAAAAAACCAACTCACATTTTTTCATTTATTTAAGATACATTATATTTTATTTCTTTTATTTTTTCAACTATTTGTGGTCTAGTTATTTCATCTAAAATGTTTATAAAGAAAATTAATTATTTTATCATATTTAACTTCTTTTTATTTAATATTCAACATCCAAATAACTAATGATGGAGTGAAAGACAGAACTGTATCATTTAATTAAGATTTTATTTGAAATATTTGTGAGTAAAATTTATTAAAATTCCTCCATAATTATTTTCACTATTAAAATATATGTATTTGTAATATTATTTTATCATATTTAATTTTTTTATATTGTTATTTAGAGTGATGATGGAATGGAAGACAAATAAAGAAAAAAGAAACTCATCTTAGCAACAACGATTTAAATGTTTAAGAAAAAATGAATAGATTAAAAAGATTAAAAAGTTGAATTAGATGCATGTTTCATGAAAAAAAATTGTAAATTAATAGATAACAAAATCCTTTAAACTCATAGTAACATAAATACTGATGCATATAAATTTGATTTTATATATTCATATATTTTTAATTTTATTATTATATTTAAACTTCTTTTGAATTAAAAAATATAGGAAATAAAATTTAATTTTTCAAAAATAACCAAATTCATCTAACTATGGACACAGAAAGTTATACTATCATATATTTTTCTATACTTCATTTATTCATATATGTGAAATAAAATTTAAATATGTATTATGAAAGTTGTTACATTTCAACTTACTTGGAATTGGATAATATGAGAAATAAAATTTAATTTTATAAATATAATTAAAATAATCATAATTATGAATAAAAAAGTTGTACAATTATGTATATTCCTTAATTTGCTTCAGAAGAACAACTGTGCTCATTTATTTAATTTTATACTATTTTTCTCAAAAAATATTATTTTTAATACAAGTAATATTAATTTTATAATTTTTATAATTATTAATAATATTTAAAATTTTTCATTTCTTAATATAAAATGCCCTTTAGACATGGACAATCCCGAAGAAATTAGTTAGAGAAAGGTGAACTAAATTTATTTAATAAAATATTGTTAAAAAATATATAATTAAGATTTTTGAAGGAAAGTGCCCATTTAGCCCTTGTTTGGAATAGGCATAAATTGGAGGGGAAGAAATGAGTGAGGTGAAATTCTAATTTCCCCCTATTTGGCTAACCGGTGAAACTTGGGGGAGCGTAATTGGTAGTGAAAAAATTGGTAGGACTCATAGGTGATATCCCCCCTGAAATGAGGGGTAAAGTGGGGTGAAATTGCCAAGTTCTATGTTGTTCCGTACGGTGCCCCTGTACTTAAATGAAAGAAGTCTCACAAAGCCATCAGACACTAATCCCATCCTCTCTACAACACTGCGTGTAGCACTTCCAGCATATTTTCATCCTCTCCACCATCTTCGGCATCCTCAGCACACAAGTATCTTTTGAAATCCTGATAGTTCAAATTCTCGTGATTTGTCATTCTTGTTTGCTTGAAACAGGGTTGCTCCATCGGAATTTGTTGGAATGTCCGTCGAAGATGGCGAAATAGGATGACAAGTGGTCCTCTGTGGAAGCATTGCACGCCGATCTGAACGTGGGTGTCAAGGATGGTGGCAAGGGAGGGGCTCAGTGTTTGGACAGTTCCAAAACCCGGTCTGGAGAAATTTCCTGACCCAATACCAAAGATTTTTTTTTATTACAAATTCAACATAATTTTGTCAATACATTTTCTTTGTGTTCATAAGAATATAGGATTGGTTTGGTGAATTATCAAGAGAAAAGATTATCCTTCATATTGCATATCAATATTAATTACAGAAGCAATAGTGAAGGAAACACTTTGATTTTTTGACATGGATAAAACATTTCTTATTTTTTGTCATTATTGGTCTATCTCAAAATAAAAGCTATGAGATTATCAATTTAGAAATGAGTAGAATAATATAAATCTTTCCATCATGGATATGAATAATGGAAAAGTGTAGCAAATAACTTTTAGTCATCTTTGCATTACTATAGTGCTTAAGGTTATACATAGCTAATAACTTTTCATTTTTTATTATTTATATCAATTAAATGATTTTATAAATATTAAAAAAATATTTATTTTATTTATTTTTATAAGTTTTTCAAAATTATTCTTTATATATAAAATTTAAAATAATTTAAAATAAAAAAATGATGGAATAAATGTAAATTGATTGAAAATATAAAATAATAAAATATTTATTAATAAAAATAAAATTAGAAAATATATTTAATATTTTATTAAAATTATAAAATAATAAATAATAAATAAAATTTTCTTTAAAATATAACAAATAAAAAAATTAAAAGAAATAAAAAATAATAAATTTTCACATTTACTAGACTTTATAAGTTGGAATATAATAAGCATATGTGCGTCATTAAAGTGTTAATATGTGAAAATATTTGAATTCAACAATACGTAATATTAATATTAGAGGTAGATTTAAAAATAAAAATTAGTATTAATATTTGAAATTATTTAAAAAATTACCTATTATTAAATGTATAGTATTTTATGAATATATTATAAATTTTCAATTGAGTTTGTTGAATTAATATTATAACAAAAATTAATAATATATTATAAGAGCATTACAGTAATTTAACTCAATCCCATTTCTCCCTCTCCAATTTTCATACATTCCAAATAAAAGAAACTAGTTTCACTCTTATTTCCTTCCCCTTCTATTATCATTCATTCCAAACAAATCAAGTGAAAAGTCTTTCACTTCTAATTATTTCCCCCTTATTTCCTTCTCCATCCATTTTCACCTTTAGCCAAACAAAGCATTAAGCAACATAGGCCAATAGGAATGTGTTAAAAGAGACAATGATGTGACAGCTGCCAAATAATGCTTTCTGGGATATTATAAGCTGCACACATTTCTCAGAAAGTGGCTTATATGATGCTTATATGGGTTCGGTACTTATAATGAGGTGGTTAAATGAAAATTATTAATTTAATAATCTCATCTAATAATTTTTACTTGTTTATCTCACTATGATTTTAAATCCATAAAAATACCATAGAATTTATCTTCCCGAAAAAGAAAGGTCAACATTGAAAGAAAGAGAACCTTGGCCTTTTATTTAACTAATGGGAGAAGTTATGGTATAGTACTAAATGAATGATGTATCAATATATCACCAGATTTGATCGTTAATTAAGTTTATTTTTTTAAAAAGTTAAATTTTGTATACTTAATTAATAGTTATATCTGGTGGTGTACTGATACATTATTGTATGAGTGGTGTACCATAAAATTTTTCTTAACTAAGATGTGGGCAAAGGAAGCCTTTGTTTTCAAATGTTTTCAAGAAAGGAGCATAGGATGTATTTGAATGTTTTTAAAATTTATATTTTAATTTTTAAAATTATTTTTATATCAAAAATAAAGAATAGGAGATAGTTAATATTATAAATAAAATAATTTATTTGATTATAAAATATTAAAAATTTAAAATGTTTAAAAAGTATTTTTTAATTTTTAAATTATATATTTGGAATTAAATTTTATCAATAAATTACTATAAAAAATTTTATTTTAAAAAAATAAAAAATTAATTTTAAAAATAGTAAATTGACATACTCATAGTTTTTTAAAAAAATTTTAGGAGTCTTCTCCCATCAATTTTTGCGACTGTTACTAGGCTTCTTTATGTATTTGGAATTTAACTCTAAAATCAAAAAATTTAAAATATTGAAATTGTTATATATTTTTTTAATTTTCAAAAATTTCATATATATATATAACCCCAAAGTTAAAATGGTAAAATAATTTTTTTTAACAAATTGTGTTTTAGTTTACGTAACACCTTGTATTCAACTTACGGTATTGGAACTTACTACACCAGTGAAGCCAAAATATAAATTTATTTATCTTAACAAACTTCTCATAATTAACTGGATAATGATTTATGATTATTTCTTATTTTGGTGATCAGAAGAAAAATTAAAAATACAACTATGCTCATACACATTTATCATAATTTTTTTAAATTTTAAATATTATATTTTTTAAAATTAGATGATAATTATTTTTAATGATAAGTAAAAAGTATTTTAAAATTTTTATTATAAATTACTATTCTATGTTAAAAGGACAAGTATGATGCCTTGACTAATTCACCGATCACTACTTGACACCTTGACATATTTCATTGACCTCCACTTGATATTATATGTGTGCAGCAGTTTTAGATTAAATTGAAGAATATGCTACAAAATGTTGATAATTAAAAATTGGTCCTTTATATTGAATCAATCCCATAGGTTCTAATCGGCCGAATATAAAGCCGCACCTTTGATTGGACAAAAATAATCCAAAGCCCAGTTCTATTGATTTGATTTTGTTTATGATTTTCATTGTTAATCAAAGAATTTAGATGCGTAATTATCATATTATTGAAAAAATGGAAAAAAAAATCACAAGCTCCTTTGCCTATCTAGTATTCTTTTATAAAGAAACTTGAATATAAAATAAAAGGGAAAAAATATAAAATACCTTTTTTAATTTTGAGATAGTTAAATTTATATTATTAATTTTTTAAACTTACAAATTAAAATTTTAAATTATAAAATATTTGAAATTAACACCTATTATTATGTTGGTTTATTTTTTATTTTTACACATAATTTTACAAATTATTTCAAGTATTGAATTTAAATTTTTTATATTGAATCTAATTGCTATTAATTTTAAATATAAAAATTAAGTGAAAACATGATGTGATAAACCAATATACATACAAACATATTGTGATTTTTGTTTAAATTTTTTTGAAAAATCATGTAATTCAATAAAAGTATTAATTAAGTGGATGAAGAATATTAATTCTGAGCTTTATATAGTTCAAACATTTAATTTACAAATTTTTAGAGTTGATGAAAACAAAATATAACTATAACATGCAAAATAAAAATGTAATTTTATATTTTTTAAAATAAAAACAACAAATTTTACTAGCAAAATTTTAAATATCAAATCTTAAATACTAAATTATTATTTTTCAATAAGTTGTTTAATATTAAATAAAATTTTATTATATGCAAAAATGTTATTATGGTGTAAAAAAATTTAAATGAGACCTAGTAGTTATAATTATTACATAAAATGTGAAAATGCTATTACAATGTAATAAAATGCAAAACGGAGACTCTACTCTTGGGGTCAAAAATGTCCAACCACTTGAACAAAACACTCAGTAGTATATACTTATAAAATATAATATGTGTTATGTATATACTTATAAGATATAATATGTGTTATGTATATACTTATAAAAAATAAGTTTTATTTAAAAATTTAACTGCTATGTATATGCTTATAAAAAATAAGTTTTATTTAAAAATTTAAGTGTTATGTATATACTTATAAGTATATAATATGTATATTTTTTCCCATGTTACAAATTATATTAAATACAAGCTTTTACAACATATATATTACCATTTTCAAATGAAATACTTATTTTATTAATTTAATTTATTATTATTAATGATTTTTGTATAAGATAAAATAAAAAATTGAGATGAAATTGAGTGTCTCTTGATAATGTGTGAAATTGTGAAAAAAATGAAAAATAATATCAAGAAAAAAAATAAAACTAATAATCCAATGTATTAAGCCCAAAAATGAGTTGTTTATGTTAAGTCCAAGTTATATAATGGCAAATTATCTATATATTTTTAGCCTCAATTTTGTAGGTAAGATGTATAAAACATTCATAGATAAGTATATGTTCATAAATGTTGATTCTTTACTAATAATTTCTTGATGTTGTTTGATTTTATATACAAATCTAAATAATTTAAAAGAATAAAAAATAAAAAATATTACATTATATTAAAAAAACAATAACATGACATTTTTTAAAAATTTTGATTAGTTAAAATAAAAAAATTTCAAAAATTATTTGGAAATAATGCATTAATTTTCAAATATAATTTTATTACATTGTATATAACAATATTTTTTTAACAAATTTACAATAAGTAAAGACTTTATTGTTGAAAAGATAATGTTGTCGATAAAATAATTAAAATAAAATATTTAAGAATATAATATGTAGTTTTTTACAATTTTTTAGGAAAATAAATATTTTCTTCATTTAATATAGAAACATTAGGTTTTATATATATTTGCTTTAATATAAATAAGTGGTTTTAAATACTAAAAAGTAATTTTTTTTAATTTCATGCGACATTTAAATAATAAACAATTACTTTTGATTATTATTATAATAATTAATACATTATTCTATTTAGTAAAATACTAATTTTATTATATGTTTTTAAGATTAAATACAAATATAAATTTTAGTAATATGTATCTGTAAATCAAAAAGAGAGAAAAAAAAAGAAATATTTGAAGCAAGAGTTTTTTAAATTTGTGTAAAGAGAAAAATATTTGGCCCAACTTATTTTTATTTAGCTATTAATTTGTTAAAATAAAGAGCTAAACTAAAATCAAAACAAATTTAAGGTTCAATTTTATAAAGTCTATAAAGAAATAATTAACTTAAAAATTTCTTTTATACAAGTGATGTATCATCATTTTATTAGCTTGTCATTATTATTATTATTATTATTATTATTATTATTATTGAACTGATTTTGATCAGTTAAATTTTTATTTTTTTTATTTTGTAATGGTTACTTACAAACACATAACTGAAGTTAAACTTATATTTTTATTCATAAATTACTAACTTGTAAAAGCAGGTTTTAAAAGCATTGAATTATTCTTACAAATCCACATATCATTATATTACAAGTGGATTAGTCAAGATTCTAGTAGATATTATAAAACTATCCAAATCAAAATTTGCATTACACTAAGGCACAAATTGGCTTATTAGAACTTAGGTGGATCCGAATGCATTTCTTGACTCACTTTTCTCAATTTTTGATATGTCATTATGCAATAGTTTTATTCTATATGCTAAAGTAGATAGCTCAAATTGGAGACTTTACTCTTGAAATTAAGGATGCCCAACCACTTAACTAAGGTACTTTATTTATAAGCTAATTATAACTTAGACTTTTTTATTAAATAACTCTATAAGAAGACAAAACCAAAAATAAAAAGAATGAACAAAAAAGCTCCTTTCTAAAATGTTCAGCTTAATACAAAGACAATATGTTAATTATGATGATTCAATCTAAAAATGTCTAAGTATCATTAAGAATTTCATAAATATGAGTTGGCCAAAATAAGAAATTTTTATTTAACCTTTTTACCCATTATCTAATTGGATTATTTATGCATAAATCTCATAAAACAATCATTTAATACATATAAGAAATGTTTGGCAACCAGCTTTTTTAATGAATTTTGATTAGTTTGATCAAAATTAATTGATTGAATTAGTAATCAGTTGATTTTAACACTTAGCAACTAGTTGATTTGATGAGTTAGTTGTCTTCAAATTAGTTATTCTCAAAATGTTGAGAAAGCTAGCGTTTTAAGTTAGCTAATTAAAAAAAAATCAAATTACCTTCAATGAGTTTTCATATTTTCCATTTTGTCCTTCCTAAAATTTTTAAAAAATTTAAAAATTATAAAAACATTAATTTAATTTTAAAAAATATCTAATATATAATAAATTATAATAATATATTATTTATAAAAAATTAATATACTAACTAATATATAAAATTTAAATATTAAAATAAAAGAATACTTAAATAACTTATAAAATATACTCATATCCTTATATGTCATTTTATATCCAAATAACTAAGCATAAATAACTAATTTTACTGAACATTCTTATTCAAACAGTTAATGCAACTAACTAGTCAAATCAGTTAATACAATCAACTATCAGTTAATAATTAATTGAATCAGTTAACTGTTACAGTTATTAACTAATTATCAAACAAAGGCCGCAATTTAATCACATTACTTAAGGTATGGTACTTGTACTTTTCACTAAAGGCATCATAGAATTTGCTTATTAAATTAAATGAATATAGCTTTATCTACTATATATCTATTAGATTTGGGATCTAAAATGGGCCCATGGTAACATAAAGATCTTATTGGTTAGCCTTTTTTTTTCTTTAATTTTTGTTGGACTTCTTTATCTCGGATAAAGGGGAGGGCATATTTTGGACAAAGGATTTTTTTTTATCTTCAATTAGTAGTGAGATCTCTTTTCAACCAAGGAAAAAAAAGTTATTTTTACCAATGTGTAGAGTTTTGTTGGAGTTTTTAGAATCTAGGATTAAAAAATGTAAAGAAATCATTGAAATTGTAAAAATAAAATGGCATTTTCTATGGTGTAAAAGATAAAATCAGATGCACCCAAACATAAAGGCATGTGACAAATTACTATTGGTCTATATGTGCAATGTGTGGGCCACACTTAAGAGTTTTTTTTATTCAAAATTTATTTGAAATTACAATACTTCCCCAATGTGCTGCCAATGTGGATTTGATGAGTTCAACAAATCGATATCCACATAGGCACAAAATGATTACTTTAATTGGCCACATTTTCTTTGTTAGAAACTTCTGTTGGATGTTTTTGTGCGGTCAAGTTCCTATCCAAATCCCAACAACCTTTGAAGATTATTTTTTGTTTATCCAAACCCCAACAACAACAACGATAACAACCATCGAATCAAACTCAATGCTCTCTTCGTTCTAATAAGAAGAGGAAACTAGGCTTTGAGAATGAAAATGCAACTACTGTAAAAAGAAAATTTTGCATCAAGAAACCTATAGAAAACAAAAATCTAAAATGGGCTATTTGACAAATTTGATGCTTTTATGATAATGCATGGAAAATCAAGAAAACTCTAACAAAGATTGACTTTGCTGATAGCTAGCTCAGGCTCTTTATCTTAGTGGACGTGGCTAGAAACCTCTTTCTTCTAGTTTTAGGTGTCAAAACTGATGATGGTGCCTTGACAAAGGAGGGATTAGCGATTAGAATTTGGGACATTAATACTAAGTTAAAGCACAAGTTGAATTTTAAGCTCTGGAAGAGTTCGGGAGGTTACATCTTCAATAAATGGTAGACAAATGATTTTAGGAAGAGAAGAGGTTTAAATGTAGGAGATAAGATTGGATTTCATTAGGATACCTACAAAATGTGATTTGAATTTTCAATTCTTGAAAGAGCTATAGCTTCTGTGAAAGATTTAAGGAAGAAATATTTTGTACAAAAGTTGGAGGTGAAGAAATGAGGCTTTTCTTTAGCTTTGCAGGAAAACAATGAAATTATTTATATTTATCATTTTTTTGCACTAAATTAGTATTCAATTCAGTATAGTAAAATTCTTTATGCAATTTTGGTTGTTTATTACATAAAGCAATAAATATTATCTGGTTTGTTTACTATATATATGTTTTGTATAATGATTTATAAGTGATGAATTTATTTTCCTTAATTTATAAGCTTTTCTTTCCTTTTTATATTGCAATTTATTTTTATTTATTTGATGCAATTTTTTTTTTACTTTAAATGGTACTACTAGTACTAAATTAAGTTAAGTCAGATTTTATGTTAAATTAATCTCCTACTCCATATAATTTTAACAAATTTTGAAATTATCTTGTATATAATTTATTTATTTATAATTGAATATTTACAATTATAATTCATTTTTAATTATATTCTTTATGGAGAAATAAATGTTAAGAAACTGTTGTTGTTAGGGTTTGGACAAATGAAAAATAATTTCCAAAGGTTGTTAGGGTTTGTGTAAGAATTTCACTGCACGAAAGCATCCAATAGAAGCTTATAATAAAGAAATTGAGGCAAATTAAAGTGGTTATTCTATGCTTATGTGGATATTATTTTATCGAACTCATCAAATCCATGTTGGTACTACATTAGGAAAATTTTGTAATTTCAAATAAATTTTAAGTCAAAAAAATTCTTGGTAGCCCACACATTGCACACATGGACTAATAGTAATTCACCACTAACCCTATATTTAGGTGCATTTGATTTTGTCTACTACATTGTAGAAAGCACCAAATGGAATAAAGCAAAGAAGGAGACAACGATCAATATATACAATTAGCCACCGGTATTTTTCTAACATCTTGACAACAAAAATAAGAAGAATAGCCATAGGTTGTTGATTAGGATTTTAGTCTGCTTAGAACTTAATAAATCAAATTGTTTCCATTTCATTGTTTTACTCAAAGCATAATACTAATTATAATTTACCCACTTTGAGATATGATTTTATTTACAACTTGCCTATTTATAACCTAAATTGTTAAAAAAATAGGTAATATGTCATCTTTACTTATTCACAAATTATGATTTAATACAAAGGTAGAGTCGAACAAGGCTAAGGGTCAAAATTTCATACTTTCTCTTGTATGTATGTATGTATGTATGTATATGTATATTATTATACACTTCAATTTTTAAAATACTTATAATAAGAAAGTTTTATACTTATGTAATAAAAATAGGATCTGAAATTGAATTTTAAATTTTTTACATTTATTGTATTAATTTTATAAATTTATCCTATCATCTCATATTTATTGATAATCCTTAATTTATATTTAAATTTTAATTTCAAGTTTTATTTTCATTACATATAGTATTATTGTAAAAATTTCATATATTTCTTTTAAAGATTCCAATTAGGAAAATAAATTATCATTTCAATGATAAACTTCTCCCATAATGATATTTACGCTACCTAGTACCGTCATAATATTAGCCAATTTCATTCTTTTAACTAATTAAGGAAAAATTTGCAAATTGATAAATCTTAGTACTTTAGATTCTCTCGAAAGAAAAGTAATTTTAAATTGAAATCCAATTTATATTTTGTTATATTTATAATAATTATTATTACAATAATATTATTACAAGTATTATTCTATATTTAGAAATAAGGATGAATCAATAATTATTCATTCGCCAAAACCAGAAGTAAAATTTTCAGTAGATAGGGATCCTATAAAAACTTTTTTCAAGGAATAGGCCAAACTTGATCATTTTTTCAATAATAGTAACTAAAGGACTTGATAATATTCTTTAGATCTAGAACCTATATGTTGATGTTCATGATTTCGAGAGTCATACTCGTGATTTGGAGGAAATTTCTTGAAAAGTATTTAGTACCCATTTGTTAGAGAAAAAAGAATGAATGGATCTTGTAGGGTTCCTAAGAAATTCTTTGATTTCTTCTTGAACCTATCATCTTATATTTATTGACAATTCTTAATTTTGAATTTTATTTTCATTGCATATAACATTATAGTAAAAATAGGGCTTATAAAAAGGATAGAAATACAAATATAAGGTGTAAGATTATAGTTCTTATATAATTAGTTAATTACAAAAAAAATTATACTTTAAAATTTTATTTTCTCTCTTCTTGCTAAATTTGAACTTTTTTTATTGTATTGCTTCTTAAAACTATTTTATAGAAGCTTATGTTTGATTCAAATAAAAAGTTTATGTCCTTTACAAAATAGTTTTCTAACTTTTATCTATCTCTAATTTTATTTTTTTTAAATATTATATGTACTAAAATTCATATATACTTATTTATATTATACAATAATATGATTGAACTAAAATTACTAGTTGCTTGTTATGCCTTTTTGATTTTACCATCCTAAATTTTCATAACCTTTTACACATATCTAAAAAAAAGTGTATATACTTATAAACTTCATTAAATTAATTACATTTTTACAAATTTTATAAATTTTCATTGTGAATTTTTTTGTAAAATTCTAAGTAGTCTGTGTGTTACATCTTTAGTATGAATGTCCTTGTTATTTATGTTAAGTTAAGCTAAAGGAATTTAAGGATAGGAGAAGCTTCCTAACTACCCACTAGGCATCTACTATATGCACATTAGTGGTGGGCATATTAGTGGAGGCGGTGACTCGTCCTAGTAATACTTGTATAAAGGTAAGTGGGGCTATTATTGCTATTTCTAAATAAATAAATTAATTGAGCAATTAACTAAATAAAATAACTAATTAAACATTTCTAGTTAATCATTAAATAATTAATTAAATAAAAATTCTTAATTTATAAAATTAATTATTCTAATTAAATAAATTAAATAAATAATTCATTAAATAAATTATCTAATTAAACACTTCTAAGTAGTCACTAAATCATTAGTTAAATAACAAATTTTGAACTTATAAAATTAATTATTTTTATTAAATAAATAAATTAACTAAGCAATGCTGTTCTAATTAGTTAAACCTTTCTAATCAATTAAATATTTAAAATAATATATTTTATAAAGGTCAATATGTTAAGCAATTAACTAAATAAATAAATTAAATATTTTACTTAATGATACTTCATAATTAACTAAATTATTTAACCCTAAATATATAAAATTACTATTCTAATTAAGTAATAAATTAGCAAGCCTTTTTATACTTGACATTTTAATGAAACTAATAAGACTTTTGAATTAACTAAATAAACTAAACGTTTGTAAATAAATGAAAGAAATAAACTACTAACCTTTATCCAAGTACAAACAAAAGGTTCATAGAAGATTATAAAATAAAATTGTACAAAATATCTAAAAATTTTTAAAACCAATTAGTACAATTAGTTCACATAGCTCAACAAACTTCAAGATCTCCAATTATGTTAAAAAAATTTGTGAAAAGTGAAGGAAAAGAGGTTTTACATGCTATTTCATGGCGTTCAAACTTTTTGCCAAATTTTTTGTTAGAAACAACAAGAATATAAACATAAAAAATCATACAACATTTTCGATGGATTTTTTATGAAAATAAATCTATCAAAAATAGCAAGATTTTTAAATTTGATCGCATAATTTCTGACGTATTTTTAATAGATTTGTTTTATTTATTCCAATAAACCATTCTCGTTAGAAATCCTATGCTTTTCATTAGTGAAAATATTTATACATATCTAATTAATATACATAAATATGAGCTTTATTAAATTAATTACATTTTTATAAATTTTTATTGTAATTTTCTTTATAAAAATCTAAATAATTTATGTGTTAAAACCATTATAAATAAACTTTTATAATTTTATTTAATGTGTCATAATTTTTTAATTTAATTTATAAAAAAATAAACAACCTTTAAATTAAAATTATAAAAATATTATAATCTTATTAAATAATTGAAATTTCTTTTATATATATAAAAATAAATTTTTCTCTAGTTACAAGCGGTCCCCTCAAAGTAGAATTCTTAGCTTCATCATAATATTTATACTTATTTTTCATCCAAATATAATAGAATTATATCACACTCTTTTTCTACTATCACTAAATCAAAGTAAAGCTCAAAATTTTAATTTTAGCCATCCCTTTAAGGTTTATGTTTAAAGCAACAGAGAAGATTGAGAATGAAATATTGAAATAAAGAATTAACATTCTCAATCTCAAACTTTAACATTTCATTCTCAAATTTATTTAGGGTTTATGTTTAAAACAAAAGAGGTGAGTGACAATGAAATGTTGAAATAAAGAATAAATTACAATAAAATTTATGTCAAATTAAGTTAATATAATAGTCAATTACATGACTCACATATAATAATTTTTAATTAAATTTGAACAAAAGCTTAGTATTAATAGGTAAAATGTAAGCAATATAAATTAAGATCGATAAATTGCATTGTGGTGTTAGCGTTGATATTTATTTCAAAGAGGTACTAGTTTTATGAATTATTAATATTATATTCTCAAAATATTTTTTTTTAATCATGAGAATGCAGTTGTAAATTAAGAAATTCGGAAGAGCATAACTCCATAATTAATTAATCAGTTTTTATATATAAACACCCATTTTTATTCATCTTCCCATGATTTTTCTATAAAAAATAATAAAATTTGGATTTGGTGGGATCTACCTAGTTAGAAATATGTAAATTAAACTTAAAATTTTGAACAACCATAACTTTACTCTTGGTTGTCCATTTTAGATAAATTTTTTTATTCTATATAACTTTTTGAGATCTATGCATTTAGTTAGTGAAAAAAAGCCTTTTTCAATGACTTTTCTTAATTTTACTTTATTTTTTTTTATTTTTTTAACTTTGATATCATTTTTATCAATTTAAATTCAATCGAATCTCACATTAAACTTTTATTTCCTAACTTTTTTTATATCTAGTTGTATCATAATAATTTTTTTAATAAATAAAATTATTAAAAAATAATATATTACTATTTATAGGCTAAATAGTAATACCAATAAAAAAATTTAAATAAATAGATAAATTAAGTTTAATTAATAACTAAATTATTAAATAACAATATGTTACTGTTTGTTCTTTAAATAATAATATATTATTATTTCATTCCAAAATAGTAATACCAATAAAAAATTTTAAATAAATAAATTAATCAAATTTAATTAATAACTAACCTACTAAAGAAGAAAATATTATTGTTTCATTTTAAAATAGTAACAGTAATTAAAAATTTTAAATAAATGAATAAATCAAGTCTAATTAATAACTAAATTGCTAAAGAATAGCATGTTATTACAAAATAGTAATACCAACTACAAATTCTAAATAAATAAATAAGTCAAGTCTAATTAATAACTAAACTATTAAAAAAGAAGATGTTATTATTTCATTTCGAAACAGTAACACAAATCAAAAACTCTAAATAAATGGATAAATTAAGTCTAATTAATAATGAAATTATCCAATAACAGCATGTTATCATTTGTTCTCAGATAGTAATCTATTACTGTTTCATTTCAACATAATAATACTAACAAAAAATTTTAAATAAATGGATAAATTAAGTTTAATTAATAACTAAACTATAAAAAAAGGATGTTATTATTTTGTATCAAAATAGTAACATTTACTATTTTGAAACCAATCGAAAATCATAAATAAATGGATAAATTAAGTCTAATTAACAATAAAATTGTTAAATAAGAGGATGTTTTATTCCAAAACAATAAAACTAATAAAAAAATTTGTATAAATTAAGTTTAATTAACAATCAAATTGTCAAATAATAATATGTTACTGTTTTATTCCAAAATAGTAACACTAACTAAAAATTTTAAATAAATAGATAAATCAAGTCTAATTAACAATTAAATTATCAAAGAAAAGGATGTTATTGCTTCATGTTAAAATAATAACATATTACTATTTCGTTTCAAAATAGTAATACTAATTAAGAATCTCAAATACATGAATAAATCAAGTTTAATTAATAATCAAATTGTCAAAGAAGAAAATATTACTGTTTATTCTTCAGATAGTAATTCATCCAAGATTATTATTTTTTTAAAAAAAGATAAAAGAAAGAGATTTTTCTACAATTTTATATAAGGTTCTGTGCCTCTAAACTCTTATTTATTTTTATTTTAATCTTAACTAAAAATTTATTTCAATTCCTAAAAAATTAAATTTTTATTAATTTTTATTTATAATTAAAATTTTCTATTAATTTAATTTTTATGATGTTAAAAATTATCCAATTTTAATTTTTATAAGTTTTTTATCTTTTATTTTTTATTTATACAAAATTAAAAATTCTCCAATTTTAATATCTGACAAAAAAGGTTTCTGTTTTGGTATTTTTTGATCTTTTTGAAATGGGCGATAAATGTGTCATTTTATCTTTTGAGTATCGTAGTAAATTTTCATACGTGAGTGCACTTAAATTAAATGTGTCATTTTATCTTTTGAGTATCGTAATAAATTTTCATACGTGGGTACACTTAAATAAAAAAAATGGACTTAGGGTACCTAACTGTAATAAATTACAACCAATGACATTGACATGGTTTTTTCCCAATTGAGAACTATCTCTTTTTAACACTTTAAGGCACACATAAGCAGGTTGTAAGTAGAGAAGTGAGTAAAATGTATTTTTCCTAACCAAACATATCGTGATAATGTGCTGAAATTAATTTAATTGAAGGCTAAAATATATGATTGAAACTTTTAAATAGTTAAAAAAATGAGCGAGAGGATTGGGGTGCATCAAGAAGCTGGCCAACCAATAATTAAACTAACAGAAAAGAAAGAGTTGGTTCAAACAGGTAAGAAGTGAAACCTTGTAAATACAACATTAAAAAAAAATAATAAAAATGAAGATAACTTTTGAAATGGTAAAAAGAGGGTGCAAAATACTGAATGTGTTTGACTAGGGATTTATAATTATAGAAGAAAATAAAATTTATAATTGAGTTTGTCAAGAAAGAAGAGCCATATTTTTCTAAAAAAATTAATATTATTGTTAAGCTGAAAGAGTCTAGTAGAAGAATATTTATTTTACGAGAACTCGCTTATTTGGTAGAAAACTTTTATTTATGAGTACAACACGCATAACGTTTATTATATCTCTTATATAAAAAAATCTCCACATTTTGGAAAGTGCTATTAAATTTTCCTCTATTATTAAAATTTTAAAAGGAGGAATAATATGAGAATTTTTTCACTTAAGGGTTATAATTTAAATAGTTAATTACACCTTATAAAAAACTAAAAAAATTATAATATAAAATATAATAAAAAGAATTATATCTGTATATCAATAACTAACGGCCATAGGCCATAGCCACGTAAAAATATGAAGATAATCAAAGTGAAAAAGAGTGCAATTTTTTAGTTCATTTGATTTACAACAACATTAGAAATTTTATTTTCTAAAAATAAAAAAGAGGTGGATTATTTGGTTGACTATTATCTAACAAATTGAAAAAAATAAATTTTTTTTAAAATTTTTACTTCTCATAAAGTATGAAAAATTGTTTATTCACTTTTTCTTAAATAAATTTTACTTCTTATATTATTTATGGATATAATGATAAAAAAATTTTTATTAAATTTAATTAATGATAACTAAAATTTATTAATTTATATTATAATAATATTGAGGATATAATAATCATTTTGTTAATACTCCTTATAAGAAAGTTCAAAATTAAATTAAATAAAATATAAAAAATTATTTATTAGGAATTGTCATTTTTTTAATGTCAATTAAATAATTTTAAATACTTTTTAAAAAATTAATATAAATAGTTATTTTTTAAAAAATTTAATTTTTTTACAAGAAATTACTTTCTGTCTGTGTGAAGTAAATCACTTCTTTATCTTTTAAAACCCATTATTGGAATGTTATTGCAAGATGGGAATGGGATGCAGCAGGGCAGGCTCCACTTCTGGTTTCAAGTTTCAACCCTGGTTATCGATTTTCCAAACAAGTAACTCCGCTTCCCAATCAAATTGGAAGGCGACAAAACATTAGGAGATCTTTTACTAAAGTTGTGTAATTTATTTATTATTTATTAGGGGTTGTTCCTAGGGAGGATGTGGTTATAACATCTCCACTTGGTCTTGTTAGGTGGCTCTGTTGAATAAGCTTCTTTTGTGGTCGTGGAGGAATGAATATCTTCAAGGCAATCCGCTGTGCAAGCTGGAGGTGAGTGACGAAGACCATAAGCAGTAACTCCGTCCGTTTTGAAAGTTAATTTATTTTGAGGTTAACTCTACGATTTTAAAGTTTTTGTCCAAACTAATTTGCAGAGTATGTGATGTGATCCTCTCCTTGCCACCCAATTCTTTGTCCCACGTAGCATATTAAATTCGGGGTCAGTTTGGAACAGCAACAAGAATAATTAAGAATAGTAAAGAGTAATCATAATATTTCATGTTATATATATAAAGGGGATAATTATTATATTTTAAAAATTTTATAATTAGTATTATTAATTTTTTATTTTTATATTTATTATAATTATTCATCTTTTTCATCATTAATAATACTAAAATAAATGATGAAAATAAGCATTATAACTAAAAATTAAATATGTATTTGGCATTATTGAATTGAAATTTATCAATTCATTTTAATATTTTTTATTTATTTTAATATTACAAATAAGTGGAGGGATGAATAATTATAATAAATATAAAAATAAAGTACTAATAATACTAATTATAAAATTTAATGATGTAATAACTATTACCTTTTTAAATAAAAAATTAAATATTATATTTACTCAAATAATTAATTATAAAGATGATTTCGCATTAATAATTATTTTAACAATATTCAAAATGATGGATTGGCCAAACCCGATTGGCTTGGCGGCTTCGGCTTAGCAGATCCTCATGTCGCTCAGATTAAATAACAACGAATTTTTTTTATTTGAATTTCAAGTTCATAATTTTTTTAATTTTAAGTGGGAATATGAAATCATTAAAGTTTGACATGTCAGCAAACACCCTGAACGGGTGAAAGAGCTTTATATGTAAATATGAAATATAGTGATCATGTGATGATACGATAATAACATTTTAGTATTAGGTAATAAGGAAAAAGAGCATGGGAATGTTTCTTTTTTTTGGCTTGTTGTTGGAACAAGGACAATATGGCCAAGAAAAATATACATGTAAATCTTAATGTTTCCCCTTTAATAATTTCGATTAAAATAAAAGTAACTAAGATTATTAAGATTTTAAAAGTACACAAAAAATTCTATAGTAAATTATTCCACATATATTTAATTATTAAAAATTCTAATGGTTTCATAAATAAATTGTGTCTAACTTATATACCATTTGTTTGCCCCAAATTTTATATAATGAGTTTTGATGATAAAAAATAAATGTTATAATAACATTGCATATCTTTATATTAAAGTGTTATAAAATCTTCAATAGACATACTACTATTATTGTAGTAGCAATACTTAATTATATACTAAAAGAGTTATATCTTATATAAGTATCACTAAACATATGATATATGACATGATCATTATACATGTTCTTGTACTAATTTATTATATATTTTGTATATGAATCTTACATATCAATATCTTGATATATTATATTACACTAATTAAATGGCTTATAAAGCTTATGTCTGTACTATAAGAAAGTCCAAAAATTTAAAGGTTGAGTATTGAAGTAATGAAAAATCATATCATACTTAACTCAAGAATAAATAAGGAAGAAAATTAGGAAAGAAGTTGTGATCTATGTATCGAAGGATGAGCAATATTAAAATTTTAGAAGTTTGGAAGTATTATGCAAAATTTAAGAATTTCATTGGTATAATTTTTCATTTTAGTCTTAAACTTCATTGTAAAATAGAGTTTTTTATGATATAGAACTCAAATATTTTTTTAAAATCTTAGATTGATCAAAATATTTTAAAAAGATAACTCACAATCATATTTTTACAAGATAGTTTATAAGACATTTAAAAAATAAATGAGATTCAAATTTGGCCTTTAGTCACTCTTTTAATTATATCTTATAAAATATTTGTAATTTAATGGTCAAACTTTCTTCATATGAAAATAGACTAAAAAATATTTCTATGAACTATCATATGCTTAAAATAATCAATATATAAAAAGGTTATAAATTGTTCAACTTAAGTCTAAAAATTAATTTTTCATATTCTCATCTTTTTAATATTTGTTCATTATTTTGACAATATCTCAAAAATTATAAAAGATATGAGCATAAAACTTTTTTTTATGTGAAAATAGACTTAAAGATCTTTCCATTGATATATCATTTGCTTAATATAATTAAAATATGAAAGGATTATAAATTTTACAAATTAAGTTTATAATTAGATTTTTTACAATTTATGCTTTCTGACTTTTGCTTATTATTTTAATTATATCTCAAAAATTATATGAGATTTAAATACCTTTTTATTTGAAAGTAGATTTAAATATCTTTCCAATAATGGATCGTTTGTTCAAAATAAGTTTAACATAAAGAAGTGATGACTTTTTAAATTTAAATTTATAATTGTACCTTTAAAAATCAATTGCACAATCGATTCTAATTAGGCAAAAGTCAAATTTTTTATCAAAATTTATTGTACACTTGATTCTTCTTGTTCTAGTCTATGAATAACAAATATAAATGACTAATTTTCATTCCTAAGTACTCCAAACGACTATAATATCACATAGGTTTCATATATAAATTAGGAAACATCAAGTATAATATATAAAATGCTTAAACTTTATCTTTTAATGTTATTGTACTCTTTTTTCTCATTCAAATCATGATTTAAACTCTTTGTGGGATTCTTCAATTTTAGGAATTTCATTTGTTTCATCCATTTTATAAGAGAGATTATATGAGTTATCTTCATCTTAAATTAATTTTTAATTATAAAAGATGAGATATTTTTTAAAAAATCTTAGAGAGAATGAATTATCCATTATAAAAGAAAAATTCACTAAAGAAAAAGTGAGAGTATTGTAAAACTTATTCAACTACCAATTGAAATTTGAAGGAATAGTGAATTAAAATAAAAATTTTAAAAGTTTGAAAAATGAATGTACACCTTGAAGAGAATATTTTTAAAAAAATCATTATAAATCTTTATGTTTGATCCCTTTACCTTTATTCTATTTACATTTGTTTATATGCTTTATTTTTGTTATTGTTATTTGTTAAATATATTGCATCTCAATACTTATGTTGATATTTGGATGATTGAATGCTTAAAAAAGACATATATCTATCTATGTACTTCTTGATGATTTGTTTATGTATAGTTAATGAAATTATTAAATATATTATGCTTCAATATTGATCTTGATACTTGGATAATTGAATAGTTAAAAGAAAAAATTATTTATGCATTAACTTGTTGATTTTTTATCCATATATAGTTGAATAAGTTAATTTACTCAAGTTCTTTAATTTGATATATCTTATATGCAAGCAATTTCATAAAATCATAGAGTTTGTTTAATTGAAATCATCTTTATGAATTTCCCAAATCATGTTTTATAAAGAGAATTTTAAAAGTTGTAAAATTGTCAAAATATCCAATTCACCTCCTTTTTTAATATAGATTACCTTGGCCTACACTATTGGCAAATAAAACGTACACAAATTAGTTAAAACATCTAGCATTGTATCATGGCATTGGTGCTCCTCGATCTTAAACAATGATAGCTTTAGTGTGATCAACTCCTTTTGATATAGTTAAGTCAACCACACCCCATGATAGTAGGCAAAAACAATTAAGGAAATCTAATAAGAGTTTAAAAGAATGATTGAAGTAATGTTCTAGCAGGAGACTTGTTATTTCACTAATGCTTAGATGCTTACAAATCAAGAGGGGAGCGGTTTATATAGGCCTTACCCTTAGTCCTAGAATTTTCCCACCTCCTTAATGATAGTGGATATCAACTTTATCCGATGATTCACAATAATTCTCTAATTTATTTCTACTAGATATTTCTAAAAAAACCTTAATTACAGATTATTTTATAATATTCTATAATTATTTAACATCTCCTAGAGATTTCTACATAATTCTAGAGTTCACAAGATTTTCTACAATTATCTAGAAATCTTTGAAAGCTTTCTCTAGAAGTCTCTGAAAGCTTTCCAAAAGCTTCTAGGAGTTTCTATGGTATTCAAGAGTTCTTTAAATTTTTTTGGAACATTTCGAAAACTTCTTAAATTAAACCTCTTTTGCAGGTCATCATAATCTCCCCCACCTATTCCAGTGACACCTCCATCACTAGGTTTGCCTTTGTACTAGCATAGGTGATCTTCAAACTGCTAAAGATCTTCTTGTGCCTCTCAAGTTGCCTCGTTCTCTAGCAATCCCTTTCACTTGATCTGACACCACTTGTTTTATGTCATTTTGTTACCCTCCGCAACAAAATCTCTCCTATGATGCTTTCTCTATTTGGTCGATGGAGTTCAATGATGGGGGTACTGTCAATGATGAGATCATTCACCTAGATATCGTGAACGCAAGCATGAATAGTAATGCTCAAAAAAGCGCATTCAATAATAAGTGTGGTGAGATCGAACCCAATTAAAGGTATGGGAACAAGATTTTCTACTCTGTGTTTGATCTCGTTCACAATCGCAATCCTTCTTATCTCATCTTTGTTCTCATTCTCAGTTTTGATCACAATTGCGAGCTCTATCACAATTGCTCATGTTTAGAGCTAACTCTAACTCAATTGCATGATTCATCTCTCGTCGAGGTGAGAGTTTTTTAAGTGGTATCATGTCTTGGTTTTCCTCTAAGACTTATTTAATGATGATGGGAACATCTTCCTTTGGCTTGTTTTTGGGATCCTCTTCTCTTAAGATGGCCAAATATGTTACCTCACCTTTTTTAAAGCCTTTCTTTAATTGCATCGATGATAGGTGTGCATAACTAGAGTTATTAGTGCCACTAAATGCAAGCACCATGCAAGGGACTCCTTTCTCAAGAATGCACACCAAGTTATAGTATGACATGGGGCACACATTCACTTTTCTCAAGAACTCCATGCCAAACACTACTTTAAAGTCATTCATAAGGATAACAGAAAAAGTTTTCCACATCCATGCACACATTGATAGTGTAAAAGCCTTTTTCCACATCCGCATGCTTTCCATGCCACCATAACATGACATTATCAATGAAGAATAAAGGAAATAGTACGTATCTTAGCTTAGTCGTCATTCACCCCCTAACCTTTCGCATATCGCTCCATTTACCATAAAAAGTTTTCCACCTCCTTAACATCTCGAACACTTTTGAACCTCTCAGGCTTGGGAAGCTCCACCTTCACTTCCCTTGCACCACTAGTTCTAGCCTCTAGTGAAGTGCTCCCTTATCTTTCTAAAGAAGTCTTGAATGAGTTGAGTTAGGCTTGCATGGCAGTGATGGCATCCATTACCTTTGCCTCCAACATTCGAATAGACTCCATTCGTTGCACCTCGAAGTTTTCAAATGTTTCCATGCTCATCTTCAAGGATTCAAGCTCACCCATAGTGTGGTTCTCAAGAATCCTCACATCCTTCTTAACATTCACTAGTCTATTAGCCATTTCTAACATAGCTTCATCTAGAATATCCACTTTTAAAGATTGAGTAGCAAGATATTTTGCATCTACCTTGCTAAGCACTTGTCCCTTATTGAGACTTCCTTCCTCTTGCCTCCACGTTGCTAGCAACATCCTTAGTTGTTCCGGACATCCTTCCCACAAACTTGGCTTCCTCGAACTAAAGCTCTGATACTAAATTGTTACGGCATTGGTGCTTCTCGATCTTAAACCGTGATGGCCTTAGCTGGATCAAAAAGGGTTGATCACACTAAGACTATCACGATTTAAGGTCAAGAAGCATTAATGCAGTGACAGCATAGCCTGCCCACCAACAAGCACTTTGGCCAATTTAAGAAAACATTTATTTCCTTCTGATCCTTTTACTTTGTGCAGGGGAAAAACAAAATGTTGCTCCCGTGACACATCTAATGACGTGTTAAACAAGTGAGAATGTAAGCCCCGCACGCTCACGTTTTGAGCAATTGCCTATGGATGCAAATGATAAATCTGACCTCAAAGTTCGAATTTATCATGTCGTTTTAGCACCTATTCTTGACAGGTCCAAATCTGTTTCGACATCTCACCAATCTACCACCAATGAAAATGAATCAGAAGCTATACAGGGAGCCATGCGCGCTCTGGATGGATGGCTTTACCAAAAAGTTTAGAAGCAAGATGTGGATTGGAGAAAGTATTGGGACTCCTGTTGAATAAACAAACAAGGGCATGGAACTATCTACACTCCCTTCGAATAATCACTAACAACATCAATAATATCACATGGAGTCATACACATTTGCGTAAGTTGGTAATATTGGGCAAAAGACAGTTCTAAGTTCTAACTTCAATAATGACGCCTGCGTCGTCGGAAATGTCTGAGAATAAAACTGTCTGCATATGATGGATAGTTCTTTCGGATCAGACCCTTAATGCATTTCCAATATGAAAAGTCAACCAGTTCTCCATCTTTCCGTACTATGAACAAACATCTTGAGCTTTCAAAATCAGGGTGATATCCAACCTGCCACACACAGAAACAACAATCTTCTCAGCGTTGAATAAAGTTGAAAAAAGAATGTCAAAAACCTATTGATAATTTCAAATATCTGTGTGGGTATATACACATTATAGAGAAAATGATGATGGAAGTCTTCTGCAGGTTAATTTTCTAGTGTAGTATGGAATAATGTCTGTGTGTTTGAATGAGAGAGAGAAAGTATACCGTTATATAATCTATTCCACATCCGACCTTGTTCTCAAACTCCGGATGGAATGGGAGCAGTTTCTCGAGAATGGTTTTCTCATGCTCTGGATTTAATCTATCTCCACTTTCATATCTACAACATTGTTTAACATCAAAACATCATTAGGATTTGTGACAGGACACAGAAAATTTCATATGGCTGTGATAGTTAAATTAGTTTCCACCAAGCGATTTAAAACTATTTTAGAGAGGCGATAGTCACTTATTAATCAGCTACATCTATTTTAACACGCCCTCCTTTTTTTTTCATTTTTCAATGGAAATTAGCAATCAAAGCATATGAACAAGAAAGGCATTACGGGCAAAGGCAGAAAAGATACAGATTAATACATCTAATTCCATATTCAAAAACTAGCAAGTGGCAACTTGCATATGTTCAGTTTGGGGGGGGGGGGGCGGGAGGCAACAAAGGAAATCAGCAAATCAAAACAAGACGATGAAAAATATCCTAAACAACAGCATCCATCGTTCTACAAGTAACTTTGAATACACTATTTAATGCACTTTCCTGTGATGCAACTTCAAACAGCTTTCTCATTGACAATATCTCACACATGGAACCCCCAGGGGTAAATCTTGAATACTTGACAAAGAATGCATTCAAATTTCAAAGCATCACTTCGAGCAAATGCACCGGACATTTGAAGATGAAAGCAAATATCAGGAGTTGAACTTCAACCAAAATCATCTCCAAAACAGCGAGCAATGACAGTAATGTAAGATGCGGGGCCAATAAACAATATAGTTATCACATAAAGAAACTTCATCAACAGGATACAATATACCATTAGTTAGTGACTTCATATACTTGAACAGAGACTATCATATTCTACAGCTGTATCTATCACACTAACACATATCCAGGGTCTTAACAGAAATGGCACTTTCGACTTTAACATAGAAGACAGACAAAATATCGGAGATCAAAACAACATTTTCCTAATACTGGCAGATTGCCGCTTTATACTCTCGTCAATGGCAATTCAAGTGCGGGAAAACGAAATTACTTACTTTGGATTTAAAATTCTGATTTCCAAATACAAATAAATAAATTTAAAAAAATAAAAAAAAAGATACCTTGCAGGATGGAGAATCATCCGGACAAAGCCAACCAGAGGTACGGTATCTTCAAAAATTTGATCCTCCCAGTCCGCCCATCTCTCGTTTTCATTACCATCGAACCTGTATACCCTATTTCTTTCACTGTATCTGTCTTCTCCCAAAAAACCCCCAAGTTCCGGCTTCCTCAGCAAATACGATTCTTGGTTTCCGATACTAGTACCGCGAGAACCATTTTTCAGGGCACACAGATGAGGATGAAGCAACCATGGGTTCCGCCGGAAACGGAAAGATAGCATCCCCTGAGGTGAGTGGAAGGAGATGGGGTTTGTGCGCAGGAGGACATGGGACGGTAAATAAGATAAGGAAGACATGGCTAAACCACGAACTGTGCCTCCCACTTCTTCTGTCTCTGCTCAATTCTTAATTATCACGATTCAAACATGGTTTATCAAAATCGAGATTCAACGCAGCGATGCTCTGCTCAACTGTCTCAGTGAGATGAAAGAAGCCAGCTTTGGTTCGCCGCTTGGTTTTTCCAATCAAACAAGAGATTGAAGCCTGGCCCAATAATATGGGCTTTTAACTCCTGTACTTAACAAGCCCAGGAGTGGCCCAAGCTCTGACATATCTTTTCCAGGCCATTTAGTAGTTTTTTCAAAAAAAAAAAAAAAAGGAAAAAATCACCAGCGCATTAATCAAACCCATTTTCGTTGCCTTCTTCAACAGGTTTTTAAACATAGATCTTGGCAACTAACTCATAGTTATAATGATGAATTAATTTAATTAATTATTAATTATTAATTAATTATTTTAATTAATTTGATCAATTAATTATATTAATTATTTAAATAAAAATATTTAATAAAATTAATTATTTATAATTAATTATTTATATATAAAATGATATATAAGAACATGAATATATTTTATAAATTATTTGAATATTTTTTTAATATTTTAGATTTTAAATTTAGTTGATTAAATTTTTTATAAATAATATATTATTTTAATTTATTATATATTAAATATTTTTAATATTAAATTAATATAATTTTTATAATTTTTAATTTTTAAAAAAATTAATAATTATAAATATTTAATTATAACTATTTACTTTTTATAAATACAATTAAATAGATAATTATAATAAGTAAAATTTAAAATTATTATATTAAAATTATTTAATTATAATTATGTATTTCTTATAAATGAAATTAAATAAGTTTAATTTAATAAATAGGTGCATTAACATTATGGCCACAAAAGATTAAGCTGCTTTTCAAAGCAAAAAGGCAAGGTATTTAATTTAGGCAGAAAGGAAAATTAGATAATAATACTTATAAAAAAAATAACAATTAATTGGAAATGCTACAAGCAAAAATAATATTTTGGTGGGCAACTTTTCAAATAATTATTCGTAAAACTATTGTTTTAACTGAAAATCACTCAAACAGTCAAAACTTGATTAAATAAGCTAAATGCTATTCAAATTACTGTTTATCAAACACCGCCGTAGTGTACTAATTGTGAGCCAGTGATGATGGTGTAGGTATAAAACTTTTCGCAGCTGGACTGAAGATATGGGTTAATTTAATCAATAAAATAAAATATAGGTAGTTTGCAGTCTACGCCCGAGGTATCATTGCAATAACCATTATAAAAAACTAGAGTCCAACAACACTTTGTCACGCTTCTTCATCAAGTAGCTACAGTTTTTGTTCCATTGCTAAACCAATTACCCGAATCTTTCTATTGGATCACAGAATATACCGGTGATACATAAAACTATATCGAACGTCATCATATGATTTTCTAACATATAGAAGAAATGGTCTATATAAGAAAGCATTGAACGAAAAGGAAGGCTAAGACAAATTCAAAGTCATAAAATTACTAGAAATCATTTGAATTCAATAACTGCCACCCAAAGGGATCGGAGGGGAGTGCTTTCCGAAAAACATAGACAAGCTTTTGAAAATAGGGTGCATGTCCTCGGTTTGTGAGCGTGTAAACTGCAAATTATTATCAATTTTTAATTATTTTCTGTTATAAATTATTATGATGTGTTATTGTGTTATTTTAATTAATTTAGTTTCACGATATTTAAGTATTTGGAGGAAAATATTTTCTCCGACAAAAATCAATCTCATGTCACTGGGTTTGATGTCAGTGTCTCCAGAGTAGCTGGGAATTAGGTTACCAAATTTTAGATATCAATGATTTAACTTATCAAATTTGGGTCGACATTTAGTTTTCAAATTATCTTATCTAAGTTAGAATTTGGTATGAAATGGTTCAAATTATCACATTTCGGGTATGAGATGTTCAAATCTGGATGAAATATCAATGGTTTGAATGGGCATTAGATATTCATTTAATCTTTATTTGTCAATTTCAAAAGAACTGATGATAAATATTGATATTTTATAAATTACAATAATAAATATTTTATAATCATTTAATTATTTTGCAACTATCTTTCAATTACATTACTAAAAAGACTTTTATATAAAATATATAGAATACCTTTATTTATATAAATTTTATATAAATTATTTTCTTATTACATATTACTGATTTTAACGTAAAATTTTTCTTAGAGCTGGTCAGGTCTAAGAAACAAATAATCGCGGAGACACACCCACGAACAATGATCGAACCCCGGGTGGTATCGAGTTAGTTACAGTACCATTGTACTGCAGCACTCACAGTTAAACTAGAGTTATTAACGCGACATCTCGTACCATCTTGCAGAGCTCCAAACTACGTCAATTTTTTAAAGGATAGTTTTTATTTTTATTTATTATTAAATTTTTTTATATATTTAATTTAATTGTGACTTATTTAAACAATGTATAAATGATTCAAAAATACGATGAGATAATGATATGATAAATTAATATTTAATTGTATTGTAATATTTTAAAAAAAAATTATCAAAAAATTATATGATTAAGTAAATTAGTTAAGTGAATAACGTATACGATGAATTCAAAATTTTATATAATTCAGACTTTAATTTTATGTTTTCAAAATTAGTTAAAAATTCAACCACTATAAATGGATATATTTTTTTATTCTTTCTTTAAATATATTATAAATTTGGTATGACTTATTTTGCCATTAGCTTTATTTAATGGATAGTTCTTCTATATTTATATTAAAAATTTAGGCATCACTATATTGATTCACAAATCAATGAATAAATGTTACTTGTACATACATGAAAAAGGTTTTCAAGTAATTTATTTATTTATAAATCTTATAATTTAAGTCTTAAATTTATTCTAATTTTATTTTATCTCAAGATCTTTTTTAATTAATTTATAGGCTTATAAGCTGTACCAAAATTTTTATTCTATGTATAGATTCAAAGGCCTGGGCGACATTTAGATGAAAAAAATTTTAAATAAAAAACTATACTTTCAAAATAAATTTGAAGAAGAAAAGAAAAATTAAAAAGTTTCATCGTAACCTTTAAAAACTTTGACAACATTAACTTTAAAGATGAACAACAAATAACTTTTATAAAGTAAGGAACTTTTAACTTTTATTGTCGAAAGAAAAATGTATGATACAATGCATTAAATTTTTATCAAATTAGAATAAATTTAGATTAATTTATTAAATTTTTTGGATATTTTAAAATACTAAAATTATGACCTAATTAAAGAGGGTAACACATTAATGATGATTAATAATTAATTTTTTAAAATTAATATTAAACAAATAATTAATTATCAATTTAACATCTTATTTTATCTTATCTCAAATCAGAATACATGATACAATGCATTGAATTTTCATCAAAATAAAGTAAACTTAAATTAATTTATTATAATTTTTTAAAATATTTTAAAATATTAAAATTATCACCTAATTAAATAGGATAATATATTAATGTTGATTAAAAATTAATTTATCAAATTTAAATATCATATAAATAAATAATTATCAATTTAAAATCTTGTTTTCATTGATCTCAAAGCAAAATGCATGATGTAATTTGTAATGCATTTAATTTTCATCAAATTAAACTAAATTTAAATTAACGTATCATAATTGTTAAATATTTTAAAATACTAAAATTATCACCTAATTAAACAAGGTAATATATTAATTATGATTAAATATTAATTTTACAAATACAAAAATTATATGAATATATAATTTTTCTTTCAAATTTATATTATATGAAATTAATTTCAATCAAATTATTATAAATTTAATGCATTAAACTATTAATATTACCACTTAGTTAAATAGAGTAATATACTAGTTATTATTAAAAACCATTTTCACATTTTAAACATTGCATAAATAACTAATTATACTAATTAAATTACAATATATCAAATTAATTGTTATCAAAATAATGCAACTTTTATATATTAATTTGCTAAAATTATCACCTAATTAAATAGAGTAATATATTGGGCATTACTAAAAATTATTCAAAGATTAATTTTCATTAATTGACATTATAAAAATAAATTATTATGCTAGATTATAATGTATCACATTAATTGGTCAAAATTGGTTCAACTTTAATGTCTCAAATTACTAAAATTATCTCCCAATTAAATAGAGTAACATATTAATTATTATCAAAAATTAATTTTCTCTATTTAAGCACTCCATAAATAAATAAGCATACTAATTTATGGTATATCAATTTAATTCTTGTCAAATTATTGCAATTTTTTCATATGCTAAATTTCTAAATCTTACATCATTTTAACCATTATTAAAAATTAGTTTCATTATTTAAAAAATTCATAAATAAATAATTGAGTTATTCTTACTTGTAAGGTGTCACCAATTACATTTTATCATTGCAAGAGTTAAGCTTTCTTTTAAATTTATTTTTTTAGTGAAAATGAATTTATTTCTCTTAATAAAATTTTAATTTAATTAACTTCTAAATATTTTGTATTTAACTCTAAAAATTAAAAATACTTGAAGTATTTTAATTTAAATTTAAGGATTATATTTTGAAATTTAGGATTTTCAAAATATATATGTATATTGAAATTTATTTAAGTAGTTGGAATTTACAATATATATATATATATATATATATATATATATATATATATATATATATATATATGTATATATTGAATTTAATTTTAGGAACAATGTTTCAAGGGGTTAGTGTATGCAAATATATATACATTTAATCTAATTTTATATGTCAAAATTTAAAGATTATAGTATGTAAAATTATGATATAATTTTTTTCTTAAGAATACAATTTTCATAATAGATAATTTTTTTAAAATATTTTTTTTGTTTCATTATTTAAATTTATTTTACAAACATGGATAAAATGGTGTAAGTGCAAATAATCAAGAATGAGATTATGGTAGCACTGCTCATCAAGTAACAAATGACTTATTTGGATTATTTTTTACAATAAATTTCATGAGTAAAAATTTTTGTTCTAATTTTTTTCTCCAATATGTTATATACATAATTTATCATTTATAATTTTAATCCAATATATATAATTTATTTATTGATTAAATGTATTAGTTATTAAATACATTTTATATCCCAATGAATTATTATATATTTCATAATGAATCTAATAATCTAATAATATTGGTCTAACATTAACGGTTCATTATAAAAATTCATCTTAAGTCATTACTAAATATAAAAAAATTATAATATATGGATAGAATAAAATATATATATTCATTTTTTTATAAATTAACCCTTTCTTTTATTCATCTTTCTGAATCGTAGATATAAATAATATTTTAATTTAACACGGATAAATATTTTAGATATTAATATCTAAACTTTTATTTCGAATATGTTAAAATTATCTTTACATAAATATTCATTTATAATGAAGTTAATAACCATATGGAAGAAAATTTTACATATTTACTAGAACATTAATTAATGCTTAGCTAAATTTGACATAGGCTAGGGTTAGTTTATCAATTAACTAATTATATTAATAGTTGATATATTGCATTAATGATTTATTATTAATTGATTTAACCAGCTAATAATATTAGTTAATTGTATAAAGATATTTAACAAAGTGAATTATTTTTTATTAATTATTTATATTTAAAATGATATATAAGAATATAAATATATTTTATAATTTATTTGAATAATTTTTACTTTAATAATATTTTATATATTATTTATTTGATTAAATTTTCTTAAAAAATATATTTTTATAATTTATCATTTGTAAAATTTTAGCTTAAAGTAATATACTATAATTTATTATACTTATTTAATTATCTTTTAAGAACTAAATAATTAAAATTTTGGAATGAATAATTCATTAATACATTTCATGCATATAAATAAAAAGATATATTTATATATAATGAGAAAGTATAAGTAAACAAAGAGATGGGATAAATTTCTTTGTACAAATTTAATTTATTGTTGACATTATATAAAAATAAATATAATAAAAAATATTTATCATACTTGTAAATAAATTCATATAATATATTTTATCTTTATATATATTTTATGCTTTGAATAATCTTCTATTTGTTATTTCATACTTTTTTAATACATACATACTTAAGTGATACAATGGCACTTGATGCTATTTTAAAGATTTTACTCTTTGTCATATTTGGGACTTAAATCTTAAATCTTATATATATATATATATATATATATATATATATATATATATATATATATATATATATATATATATATTAAATAGAATAACATTCTTCCTTTCACACAAAAAAGTTTTGAGTTTTTTATAAGGGAAAAGGAAAAATAAGTGCATAATTAAGGGATCAAAATATCTTTTTACTAACTTTGATTTAAATTACTATTTGAAAATGATGGATTCTCTAACTTTTTTAAAATTACTGATTGAAAGTTAATAAATCAATTAAATTAATCATTCACCAAATACTTGAAATAACTATTCGATCAAGTTAATTAATCAATATAGATTAAATCAAGTAAAAGTTGATGAAAAAATTATTTATCAAATATCAATTAAAAAATATGATATTATTATAAGAAACTTAATCTTTCAAAAAGTTAAGTATTTTTATTATGGAATTATTTTTTAATTTTAAAATAAATTAATTAAAATTTAAAATACAAAATTTAATACATTAAAAAAATTGATATAAAAATAATTAGGTTCTTACAAAACTACCTTTAAAAATTAACATGAGTACTGCATTAGTGATACACTCTTCTATAGTAAAAATAATTTTTGATACAATACACTAATTCAACACATACATGATATATTTATATAAGTTCAAGTTAACATATCAATTTGTTTAAAAATTTATATTAATTTTTTTAAAATTTTATTTAAAAATAGTTAATAATTAAATTATAAATAAATATATATAATAAAAATATAAAATCTTGATTTCAACAAAATAATAATACAATTTTAAATAATAGTTAATAAATAATTAAATTTATTAAATAATTTTATAATATAAATTATATTAATTAAATTAATATATTTAATAAATATATTAACTTGAATGAATTGCCATCCCATTCTAAAGTCCCACGTGCAGGGAAAATCCAAACGGGAAAGGCTAGAAGAAGATGGCAAAATTACCGAAATATTGCCTTTAAAAAAAGAAATTCCTATTTTACTATATCTAAAAAAGTATTACCCCAAACCTTTAATTCTGGATACTGTTTATGATGTTTTTTCGTAAAAGTACTGTGCGGGGCACTGTGCATACTGTGCGCACAGTACTTTTACGAAAAAATAATGATAATTTAATAAAAAATTTAGTACAAATAATTTTATTTTAAATCACAAAATATATTGTAATAAAAATAATTAAATCAAAAAATATTTTTAATTAATTTTATTTTAATTTAATAAAAACAACTTTACTTTATTTTTAAATAATTTTTTTCAAAAATTTATATAAATAATATTTTTTATACTTGTAAATAAATTTGTTTAATAAAAATGTATTAATAATATATAAAATCTAATTAAAAATAAATTTAAGGGTAGTGTAGTAAATATAATATTAAAAATTACTTTATAAATTTTACATAATATATATTTTAGGTGAAATATAATAAAACAAATTATAATAAAATTTTTATTAAATTTGATAAATTTTATAATGATACAAATATAAACAAAATAAAGAAGATTATTTTTAATTATGCGATGAAATAAAAATTAATTATCATACTATATGAAAGAATAGATTTTTATTTCTAATTCTACCATGGACTTTTCATTTTATTCAAAATATACTAACTTTTTATTTATTTTATTTTATGTAATTTAATTTGTTTCAGTGTCAAATTTTTTTATATTTTTTAGCATGTATTAACCTTTTATTTATTTTATTTTAGCCCCTTTAATTAAATTTTTACATAATTTTAATCTATGGCCCTTATTTAATTTATTTTTAATTTTAACCTAATTTATATCCATTCTAATTATTTTAAACACAAGATATTTCTTTGATAGTAATTATTGAAGGTTCTTAAAAATAAATAATGATTTTATTAACTCCCATAATATTATACAATATATGTACAATATAATTAAATTAGTAAATATTATAAGATAGTTAGAATAATTAAAATTTTAAAAAGTACAGATTATTATATATTCTCTTGTCATTTTTTTATTTAAATTAAAGTTTTTTATTCTATTTAATTTGTGTCAAATTTATAATTATTTTATTTAGGTCCCTTAATTAAATTATTAACGATACTAATTTAGTCTGTGGCCATTTTTTATTTTATTTTTAAATTTTACTTATCAAAATATAAGGGGTCTTAAATCAAAATGTAATAGATTTTAATTTGTAAAGACTTACATATATGAGGATAATATGTTGCTAAGAAAGTTTTAAGTAAGAATCACAATATTATAACATGTTACTTAATTTTTATTTTATGACATATAATTTTTAGGGTTCATAAAAAGCTCATAAATTATGATAAAAAAGTTAATTAAAAATTTGAGAATAAATTGTTAAATGATATGGAAAAAAGATAACCATAAAATTTTATAGTGTTATAAGTCATGTTTAAAAATGTGTAAGAAAATTTAATTAACAATATCAAGAATTGACTTAATTATTTAGTATGGTTTGAGTTAATGGATAAGTGTGGAGACAATATTTGGTTTGTATAGTTTATTTACAAATTTGAATATTATGATAAATGAAAAATGAGACAGAATTAATTCTATATAGAAGAATGAATGAATGAATGAAATTATCAAATTAGCTATAAAGATTTTATACAGTAATGAAATAATCAACTATCAAAGTAATGACTCCCAGTCTCACATCGAAGGCGTCGTCTCACTCGTCGCGGTTGTTGAACAAGGGATTGCTGCTATTCATCTCCATTGTTACCCTCATCGGAGTTTGTTTTAGTGGGATCGTGGTAAATGGAGAGTTTAAGTCCGAGCTGGATGAGTAAAATGATGGAATAGGATTTTGTGGGATAAAAAATCCTTGTTGCTGATGCGATGTGGATCCACTAGCGTACTCAGATGTAAATGCAAGCGGCTTAGATAAAAACGCCGCCAAAGAACCCGGGACTGGCTGGTGTGGGAGTGATGGCGATGGCATGAAGAATGATGATAGGCTAGCATCTCCACCTGCCATGAAATGTGATGAGGGCATGTATGCAGATAGACCTGCACCTCCTGTATCGGGCTGCATCGAGCGAGGGGCGTAGCCAGAGGGGACATCCGCCGGTGGCATCAATCAATGGGTATAATGTGCACTGTCATCATCATTATCAGGTCCAGGCAAAATGGGATCCCTAAAAGACATGAAGCCATGGGCCTTCCTACCACGCCTAGGCTCAGGGATGGGTGGTCTCGATAATTCGTCTGCAGGAAAAGCTGGCTGAGAAGCTGTCATGTCTTGATGCTTACCCAACGCACGTAGCATGCAGTCACATTCCCGGTCCACTGTCTCCCTAAATTGGTTATACCCGAGAGTTAGGGGATCCTCAATGCTCATCGTGCGTAGTCTCTCAGTAACATCGGTCTACATAATAAGTAAAAATAAGTACGGTGTGTTAATTTATATTATAATATTTTAAAGAAGTTATAAATCATATTATGAAGGACGAATGATTACCATAAATCCTGGATCAGCGCAAGCTGGATGAATCCATCGTCTCGTGTGTGTCCAATACCATGACATATAGCCCGAACAACGATGAAGAGCATCAATCTCCATCTCAGTCAGTGAAAGCGTGGCTCGCCATGCATCCCAAGCACTAATGTAGACCATGTATTCTTTGCGCCAATCCTTTGATATTTTTCCTCGAAGTTGTAAGGTATGATAGGAACCAAGATTGAATGGCTCTTGTGGGATTGGTTGCCGCCTACCAAACTGGCAAAGAACACGATTTGCATGGTGTCATTCCACGATGTGGAAGCATATGATTGGGACTGAAGCCAACCATATGTCAGGTGAGATAAGGCAATACTCAGGCATAAGCTGCCGGACACTATCCATCTCATAAGGCCGCCAAATAATTTGTACTAAGTAAATGAAAAATAAATAAGCATGTAACTACATATGAGATAATCAACTTAGATACAACAAAGTAATCCATAATTAACCTCTTCAGCCTTCATCTGATCAAGTAATATTCTGAATTGCCGTAGGGCATTTGCTGGAGGTCGACGAAGCAATCCGGTATTCTTCCACTTGTGAGAGTTGCAAAATGTATATTATTTTCTATGCGTAATTTAATACTAATAGGGGAAAATATTAAATAAAAATATAAAAATAGCCCACACCTGAAGTCCAATGGTGGTAGCATAGGGTAAATGTCTAGACGGGGTTCTGGATACGGAAGTGCCATCAGTGCTAGAGTGGGAAATCGATCCTATGCCCATAGATGTAGAAGATGCAAACATCCACCGATGTTTACTTCGTCAGGGTTGGTGGCCGTGCACAATTCCCTATACAAGCATGCAAGAACCGCTGATTCCTAACTGAACCGTCCAGTGTCAGCGAAGCTTGCTAGTAGGGATAGATACATCAACAATACTCTATGGCTTGAAGTGTCAAGCATGAGATATTCGCCGATGAGTCTTAAAATGTAGGCACGCGTAAAGCGCTGTATTCGTTATCTGCATCAGCTGGCAAGTGTCCAAAATTCGTTGCTAGCCAGGAGATGCTCAAGCGTTGCCCTTGTAAACACTCATCGGATGGTATAACCCTAAGAAGATCCTCACACATCATCCGCCAGTCATATCCGGTGTACCCAGAGATAGAAACGTCCTCGCATGGTAAACCCAGCTAGATGGCGACATCTTGTAGTATAATTGTGCACTCCCCGCAGGTGGTGTGGAAAGTGTGTGTCTCTGGCTGCCATCGCTTAACCAATGCAGAAACGAGCGCTGCATTCAACTCAACATAGCCAAGACGACTGACACCGTAGAATCCAGCCTGCTGAAAATATGGGACAATGGCAACTGGTGGATCAAAGAGATGACTCACATGTGCGACACGTCGTAACCTGAGGAGTCGAACCGCCTGGAACAAAAATACCAAATCATAATGTGGTAAGGGTTTCAAAATCACAAATTGCATAACCATAGATTACTAACCTTACATGGCTTAGCCAAATAGCCTATGAGATATGTCTAGACTGCAAGTACAAAAGGGACTCGTCATTTGGCCCAGGTGTGACAACACGACGCTGACCAGCCATTATAGTCGAGGGGTATGATATCTGTCACATTGGAATAATTCAGTTAATTACACAAAAGTATGCATTTAAACACAGCTATTATCCAAAGTAAGTGTCTTAATAAGGCACCAGGAAATACTCATGCTAACATATTATACTTGCCAATGTATTTATTAATTTGTTGCTATTTCTGACCACAATCCCAACAATCCATAGGGAGTGCACTCAAAAGTTTCTTTGATGGGCTTAATAAGTTGTGCAGTTGTGCCCTGTCTGCCTGCATAGCCCACACCTCTGAGGATTAGATGGACCCTCCTGCCAGTCCATTTTGTTCCTTATACTCCTAGATCGTGGTCGACCGCTGGCACGCACCGTCGAGGGATCCGAAATGAGTTCTGGTCCATTGAAGGTTGGCCAATGCTTCACACCGCCTATTGGTCGGAACTCACAGTTGTATGCACTTAGCATTGTCTCCAATCGGAAAACACAAATGACAAACTGCAGGGGATCCAACGAAACTTTCGAACATGCAGTAAATACATGTTGGCAGGGCCAGTGCTCGACTTGAAACTCGTAACAATCACATATATGATCGTGAGGGCTAACCTTGTAGGACCGACCAAACTGTTTCCACGTCAAGTCATATGGCTCCTCAACCTCAAATAAGAACCCCTGCCGGTTAAAATGGCACATGTGGCAGATTGACGCTTTCCGAATGCAATCTTGAATTTTTTTTCGGACGTCCTCGAAAAATACCTCTCCTGCTTGTAATTGTGCTGCAATTGTCTCTGATCTATTAACAAAGTATATATTTAATCGATACATTGTTGCTTTGACCAATCCCATGATAGGAAAAAATCTAACCCCCTTGAGGACGCTGTTGACACACTCCGCCAAGTTAGTTGTCATATGGCCCCATCGTCTGCCTCCTTCATCATACGCACGGCTCCACTGACACTTTGAGATATTCGCAATCCAATCGGCAGCTCTTGGGTGCAACGATTGCAATTTCGCTAACTTTGAATCCACTATGTGTCGCTCGTATTGGTAACCTGTACAACCTAACATTGTGCCATAATTAACAAAGATAATAAGGTGTCATGACAATTAGAGAAGTTTTTCAGGAGTATTACGTATCAATGTTAATGAATAACTTCTTTAGCCATTCGATCCTGAAGGTTGAGTTCATATTGCTGGCGATGTGTCGTAGGCAGAACACATGATAACCACGGGGTGGTTGCCACCCTACGTATGGTTTTGCAATGGCAGCAACTATCCCAAGATGTCTATCTGATATCAAACAAACACCCTATTTATCCTTGACGACATGCTGTCGAACGTTTGATAGGAACCAAGCCCATGTCTCGTATGTTTTGCACTCTATTACAGTAAATGCAAGGGGAACAATTTTTTTATCCCCATCTTGTGAAGTTGTGATCAGCAACACTCCCTTATACTTCCTATATAAAAATGTACCATTAACTTGGACCATCGATTTTAAATGATCGAAGGCATCAATGCATGGTTTGAATGTCCAAAACACCCGATGGAACAGTGCTATTGGCGCACTCTCACCGTTGCTTGACGGGCATTCCCTGCTCACAATCTCGAAGTACGACCCAGGATTATAATGTCGTACAACCGCCAACCACCTCGGTAGTAAAGCATATGATTTTTCCTAATTTTTAAAAGTGAGTGCAAGAGCTCGGTGTTTACCCTTCCACGGCTTCTTATATGAAACTGAATATCCAAATATACCGTGGATATGCTCAATAACCCCTCGAATGGACACGCTGGGGTTCTTAGTCACTAACCCCACAATGTAAGATGAAATGACATCTGTGTCCAGTTTCGGATGATCACTCGAAAGAGAAGCAGACACACATGTATGAAGTCCATTGTATCTTGTTATTTGTCAATGGTTCTCTCTCGGCTTATAGTAGGCTCTAACCCTCCAATTGCATTGTCCACCGTAGTGAATGCACCGATACTCTTCATACTTGGCCGAAGAGTAATGTGAGTAAAATGTGTGGTGGGTTCGAATTGAGTATATTTTCATCGCGCGACGGAACTATTTTTTATCACTATACAGCTAACCCACATCTGGCTCTTGATCATTAAGCACATTCATGGCACCTCCCATACCGAGGAAATCATTGCTGTCGACCGTATTTATATTTATTCTTCTAAAAAAGGCAACTGTCGATTCCACATACTAGTTTACAGGTGTTGCAGGAATCGCTGGGGTAACATCTTCACCACCATCAGCTTCGTCATCATCGCAACTGTCATTATCCCAATTAAATCCTTTGGGAATGTCATCATGTGCATCATTCTCTTCAAAATCATTCATTATGTCGTTTGATTCCTCCGGGATAGAGGGTGATTGAAGGAGACCATAGCCGGGCTGAGAAGAACAAGGCTCTGCAACATAATCAATAACGGAAGATTGAAACTGTTGTCCAAATTCTTTTTGTCCATCCACTGGTTCTAAACTACCATGGTACGGGTTATAATTTGATGGCCCTTCACCAAAGTTAGGAAATAGGTTAGTGGACGGTTGTGTGCATGGCTCACTCTCGTCAACTGGTTGATTGGCAACGTTCAGATCAAATCCCTTGCTTGCGATGTGTGCATACAATTTTGGGCAAGACAATTGAGTGGGGAATTTGACATTTGCTTTCCACATTCGTTGAATGTCATCATCATCCTCTAATAGACAAGCTTTGTATTGCGTCGGGTTCAGTGAAAGCGGATGTCTATACTCCAACTCAGTTACAACTTGATTTTCTGCAAGTCTTAACTTTCGCCCAATTGCAATTTTCAATGCATCCAATGTGATATCCAATTTAATTCTCATAACTTTGACCCTCCGACACCTAAATGTATCGCCTTCATCCGTTTCATAAATTTTTCCGTTCGCATAGATGCATACATTTTCTTCTCTGGTACTCATGGTGATTCCTACCATATTTGGGGTGTTAAAGTGACTTCAGGGATTAAAACATACTTATAAAAAATAAATAACACTCAGATTTAGTTTCATATCATCTAAAATTATAACTAAAAGTCTTACCTGGAGGGACAGATTTATCTGCACTAGAAAATTAGACTGGATATACTTCATAAGCAAAACATATACTCAATTATCATAATAATTTAAAGAAATTAGAATAATATACGTAAATCATGATATGTACAATAACAAATATGACGTACAGAAATAAAATATCTAATCAAGTAGAATAACATAGAATTCTAATTAAAAATAAATACAGTTTAAAATTAAGTTTCTTTCAACTGAAATATATTAAAAACCTATTATCTAGGGATAAATAGATTAAAGAATAAATTCAATAATATTTTAATTAAAATAAATTATATTATAAAATAAAATATTTACTTTCTAAAACACCGATATTTTTTTGTATGGACTTGGATGAATTCAATCATAGAATTCTAATTAAAATTGAATTAAATCAAGCAAATAAATAAAAATATTAACTCAAATAAATAAAATAAATTAAATACATTAAATTAAATAAATAAATTAACTAAATCAAATAAATTAATTAACTAAATTAAATTAAATAAAAAAATTAACTATATTAAATCAGATAAATTAATCAACTAGATTAAATCAAAAAATTTAATTAACTAAATTAAATCAAACAAGTAAATTAAAAATATTAACTGAAATAAATTTTATAAATAAATTATATCAAATAAATAAATTAACTAAATTAAATCAAGTATATTAACTAACTAAATTAAATTAAACAAATAAATTAAATAAATCAAATTAAATAAATAAAAATAACTAAATTAAATAAAATAAATTAATTAACTAAAATAAATTAAATAAATAAATTAACTAAATTAAATTAAACAAATAAATCAACTAAATTAAATCAAATAAATTAATTAACTAAATTAAATTAAACACGTAAATTAAAAATATTAACTCAAATAAATTTTATAAATAAATTAATAAAATTAAATAAAATAAATAAATTAACTAAATTAAATCAAACAAGTAAATTAAAAATATTAACTCAAATAAATAAATTAAATTAATTATATTAAATAAATAAATTAAATACATTAAATCAAATAAAAAAATTAATTAAATTAAATCAACTAAATTAACTAACTAAATTAAATCAAACAAATAAATCAACTAAATTAAATCAAATAAATTAATTAACTAAATTAAATTAAACACGTAAATTAAAAATATTAACTTAAATAAATTTTATAAATAAATTAAATTAAATAAATAAATTAAATACATTAAATCAAATAAATAAATTAATTAAATTAAATTAAATAAAAAAATTAACTACATTAAATTAGATAAATTAATCAACTAGATTAAATCGAATAAATTAATTAACTAAATTAAATCAAACAAGTAAATTAAAAATATTAACTTAAATAAATAAATTAAATAAATTAAATCAAATAAATAAATTAAATACATTAAATTAAATAAATAAATTAAGTAAATTAAATAAAATAAGTAAATCAACGAAGTTAAATCAAATAAATTAATTAACTAAATTAAATAAAAAACAAGTAAATTAAAGATATTAGCTCAAATAAATTAATTAAATAATTTAAATTAAATAAATAAATTAAATACATTAAATAAAATAAATAAATTAAATCAAATAAATAAATTAATTAAATTAAATCAAATGTATAAAACTAACTAAATTAAATCAAACAATTTAATTAATTAAATTCAAAATATTGAATCAAATAAATTCATAAATACATAAATTTAATTTAATTAAATAAATAAATTAAAAATATTAAATCAAAAAATAAATATATTTAATTTAATTGAATAGAATAAAAATAATAAATTGAATTAAAAATTTACTGGACCATGCTGCTCTTTTTCCTTTTCTCCACTTCAAACTCAATTTCAAGGTGGTCCTTCTCCCTCGCCCGCACTTCAACTTCAACTTCTGAGTTCTTCGTCCTTCGCTTCAGTCAGCTCTCGCGCTATGACTTCAGCTTCGAAATTCTTCTTCCTCTCGTCTGCATATTCTTCTTCCTCCGCTTCAGCTAGCTCGCCCGCACCGGCGTTATATAGGCGAGGCTTCACCGGGGAACAGGCGCGTCTGATCACGGCCTGCACCAGGATGTGATCAGTTGTTGTCCCATCAGCCTGATGACGGATTGATCACGGACTCTGCAATACCGTGATTCATTGTTTTTTTTAAAAAAATTTAAGTATTTTGATCATAAATTTTAATAATGCAGGAATATGAAAATTTGTTTTTCCCAGAATAGTTCGTTGGTAATTTTGCGAGAAGAAGATGCTTCTTCCACAGAGAAGGCGTAAATCCAACGCTCCTACCGGACGGCAATCCGGTGTTCCGGTCTTACACTTTGATGAAATCAAAGGTGCCGCAACGTTGACTTAGTCCTTCATTCGTACCTGGTCAAACGCAGGGTGCGTGCACTCCTTCACTTGCCGTCGGTCAGAATCAATTCACGAGGAAGCGTGACATCCACGGACGATAGCAGAGCGTGTTCCAAACTCATATAAACGGGTCTACGCCGACAATTGGTTCCTTTCAATGATGGATTGGCAAATGCCTATTAAAGTCCGAGGATTCCCAATCCCGCCACCGTCCCTTGGGCAGAACGATGCCATGCCATCCATCCCTCTCCATTCCCCGCAGTAGGAACAAACGACTCGAACAAAATCATATTTTCTATTTTCATTTTTATTGTTTCAAGGGAGCAAAAATAATGTTTCTTTTATTTTTTTAGTATTATTTTAAAACAAAAATTTATTTGTATTTATTTTTTATTTTAAAAAATTTAAAATATATTTATTATTTTTATTTTAAATATTATTATTCTTATAATTTAAATATATATTTAACAAAAATAAAAATATATTAATAAATTATGATTCATCTTCTTTTTAAATTAAAATAATTTATTATTATTTTGAATCTTTATCTATCATTTAAAATGTAACGGAGGAGCAATCAGCGGCAGCGCATAACAACCCACATGTAAGACAGCCTTGATGCGTACAGCTTTTATTTATAAGGTAAGCAGTCGGTCATGCCGTAATTTATAAAACGCTTCGCTTAGCCTCTTCTTTGTGTCATTTTCACAAATACTCCCACGTCTCTCTTCCCAAGATCTCGACTCCGAAGCTTCCTCATCCATCTCTGAAACACTCACTTCGTTGATTGGATTTCTTTCGCACCTTCACTCCAGAGAGGTTGAGTTGGAAGGTGAAGACTTAGAAATGGACGGTTACGATGGTACTGCGAGGCTTGGAGCTCTGAACATCAAGTACGATAGGACTGACTTCGACGGGCCCGATGTATCGGTTTCTTCACCGGTTACCAGACAGAAAGCAGCTGCCGCTAAGCAGTTCATTGAGAACCATTACAAAAATTATCTTCAAGGACTGCAGGATCGTAAAGAGAGGCATGCCTTTTAGTATCTTTTCATTTTTTATATTGGTTTAGCTTTGATTGTTGTTCCTCAATACGTTGCGATATTCACTTCGTCTGATTCGCTTGTAAGTTGATTATAAATCTACATTTTGATAAAGCCAACTCTAAGAATTTTAATGTCTTGTTTTGTTTCAGACGTAGAGCGCTTCAAAGGAGAGCACAAGAAGCTCAAGTATCAGTTGAAGAACAGGAAGAAATGCTTAGGAATTTGGAGCGCAGGGAGACTGAATATATGAGGCTGCAGAGATGTAAAGTTGGAATAGATGACTTTGAGCAACTAACAGTAATTGGTAAAGGTGCTTTTGCTGAGGTACTCTATGAGTAGATTACAGAATTTCTATTGGGATTCTTTCTGACGTATTGACTGCCATTAATGATAAACCTGTTCTTTCATATGCAATGACGCACTGTAAATACTTAACACACTCAAATTTAGGTGAGGTTATGCCGCGCTAAAAGTACAGGAGAGATTTTTGCAATGAAGAAATTGAAGAAATCGGATATGCTTAGCCGCGGACAGGTACCACCTTTAAAACATTATACATAATATGACATTAGTGTTTCTTCAGCAGCATGTAATATTTCGATGCAGCAATCTTCATGCCATATATCATGAAACTGTAAATTGAAGCTTATTAGTCTTTTCACCTTTTCTCTCTTCCCTTAGTTACTTTCATTAAGAATTCTCCGCTTGCTGACGTTAAGATGGTTTGGTTTGTTCCAACTGTGCTTCAAGTTTTAAATTAAATTCCAATATTAATTGACCTTAGTTGGGATGGCTCTGCTAATTCATAGTATGAGAATGTAGTAGTCGTAATATGGAAATCTCGTAAACTGTGCCTTTTTGCTCAATGGTTTAACCATTTGGTTGATTAGGCTATAATTTAATTTTCAATCAATTGACTGCATATCATCATCCTTCAGGTGAACATATACGAATAATATATTGGTGCAGAAGCCCAGCTTTATATCGGATGCTAAGTACACTTGAAAGTGTTAGTCAGCGACTCAGTATATAGAGATCACTTGTGGAAACCTTTACCTATTTCGACAATTATCTCGGTTTCCTTTGTCGAAAGGAGCTGCACTTGTGTCCATTCTTTGCTAGATAGCACAACGTCTCTTTTTCTTCTTAATTTTTGTCCTTCCCGCTATTTTCAGTTGTTTTGTTGCTTCTCTTTCAATATGATTTAACTACTGAGGAGATAATGTTATAAGTACATTGATCTATTTAGGTAGAACATGTTCGATCCGAGAGGAACTTGCTGGCAGAGGTTGATAGTCGGTGCATTGTAAAACTTCATTACTCATTCCAAGACTCAGACTTCCTATACCTCATCATGGAGTATTTACCTGGTGGTGACATTATGACATTATTAATGAGAGAAGATATTCTTTCCGAAGATGTTGCCCGCTTCTATATTGCTGAAAGCATTCTAGCCATTCACTCCATACATCAACACAACTATGTACATAGGTACGGCTACTGTCAAACTGTTTAATTTTCATTCAACTGGCTTGAATATCTACTTTATGTACAGAGATCTGTGAGTATGGAAAACCTTGGAAGGTATCATCATCTACTTTACTGTAAGAAGCTGGCTAGGCTTGGTTTAACCGATACTAGAATCCTGTCAACTCTGGCAGACATTACAGCATAGGTAGAACCTAGGATACCATATGCTAGCTCAATTCATGCATATGCTTAAAGATTGTCTTCCGATGATATTAACGAGGAAAATAAAGGATATTTCAGGATTACCAAAATAAGTTTGTTGAAGGAATTCTTTAGGTAAAAATTTTTAGATAATTTTTCATGAATAATAATTACTGAAGCTGGGGAGGATTGTGGAAACTTACACAGAATTACAAGGGATATTTTTCTGCAGAGATTTAAAACATTTTAAACTATCTCCTTTATTTTTAAGTAAATGCTTTCAGGTGAAGCATATAAGGTTATGCTCAGTCCTTTGTTTTTTGCTCGTAGGGATATAAAACCAGATAACTTGATACTGGATAAAAATGGCCATTTAAAGCTTTCTGACTTTGGCTTATGTAAGCCTCTTGATGATAAGTACTCCACAATTTTGTTGAAAAATGAAGATATTGCAAGTCAGGGATCAAGTAGCGAAACCGAAGGATATTCTACTTCCCCTTGGTTAATGCCCAGAGAGAAATTGCAACAGTGGAAACGTAATCGTCGGGCATTGGTATTGCCTTTTCTGCACCATCTCAAGTTTTTCATTTTGTTGGGTCCGGAGAACAGAGTATACAGGCAGAGTTCTTTCTTATATCAAATTGTGACTTCAAAATAAAAAGCTGTTTATCCATCTGTGACTTCTACACTTTCCCAGGCTTACTCGACTGTTGGAACTCTTGATTATATGGCACCTGAAGTTTTGCTCAGAAAGGGATATGGAATTGAATGCGATTGGTGGTCTCTTGGAGCAATCATGTACGAGATGCTTATTGGATATCCTCCCTTTTGTTCTGATGATCCAAGGATGACATGCCGTAAGGTATTTTTAATTACTGGGGATTCCATATTCTCATAAAATTATTCATTGCTCCATAAAAATAGTCTTTCTGAATTCTGTAAGATAATCAACTGGAGAACATGCCTCAAATTCCCTGAAGAACCAAAAATATCAGGCGAAGCTAAGGATCTGATCCGTCTCTTACTATGTGATGTTGAAACAAGACTAGGCACCCACGGAGTAGAAGAAATAAAGGTAAAAACTCTTAGATTTAACCATTTTCTACTTCTATATGATAGCTTAGTTCGTTGTAAACGAGGAACAAACTGTTCTTTTCTTCTATGGTTGTCCTAGTTACAAGTTATTCTATTATATATATGCGTTCAAAAAAAAATGCACCACCTTAAGTACATTAATTTCAAAAAGCACCTGTTATATCTACCGAAGACTCCAGCCATTTTTTCAATTCGGACGTGTCCACTATTAACAAATTTTTTTGCCCTTTTGTTCAGGCACATCCCTGGTTCAGAAGTGTCCATTGGGACGTCCTTTATGAAATGGATGCTGCATATAAACCAACCGTCACAGGAGACTTGGACACACAAAACTTTGAGAAGTTCCCTGAAGTAAGTTGATATAAATGTGGGCATAAAAAATCTAGAGTAGATGAAAATCAGTGCATTGTGAATTCTTTGTCTGGAATTATAATGGTGATATCAGCTGAAAATAAAATCCCACGAGCTCTAAAATAATTCAACGAATATAACTGGACTTTTGAAGCATAGAAATGAATATCCTTCCTTATCAGTATCTTTCAAAATCTTCACAGTTTGTACATATTTCACTAACATTTTTTGGTTCTCGATATTGTTCAAGCCCTGAAGGTAATTTATTGCGTTCTCTTATGATACTACATGAACACATTTTAATGAATTTTTCCATTTGCAGGTAGAAGGTCCACCTTCCACTACAGCCACTGTGGGACCTTGGCGGAAGGTAATTATTATCTGCTAAAATTTATTGAAGTACTCACTTGCATGGGAATTTTTCGTGATGTATGAAGACATCATTCTTGTGTAGTTGTAACTTCATGCTACTCATCTTCTTTTGAGAAGCCTTTCATGTGCAGAAAAGCATTTTCATCCTACTCTCACTTACTCCTCACGCTTTGGCTATCTGGATTTCATTTTTAGACACTTCCATTTTTTAAGGTCCGGAAAAAGGACACAAACTTCCATCATGTTGCGCCCAAGCAGCAAACCATCTAACACAACAGCGGGAATGTTCGATTAATTCTGTTTCCTGTTTTATATTTACAAGTTCTAAGGGGTAACCTAAAATAATTGTCAAGGGCTAATATTTTCATTGTGTTGTTTTGGTCATTTGTTGACAGCATGTCCTTCTGGGGAAATGAGGTCTAGTCAATGTAGTTTGTCCTCTACTGCAGGTCTTCTACATTATTGAAATTGTATATTTTATCGGTTCAAGTTTTTTGGCCTATTGCGGGTGGGGACTATTTTTTGTAAATTCTACCCCCTTAAAACTTGCTATATCTGCCATCATCAGGCTTTGGCAGTTTGAACGCCACTAGAAATTCAGTGCAAGAGGTTTAAATAGTTTGTACAAATCTCAAGTACAAACATCTTTTCCATCATTGTAATTAAAGGAAAATTTTGGACATTTTACTTTCCCGTTTCTTTTCTTCGGAACAAGATATTTGCAATTTAACGACATTTTACTTTCCTTTCTGATATTTGTTTGCAGATGTTAACATCCAAAGACGCCAATTTTATAGGATTTACTTATAAAAAATCAGACGTTAAATCACTTGAAAGAGCAGGTATGTGATGAGTGAGGTTGGATAGTCTCTCTCTCTCTCTCTCTCTCTCGACCAACAATGCCTTATTTCCACATTAGACTGTTAAGTATATTATTAATGGACCATCTTTGTAATTTTCCTTGAACTTGACCAAGTGAATTAGTCAATCCGGTGTAGTTCAATGAAACACACCTTTGAGTGGAACGTCCTTGTCCGGAAAAAGGGGATGGGAAGCACCGCCAAAATAGATGTTTACTTGGTAATTGGCGACTGAACATGACATCTATATAGAGAAGGAAACAACATAAGTTACGAGGTGAATATATCCATTAAGTTAGATTATGATAGATTCCAGAAATAAAGCAGAAGAAAATGTTTATTGATGCAGGCAAATTAATGCGTGCTTCTACTGAGAATAAAATGTTAAGAATCACTAGGCTATACCTTCTAGAGATAGTGGGACATGGATTGAAAATGTTCCCCCATGTTTACTGTTCTTGTGCGTCCGGACCAATCCACCAGAGCATCGGTGGGGTGTTTTTGATGTTCCTCTTTGAATTCAACCTTAATTGTTCACTCTTACTTACCTTTGTGCTTTTAAAACTATATATAATTGTCATTGGAGACATTATTTTTTTTTTCCTTTTCTTTTTCAAGTACCAATCTTCGAACCTCAGTCACTTGGGCAAACAAATTAATTAACCACCATGACAGATAAGATTGGTCATTGGAGATATTAATGAATCGACAGCTTGAGCCTGTCCTTGTCAAGATTTCCTCTAATGTTTTTGGTTACAATATTTTGCCTAGGCATTTGTCAAAATATTTTTCTATGAAAAAGAATTATTTATGGAACTTGCACTGTCATCTAATCGAATATAATCTTCGGCAGGCACGGATGTCAGATCAAATGGATCAGCAAAAGCCCCATCCCTAATCTCCTTGTTGGGTATGGCAAACTATATAGCATGCACAGAACACATTCGAACATGCAGAGATGGCAGATGCACAAGAAAGTTCTGTTGCATCTCTGTCATTGGGTGGAGTACACCAGGAATAAATTAGCTGAAATTTAGCTCCTCTAAAATAAAAATTGCATAATTTTGATCTCCTATTTAAAATTATCATTTGTAGTCATTATAAATATTTAATTGATTCAGTTTTTGGTCATACCCCGTAAAATTCATTCATTATTAATAAAATTTCTGACGTGCTGTCAAGTGACCGTTTAATTTCCAGTGTGGCAAGACAGCACAATCTGACCAAATGAGGTGGGAAGATTTCTTTCTTCGTCGCTAAGAGACTTGTTCTTCATTTGAAACCAAATCAAAGCTAGGCCTTGCAGACGCAATGCAAGAGTCCTTCCCACTCCATTTGGTTAAGGTAGCTTTGCCAAGTTAGAAATCAGATAGTGCTATGGTGTCTTGTTTTTGAAATTCCGTTGATAACTGTACAGATTTTACACAGAATCAAAATTGAGCCAATTAAATATTTAGGGGGACATTTTAAAAAAAAATAAGAGGGCTAAAATTGCACACTTGTGTCTTAAGAGAACCAATATTACATTTAAAGCTCAATAATATGAAATGGAACCCTCTTAATTGTGTTTAAGATTTTATAGAAAGAGACTCCCATGTCTTAGCAAAAGCATTCCTTGCATGGCCACATAGAGAGGGGAAAAGAAGTCTGCGGGAAAAAATATATTTATATTCTTTTCAACAAAACGAAATTAAATATTTATCTGTCAACAATACAACACTAGTGCATCCTGACATTCCTTCCCGCTGCCTCAAGAGAGTAAGATGTATTTACTAATAGAGAGCCCCTTCTTTCAGTTTGGGGTCCACCAATTCTCCCTATCGTCCCATTGAATGCCCCCATTCTACCTGAAAGTGTCACACTCTGGAAAAGAGGTTTTAACCTTGCTATGATCCGTTGCTTCTAAACATGCTCTGGTTATTTGCAGGTCCGATTGACTTGCAAGAAGTGGCCATTCCAGAAGGTGAACAGAAGCAGGAAACTTGAACCAGAATGTTTTTTTCTTTTGCTTCTATTGGATACTATCCTTTGTAGTTTATCATTTGTAGAAGAGATAGAACAAGGAAGATGGCTGAATGTTGGCATGAGTATTTAATTCTGATTGGAAAAGGGTCACGGATTATTGGAGTTACTATTATGAGGCTCAGTTGTCAGTCCGGCGATTTGCTCTCCTCAAATATGTGATGAAGCTCTTCTTGTCCCGAAGTTGTACATGATGTGCCGTTTAAATGCAGTTCCATTGCGCATCATATAATGCCCCCAGAAAGTTTCTTTTAGCTAAGAGATTTTTGTCTTGTATACCTGCATATTAACTGAAATATTGCAAACCAATTTTAAATCTACGAAGTCCAGGTATGTACGGAGTAAAGCCATGATGGTCTTTGGTGGCTTGCTGATGAGAAACATGGTAAAATTACCAGAACATTCGTCAATTTGTTTCACAGCTTTGGTGATGCCTTTTTTCCCCCGACAAGGCATCGAGGCCAATATTTCGTGAACAGTTTATTACGAGCTTTTAGTTAAGTGTTAGTAAATTGAGGTTAATTTGGGGGTTTTATAAATAGTACTTTTAGCCAGCTCAAATGCTCACTCAGCCCCAATTTTTTTTAATAAAAAAACTGGAGAAACCAATTTTTTTTAGACATTTAATTTCTATTTAGTGTCAACGTGGAGTTCAAATTTTGATTTAATAAAATATGACTCGACAAAAATTATAAAAGTCCGAGCTTAAATTATAATTGAAAATTTAGCTTATGTATAATTAATAAGTAAGAGGCTTTTGTAAAATATGATTTCAACGTTACTTATTTCCTTTTGAAATAGATGTTTCCTTTCACTTCATTTGTAACTTTTCTTGGTGCATTAAGAAGCTTTGGTGTACAATTCCTGTATCGCAAGAGAAAATTTCAAGGTGAAAAGCCATTGTGTTTAGTTTTATAGTTTTGTAATACTGTGTGTTTACTATTTAAATACAATTTTGTTTGGATGTGGTTGGAAAAATATGGAAAGAAAATAAGTAAAAAAAAAGGTAAAAAGAAAATATATGAAAAATTATTTTTTCATTAATTGTTTGCATGTATAAAAAATAAGTAGAAAAAATGATAAAAAAATATTATTTTTATTTAATTTTTTTAAAAATAAAGATAAAAATAAAAATAATTTATTAAATGAATGAATTGCTTATATTACAAATCAATAAAGTTGTTTAGTAAATTTTACAAAATGATCATTTTGAGATTTCAAAATTTTCTATCCTTTTTCTGTAATTATTTTGTGAGAAAAGTTTTTGTTGATTCTCAAAGTATTTTTTTTATGTTTTTTTTTCTATCTTTAGTTTTTTTATAAAATCCAAATACTAAAAAAATTCATTTTTAATCTTTTTTCTTTTCACCTATTTTCATTCCACCCTTTTTTTTTCCATATATTCAAGTTTTGCTTAATGTTCATGACATATACCAACAATTGATTAACTTAGTAAAGACAAACTAAATTTCAAGTTATTCTCTACTTGATAAAAGTTTTTAGAGAAAAATCCAAATAACTCTCAGCAACTATAGAATTTATGCATTTTACCTTAATAAACTTTAAAAATAGGTAAATTACCTTCGTAACTATACAAAAGTTGGATTTTACCTCTACCATTAATGAATTAACAGAAAATATTAGAGAAAATTACAAATTATCTCCAATAACTATGAAATGATTATATTTTGCTCCTAACTATAGAATAGTTGCATTTTACCTCGATGAGCTTTAAAAATAGGTAAATTACCTTTTATAACTATACAGAAGTTGGATTTTATCTCCACCATTAGTGAATTAAAGGAAAATATTAGAGAAAATTACAAATTATCTCCAATAATTATGAAATGATTACATTTTGCTCCTAACACCCCATTATCTACTTAATTAACTCTTTTATAAAATTACATAATTTTTTAAAAATTTTTAAAGAATAAATCATAATATTATTATATGTTAGATTATCATATTATTTTTTACATAATTTTTGTGTTATATAATTAATAAAAAATAAATTTTGAAAATGAATTGTGAACTTATAAGTAAAAAATGATGTAATAAATTAATATATAGTAATATAGTAATTCATATTTATTAGTGCTATTCAACATTAATCATTATTATCTATTTTTTTTCTTTAAATTAGTCACACGTTCCGTAGAACACAGGTTGAAAATATTAAGTAAAAAAGTAAAATAAATACAAATGCTATACTACATGAAAGAAGATAAAAAACTTATCATTTTCATTTCATATGATTATATTTAATTTATTTTATTTAAATTTTAATAATTATATAGTTTATAAATTATCCTTATTTTATTTCTTTAATTCATTATAATACTTATATTTGGATTGATATATCTATTTTTGGTAAGAGATTATATTAATTAGTAAATTTACTTTATTTACTAAACACATTTTTTTTATAAATTTGTTACAATTCTAAAGTTTTCATTTATAATCTTTTATCAAAAAAATTTTAATGACATGAGTAGAAGGTCAACACTACTGCTCTAATTCAGACCAGGTGTCGTTGGTTGAGCTTAACCCCATTCATTTCATGCCGATACCAATTAATTATGCTAACAGTATAATCTCATCTTGCGTGCAATGCCGAGAAAGTTTTAGTATTTTATTCCGCCATAAGCATATTAAATAGGTGAATTCTAAGGTGCCCCTTGGGGTTTGGTATCTGGGGTGGTGTAGCAAAATACAAACCACTGGATGAAATTACTAAGTCAATGCTAAGATTTTTGTAATTTCATCCAGTGACTTTTATTTTATCACACCACCCCGGACACCAAACCCCTAGGGGCACCATAGCAAGCACCTATTAAATAAGCCAAAACTTATTCTATTGTTGGCTTGCTAAAGCGGGGAGCTTTTAAACCGTTTAGCTCCTTGAGCCTGGCTTGAATCTAGGGTAAGAATAAATCTTTTTTAAGGAAATGCTGGAAATGAATGATTTCCTAAGATGTCTTTTACCTTGTCGCTTGCTATTTACCTAGAGAGAAAAAAGATTATAAAGGGAATTTACTTATATCATAAAAAAAATTTTGAGATAAAAGATTATAAATGAAAGCTTTAGAATTTAAAAAAAATGTGTTCAGCAAATGAAGTAAACTTACTAACTAATATAATCTCTTTTTTAAAATAAATATATTAGTAATAAATTTTAAAGAAATAAAATAGGAATAATTTATAAATGATATAATTATTAAAATTTAAATAAAATCAATTGATAAAAAATTTTCAAGGGGTAGAATAAAAATTATTATTTATCACCACCATGATCGTTATAATATTAAAATTAAATTGAATATGATTGTATGAAATAAAAATAATAAGTTTTTGATATTTTTTTCATGTAATATAGCATTTGTGTCTATTTCACTTTTTTACTTAATATTTTTAACCCATATTCTATGGAACGAATGACTAATTTAAAGAAAAAATTGGATAATGATGATCAATATTGAATAGATCTAGCAAATATGAATTACGATATTATTGTATATTAATTTATTATATTATTTTTTACTCATGATTTCACAATTCATTTTCAAGTATTTAATTAAATTTTTATTAATTATATAATATAAAAATAATAATATGATAATCTAACATATAATAATATTATGATTTATGCTTAAATTTTTTTTAAAAAAATATGTAATTTTATAAAAGGGTTAATTAAATAGATAATAGGGTGTTACTTATAAGTTTTATATCGGTAAGGGTCCAAATTAATTTTTCAAAGTTAATAGGAGTAAAATGTAATCATTTCATAATTACTGGGGATATTTTGTAATTTTTTCTAATATTTTCTATTAATTCACTAATGATGAGAGTAAAATCTAACTTTTATATAGTTTTAGAGGGTAATTGATAAAATGCAACCATTCTATAATTAATGGGGGTTATTTGTATTTTTCTCAAGTTTTTAACTTTGGTCTTTGAAGATACTCTTATCAAACACTATTATTAGAAGGAATTTATGGCATATTATTTTCACTTTAAATAAGGATTAATCTCATATCAGGTGTGGGAATACCCAAACTATAAATAAAAAAATATTCATTGAATATATTAATTAAGTATACATTTGATGTAATTTTTGTTTGTTGTAAAAAATGGATGGATCCATGACTTCCTTTTTAAGAGGTCTAATTCCATTCATGAATTTGTTTTGATTAAATGGATACATAGAGTAATGATAATTTATAATTTGGTAATTAGATGGCACAAAGTTCAATATATTTATATAATCACAAAGTTCAATATTTAAAAAAATTAATAAATTATTAATCTGTCCATTATACAATATCTTGATTAATTAATAGATTTTCATAGTCCCAAAATATTAATTTATGGAGGTTTTATAATATATTGAAAAAATAACCTATTTAAGTAATTCTAGAGAGTTACATAAATTTATATTATAGGAAAAAATAAAAATATTTGCAAAATTAATGGTTAATGATAATTATGAACAATAATATTATATGCACTGAAAATGAATAGGCATGTAAAATAAGTAGGGTGAGTTTATGCAAGCTTAGCCTATGCAGGTTTTCGTTTACATAGACTTGTCCACATAAGTTCGCATATAAAAATGGATAGTAAAAAAATTGCCTACTCCACCTCGCATTTCGTGTGGGCGTGCCCGTGGGCAGCTTGCATATTTTGATTTATATTAATTATTTTATTTTATAATTTATAAAATATATTTTAATTTTTTTTATATTATTTACATAAAAAATTTATGTTAGAATATAGAAATTGAGTTAGTTTTATTAGGAAGTAATTAAGTTGAATTTTTTTTCCATGGGTTAGGCTTAAGTGTAGGGAGGAAAATGACTTAAAAAAATATTTTTTACTCGTAATCAAGCCCATAGCCATGCAAACTATAACCATTCAGGCTTTTACCCACACGTACTTACTTGTATAAGTTCATTTGTATAAGCTCGCATTAAATATAAGCTTCTTACAAAGTAACTTACATTGCCTCTATAACTGCTAGCTACTTATATTCCTCACAGTCATGGGACTCATTTTACATTTATAAAAATGAAATTTAAAATTAGATTTTAAATGTATATTAAGAGTTATCATTAAATATAAGACAAGATAATTGAGTAAATTTGTAAAGTTCAGTTCAATGAATATAAAAGATTCAAAACTTAATTTCAAATATTATTCTCGATACCTATAATATTTTTGAATTATGAATACTACTAATTATTATTTACAATGATTATTATTAATTTATTATTAAATTATGGCTTTATTTATAATATTAGCTAATAAATTAGCTAATAGTGAATAAACTAACTAATTTTATTTGAAATGTTTGATAAAATTAGTCATTAGACTAATTTAAAAAATATAAAATAATATAAAAAGACATGTTAATATAAATAAATATATGAATTAAATTAATTCATCTAAATTTTGAGACCAAAATCATACTAATGCAATTAAGATATTTAATGTAAGAATATAATTACCTAAAATTTAATTAATTATATTTTATATTACATATTTATTTACTTACTTATTATTTGTTTATTATTTAAAATAAAAATATAATTACTTAAAATTTTATTAATTCTATTTTATAACATAACATATCTATTTTGTTTACTCAGTTATTATTTATTTATTTATATTAAATTAACAAACATAAGTTAAATATTTTTTTACATATTTAGGATACATATTAACCTTTAATTAAAACGAGGAGAATAAATTTGAAAAAAAATTTGAAAAGTGATTAACTATAAGATATAAACTTCTTTATAAAACTCATTAAATTAATTTTTTTTTTCCAAATCAGTTAGTTCGTGGAATGGCTTTGGTGTATTCTTGGAAGAGAAAATTTTGAGATGAGAAGCCATTGTATTTAGTTTTATCCTTTGTGATACTATATGTTTTCTTACTATTTAAATTCTCGATTTTCCTTGACTGAAAGTTTATGAGTTATACTAATTAAATATGTATCAAACGTAATTTCAGTTTGTTGTAAAAATAGATAGAGCGATGACTTCTTTTTAATAACATTAATTACATTCATGAAATTATTTTGATTAAATGGATATATAGTAATGAGGTAATACAAAATTAAATATATTCATATAATCACGAAGTTCAATGTTTAAGAAATAAATAAATACCTTGATAAAGTAATTTTTTATTAATTAATGTATAAATTAATAAATTACTAATCTATTGATTAAATGATATCTCAATTAATTAATAAATTTTAATGATCCCAAAATATTAATTTATAGAGGTTTTACTTTATATTAAAAATAAATTATTTAATTAATTTTAGAGAGTAATATAAATTAAGGTAGAAATAATTACACAAATAATTAAAAAGATTACAAAATTAATGGTTAATAATAATCATGAATATTCCTAATTATATTATTTAGAGTGCTTATCATTAATTTATTATTAAATTATGACTCTATTTATCACAAGTAACTGATAAAATTAATTGATAGTTAATTGTATTAGAAGTATCTGATAAAATTAACTGTTAAATTAGTTAAAAATATAGAATGATGTAAAAAGATATATTAATTTAAAAAATATATGAATTAAATTAATTCATTTTCATTTGAAGCCAAATCATATCAATGTAATTATAATATCAAAATAAGAATATAATTATCTAAAATTTAATTAATTATACTTTATAATATTACATAATTATTTACTTATTTTTATTTATTATTTAAAATAAGAAGATAATTAACATAAAATTTTATTAATTATATTTTATAATATTACATATTTATTTGAAAAAAACTACACTTTACTCATTTATGATTTCATCCTTTTTCACTTAATTTATTTGTTGTTTTAAATATTATAAGTCACTTACTCGTGCTTTTAATTATTAATACTTTGCCTACCTAAATTATTGTTCATCTAAAATTTAACAAAAAAAACTCATGTATATTGCATTTGATTTTTACTATCTCAGATTTTGACTTAATTTAAAACTCATTTGAAATTAAATTACTTAAAAAAATTTCTATTAAAAATTTATCTTTTATAATATAATCTATAGTTGTTGAATAAAATGTAGTGTAAATTAATTTTGTTTGAATGTTAAATTGAGTCAAAATTAGGAAAGTAAAGATCACATGTAATGTGCATAATTTTTTTATTAAATTTTGAATGAAAAGTAGTTTAGGTGAATAAAGCCTTAACAATTGAAAGTACAAGTCGGTGAATTGCAATACTTAAATATATAAGTGGGTTAAGTTAAAAGAAGCGGAATCATGGATAAATAAAGTTTGATTTTTTTCCCATTTATTTTAGAGTAAATTACTCTAACCTCCATTATACTTATCCTTAATTATATGGACCTCCCATATAGTTTCAAACTATACATGTTAATCCTTTTTAACATAAGTGTCAAGAATATTTATGGAATATTTTTGTATTTTATTTTTATTTTTTTGGTCAATTTTTCTTATTTATTGGAAGATAATAATACCCTTAATTAAAAGCGTAATTCTAAAAACTCATTTCATTTTGTCATTGCAAGAAGTCCTAGTACTTTGCTTTCCTAACTATTAACACACTTCTATTGTTGTAGAGGAAAGTGAATTCGATCAAACTCAATGACAAAAGTAAGGCTTTTAATCCAAGAGGTAAGAAGTTGTATTCTATAGTTTTTATCTTCAATTAGTTTATGCGATTGCTCTATGTGATCGGTTTGGGCAATCTACTTATTTCATTTTTGTTTGTTGGACCTAATTTTTATGGTTAGTTATGCAATTAGTGTGTTTGAATAGGTTTATATTTGTATTAGTTTGCTCATTATTTTTGTTGTTATTATTTATTTTAGGTGTTTGAATAAGATGAAGGAATAGGTTTTCATAGCGATTAAAAAAAAATAAATTTTCCTTTGGATGTATGAATAACTATTTATGTGCGATTGGTATTTGCTAATATTTTATGGTCTAATTAGAAATGTGGTTGTTATGTAAATACCATTGATGTGTAATTGGTTCCTCACATATTCTATTCTATGTAAATGTTATTTAGTGCGATTGGTCCAATAAATTGTTTGCTATTGTTAATTGTAGATAAACAAAACTTGCACACGGAGGAATTTTACACATTATACATCCGATTTAAAGGCAAACAACATATTGTGGACTATATGGACCTAGATAGGTATAACTATATTAAATTGATTTCTAAGTTGGATGAATTTGTCTTGTACAAGGTCAGTGTTAACTGCATATATTCAATTAAATATGCTATTCCAATAACTGGTCAACATGTAGTTATAGAGAATGATAATGATATGATGGATATGTTTGCCAAGTATGATGTTCATAATATTATTTATTTAAAAAAAACTGATGTAGTCATAATTAATGGCATTTTACAATCCATGACCCCCAATGCAACTGTTGAAACCCATCCCATCTATGAGTTAAAAATAATGGAAGTATATGTGAACCCTGAAACAGAGCCTAATTTCAAACCCTACATAATCCTAAAAAAATTGAAGGCCAAGGCAAGGCCCAAACCTAATCAAGTCCAATGCCTTTTAATGATAAGCCTTATGCCTAAGATGATGTACCTCAGTTGCACTCATCCGATGACAATGGTAGTAGTGATGAATCACTAAATAATGATGATTATGCAGAGGCAATAAAAGGTGATATCCTCTTCACTAGGTCAAATAATAAAGATGAAGAGTATAAGAAATTAGATTATAGGAAAAATTTCTTTAGCAACAATGATAAGGGAGAAGATGGTGATGGAATTATTTCTAGTAGGAGTAGTAGTGAAGAACATAAAATTTTATTGAATGGAAACTCTAATGCTACTATTAGGAGTGAAGATGAACGGCCTAAAGTTATTAATCTTACCAAGAACATTAAAGGGAAGTTATTTACCTACCAAGAGAATAGGAAGGTACACTTGAAAGAAAAATCTAATTTTTCCTAATGTGTATGCTTTTAGAAAAGTTCTTTAGGACTTTATCATATAAGAGAATTTTAACATAATTAGAAGAAAGAATGAAAAAGCATGGGTCACTGTTGTATGTGCTGTGGATAGCTGTCCATTGAGAATTCATGCCTCTCCACTGCCTAATGGAATGACATATATAGTAAAGAAATTTAAAAGTAAACACATATGTGTTAAGAAGTCTAAAAAGACCAATGCCACATTTATTTGGATGGCTGGAAAATTAGAAAGTTCCTTAAAAGATAACTTACATATAAAATACATACTTATGTATTGAGTTAAACAATAAGTATGGAGTCTAACCACATCAAATGCAATGGTATAAAGTGATAAAGAAGGCAATAGATGGTTTAGAAAGAAAGCATGCTCAAAGTTATAGAAAGATTCCAAATTATAGAAGAATATTGTATGACCAAATTCCTGAGAGTGTTGTTAAGGTTGATTACCACCCTATAATAGACATGAATAAACTTCCAAGATTCAGAAGGATTTTTTTTTATATTTGGATGTTTGCAAGCAAGGATTCTTAAAAGGTTATAAAATTTTCATTGGATTGGATAACTGCTACTTAAAGGGAGGTTTTGGAGGGGTTTTACTTATAGCAGTGTTTATAGATACTAATAATGGTTTATTTCTAATTGCATTCATGGTGGCTGAGAAAGAAATAAAAGATTCATGGGAGTATTTCATAAACCGTCTATTTGAAGCCATAGGCATTAGCAGAGAAGATATTCCCTTTACTTTTTTAAGTGATAGACAAAAGATAAATACACTTATGCCTTTTTATTACATATAATTTCTATCACTTTTACATGAACATGTTAATGACAAAATTTTCTTCTCCTTAACTTGCAGAGAATACCTAAAGCTGTAAAAAAAATTTAGCTAAATGCTTTGCATAAATATTATATAAAGCATTTATTGCACAATTTCAAGTCAAAACACCCACTTATCATATTAAGGGACTATTACTGGATGGCAATTACAAAACCTAACACATTCTTGTTCAAGAAAGTGATGGAAAAAATCTAGAAAATAGACAGTAATGCATACAACACTCTAAATGACATTCTAGTTGAAAGATGGAGTAGGCATGCTTTTGATACTCGAAGTAAAAGTTCTCATATCATTAATAATGCATGTGAGTCTTTTAATTTATGAATCAAAAAGCTTAGAGATAGAGCTATATTGACCTTAATAGATGGTTTAAGATGTGAAATCATGAAGAGTTTTCATTGAAAATATGTACAAGGAAACACTTGGAAGTACAAGGTTGGTAAAAGGATTGTGGATGAGCTAAATCAAACATAAAGGATTATGACCATTGTATAATGTTTGCTACTAAGAGAAATTAATTTAAAGTGAAGAATGAGTTTATAAGGTTTGTGGTTAACTTGAATGAGAGGAAACATAATTGTAATGTATAGGAGATAACTGGACTACCATACTAGCATGCTACAACTTGTATTCTGCATAATCATGGTGACATATAAAACTATTGTCATTAATTCTACTACTTAGATATGTATCTTCAATCATACTCATAATTGTAACTCTTTCACTTAACCTTGCTACATTGAAGGAAGTTAACGTATTACCACCCCCATTAACAAGGCTTTCTGGTAAGCCCAAAAGTAGTAGAAAAATGAAGCAAGATGAAGGGCCGACTTCTTCAAAAGCCAAGTGATCTGTTACAATAAAGTGTAGTAACTGTTAACAATTAAGGCATAGGTTAAGAGGTTATCAAAGAGCTCTTATTACATAAAAACACTCTAGAAGCCAAAAGGTACTAGTTATAAAATAGTTAAGTCATACTCAATAAGATATTATGCCTAATGTAGTGTATATTTTACAAATTTTTTACAGGTTACAACTTCAACCTCAATATAACAAAACTCAACCCAACAATAGTATGCATTTTTAGTTTCTAAGACAAAGTCAAGAGCCTCTAATAAGAAGGTTGCAATTGAAATTGCATAGTTAAAGGTTAGGAAACAATATTTAACCAAAAAAGCAAAATTGGTAACTATGTGATTGTATAGATCTAGGTTCATGGCTAAACTTTTCTTTTAGCTATTGTATTAGTTATTTTATAACTATATAATATAAGATTTGTCTTTAATACTCATTTATTTTTGCAAAAAGCCAAGGAAGATATAAGAACCACTATTAATCGGTCAAGCCAAGTAAAGATCCCTCCATTAAACACATTTGCAACTTAAAAAAGTGTGCGCATAACTACTAAATGTAAGAAAGGCCAAGATACTAGAAGGGTTACTGATTTGAACAAATCTGGTATGCTTAGATCAATTTCATCTAGTAGAGGTAGATTAATAAAAGGAAAAGGAAAAAAAACCCTCTTCATGGGAATACCTCCAAATACATATGGCTAAAATAGAATGGCCTATTGTAGTTATTTGCTTTGATTTCTAGTGGTAGGGTATTTCAACTTAGTGGTAGATGTTTGCTTTTAAGGGCAGGGAATATTTTGATGTTAGAGGAGTAGGACTACAAGTGTTGTGTTATAAACCACTTTTATGATTTTTTTTGCTAGAATATTTATCTATCCAACAATATAAAACTTGTATTATTAATCATAACTTATTGCCTTAGTTTGGTAATTAATTGAAGAGAATTTGCTTTATTTATTATATTTTCTCTATTATAGCTTTTTCTTTATAGTTTGTTGTCACTATTTTTTCTTAATTAAAGTAACAAAAATTAGTTTTTAAACAACTAAATTTATGATTTCACATTAAAAATATGACATTTATATGTAAAAAAAGTGGTTCAAAATATATTTTTTATTAGAATAACTAAAATTATAATTTTACTTTTTATTTTTTTTAGCATAAAATCATAAAACTTCAAGTTGTCATTAAAACAACAATCACTAAAATAAACAATATAATGCAAAATAGCTCCACTAAGCATGGTCCTAAATGTTTGAACAATTGCATTTAACACTTCCATTCTTGAAAATATCTTCCTCAACTCATCTTTCATGTATAATTTTAGTGCCTTCAATCATTTTTTGATTTTCATTAAAAACTTGTATGTTTTCATCTGCTAAATAGTCTTTGCCATCATTTATAGGTGCATACCAGGAATAGAATCCACACCTATAATCACACTCATAATACAATCTATTTCTATTTTTCTTTAATTTAATTTGAAGATTTTAATAGAGTATAGTTATCCACATTTACACTTTTTTTTATAAGCACCAGCCTTTCACTATTCACACTAGTTGAAGACATATGTAATCCAAGCTAATAGTGCAACACAAAAAAAATATCAAATTAAACTAAAACCAAATCAAAAATAAAATAAGATGAATAGAAAAGGGAAGATACAAAAGGAGCCTTAACTCTTCTTGCACCTCCTTTTGCTTGTTACTTCCTAAAAGGAAAATGATAACTTTGAAAGGCTTTCTTTTATGTTAGTCAGAAGGTATTTTTGGTATTAAAAGTTTCAAATTGCCACTTAATAGTAGCTTCAACAACATCATGCTAGTTAGAATTATGTGTAATGTGCTTTTAAATTGTAATTAAAGTGAAGAACAAGGGAGATTGGAGTAATTTATTTTCTATTTTATTTATTTGATTATTTTTATTCATCTATACTAAATTAATGAATGAGTATAAGCTAAATATTTATTTATATAATTAAGGTTGCTATTTAATTAAAAGAAAAGGAGTAAATTTAGAAAAAAATTGAAAAGTTATTAATTATGAGTTATGAGTTATCTTATGAGGATACTTTTTGACAAATAATTTTTTCAACAACTTTTGCTAATTGGGGATATTTTAATTGATTGACTTAGTCAATTATCTATTTTTTGTGTTTGATAAATAATTGATTCAATTAACCTGATAGTTTTGAATTAACTAGTTTGATAAAATTAAGGAATCCAATGTTTTCAAATAGTTAATTTATTAAATCTTTATAAAAAGTTAAAACTACCTCTAAATTATATATTTTTTTAAAAGTGTACTTAAATCCACATGGGAGTTAAGCGAAAAAAGAAGAAATAACATATGGGTAAAGTATAATTTTTCTTATTTATTTTATTTAATTAGTTATTTTTTTATTCATTTATATTGAATTAATGAATAAGTATAAGCCAAATATTTATTTGCATAATTAAGATATAGGCTGTCATTTAATTAAAAGAAAATGAATATATTAGAATAAAATATTTCTTTATAAATAATAAATATTATTTTAATTTTTTATTAATTAATTTTACATAATAAAATTAATATTTTAACAAAATCATTGTCATAATATGTTAAAAATATTGTTATATAATTAATTAATTAATAAAATTTAACTCTTTTCAAAAGTAAAAACTAATAAAATTAATTTATATACATAATATACACACACATATATATACATATATATATATTTAAATAAATAATAAAATATATTCATATCCTTATAAATAATTTTATATTTAAATAATTTTATTAAACTTTTTACTTAAATAGTTAATATTATTTGCTGGTTATATCAATTAATATAATTAATTAAATATTAATATAATTAATTAATTGTTAAATATGATCAAAATATATTTAATCAAAACTTATTTTTTGAACAAATTAATACATCTTAAAACTTTTTAACCAATGACTTAATTTATTCACTATGTGAATGATACCGGACATTAATTGAATTCCACTCTTTGGCTATCAGACTTCAAAAGGAAAAGGGAGGGTAAGATTCCAAAAAAAAAAAGGAAAAAATTGAATTTGGATGAAGAAAAACTTCCAACATATTGACACGTGTGAGAAAAGGGAAATTTTTTTGAAACTTTGCTAGGTAGATTGATAGATGATAGATTGCCTTAAAGCTATTTAATTTACGATATCAATTTACATAATATCAAGATGTTTCTTATTTTTTTTTGTTTTTGGTAATAATTAAGATGTTTCTAAACCTAGTAAAAACTTTTTAATAATGGATTTGAACTTTTAATATAATTTTTATCATATGCATAAACACGCATTTTCATTCGTATACAATTAATTTTTATTTAGTAATCTCATTATAAATTAATATAATTATATTTCATTCATATATTTATATAGATCTGACCATGTGCTAGCAGATTTAATGGATAAATGATGAAAAAGTTTAAGCTTATTAAAAAGGGTTAACTTAATTTTTCCAAACTGATTCAATGAGCAAAAATTATATGTCGGGTCAATCTCAGATTAAACTACTTTTTCATTAAGTCAAGTGCAAATTAATTTTTTACAGTATTAGTCTCAATCTCAATCCCAATCTTAAATTGACATTTATCAGATAAGTTCAAATGAGTTTTATAACTCATTTTATTTTATTATTATTATCATATTAATTATTTCTTTATTATTAATTTACATCATTAATTAATTAAAATTTATTATTATTTTTATTAAATATAATTATATTTTATTATTATCACTTAAAATTTTATTATCTATACTAGTGAATCATATATATTATATATGAAAATAAATATATATTATTAAAATTTAGTAAATGTGTAAATTTACATTTAATAATATATACATGTAATAAAATAATTTAAATTTTATATTGATAAAAAATTTTATTTTATATATTTATTTTATATTAAATATTTATTTTATTCAATAAAATAAATAAATATTATTAAATATATATTGATTAAGTTCAAAGTATTATATATAAAAATAAATATATTTAATAATTTATATATTATTAATTATTAAATATATATAAATAATGAATTAATAAAAATAATATATAATATATAATAATAATAATAATAAATATATTATATACATATATATATAATATAGTACATTATTAGGAAAATTCTAAGTTACCCCTAAGGGTTTGATATAATCTCATCTAGTGACTTGTATTTTGCCACACTACCCTGAATATCAAACCCTTAGGGGTAACTTAGAATTTTCTTAATAATGTACTATATTATATATATGTATATAATATATTTAAAATTAATATCAAAATTATTTATTTAATTTTTTTAAATAATTCAAAATTTTTATATAAAAGTACAAATTCAATTTTTGATATAATTATTTATTTTGATAAACTTATATAATATATATTAATAATATTAAATATATGTATTTATTAATTTTAATATTAAAAATTATTTAATGTTGCTTATATATAATTTTAAAATTTTATATATTAAAATATAATTTTAATATATCAAAATTATTATTTTAATATATATATAAATTTAACATATAATAATAAATTAATTATTTATTACTTACTACTATTATCAGGCTAACCTAACATTTATCAATTTTAGTTCTTTATCAAGTAGGGCTAATCAATCTCAATCCCTTACCAGATTAGGCCATTATTATTATTTTTTATACCAATCTCAATCTCAAGTCGGGTAAAATTATACCAATATCAAGTCAATCCATTAAACCCAATTTATTTTAACACCTCTTCTTCCACTGAAGTCGAGGTCAGCTTATAAAAAGTGTAGTTATTATCCTTTTTTTTAACGGTGGTAATAGTTGTAATCTTTAGATATGATAATAAATAAATTTTTTACTATATTATTAAAATATCAATAGTTTTATTTGAATTTAACTTTAAATAAATCAAGTTTAAATAACATGAATTTAAAATTATATTTTATATAATAAATAAATTAATTTATAATTTATTAATATAATTAATAAATTATAAGTTATCTTTTAGTGATATTTTACACACTAAATTATTGAAAAAAAGTTTCAATTTAGATTTTATTTTGCATAATAAATAAATTAATTTATAATCTACAAACTTAGCTAATAAGATATAAATTAATCTTTCAAGATATTTCATGCATTAACTTATCAAAAAAATAAATTTTAATTTTATAAGATATCTTAAGTAACTTATAATTTATAAGTTAATAATTTTTTTAAAAATTTTTAATAAATTTTTATTTTATTAATTTATATTTCATACCCATAATAAATAATTATATTCCTATTTTTATGAATTAATAAATAAAAATTAAGTAGTTAAATAAATGAACATACAATATCATAAATTTGGTATAAAAATTAAATAAAAATAAGGAGATAAATAAATAAATATGTATCATCATAAATTATAAAAAATAAATTTTATTTAATTATATACCTACCCTAAATTATAGATATATAAAAATAAGTAAATAAACAAATATATGATATCATAAATTATAATAAATTATATTGTCAATAATTATATCTTTATTTTGAACTATAAATATTTAAAAGTATACACATAAATAAATATTTAATATTATAAAATATAATTAATTAAATTTTAAATAATTATATTTTTATTTTGAGCATCTTAATTTTACTAAGATAATTCAATCTTTAAATAGATACAAATTAATTTAACTTATATATCTATTTATATTTTCATGTCCTTTTATATTATTTTACACTTTTAACTAGTCCAATAGTTAATTTTGTGAAATACTTTTTACATAATTAGTTAACTTATTAATTATTAGTTATCCACTAACTCATTAACTACTTAAATGAAATAAATGATTATTTTTTAAAAATTTATCATTTATGTAAACTTAATATAATTAATTACATTCTTATTTTAAACTATAAACAAATAGAAATAAGCACGTAAATAATTGTCTAGTGTTATAGAATATAACTAATTAAATTTTAAGTAATTATATTTCTATTTTTAATTATAAATAAAACTTAAGTAAGTAAATAATAAATACACAATGTTCTCAAATATAATTAATTAAATTTTAGGTGATTATATTTTTATTTGAATATCTTAATTATGTTAACATAATTTAGTTTAAAATAAATATTAATTAATTTAATGCATATATTTATTTATATTAATGTGCCCTTTTATGTCACTTTATATTTTTAGCTAATTTAAATTTAATGGCTAATTTCATAAAATATTTTTAGTATAATCAACAATTTATCAAATATCAATTATAGCATATCTGCTATCAGTTAAATTATTATTTACTTTAGTAAAATATTATAACCTAAGTTTTGCATCACTTGACTCAATATAATATAATATATTCAAAACCCAATCATATTATTTATTATTGAGATGGCATCGTATAAAATAGAGTAATATTTTGGTTTTAGTAGTTAACTTTTTTTTTTACTAATTATAATTGTTAGTATTATACGACGGGAATGTACTTATATTTGATAAATTCAATAGTTATAGAGAAATTTATATGAATAACTAAAAAAAAAGTGCCCAGATTACTTATAAAAGATAAATTCCTATATATTTAAATTTAAGTAAAATAACTTTGAATTATGTTGCACAAACTCATTTAAATTTATAATTATTGCAAGTTTCAACCCAAATTCATATATCCCAAAAACCATAAAAGAATTTCGGATCAAATAATACATTGTTTAAATAAATTTACATAAATTTATTTAAAATCCGTGTTGAAATTAAATTCGAAGTATTCAAATTCAACAAATTTAAGTTTAAACTTATATATTTATAATAAATTTAGTTTTTATAAAATAAAAAATTCATATTTGAGTATAAAAATATCCGAGTTAGCTTGATGTATTTAGGTATGTATATGATATAATTAATAAGTTAATTTATAATTTATTAATTTGATCAATAACTTTTATAAGGTGGTTTCAAAAGATGTATTGTGCATTAGCTTATTTAAAAAAAAATCTTATTTAGTAAATTTTATAAGATAATTTATAATTTATAGGTTGATAATTTTTTCAAATTTTTTTAAATTTATTCTTCTTTTTTAATTAAATGATAATTTATATTCTAATTATGTAAATAAAAAACTTAATATATTCTTATTAATCAATATAAATAAATAAATGTATAAGATTATAAAATATAATTAATTAAATTTTAGATTATTATCTTATTATTTTAAATAAGAAAGAAATACAAATAAATATATATATTTATGAATAAAATTGATTAAATTTTAAATAATTATATTTTATTTCAAATATTTTAATTACATAAATATAACTTATTTTTAAAATAAATATAAAATAATTTAATTCATAAATACATTTATATTAATATATCCTATCATATTTTTTCAATTAAATTTTATCAAATATTTCTAATCCAATCAAATGACTTATCAACCGTGAACTGATGAACACCATAAATTATAAGGTTTTTTTTTTATTTTTTTATGAAGCCATAAATTATAAATTTTAGTTATTAACAAAGCTGCGTCCGTACACGTATGTCGCAGCAGGAAAACTTGCTCTGATGGGGAACGCTTTAGCGGGGCATCGCTAAACGATATGATCTGGGCCGTCCGATATGGCTAAAGCGAAGGCAGAATTTGGAAGATTTTTGATAGATAAAGACAAAGGCAAAGACACACGCAATAATGACAGCAAAAAGTCCAGCGCTACATGATCACTATCCTCCAATGTCAGCAGCATCATATAGGATAACAGATATTTTCGATGCTTCAAAAAATATCTACCGCGCTCTCTCTCTTCTGCATCTTTCTAATAATAAACCCGATGGTGACGTGGCGATGCTATGGCCCCACGACACGTGTAAAAGTGATGACAACTGTAACCTCCTTTTGCTCCCCACCGCCCTCCCTTTCTTATGTACCTCTGCTCAATCAGATGAAATGAAGAATTGTTTCCGAGCCGTAGATACTACGGCCAGCTCTCCCGTTGCCGTCGACAAATCCACCGAATTAGCTGTGCCGGCTAAGCCTCCGATTAAGCAGATGCAGGTACTTCCTGTTTCTATCGATGGATTCTCTCTGTTCTTCCTCGTTTCTTCCATCACTAAAATCATGGTTCATCAGAACAAATCAACTGTGAAATTAGAGCTTGAAAACGAGAAACATGACTAGTTTGCTTTACTGTGAAACTACTTTTCCCCCTTTTGCCTGATTTTAGTTACCTTTTTGCAATTTTCTATTTCCTTTTTAAGCCTTTTTTTTTTTAATAATTTGTTTATGTATGATATATAGACGTTGATATTGTTTGCTTATTACATCCTTCTCTTGAAATTAAGATTATGCTTAAGATTCTTAATAAACTAAGATATGATCTTTCTGCTGCATGGGCTCCTGTTATATTTGCCTTGAATCATATTAGAGTGAACTCAGAAAATGATCTATAAGAATTTCCATGAGGTGGAAAATAATTAAGACCTTATGTGTTTTTGTTCTCGTATAGCTACAAGGTGATTACTTTACTGTAAATGTAGTTATTTGAACCATCATATTTAACAATTTTTTAAACATATTTCTTAATAATTAAAAATATTCATAGGTCATTTCCTTTGCCTTAAAACTAATAATATCTCTCCTTTCGCTCTTCTGTCTTGTATAAAAACTTATCTTTGAGAAGAAAATTATCGGTTAAATTTGGTTTCCGGCTTTCATAACCAGGGCAATACGACTAGCGATTCGATGTGCACAGAAGAGTGGACAGATGAGAAACACAGTCTGTATCTGAAGTCTATGGAAGCTTCATTTGTTAATCAGTTATATGATTCTAAGGAGATGCTTGGCTGGTCTGCCCGTAATGGGGATTTCTCAGACCCTAAACTATACATGCATGCTCTCTTCAATTCCACCACTAGTTCTGGCCAGGTTTCGTATTTCATTTCTTTTCTTTTTACGAGCGTTTTTAATTTCAATCAAATGAAACTTGAGCTTGGTTTGTTTTGTTTTAATCAAAAAGTGTCTTCAATTACAGTTTAAGGTCCTTCGCGGTGGTTGTTGGCAAAAGATCAATTATGAAAGAAATAATTCTCAAGTAAATAGGACTAATGAGTGCCACGATTTAGAGGCAAATCCTTGGATTCAGCGCTTTAGATCTTCCACCAAACACAATGGTGGTGTAGCATCTCCTGCACTTGAAGATAGCGCTACTTCTATTAGTCAAGCGGTTGATTTAGGCAGAAGGAAGGGAATTTCCTGTGCACCAGCCACTGCTTCAACTCGGCTTCATTTGTGTGAATCAAATATGTGTCATCAGGATTTCTTCTGCAGTGATACAGGTGATCCAAAATGTCCCTTTTTATCAAGTGTCTATAACTAATTTTAAATCCGTCTCTCAAAATTGGGTTAATTATCTGATGCTTCCTGGCTCAACAACATAGATTATTTTAGCTGCTGACTTCAAATATATACTAGGATCACATGAGAACAAAATGTTAGTTGATGGCCATAGCAGGATTTACTAGATAGGATTCCACTTCTCAGAACTAATAGTTAATCATCAACACAGATTTAAGACGGAGACTTATGGTATGAAATGGAAATGATTTTTTAACAAAGGTGAGTATAAAACTATTTCCCAATTTCAGTTGCATCATGTCCATGGCATTAACCATTTGTATCTCCTCCGTCTCTTCTATCTGGAATTTTATGGTTTTACTGAGCTTTAAAAAACAAGGGCCTTTCCTGTGTCTATTTGCATTACTTATGGTGTTGAAGCTCAGATTATCAAATATCAATCATGATATGATTTTGTGGTAGATAATACAGATGTTGCAATATGAAGTTTTTTGTACACTTGCGCATAATTTTCTCTGATTTACTCAAATTTCTGAGATTAATTTCAGTAGTTACCCTAAAAATGTGACATAGAAAAGATATTTCTAGTATTCAAGAAATTTTGTTCTTGCAGAAATGTCAGATCAGAACTTTGTTGATGACGAAGTGGAAGGTGAAAACGAAAACAATAGAAACACCACAAAAAGAATGAAGTCTTCCATCATTGATGCTTCAGGCAATGATCAGGTAATTTTATTCATGATAAAATCATAGTTGTTAAGATCTTTGATTTTCTTATTTGCGTTTGGAATTGAACAATTCTCCTTTAGATCGTCCCTGTCAGGAAGGCTTCCACTAGTGGGTACGGTGATGCTGCTGAGATAAGATCAATAGCAGGGTCATCGGAAATTTGAGGCTGTGTAACATTTTCATAGAGTAGTACGTTGCTAGGAAACAAAGCAGCGGAGAAGTGGCGGAGAATGCTCGCACATGGTAGTAGTTATAGCTTTTGACCAGAATTTTAAAATTTGTTGAACGTGTATGCACTCTTGGGTTTTGTAGAGTGATGAGAGTGTGGGTATTGGGACGAAGAATATTGACATATTGCCATTTTGCCCTTCCCTTTACAATGTGTATATATATATACATATGATTATGTTGATATGTCTACGGGTTTTTTTAGCCCCCCCCCCCCCCCCCCTTAAAATTTTTGGGATGCTGTTTTTAGTTGTAAATGTAATTGTTGTGGTCATGAGTTGGGTTCGAGTGCCAGCGGTACAGGTTTTGTCTAGAGAAACGCAGTGTAATGGGTTGACTGAAACTAGGTCTTCAACGTCTGGAGTTTATACTTTTGGAAAGAAACATCCTATCATACGTTGTTCTCTTAACACTGGTTTTTGAATTTTGATGTGTTGAAAATTGTTAAAGTTGATTTTGAAACAGAAAATTACATATAGAGAGGCGGTAAAAGCTTAAAGCTGAAAGAGGTAAATCCTTCCTGGTGAAGAAATAGAAGTTGGGCACAGCACGGTACTGCACCCTAGTCAATTCAGGTCAATAGCCCTGCAAACTGAGCCGGAATGTTTGAAATAACACGTTTCTTTGTAGGATTTTAAGAAGTTGTATTGCGCTTGCTCATAAATAGTGTGGTGTATTATGGTAGTGAAGCATGAGGTGAGTTCTTTAGATAGCAGTAAAGCAGGACGGGGTGTAGGTGTTTTGCTTCTTGAATTGAGTCCCATGCGTTTGCTTTTGTAATACAATAAGGCAGAGGGTCCTACGGTGACCCAAAAAACGAAAAAAATTACTGAGACTTCTTATGTGAAAAGTGTATGAGAAAAAATTATGTGTATTTTATGAGAAATATTACAATTATAAAATATGTAGAGTTTCTCTTATTTCTTTTTTTTTTGGGTAATTTTTTACTTTTTAATTCAATATTATTAATAAATATATTGATTCCAACGTGGCGTATGTTGTTTGTCTTCAAGGGATCGACCCTCTTTCTGAACGCTTTCTAGTCCCTAATATCGAGTCCCCTGTTCAACTCTGGTAATATCATTTGCATTTTTTAACATTTGCTTCCTCCTCGCTTTTTATTTTTTCATGGTAAGAAAAACTATTTTTTCTTTTTAACTTTTATGCTAAGAAAAAGTGTTTTGAACTTATAAAAGAATGGATTAAGCCAACTTTTTCTTTTAATATGAAAAGAAAAATAAAAGAGGAGTAAGGATTGGAAGGTGTAAGTATTCATATTTAGAGATCGCAAAGGTTGTTCAATTATTAAGATGAAAGCGCGAGAAATCTGGTAAATGTCCAAGTCAAATGCGAATTGCCTATAAAAACAAACCTGTTATTGGGATAAGAGGGAAATACTAAGCAACTTAAGCAACTTCCAATGTGTGGACTTGTATTGTTGAGTAATTAATTATGACGTAGTTTGGTTTGTACTTAAGCAACTTGATTTTAAGCCATTCTTTTCTCTCTCATCATAATTGGTAATAAATAATTATTATTTTATTATTTATATTTATGTTTACTGATTTAACTTTCCAAATAATTAATTATTAACAATTTAACTTAAAAAAATAATTATAACAAAAAATGGAAAGGTTTCAATTTATATATATATATTTTTAAAAATATGAACTTGCCATTGTAAACAATATTTAATGTTAAAATAATACAAAAATAATTTTTAAAACATTTTTAAGCATTTTAATGTTTTTTATCACCAACATTTTTAATGGCAAACGTTTTAATAAATGTTTTTTTAATATTCGAATGATAATAACAAAAATTACAAACAAACGATTTTTTCTCATTTCTATAATCGGCCATTCTACAATTTTTATATGTACATAAAAATTGAGATATTTGTATAGAAACCTTAAGGATATGAACAAATAATAATTCTTTAATATTAAAGTATTGATCTAATGAGATTTTTATTTTAAAATTTGATTAAAACTTCTCTTAAAATATAGTAAGTGAAATTATTTGATTGGAAGAAATAGCAATGATTAATCATCATTATTTTTTCATTTGAGAGTCATTTTGTCAATATCTTGAAGTATGCAAAAATACAATATATAAAAAATTGATAAATGACATGAAGATATATATGAATTCTTTAGTTTACAGATAATTAAATTTTGCATGAAAAGTCTTACGAAATAAAATTCAACAATACATTTAATTTTTTATATTTGAATGAAAATGTAGTGTCAATTATTTTTTTAATCAACAAATTTTATAACATCGAAATGTCCAAACTATGACTTTATGTTATCCAAATTTTTTGCGATCGAAAAGAGAGTTGATTATTTGTTTGTTATCAAAGAAATTGGTAACAAAAATTGTAGAATGGCCGGTTAAAAAAATGAAAAAAATTATTTGTTTGTAATTGTTAGTATTATCATTGGAATGTTAAAAAAATCATTTAATAAAATGTTTTTTTATTAAAAATATTGGTGATAAAATATTAAAATGGTTAAAAATGTTTAAAAAATGGTTTGTTTGTATTTTGAAAAGATTAAATATTGTTTATAATGACAAGTTTATATTTTTTAAATATATTTTTTTAAACCTTCCATTTTTTAAAATTATTTTTTAAAAGCTAAATTGTTAGTAATTAATTACTATGAAAGTAAAATGAGTAAGCAAAAATATAAATAATAAATCAATAATCATTTATAACATAGGTGCAAGTCAAACTATGCTATTATCAAATAAAATAAATTCATACATTATTAATTAATAGTATTTGATAAGTAATGCCTAAAAATAATATGTTATATAATATTGGAAAAAAATTAGGTTGGTATTATTTGTTATAATAAATTGTAAGACCAAAATGATACACTTACAAAAATAAGAAGATACTTTAAATCCACTTTCTTTTATTTAAATTCACCTGTAAATAGTAAATTATGATGAAATTTAGAAGATCAAAATGACACACTTACAATGCATTTCGGGAATAACAAAATCACTGAAACAGAAATAGTCAGATCTCATTTCATCATTGTGTAGTCCTTATGAAGCCTAAAAGACCAAAATGACACAATTACAATATATTTCAGAAACAACAAAATCACTAAAATAGAAATAGTCGAATCACATTTCATCATTGTGTAGTCCTTGTGAAGCAACTTAGCAAATTGAATAAAACCACTGTAGAAATCATTGGAAAATTACAACAAACGAACTTAGCTAATATTGTACCATCAGAAATCAACATTGTTAGCCTCTAGCAACTTCCAACTAGTTCCAAACAGTAACTTCACTTGAATCGACACCATCAAAATATGTCATCAATAGGTAAATTCTACATCTTCTTAAATAGTTTGTGTATTTGGAATATATTAACCTTAATTTCATGGAAAAAGTTACTGTTTGTGTATATATATAGTATGTATATTGAAATGAAACCCTAGAAGTTAAAACGATGAACATGTATGTCACTATTTTATTGCATGTTACTATCACTAATCCTACATAATAAATATTTGCACACTTAATTGATATGTTACTGTCGAGAATCTTCATGTTATTGTTTATATGACAAACAGAAACATAGAAGCACACTGTTATTTTATTTCTATCATCTTGTTCACATGAAAGCAAATATAAATATATCACTATTTCAATACCAAATAGAAATATGAAATCCAACACATTATTTATGTATTATATCTTATAACAAACTTCAATTTTAACTTCATCACTCCATTTTTAGTCCAAAAATTATCATGAAAGTGATAATAATACGTTATTTTAGCCATATTATTGTTTGTATGACAAAGAGAAACATAGAGCATGCATGTTGAAAATGTGGATATTTTATATTCTTTGACATTATGTTATTATTAGTATACTAAATAGTAACATGTTATCCCTCATGTTATCTTTACCTTACATCTCATAAGAAACTTTAGTTTTAACTTTATCAATTCATTTTCTGGCACAAACATCATCATCACAGTACTTATCTTACTTTACCACAATTTAATCTTACTTTTTCTACTGATGTTACTGTTTAACATAACAAAGTTACACAAATAGTAACATGTACAATGATTATTTTTCTCAAGTTATTGCAATACACTTATTGATATTGGGCATATTTTGTATTCTTTAGCATGATGTTACTATTTGAGATCTAAATAGTAACATCCAATTCCATATGTTATGCTTTTATTTTTTTTTTTATAAAAAATTTTAGTTTTTACTTAATCAATCCATCTTGACGGTCCTTATGTTATTTTTTCAAACTTTAATTTAGCTCTTTCAATGATGTTATTGTTTGGTACCAAATACTAATCAAACAATAACATGTAAGCAATTATGCAATTGTAAAGTTATAATGATTGATATGTTATTTTTAGTCGATATTACTATTTAGTTTAAAAATAATAATATATATTTTTTTAGTAGTTTCATTATTAATCATACTTAATTTATTTATTTATTTTATTTTTTGATTGACGTTATTGTTTCCAGACTAAATAGTAATATGTTAGACAAAAAAAATATATTATTATTTGATATGTAAACAATAATGCATTATTTTCTCTTAATTTTATTGTTTCTTATATTTAATTTATCTATTTATTTTATTTTTGGATTATATTATTGTTTCCAGACCAAATAGTAATATGTCAGACTAAGAAAATAATATGTTACTGTTTGTCTGAAAATAATAACATATTATTATTTATCATACTTAATTTATCTATCTATTTTATTTTTTGATTATGTTATTGTTTATTATCCTTAATATATTTAGTTTTATTATTTATCATACTTAATTTATTTATTTGTTTTATTTTTTATAATGTTATTGTTTATAGATCAAATAGTAATATATCAGACCAAAAAAATATGTTATTATTTGTTTGAAAAATAGTAATATATTATTTTTTTATCAATTTTATTATTAATGATACTTAATTTATTAATTTATTTTTAATTTTTATTTCATGTTACTATTTTCAAATAAAATAGCAACATATTTTTAAGCTCATTTCATTATAATAATGAAAAACGGTAGCATATCATGTTATGTTTCAAACCTTTACATGTTATTGTTGCATGAAAACAATAGTATGCACAATAATTGTTTTTATCATCTTATTTTAATGCACATATAATAGTTAAGTCACCTTTGGCACGATGTTACTATTTATGAAACAATAACATCATTTTTCATTAATGTTATTGTCTTGCACAAAACAATTGTTACGTGTAAAATGGTTTATCAATTAACGCAAGTGTACACTGTCGTAAACAAGTAATAAAGTGATAAGAAAGTATCGTTCCCACGAGGATTGTTTCACTAAGTACCAAAATTAATAATCTTATTACTATTTGGCAAATCGATTAGTTGGAATTGAAGCGAGTAAATAAAGATTGATGCAAAAAATTCTTAAAATAAATATGAATGCAATTGGAGTAAAGATGAAGATGAATAAAAGACCTAGGGGTCATACTTCACTTAACAATTTCGGATTGAATCATCTATCTACACTAATCCAATTTTAACTCCCTTAATTGATAGTCAAGTTTTCCTAAATTAATCACTAGCCTCTTCCAAGGTCAAGTAATTCTATAATTAATTGCTAATTCACTATATTCCTATGTGAATTCAAATAACTAATTATGCATTAGGATTTATGGAACTCATTAAGACTACATAAACCATATGAATATATTCCTATTTCATATGCAATTTATGATTTTAATTATAGGTTCCATACACATATATCTCCTTCCGGTCTCAACACACATATTGAGTTCATTCAAAAGGTGGCCAATCAATTGAAAGCATTAAGAGCAATAATTAAAACTCAATTTAGGAAATAAAATCGAAATTAGTTTTAATAGATTAGAATTCAATCCGTTATTATCTAGTTACGTCATCACCCTAGGAAGATAAAAAATTAGAACATAATGAAATTAAAAATAAATACAAAATAAAATAGAAACATCATCACATTCATGATACAAACATTATAATTACAAATGCATGAAAATAGAAATACTATCCATCCATGTAGGAGGTAAAACTTTCCATGTAGGAGGAAAACCTAGCCTTCCATGTAGGAGGCATACAAGAACTAAGAATGCATGAACTAAACTACTATCTAAGATGCATGAATCAATGAATGCTGCAAGTGATCTCTACTTCTACCTATTTATAGGTGAATGAATCAGCTGTAAGTCATAAATCTTAACCATTAGCTACCAATCACATTCTTTAGCTACCACTCATGGTTTCTAACTACCCTTCTTGATTTTCGTAGCAACAATTCTTCTAACTTGTTGGTAATTTTTCACCATGAGAATGGCAGATTTACATCTTCCTGTCAACATAGGAGTTATAGAGCCGAATCTTAACTTTCAAATGCCGCAAAGAACTTCTAATTTTGACATTTCTATCCCAAGTTATGATTAGATTAGTAACCAAAGGTCAGATTCCGTCAGAACCACTGTTTCATCTTTCAAGCAGAATTTGAGATCCTTAGATTCCGAACTGGGCTTTTCCTTAAACATGAAGATTGTAGGGCTTTTTCTTAGCTTTGTAACCATATAAAGAACAACCCAATCCAACATCTAGAACTCCAGATATAGCCTAAAACCTGAAATAGGATCAAAATACAGCATTATCTAAAAGATTTGATTTCATTTCAAATTCAAGACCCATTCACAAAATGCAACTAAATTTATTAAATTAAACAAGATAAAATTCAAAAATGTATCATACAAGGGAAAATAAATATGTAAATATTTTACGTATCAACAATAATGTATTATTGTCCAATTTTTAACCTGATTTATAACGAATTTAATTAAGATAATTTTCTTTATTCCTGAATAAAAATATAGTAAAACAACAAATAAACAAAAGTAGCTGAAGAAGTAGCTGGAAGATTCTAGCAATACAAATCTAATTTATTAGCGTGTATAAGACAAACTTATAATCTTCAATTCAATGAGAACCATATAAAAGTGTTACAGTAAAACCTTTTCTAGCTACTTTTTAAACCATAATGATGAAAGAGCTTGATTGCAGTATGTGTCGGAAAAATGATAAAAAAATACAGACAATAATTGCCACCTTCTCATCGAAGTACAACAAATTCATAATGGGGGGTGAACATCTGAGCATCACACCTATATTAGTAAAACTCATTTTTGGAATAAGAGATAAAAATCGCTTTATTGGCACAATACCAGGCAAGAGGCCACAATTAAATTTTGATAGTAAATGATTTCATGGCCGAGGATGCCTCACAAAATTAACCATATTCAATGTATCCCAACAGGTAATAGGAGGAACATCATAAACGGATGCTGAAGATGTCTCATGGCTCATCATTCTGATACTGCTGGCAACCTTATTTATACCAAACATGACTTAAACACTAGCTTGATCTTACCTAAAATACATTGAGAGCATACACGACATGACAAAATATTGGTTTTCTACACACATACATCAGTAATTAATGAATTCAATTACAAACAAGCTACCAAATTTTATCAGCTATGTCATACTATTACCAGTAAGTTATCGTTATCCTACTTGTATTACTTTATATCATTTTGTTCGACATTGTCTTTATTTATTTCTATTCATTTAATTGCATATTTTTAGTAGTTTTGTTGTTAATGAGAATTCTTTTGTATGATTATTTTTTATTTTCGGTTGATGTTACTATTTACAAACTAAATAATAACATATTATTATTTGATTTGAAGATAGTAACCTATTGTTCTTTAGTAGTTTGATTGTTAATGTGACTTTATTTATCTATTTATTTTAAAATTTTAATTCATGTTACTATTTAGAGACCAAATAGTAATATGTTACTATTTAGTTTACAATTAGTAATATGTTGTTCTTTACCAGTTTTGTTATTAATGAAAATAAATGTCTCATTATTTTAGATTTTCAATTATCAATGAGATTTGATTTGCAAACAGTAATTATTATTTTTTAATAATTTTATTGTTAATGATACTTGATTGATTTATTTATTTTGAGTTTTTATTGATATTACTATCTGACAACTAAATAATGACATGTTACTATTTGACTTGCAAATAATAATAACATATTACTATTTGCCTTACAAATAATAACATATTATTTTTTAATAATTTTCTTGTTAATGACATGAAAGGGCCATTTCTTTTTTACTCTATCTTTAAATGTAACTTTTATTAAAAATGGATCTGATAATATATACATTGTATTGTCGATAGTATTGATTGTGTGAAACAATAAACGTGCTAAAAGGACATTAAAATGACAAAACTACCAAGATACCTCAACTAGGACTTGAGGCTCCTTACATAGCAATTGAAGAAAAAACTTGCCAATTAGCTTTAGGTAACTTTTGAACAACATCATTTTCTTTACTCATATTACTATTATGCTACCACTTAATCATTCACTTCATATTATTGTTTCTCACAAAAATAGAAATATATCAACTAATAACACTAACGAGCAACCACTTTTATGTTTTAAGTGATTAACAAAGAGCTAACACCACAAAATGAAAAAATAACCTTTTTTTACCATCCTCACACACAAACAACACATGAAAAATAACATATAAAATACTAAAAATAAACAAAAACATAGATCACACCTTCCTAATTGGAAGACTTTGAAACTGACAATGACATAACAATTGCAAAGTACATCATGAAATCCTGAAAAATAACACTAACCATTCATAGAAATTGCATTATCACAACAAGAACAACATGAATAAGAAAACAACAACATACAACAGTTGAGGGATCAGCTCTTCATCACAAACAACATGATAAACTAACTAATCGATAAATTGAAATTTTTTATTGAGAAACATCAAAGGTCAGATGAACAATTATAATGAAACTAACAAATAATAAAAAACCTCACATAAGAAAACCCATAGCTCCATGCATAACTTTTCGATACAATAATGCAAAGACACAATCTCAATATGATTATCGACACTTTGTAAAAGGAAAATACCAATCTTGAGAACCAAAACAACTAGCTGACAATATAGCTCACAGAAATGACTATACAATTGGTTGCACAAGAAAAAATAGATACTGCATAAGAAAAAGAACAAGCTCAGACTAAGCATATATAAAGGTTGATAATCAGAAATATTAAAGTAAAAACAAGAAAAATAAAATATGAGACAGAATACACTTACTCGAAACCATATAAAAAACACAAAAAATAACAAAACATAACAATAACAACAAATAATAGCTACTAAGGAGAAGGTTAACAAGGGTAAGGAGACTCCTATAATAATCTTGAAGGAAACAACAATGAAACTGATAAAAAAGAAACAAACTAAAAAGCCAAAATAAGTTCAAAATGGTCAGTTGCAAAATACCTCCACCAAGATGTTAAAAAGAAACTAGTCCAAGTATAAAAAATAGGAAAAATATTGCAAGTCATATGCTATTTTATTGTTAATTGCTTTAATTAACTTAATATTATTATTTAGTATCTCAACTAATTTTTACACCACATCATTGTTCATAGGTCTCTTATCTAAATATCTTTTCAATAGGACATGTACATTACATTCAACAAGTTACTAGATGTACTCACAGAAAAGGCAATAATATCAGATGTATAGTTCTCTGAAATTTTACAACATTAATATTTTGTCTTGTTCCTTTTATAGTTATGTTACTATTTGGAGTTAAAATACTAACATGGTAGCATTGAACATTTTCAGACTCCAAATCTAAAATATGATGTTACTGCTTGAAGTTTAAACAATGACAAGCAACTTTTCATACTGTTATTTATCATTGTTTTACTAATATTTTTCAGCTTTTTTTTACTCTTCTTTAAAGTTTAACTTCTTCTTGGTCAATTTGTTTAACAAAAACTAATCTTTCAATTTCAAATCATAGATTCCTATGTGTTCATTCTTAGCATGGCTGGCACATCTAGCACTGATAAGATATTTGTATTCACTAACATATGTTAGGTAAGATCTTAAATCCATTCCTAAATGTGGTATACAAAAAATAATTTGATACTAACTCGTGTTTAAAATATATTGACAATCTTATATAACGAACCCATTTAGATTCTACACAAAAATGAGGAAAATTAAGTTTGATCAAAAGGTGAAGCAATTAATAATTGCAAAAATTATTCTATTCCTAATAAACTTAATAAGTATCAATGATTGTACAAATTCAATCACTACATATTACTCGTGCTCAATAATATAGAATGCAAGTGGACTCATCACAACTCAGTGAGGTCTAGAAAAGAGGAGACTGCAAATCCATACTTTCTTAATATCAAAATGGTGGTGATTGATGCTTGGATTATGATCAAATACCAACTATTTTGGAGTTACATTGACTAATATGTTATTTTTAGTTGATATTACAATTTGGTATGAAAACAATAACATCATGTTTTCTAGTAATTTATTGTTAATCATAATTAATTTATTCATTATTTTATTTTTTAATTGATGTTATTTTTTCTAGACTAAACAGTAACATGTCAAATTAAAAAAAATAATATGTTATTATTTAGTATGTAGATAATAACACATTATTTTCTTATAGTATTATTATTTATCATACCTAATTTTTCTATTTATTTATTTTTTGATTATGTTATTATTTTTAAACTAAACAGTAACATGTTAGACTAAGAAAATAACATATTATTTATTCTGAAAATAATAATATACCTTTTTATTAATTTTGTTGTTAATGATGCTTGATTTGTTAATTTATTTTCAATTTTTGTTTAATGTTTCTATTTGTAAATAAAATAATAACATGTTATTTTTTTTAACTTGATATCTTACATAACTTGATAATTGAATAAAGAAGGATTACTATAAGGAAAGAAGAATGAAATCTTTTACAAGAACGAAATGGATATAGGAGTAGAATTAATAATTACAGAGCCACCTTTTGATCTCATATCATATAAAAAGTTGTTATAATAACAGTCCGGATCATAAGTAATATCTTCTTAATAATCCATAAGTACCATAATTAAGAGGTACCGAACTAACTCATTCCACAAATTTATAATTTTAGGCAACACTACAACATTTTTGTATACAAACAAATAGAAGATATATATAAAAATAAAGAATTTGAAGAACATTTCCTTAGGGTTTAGGGAATAATTTCCTTAGGGTTTAGTGAATAACTTAGAGATTTCAATCCTTCCAATTGAATATGATTCTCATGTATGTATGTAACATTTCCTTGTAGGTTGAATTCAATTGTGTGTAACATTCAATTATATGTAACATATTAAATTTAATTGTATGTAATATTCAATTATATGTAACATGTTAAATTTAATTGTATGTAATATTTAATTATATGTAACATTTAATTATAAATGTCAATAAAAATTCATTCTTCTTTCCAGTTTCTTTTAACATTTAGAATTCATTTATCCATATGTTTACAACTTCTTCCTTAATATTACTATTTGGAATCAAACTGTAACATGCAAATAATTGTATAATTTTTTTTATTGATATTACTACTAATACTAACTAAACAGAAACATGTTAACCACTAATGCTAACTAATAACCAATTACATTACTATTTTAGAATGACGTTATTGTTTCTTTTTACAAAGTAAAAGAATTATAAAGAATATAATTGTACCATAAAAAACTGCATTCAAACTGGCTCTTTGTAACTTTTATTATTATGGTATCCTAATTTGTTATATCTTTCACACCTAATTTTCTTAATACACTCACCTCTTGACCTAATCCTTTCTTAGGTTTGCCTACTTATCTTTTTAAAATCAAAGGTAAGATAGTTGCTTTCTCTCCTACATCAACCTTCTACCTCAGTATTGTAAGAATGAGGTGTATGACTTATTCATAAATCTTCCAATACGTGCTCAGATGGAAATAATTCTTAACAACCTTATTCATAGAAATCTTATATCTTCTGATAGTGACAACTACATGAACACAAGGAAAATCTTGCAGTTGCCATTGATGATAAGTGCATCTGCACTGAGAAATATTGATACACATAATTAGATCTGCTAATACTTTAAAAATAATTTTTGATAACTTCCTAACAACCTAATATTTGTACTTCCTTAAGTGTAAATCTGATCTCGACATCTAGATAGGACAAATAACCCTATTCCAACCTAGTGATTTAAACCTCCATTTAGCAAACCATTCCATTATCTTTGAATGAATGTTATCAATCATATTTATGATCGGTAATTTTTTGGCATCACAAATATCAAGAATTGTAAGATTCAGTTGTATTTGATATCATCTCATTATAATGACAACTATGACTAAAAGCGTTCGATCAACATTTAGGTGCAAATCCAGTGAGAAAATTCTAAGCAATCTGACCTCCTTCGCATTTGAAAAGTTCCAAGTTCTCATTGAATGCACCTATAGTTAAGGAATATGCACACATTGCAAATAAATGAACTATGTGCTCCATGAAAGAATTTGAAAATGCAATATTATTGAATTTGTCTCTCAAATTTTGTTTTAGATGATGTAGACTAAAGAAGTGAGGTGTTATTGGAAAAACCTTAGGCATTAATTTAAGTAATTGTAAGTTATGATAAAAAATAAAAGTTACCTGTTTATTTGTATCGAGTACTATGGACAATTATGAAAAGAACCAAAACTAATTTTCTTGATTTTCAAAATCCGTCATAGCAAAAACTAGAGAAGCCATTAGAATGGAAACATAATCTATAGTAGAAGCCATATTACTATTTGGATGGAAACAGTAACATTAACTAAACAAATATAATATATTGATAAATCAATTCTTATTAACAACAAAACTCATAAAAAATAATGGCACTACTTCTATATTATTATTTCATCCCCTAACAGTAACATTAATCCAACAACTAAATGAGTACATCTAATTATCAATCAAATTAATAAAAATTAAGAATAAATAACCAAATCAACTCTCGTTAATAAGAAAACTACGAGAAAATAATACCAATGCTTCCATGTTACTATTTGATCTCTAAATAGTAATATCGATGAAGATCAAAATAAAACATCTAAATAAAGGGACATTTTAAATAAAAATACAGATAAAAGAAAGGAAAAAATACAAGGCCTTTTATGTTATTATTTTTATGTTACTATTTCCAGATTAAACAATAATAAGGGATGTCATGTTATTGTTTGACTTCCAAATAGTAACATTAATTAAATGGGCAAACAAAATCATTCTTAATTAAAAAATTATGCACAATAAACTTAAAATGAAGAAAAATTCACCTTGATTGCCATCTTTGTCAGTAGCTGATAAGATGACCCCCTTAAACATGGACTTAAAAAAAAGTTCCATTAATAAATAAAAGAGATTTGTAAAATATAAATCTTTTAATACAAGCACGAAATGCGAAAAACATCCTTTTGAATCTTTATTATTGTTATCCACGTCCACCATAATGTAACTATCAGGATTCACTTCATTCATAACAAATATATATCAATTAATTTGTTTGAATGAGTCATCAAAATCATTAAACAGCATATTCTTTACTTTCTCCATTGCATGCCATGTCTTGCAATAGGGAATTGTTAATATATAATTATTTTGAAAATGATTTACAACTTCATTGATTGTCAAAGATGGGGATCCTCTAACTAAATCTATGACCAATTTAGAAATCAATTTGGATCTCATCCTCTTTAAGGTTGGACTATTTAACACAAGGCACAAGTGTGATGATCCACTAACTTCTTAATATAGAAGAAACCATTCACCTTGCACAATGAAACAATTACAATCAATTTACAACCTTCCTTGTGCTTCTTTAAGTATATAACTACCACCTTCATTTTTGTATTCTTAACATAATCAATGAAATTTTTTTCTCAATCGAATACTTATACAATGCATTCATGAACTCAACAGTACCATCAAAGAACTTTTGACTAGCATGACTGACTGCATCTAACCATAAATAAGACAATAAAACCCTTTCATTGTTTGAAGAATACAAACTTGCAACCAAAGCCTTGTCATATTCCATCACATTTAAAATAGTGATTTGTTTCTTTGAAATAGCAACACCATCATAGAGTGAATGTAATACAGAACTTGAAGTAATATTAACACTTGAATTCACATATTTCAAATCCAAAATGTGAATCAAGTCAATCATATTTTTCAATTCTAACTTATTCCTCAACAAATAAATAAGATGACTGGGAAGAGAATATGATAGGAAAAAATCACTGACAAACAAATTCTTAAAATTTGCACACATTATCCAAATTAAATCATCATAATCTATGTCAGTTTTAATCTTCAATGCCACAATTTTACTTCTACACTTACATATAAGCAATAAATACTATTCTATTGATAAAAAATTACAATTATTTAATAACAATGCAATAAAAAAAATAGGTGATCCATAAATGTAATGTCAATCGAAAAACGGAGGAGATCAATTAATCATAAACACCAAACAAGGATCGAGATTCAAAATAAACACACAAAACGTTAAAATTGGATGAGAAACAACATAAAATCTTGCATAAAAAGAATAAGAATGAAAAATAATTAAAAAAATATTTTAAAAATATAATAGTAATAATTTATAAATTTAATATTTATTTAAAATAATGATCAGCATTAATATCTCTTTAAAAGGAAGTTCAAAAAATAATATTACAGTACAATTTATCGTATAATATTTATGTAAGTATTTCTCTTAGGATAAGATTACATTAATAGTAAGTTTTCTAAGCTAAATTGAGATTATTTCTCTCTTCAAATCAATAATCGCCTTCCTCGAGAGAAAGTATACTCTGCCTGCTTAAATGAAACGAAAGAAACACGTGCAGCGACGGTTGGGTTAAAATTGGGCTGGTGGATGGAAGGGGCACTACCTAATTTCCCGGAATATAATAAAAGAATGATCTAACCTGGATGGGTCTTGATTCTAAAAAAGCAATTTAAAAATTCAAATATTAAGAAGACCATCTTATTTTCCCCGAGTTTTATCCCCAGAGGACATGGTTCCTCTGTTGTTCTTAGATGCATTTCCCACGTGCATGGTCTGTCGAAACGGCACCGTATGTAGTTTACGTCAGTTAATGGTCCGTACCGCTTTTGTTTTGTTAAAAAAAAAAAAAAGGGACGACCATCAGCAGGAACTGTCTAAATTGACGTCGGCCCGGAGGACCGTAATTGATCTCATTTCTTTGCCTTAATACTGTCGATTTTGCTTCATCGATCGATCCAAAGGCTTCATTTTTCTAAAGAGTAACGAATTTAGGTTTCTTAGGGTTTCACATTATCGGCTGTCCTATTCGTTTCGAATTCTATTGTTCTAGGAACAGTTGTTTTGTGAAAGGGTGCATATCTGATTTTTTTGTGTCAACTGAGATTATCAGGGTACCTAATTGTTAGTTGTTAGGATTTCACAATGCAACCCTTTTTGTCGACTTCGAAAGCACTGCGGTCCTTGTTATCGAGTAAAAATGGCCTAGGGCAATTGATTAGGCCTAGCAAGACTAATGGGCAACCCGGGAAACTCGATCGATGTCGATGTTTCAATGTTATTCCGGGTATTGAACGCCGGTTCAACCATATATCCTATAACAGACATAGTGATCCAAAATCTTTTCTGGGAAGTTTGTGCAATAACAATGCTGTTCAAAGGAGGCAGTTTCTTGGATGCGGTGATGGTGAAGAAGGTGTTTTATCTAAAACTTATGAGGAGAGGCGCGTTTTGGGGTAATATGATTCTTTACCTCCCTTTTTGATTATATGTGCGAGTGTGTGTTTGTTGCTGATTTTAATTAATAATACATTTCGACTCCAAATTTTCTATGCACAACGATTTCGATGTCCTGTGATTTGCTTCGGTACTAGTGTTCTAAGCAAGTTTTTGTGCCAATTGAATTTCATTAGTGAAATATGAAGTGTCGATAGGCTACAGAGCTCGAATCTATTGCCAAGCAGAACTCTGGTCGTTGTCTTGTTTATTTTTGCTGATTGTTGATTTTGTTTTCCTTTTTGATGTCATCAAAGCTCAATTGGATATGTTATTGATACACTGTTCAATATCAGATACTCTCGGGAGCAATTATTTGATGTTGTTGCGGCTGTTGACTTTTATCATGGTTTTGTCCCATGGTGTCAAAGGTCTGAGATACTGAAAAACTATCCAGATGGGTCATTTGATGCTGAGTTGGAAATTGGATTTAAATTTCTTGTTGAAAGTTATGTTTCTCATGTTGAATTGGAGAGACCGAAACATATAAAGGTATTCAAGCTAGTCTAAGCTATCATTTGGCACTCTAGCGGTAGCGGGTGTACCTTATAAAAATTTATCATTCTATTGGTCTGGATCTTGGTAGGGTACAATGGCACCGAGTGATCTATGTTGTGATCTCATCTAAGGAAATAAGGCTTGGTGGTTTTTGTCATCATTGTTTGTTGTATTCTGGAGAATTACTTAAATTTTTAAACATGGGTGAGACATATAAACCTATTTGAACATATGGGCAAAGTTTGACATGCAACAAAACCTTGCAAGTTTGGTGTTTGGCAACAGCATCTACTTATTCTGTTGAAAAATTATTGGCTTTTACTGAAGGCTAAGAAGCATGTTTCAGTGTGATTTTCGTTAGAATAATTAATGTTCACATTGAGCAAAGTCATTTTTTCCTTGTGCATCTGTGCTGCTTGAGCATCATGAGGCTGATCCATGTCCACATAAATTATATATGGTTGCTGAAATATTAGAGGTAAAAAAAAAAAAAATACCATTTTGATGTTTTGAAGTTCATTGTGATATTCCTGCAAATGTTGTGCAACAGAGATGCTCCTATGTCCCTTGCAATCATCCCTTGCTTGTTTTGATGTTGTAACTTTTGACCTTAACTACCTGCATAAAAGTTGCATAGCTAAGAGAAAAGTCTGTAGTGTATTTATGAGCTACTAATTCTTCCATGATTATCAGCAACATGGTTCTTCCTTGATCGGTTCCAATCTTCATTTCTGCTGCTCACCTTTTGGTTGTACATCTAATATATATGCACATGTGTGTGTGTTTCCAGACTACTGTGTTGCAGAGTTCTCTGTTTGACCACCTGGTAAACATATGGGAATTCAATCCAGGTCCAGTTCCAGGAACTTGCAACCTTTATTTCCTAGTGGATTTTAAGTTTCAGTCACCTCTTTACAGACAGGTATAGCTCTGTTAGTTTGTATCATTTGTTACTCTCTCTCTCTTGTGTCCTGAACCCTAGATGCACTACATGTATGTGTCTTAAAGAATATTAGCTTCTGCCAGACAAATGCTTCATTACGGAGCATTACTAGTATCTTGGCCCAACTTTCTGGCCACCTAATGGGTGCTGCTATCTTCATTTCGGGGAGTTGTTAGATTTTCTTAAATGCACATGTCTGTGTGGCTGCATCTCTTACTCTTTAAAATCTTTTGCGTGGCTTATGCTTTGATTGTTGTTTGGAACTTTCATATGGAATTCCCATTAGAGGCTTATGCGTATAATGTCACTGAGGTGGTGTCAGGAATCTTGGTTTGCTGGTTGTTAATGTTATGTCTATACTATTCTTGTATTCATAATCAATTTGTATGAATGTGTGTTCTGTTATTATGTATGACTAATCACCATACTTTCACTGTGACTTGTCAGATTGCATCAATGTTCTTTAAGGAGGTGGCCTCTAGAATGGTCGGTTCATTTACTGAACGTTGCCGTTTGATATATGGTCCAGAGGTTCGGGTTCTTGAAAAATCATATGAAGGAAGGGCATAAACTTGTTCTGCACATTCGGAACACAGATCAATTTTCGGCAGTATCAGCAGGAGGGTATATTGATCTTTCTAACTACAATCAGTCTGGGTATTTTGATCTTTCTACCTCGTTGCTGGTTGTTCTATTGTTATTCAAAGGATAATGATTAATGATTCATTATTTCTCTTTCTCGCTGCAATCAGTCTTTGTTATTTAACTAATTGGTTTCGAATTTTGATCTTTAAAAGAGAAAAGCAGTAAAAAGGTGGTCTGGGGAGGGGAAATGTAATCAGGGTTATTTTTAATCAGTTTACACTTGACGCCTAATTAATCCTCCACTATTCTGTCTCTCATCCAAAAGGAAAAATTATCCTGATTTCATTATTATACTATCTGGAAATACATAAAGCCAAAATATTTCCCGTCAAGCAGAGTACTGGGGATCGTAAGCATTGTTGGTTCTGCGAAACAATACAGGACCATCGTATATTACTGTTGAAAACCTCAGATCAGATGGATAATAATTTAATACGAAGGTTTGTTATATTAATGAATTTTGTTTGTTAACCAGCATAGAGCAAACGATGATCAAGTGTTTAACATTACCATATATTCTGGGAAATCTTCTGCAGTAAAATTTTAATGATTATGAGTATAACATGGTCATATGTCAAAACAGGTATTGGGTATATGGTATTACTGTGATTTTCCTAATGTGATAGAGAAGATGATTTAACAATGCTCAGTTGTAATGCAAAGAGATTTTCAAATATTCCTGCATCAACAACGTATCTATGAAGATATGAATCTTGGATCCTTCGGCTGCTTGTCGCATGGCATGGTTCAAACTGTTAATGGATGACAGTCAAATAACTTGGAAACGACAAGCATATGAACCTCTTCACTCCTGTTGTTGAACTTAAATTTTCTTTATGTCTTAAACAAAAAAGGAGAAATTATAGAGTTTCTATATTTTCTTTCCTTCTCAGAAAGGGGATCTGATGCAACATCATTATATATTCAGATGGTTCAGTAGCAAATTTTGCAAGTTGCAACCTAGCGACCGACATCTACGAATTGACAATTGTGCGATGAGAAGATAATGGACACAGGCGGAGGGCCAGCTTGACCATTAGAACACAAGAGTAAATTAATTATGATGCCAAGTAAAGTAGAAGTCCCCTGGATTTTAATGGAACAATTTATGGCCGCAATGCCATGTAAGATAATGTCCTGTTCTTTTCCTTGGCTTATGCCATAGATAATGCATGCTCAGAGATTCCAGTGGTTAGTAATTCATACACTTTAGAAGATTCCTTCAGCTGTAAAAATGGTCATAGCTGATCAACATAGTATCATATACTGTATATAAACTACTGGGTCCCCCCCCCCAAGCGATGCCATTGCCAAATGGTTTCGATTAGTGGAATATTAGGGCCAATTTAATTATTAATGCCACTTGATGAACAACCTAAACAGAGGGGGATCTGGGACTTTTCATGATCTCTGCACCCAATCTCAGGAAGTTTTGAAAAGCTAGGTATCTAAATCTTGTTCCTTTCACTTAATGGTTGAATCGATATAACTCTGTATAGCACTACACTTTACAAAGTTTTAAGCCTTAGTCCCATCGATTAGTCAGATTTTATTCTTATTTTCCTCTTTTCTCTGATGGATCCGCACTGTATTTTTTCTTGCCAGATGGTGCAAACGTATGGATTCTCAGGCTTTCCGTTTCGCTTTCTTGTAGTGCAACAGAAAATGCTGCATTATTGTGATGAAATTTGTTACAATGATTAATTTCATTTCTGAGGAAATGATATCTGCCAACCTCAATGTTGACCCAAAAAATAAATAAAAATAAAAGTGCAGTTTGGCCAAACAAATATTACTTTGAGCAATTACTTAAAATTTCAATTCCACCTATAATCTAATAAACTAATTTAATAGTTAGAATATGGCACCTTTTTTCATGATGGCTCGAGGGAGCATTCACTTGCGAAGAGTGCAATTTTTTTGTTAAAATCAACGTCACAATTATTCCATTACAAGGCTCATATAATTAAAGAAAGAAACAAATTAATGTTGAGGTATAGAATATAAATATACTCGGGATTTAGGAAGACATCGATTTTCTCAAGGTTGGATTCTGCAGTGCAGAGGATTTTTGTAGTGTGATATTTTGTCTTAGATAGCATGTACGCGTGCTTGGAAGACAAGCACATTCAGAAGTCAGCAGCACAGCGCCGAATATACTGAATGATCGTACGGAACAGTACAAACCAGCAAATTACAAGTGAAGATTATAATCCCCCATCGTGTCTCTCTTGTTGTGCAGTAAATCTACATAGCCTGCATGCAACTTTGTCCGTACATAATTTCAGATTTACCTGGCTAACTTTATGGCCCCACTAGGATCTAGCATGATCCCATCGGTCTAGTTGTACGTAGACGAGCTCTTGAATTTTTTTAATTTTTACTTAGAAGGGAATCATAGAACAAAATTGCCGATTTAGAGATATATATATATAAACTAAAATTAGAGACGCATCCTATTATTTAAATTATTTTTCCAATAAAACTTTTTGAATCCATGGTCAAGTTCGTTTTTCTGCGATGAAGTGGTAGCGCATCATATGTAATAGGGAGGCAAAACGCAAGCCCTGCAACACCCAACCTTCCACAACTACACACATTTATTTGGAACCCAAAAACTATTTCTTATAAGCACGTTATTGGAAGAAGAGGAATAAAGCATCAATCACTTCCTTCAAATACATATGCTATCGTAGGTAATAAGATATATGTACTTATTAAAGGGACTCTGTGAAATATTAAATAATTGTATTATGAACTTTTACTGTATTCTAAATATATATGCTTCACATTCAAGTTTTGATCATGATTAATTGTATATAGTGATTTCTTGAATAAGAAATAAAGAGGGATTCAAAATTCTCGTACATGACAAAAATAAGGAAAAATCAAATGTGATAACTAACACAATTTTTGAAAAAATATTTCAAAATTATGATACAGCCATTATAGATCAAATCTGGAACTTCTTTCTTTTCTATCTCCATGTTGTCACTAATTAACATCATTTATCGAAACTTATTTCTCTAACTATATTTTACAAGAATTAATTGCAACAACAAGAAGGTTGGTCAAAGAGCGTTCGTTTAAATTGAACAGGGTAACATACTTCAAACTCTTTAGCTTAAGTAATTTTTCATTTGTTGTATTAAATACGAAACATGGACTTTATTGTAACTATATATAAAACTTGCAATACTAAAACTATGTACATGTAAAAAAAAAAAAAAAAAAAGGACTATGTACCTAAGATTTCATTCTTTGGGTTGAAGTGGCATATACTTTGACTAATGTATGTAACTTTTTCCACGAGCATATCACATTATTTTTATGAACACAATTTTAAATGCCAAAGAAATTGGCATTTATAGCCCGTGCGATCATAATCCAGTCTTTTATATATATAAATTAATAACAACATATAAATATCACAATATTTTCAACACAAACCTTAATTTTGAAATTGCTTCACCTCCAAAACCATATCATCCTTTTTCTTGAAACTCGGGAGGCTTTTAAAATATTTTGCACTGTACTCCAATAGTCTTGAGTGCCCTTGAGACATCCCAAGAACTTTTTCTTCCTTTGTGATTTTGATCTCATCAAGTGCATCGTTGATATATTGCTCAGCTATCGCATTGTCCTCTTCTTGCATTTTTACGTCTTCTAGTTGATTAATTTCTTCTTTCGTTATTGCTTAAGTGTCATGAGTGTATCTTTGTCTTCTTCCTTCGCAATCTCTTCATTTTTAAAGAGATAAAACACAAATCAAATGAGAAATTCTTAAATGTTCTCATTTCTCAAATTTCACGTTGTTTCTTGAACCTTAACATCTTTCACCTTTCTTAATCTCTTCGTATTTTCTCCAGAGAGACAAGGCAACAGAGCCTATCTTTAATTGGAATATCTCATTTCAAATTCTTCTTCAATCTCAATATCTTCCACTCTCTCATTCTTCGTTAATAACAAAACACATCACAGACTATAAATTGTTTTTTTGGTGGTTTAACGTTTCCTTTGATGAAATTTTAATCTTTTGTTTTCTCTTCCTTCTTTTTCTTTTTCTTGTCTGCTCGGGAGATGTCGTCATAGTCAGGATTATTATTTTTTTGTTGGAAAAGCGAAAAGAAACAAATTATATCTGAGTCATTCGAAATAAGAGATATTCATTATATATTGAAAAAGGAAAGTGAGATAACTATTTGAAGGAGACATAAACGTGTGAAATTTTACCGACAACTTCAACGCATGTGAAGCCAACCAATCTATCACGTAAACAACAGAACCATTGAAACTTTAAGGTCTATAACTCTTCATGCATGCCGCATCATGCATGGCAGAACATTATGTTGTCTTGTAACAACATAGCTAGGTAGACCCCTTGCAATTGAAGATCCCTCAGTATCTCTATAGATTTGCTTGTCCAGTCGATCCAATCATGGTCAAGCACGTAGTCAAGTACAAGCGAAGGACTGGAATCTATAATCGACACATGTAAAGTGCCCGTACCAGCGCACGAGAATAAGTTGCAGTATTGTTTTATGCAGCATTGTCCACGTTCAAGGGTCCCAAAATGAGCAAACCAGAACTAACAGATAGCGCACACAGAGAGAGAGAGAGAGAGAGAGAGAGAGAGCTTGCAAGAATGGGCAGAGCATGCGAGCTAGATATCAGTGGTACGTTGTAGTGGAAATCGAACAGATGAGGCAGTAGCAGAACCATTTTAGGATGACACAATGTCAGTCCCAACCTAGTTTCCCAGTCTCATAGTACATACACTTTCTATTTTTCCAGAGCGACCTCAGCATGAATAGCTTTAAATGTTAACACGTAGCTATGGTAGGGTTCGGTGATTACTTTTTTTGAGTGAATGATATTGACATCCTACATTGAAATAAGGGATTCCATAGATTCCGGAATCATATTAGCGCACAAGTTATGGCCCAATTTTCGTAACTAATTCAAGGATGCACCATTTCTTTACTTTCTCCAGGCACCGTGGGGTCAAGGCTCCGGAAAGTATGTTTCGACTTTGCACTTAGCGGCATCATTGGCCCACAAGAATCAAGTACCGGACCCCCTAAGGAAGAAGATTATGTGATCTGTGATTTCCCATTTACGGTGGAAATATGTTAAAAACACACTTCAAATTTTTTACAACGTGTGAGTGCGCTTGACCTAAATTTTACGGTTCTGGAATCCAATCCACAGGAAATTTTCATGGGAATTTTATTTTATTTTTTACCATTACTTGGCATATTATTCTTTGTGGTGCGTGATTACGCTCAAGATATATTATAATTATTGCTGTATAAATTAAGATATCAATTTCATAAGGAAGAGCTTAACAGACCAACCAAATTAATAAAGAAAAGAAACACTATTAAAATTTAGTAATGTAATTTATGCAAAAAAATTAATTTACATAAATTTTAAATATATTAAGAAATTAAATAATGATAGAACAAGAAACTGAAAGTCATCATTATATTTCATATATTCATTCCTACTTTAATTCAATTAAATCTCAGTTATTGTTACACATCCAAAACAAACAATGGAAGATATGTATTTGAAATCTGTTATAGGAAATTTGATTGTTTTAGATATATGAGTAAGCTCCTTTTAAGTTTAAAATATATAAAAATTATATTTTACGTTATCCAAAATTGATAATATATTAAATTGATAAAAAAGCATGAATGAATTTATATAAAATTGAAAAAAAATGTAATCTATAGATTATTAAAAAAAATTGAAGATAATGAAAAGTTTTGAACATAAGTTAATTTATAAAAATTGCAAATTTTTAAAAAGAATCAAAGTAAAAAAAATAAAATATTACACATAAAGAATTATCTCAAACCTCTTAAAAACTTTAGCTTAACTTACAGAACATTCTCACATATTTTAAGAAGAAAGTATGAAAAATATGCAAGACTTGAACGGAAAATAGTATGTCTTAAATAACTGGTTAAAGCTTTAATTTATAGTGAATGAGAGTATAAGAATTTTCAAAATTAACATTGATTCCTTTAAATATATCTAAATAATTGCTTGATCATATTCATAGTTAACTCATGGGTAAGTCAATTGAGTCAATATCCTTAAATTCATAATTGACTTTTGTTTGAGTTAACTTTCCTTAAATTCATAACTAATCATCATTAAGTTAGCTTTCCTTCACTTTCCTAAGTTAGATTTCCTTAAATTAATAATTTGGCTAGATTCAACGTTAACACATAACTGAATCAGCATTTTTAAATTCATAATTGATGCATGACTCACTTAGTTTCTTTAAATTTATCCATTTAATCAACTTTTTAAGATGTATTAGGATAACTATCACTACAAAAAAGGGTTATGCAGACTACAAAAGTCATCTGTATAGACTTGACATGTCGTCTGTATAGAATTATGCTTGTTATGCCCTATATTGTCATTTGTATAAACATAACTATACAGATGACAAGGGTTATACAAATCATAGTGTTGTCTGTATAGGTAGGAGTTATACAGATGACATAACCTATGCAAATGACAAATGTAATTTGTATAGTCATATGGTTTATATAAGTCCGAGCTACACAAAAGATATTGTGGTCTGTATAGCCCTTATCATCTGTATAGGTCCAACCTACATGGATGACACTGTGGTCTGTATAACTCTTGTTGTCTATATAAGTCTAACTTATACGGCTGACAATTATGATTTGTATAGGATATGTGATTTGTATAGGTCCAACCTACACAAACAACATTGTGATCTATATAACCTTTGTCATTTGTATAGGTCATTTTAAAAAATATATATATAATAAAATTTTGTAGGGGTTTATAATTTTTCTTACAAATCATATTTAGTTTTATTTTTACATATTATTTTTTGACATTTGTGTTCATACTTAATTATTTACATATAACTAAAATAAAATGATAGTTATTTTTTAAATTTGGCAATGTTAATAATTATTTAACACAATCAACTGTGAAAACAAATTAAATATAAACTAATTCTAAAGAATGTATAATAAAGCAAGTAATTCACGTACATACATATTATCAAAATAAATTTATATGATACGAACTATCTAAAATAATGATCCCCATTACCATCATCGTCATCGTCCTCTCCATCATCTGAAGGTGGATGCTAGGGTCGGGGTAGAGGTAGAGGTGGGTGTGGTTGTGGTTGTGGTTGTGGTTGGGATGGGAGCAAGGGTCATTACTATTGAGAAGACAAAGGATGTTGTGATAATTCAATAGCAAATTTAGATGGTACTCTCGGTCAGGGAATTTTTGTTGGAGCAGGAGGAGATGGTGTCTTGAGCAAAAGGAGAGAAAATCCTATAGACTGTAAAGTAACATGCATGCCTTCAAGGAGAGTATGGTTCTTTTGTTGTAACTCTTCATGATAACGAATATGCTCATCTGTGCTAGCTAAAACTAGATGAGTCTCGATGATATAGGACTACACCTCCTCCATAAATTATGCATCCTAATGTGCCATCGGAGGAAATGTTACAGTGGATGAATTGGTACTGCTGGTGCCATATGTTGTTGTAGCAAACATACAATCAATTGTCTTTCTATACCCTCGGCAAGTGTCAAATACCTCATCAGTAATAGCAAGCTTATTAACATCCGACGAACCTACCAGAGAGTTGTTGGAGGAAGCACTGGACTATGAAGATTAGATGGTGACCAATTCCAATATCTTGGCCTTGATTTTTTGAACATAAACATATAGTTTCAATGAAAATTTTTTTTTATAGTAATCAAAATTTTTTAATTAAAAAGTAGTTACTTACGTAAACAACTTGAGCTTCTAGATGCACCCACTCCTTTATGTAATACGTATGATGCTCACAAAAATTATCCCTCACTGGTTACAGTTCATCTATATCCTTATTTTTCTATACCAATTTCAAAACATGATATTAATAAATAGTAGCAATTAGTCCTTGGACAATAGCACTAGGCTAACCAGAACTAGCAGATAGCTTGTAAGAATGGGCAGAGCATGCGAGCCAGATATCAGTGGTACGTAGTAGTGGAAATCGAACAGATGAGGCAATAGCAGAACCATTTTAGGATGGCACAATTTCAGTTTCAACCTAATTTCCCAGTTTCATCGTACATACACTTTCTATTTTTCCAGAGGGACCTCAGCATGAATAGCTTAAATGTTAACACGTAGCTATAGTAGGGTTTGGTGATTGCTTTTATTGAGTGAATGATATTGATATCCTACATTCAAATAAGGGATTCCATAGATTACGGAATCATATTAGTGCACAAGTTATGGCCCAATTTTGGTAACTATATTCAAGGATGCACCATTTCTTCACTTAAGCCTTCCAGGCGCTGTGGGGTCAAGGCTCTGGAAAGTATGTTTCGACTTTGTACTTAGCGGCATCATTGGCCTACAAGAATCAAGTGCCGGACCACCTTAGGAAGAAGATTATGTGATTTGTGATGGAAATATGTTAAAAACACACTTCAAGTTTTTTACAACGTGTGACTGCGCTTGACTTAAAATTTACTGTTCTGGAGTCCACTCCATAAGAAATTTTAGGAATATATATATATATATTTCACCATTACTTGGCATATTATTCTTTGTGGTGCTTGATTACGCTCAAAATATATTATAATTATTACAGTATTAATTTCATGAAGAAGAGTTTAACAAACCAACCAAGTTAATAAAGAAAAGAAACAATATTAGTAATGTAATTTATCGAAAAAATTAATTTGCATAAATTTTAAATATAATAAGAGATTAAATAGTGATAAAATAAGGAATTGAGAGTCATTATTATACTTCATATATTTATTCCTACTTTAATTCAATTAAACCTCAATTATTGTTATATATCCCAAACAAACAATGGAAGATATGCATTTGAAATCTGTTAGGAAATTTGGTTGTATTAGATACATGAGCAACTTTTTATGTTTAAAATATATAAAAATTATATTTTATGTTATCCAAAATTGATAATATATTAAATAGATAAAAATTTATGAATGAATTTACATGAAATTGAAAATTTTAATCTATAGATTATAAAAAAAATTGAAAATAACAAAGACTTTTGAACATGAGTTAGGTTACAAAAATTGTAAATTATTAAAAAGAATCAAAGTAGAAAAATAAAATATTACACATAAAAGATTATCTCAAATTTTGTTGGAACTTTAGCCTAACTTATAAAGTATTCTCACAAATTCTAAAAAGAAAGTATGAGAAATATGCAAGACTTGAATATAGAGCAATGTGTATTAAATGGTTAGCTATGGCCTTAATTTATAGTGAATGAAAGTATAAAAATTTTCGGAATTAACTTTTATTTCTTTAGATATATCTAAATAATTGCTTGATCATATTTATAATTGACTTGTGCTTGAGTTAATTGAGTCAGTATCCTTAAATTCATAATTGGTGCATGAACAAGTCAATTTCCTCAAATATATCCACATAACTTAATCAACTTTCTAAGATGGAGTAGGCCAACTATTTGATCAAATTTGTTCGTAATTTATAGTTGAATCAGCTTTTAATATTAGAAAATAAAAAAAGATTAATAATGACATTTACAAAATAATTACATAATAATATCATAATTATTCCTTATAAATCCAAAATAATAAAATAAATTTAAAACTTATTTTTATCCACTTTATCACTGTTCCTACACTTACAGTGCATGTACCTCTGCACGTTTTGTCTACGCTCGCCTCTAATAGCGCCCCTCTCTCTTTCTATATAAGCTGCTTCTTCCCCTTCTATCAGTGTATCAGAATTACACGGGTTAGAGTTGATATACTCTCCATTTTATTTTACTGAAAATTCTAATTTGCTAAACAAGAGAATGGAAAATGTTTCTGCCTACCTCATTCTCTTTCTCCTTACCTTAAGGCTCGTGTGTATTTTCTTTAAGAAACAAAAAACAAAATCTCAAACAAGTTCAAAGCTTCCTCCAGGTTCAATGGGATGGCCATACATAGGAGAAACTCTTCAACTCTATACCCAAGACCCCAACTTTTTCTTTGCTTCCAAACACAAAAAGTTAATCTTTTTCTTGCCCTTTCAAAACATGCCTTATGTATGAAGTGACTCTGATAGCAACCAAATTAACATGGTGGTTCATTTTGATTAGGTATGGAGAAATTTTCAAGACGAACATACTAGGTTGCCCCTGCGTGATGCTTGCTAGCCCTGAAGCTGCACGCTTTGTGCTTGTGACACAATCTCACTTGTTTAAGCCAACTTACCCCAAGAGCAAGGAAAGTCTGATTGGCCCTTCTGCTCTGTTTTTCCACCGAGGTCACTACCATCTGCTTTTAAGGAAGCTTGTTCAGATTTCTCTCTCCCTTGACTCTCTCCGCAACTTGGTGCAACATATCGAATCCTTTGCCGCTTTTATCATGAATTCTTGGGGTGACGGCCGAGTCATTAACACTTTCGATGAAATGAAAAGAGTATGTTTTGCCCCCATTTTTTTTTAGGCTTAACTATTCATCGGAGCCAATGATTGATTTAGGATGGATTATTATATTTGTTTACATTATAACAATCTTGACTTTTCCCTTTTATGACATTTTTTTCATTACGCTTTTGCATTAAGTGCATCGCATTATAACTAACTGGAAATGCTTGCTTGCAGATTTCTTTTGAAGTTGGTATCCTCACGATTTTTGGCCATCTAGAGCCGTGCTTGAGAGAAGACCTTAGGAACAATTACTGGATAATCAACAAAGGCTACAATTCTTTTCCTACTATCATCCCCGGAACCCAGTACAAAAAGGCAATCTCGGTATATCTGCTACATTTTTGCAAACTTATTATATTTAATGGCATTTGAATTTTCATCTTTGATATTGGTCTGAACTGTCCATATATAGGCAAGAAAGAGGCTTGAAGAGATTCTAAGTGACATAATTTGTTTGCGGAGGGAGAAAAAGTCGCTGGAAAAAGATCTCTTGGGTTGCCTATTGAACTGGAAGAATGAAAAAGGAGAAATCTTAAGCGATGACCAAATAGCAGATAACATTATTGGGGTGCTTTTTGCTGCCCAAGACACTACAGCTAGCGTCATGACTTGGGTGGTAAAGTACCTGCACGATGACCCTAAACTTCTGGAGGCTGTGAAGGTATATATGATCAATTCGGACTGTGAATTTATGCCTGTACCAAGGTATCAATGGTAAAAGTTGAGGCAATGCTCTCTTTGCAGGCTGAACAGAATGCCATTCTCAAGTCAAATGATGATGGTAATTTACCACTGAGTTGGAATCAGACCAGAAACATGCCAATTTCTAGCAAGGTACGCAGTTAATGCAGTGCCTCATCGCAACTGGCTAGATCATATGTTCTTTGCTTGCATTTTTTAGATTCTAAACTGTTGGGCCATGTTTAAATTAGATTCTATCAAACATACTTCAAGTGAAACTGAGTGAATTAAAATGATTATTACGGGATCTCTCTCATATCATTATATTTGTTGGGCAATTAAACAAAATTGAAACTGATAAATAATACAAGAAGCTTCTGCTTGAACATTGTGGTGAGGTATGTGCCAGATTTGATTATCATTTGCGTGATGCCTAACATATGGTCAGGTTGTGCTGGAGAGCTTGAGAATGGCAAGCATTATATCGTTCCCTTTCAGAGAAGCAGTGGCTGATGTTGATTATAAGGGTAAGGTGGTTTCCTATACCTGGAATCTTAACAGATTGTGTGGGGTAGTCATTGTGAGGTCTAAACCATCATTCGGGGGGAAAGGTATTTGGGGTTTCAATTCTAAAGATTATTTAGTGCTAGAAAATATATGCTCTTTTTTTTTTTTTTTTTGACTGATACTATGTGTTTGCAACAGGGTTCTTGATACCAAAAGGGTGGAAAGCCATGCCTTTGTTCAGAAACATCCATCACACTCCAGAATATTTTTCCGACCCTCAGAAATTCAAACCTTCTAGGTTTGAGGTATGCATTGTTTGACAAAGGAAGGAAATTAGATGCATGGACAAGGCTAATTCCTTCTTATCAATGTGAACATATTCAGACGGTTAGAAGTCATTTATTTTAATAAATATTCTGCTACTTCTTCGTTTAGGTGGCACCAAAACCCAATACTTTCATGCCATTTGGCAGTGGAGCACATGCCTGCCCCGGCAATGAGCTTGCCAAGCTGGAGATGCTGATTATGATTCATCATTTGGTCACCAAGTTTAGGTACTTCTACTAGAGAAATTCCATTTGAATGTGCACATGAAAAGAGTTAATTCATGCTGAGTTCAATCTTGAATAAGAATTTTGGAATCACAAGTTCAACATCCACTTGTGTTCTAGAATTGCTGCATAAATGATTATTGAAAGGTGGATTTGTTGGCTATCTATGTAGGTGGGAGGTGGTGGGATCCCAATCTGGAATTCAGTATGGTCCATTCCCAGTGCCTTTGAATGGACTACCAGCTATCTTTTGGAGAGAATCAACAAGTTAGAGATGATGCCATTCACTCTCTGGAGCATTATCGTCCATTTTTTCTTTCACTTGCTAGTTTTAATTTTTTGCCTCTGGTCCTCAATACTTCACATGCATAGTCAAATTCGAAATCACATATAAGCATCCTAGTATAGAAAGTAACTTCAAATGGCGCTGCGTAAGAATGATTTATAATGGTAGCAAAAAATTATATATTGATTATACTTTAATTAAATTTATTGTGTAAAATATTTTACACCATTACTAAATAAAAATAAAATATGCCATTACACAATAATAATAAAATAATTTTAATAAATTTTTTTATTATTATAATAATATAAATAATAGTATAAAATTAATTTATATAGAATAAAATTTAAATCCTTATTTTCTTTTTTCGAAAGCACACATGTTACAGTATCTGAATTAAGGTGATAACAGATCATACCACGTATGCGCAGACAATTAAAGTTATTATACAAGCAAGTAATACACCAGGACCATAATTGAGCTTGTGTTTTTTTGTGTGAGTACATGCAAAGAGGGGTGGGGACCGTTAGACATGCCAAGGGATTCATCATTCATGATCCATGTGCAGCCGCAAGAGAGCCACGTCAAATTATACTTTGTGATGCATCTCAAACCATTCCGTCGGCTGTTTCATCCCAAGGGACCCCACCAGCTGTAAGCCTAGAGGTCCTCCTAGCCTTAAAATCCTCATCACTAAAACACAACTTTCATCACATATAAATATAATTTTTTAATTTAATCCTTATTTAAAATTTATTATCAATTTAATTTTTTAATAGATTTAATTTTTAATTAAATCTTAATTTACGTCAAACCATATTTATTAAAATAATAATGTGAAAATTCAAAATTTAAAACACATGCATGTATAGTAAATATGATTCGTATAAAAATAAATATTTTAATAATTAAATTGATACAATATTATAATAAATAATAAAAATGATATAATTAAAATAATTATCATATATTTTTATTTTTAAGTTAAAATTATATAATTAGTACATATCGGATGTAAAGAATCTTATACAAGTATGAATGATGTGACATAAAATTTTAGATTTTACATCTTTAATTATTTTAAAAAGATTAATGTTGGATGGCTAGTAGAATTAATTGAATCAAATTAAAATTTTTAAGAATTAAATTAAAAATAAAAAATTGAATAAGAACTAAATAGGAAAAACTTAAAATTTTAAAGGATTAAAATTTTAAAGAACTAAATGTGACATTATCTCCCTTGCCACTGATATCATCTTCCTATTTTTCTCATGAGGACCTTTTTGGCCCTTGTAAATGTCATTCATTGCTATAGAATTATAGTTTATTTGGCTTCTTTCCACTCTATTGCTCACAAGTAATTACTATTTTATGTGCTTGGGAATTGTAACAGACAATGTGTACTTGTAGCATTGGCCCTTAACATAGGGTTTTTTAAATTTTTAATTGATATGTTCAACATGTAGCAAATTTTTCTATAATTCAATTTTTATTATGTAGTATGTATAAATGTTTCATTGCTCAATAAAATTTAAATATTTTGCACTATCAAAAAAATATTTTATTTTTATTATCTTTACATTCTGATATACTAAATAATTAGCAAATTGATATTTGAGTTACATCTTGAGAAATTTGTGAAATTGAATGAGTCCAAATACAATTTCTAAACATTTATCACCTATCTTTGTACAAAAAAACCAAACACACACACACACACACACAACCTATTCAGAATGAATTGAGAACTTTCATTTAGTGTTATTGTACCTCTAATGTTTGATGGAACAAATTATCAAGTGTGGGCTATTAGAATGGATGCCTATCTCAATGTCAATGACATATGAAAAGTTGTTAAATAAGAATATAAAGTTTCGCCCTTACTAAACAATCCAATTATTACACAAATCAAAACTTATAAAGAGAAGAAATAGAGAAAACTAAAAGTAAAAGTAGCTTTGTTTAAACTTATCTCACCCTTACACACTATTTTTATGAGAATAATGACATTGAAAACAACTAATGAAATTTGAAACTTCTTAGAGGAGAAATATTACAGAAGTGAAATGGTCAAAGGGATGCAAGTATTGAATTTGATCAAAGATTTTAAGATGTAAAATAGCAGAAGATGAAAGGATCAACAATAATCGAGGTATACTTTGATATACTTCTTGGCATTGTTGACAAAGTAAGACTCCTTGATACTAGTTTTTTTATTCCAAAATAGTTTAAAAGATCAAAGTCATAATTCCTAAAAAATTTGATGCTATAATTGCATCTTTAAAAAACTCAACATCTATCAAACATCACCTTAGCAAAATTGTTGTATGAACTTCAAGCACAGGAACAAAGGAGGCTTATAAGGCAAGAAGGATTCATGGAGAGAGCCTTTAAGCCAAATCACAAAACAACAATGGTGGCAAGAACAAGAAAAAAGGCAAAATAACAACATCAAACCCAAAATCTTTGGAAATAACAAAAATAATAATACTAAAATCTTCTCATCGTGTTTCTATTATTAAAAAAAGTAATCATTTAAGAAATGTTGGTGGAAGCTAGATGTAAGATGTCACAAGTGTGATCAATTAACATACTTAGACAGAATATATAAGTCTTAACAATAATAAGGAAAAGCTAACACATAGATAGTGGTTATATAAATCATATGACATATGATTGAGGGCTCTTCAAAAAGCTTGACAAAATTGTCATCTCTAAAGTTAAAATTGGAAATGGAGCACACATTACAATAAAAGATTAAAGAATAGTGAAAATTGAAGGCCATACAGATTTGGAATTATTTTTTATGTTTTATATGTTCCTAACATTAATCAAAACCTTTTAACTGTTACTTAGTTATTGGAAAGGGCTATATAGTATTATTTGAAGGAAAAAATGTATGATTAAAAGTACATAAGGAAAATAAATGTTTAAAGCTCAAAAGAAAGGAACAAATTTTACCTTGGATTTGATGAAAGAGAAAGAGGCTATAGTATACAAAGGAGATAACAATACAATAGTTTGGCACAATAGATTGAAACATTTCCATCATGATGCTCTACTCTTCATGAAAAAAAATAATTTTGTGGAAAGATTAACTAAATTAAATGAAGAGCTTACAATATGCATTGCCTATTAATATGAATGCAAACAAGGCTTCCTTTTTCATAAAACAAGGTCCGGAAAGTTATATAAAAACTACAATTAATATATACAAATATGAAAAGACCTATAAAAATACCATTATTGAATGACAATAAGTATTATATTACTTTCACTGACATTCATACAAAAATATGCTAAATTTATTTTATGAAGTTTAAAGTTGATGCTATTGATGTCCTTTGAAAGTTTAAAGCTTGAATGGAAACTCAAAGCGAATGCAAAATACAAGTGATCAGCTCTAATAATGGAATTGAATATACCTCTAAAAAATTTAATAAATTTTGTTAAGATGCAAGCATTGAATACTAGCTAACTACACCTTATACTCTTTAGCAAAATAGTGTTGTGGAGAGGAAAAACCAAGATGATTATGGAAATAACTAAGTGCTTGCTTCATGACAAAAGTTGCCAAAGGATTTCTAGGCCAAGGTTGCAAACACAACAATCTTTTTTCTATATAGATTGTCAACAAAAATGTTATAGAAAAGGATTTTATTTGAAGCATGGTATGGCTATAAACCAAAGTTATTTACTTTAAAGACATTTAGTTGTTTGTGTTTCTCTTACATTCTTCAAATTAAGAAAGACAAATTGGAAAAGAAAGTAGAACTTGGGATCTTTGTAGGTTATAACTCAATTTCAAAGGTTTACAAGATCTACTGACCACAAAGCAACAAAGTAATTATCCGCAAAAATATCCAATTCCTTGAATTAGATATCTAAAGCTAAAAGAATAATAAAAAACTTGAGTTATAATGGAAGAATGATGATATGGATGAAGAATATATTAAAGAAACAAAATCACTCTTTTATATTTATCAAAGTTGTAATATTATTGCAATGGAACCTACAAGATATGAATAAGCTACAACTAATAAAAAATGGATAGTTGTAATGAAGGAGGAGCTTAATATGATTGAAAGTAACTAAACATGGGAGGTGGTTAATAAATCTAAACATAAAAAGGTTATAGGAGTCAAATAGGTTTATAAAACTAAGCTCAATCTTGATGGTTTTGTGAACAAGTATAAGGCAAAGCTTATTATCAAGGGATATACCTAGATGGTTACAATAGATTTCTTTAAAACTTTTGCATTAATAGGTAGGTTGGATATCATGAGAATCTTGCTACCTCTTACTATACATAAAGTCTAGGTTATACATTAAACAGATGTTAAGTCAACCTTTCTAAATGAATACTTAGAGGAAATTTTTTTTATGAAGCAACTTGAAGGATTTATTGTTCAAAGATAAGAAAAGAAGGCATATCAACTGAAAAAGGCCCTATACAATTTAAAATAGACACCAAGGCCTTAATACAACATAATTGATGCACATGTAGTAAACTTTGTTAGGCAATATTTTACCTAAGATGGGATGAGTTAGGTTTTAAAGTTTTTTCAACAATAGTGACAATAATGACTATTAAATGAATGAAAAATGAAGTTAAAGAGAGAATGTATGCAAACTTAGCACACTAGTAGATAATATTAAGAAAAATAAAGCAATAAACAAATAAATAAAGAGATAAGGAAGAGAAAAATTAAACACTACTATTTATAGTAGTTCTAACCTTAAAGATCTAACACTCCAAGGTTTATATCTACTGACAAGCCTCTCTAACTTGAATTTGAACTCTAAATCATTATCCCTTCAAGTTTGATGGCATTTGAAGAAGTCTCAATATAGTTTCTATTTTTCTTTCACAAATCCCTTTGAGAATCCTGTTTCAAAGCCTTAATCGCCCAAAAGATTCACCACTCTTGATGTCCCTAAGGATACCTCACCCTAGTGTACAACAACTAAAATAATTTAATTCAAGAATGTAGCTCACAAACTTTAAAAGATAGATTACATAATAAAACACTAAAAAAGGAATTTTTTTAATCAAACGAGCCTAGGGATTTTCAAGTTATGAAGAAGAGAAAAGATGTTTCTTGTGTTTATATAATAGCATAAGCATTATCTTATATTTTTTTATTTGAAATGAAACCTTTATATAGTGGTGGGAAGAGTGAAAAAGTTGTTATTCAGAAAATATAGCCGTTACAAAATAGTTAGCGCCTTATGAATCGGTTCAGGCCGCCTTCGAACTTTTTGAAAAAGTCTTAATGAATCGATTGATGAATTAATTTATACTTGAAAAACTTTTGTGGTTAAGCGAGTGGTTAATCGATTCACTTTACCCTATTTCAGCTCTGGATATGCAGAATCGATTTAACCTTTTCTAAAACAAAGTTTGAGTAAAAATCATAAAATGAAGAATAGGTCTATCTATTGATTCTTAGAAACTAAAATTTAAAATTTTGAAATTATAAATCGATTAGTGAATCAATTCATTTTGCATTAATTGCTTTTTATATACCTAGAATCGATTGGTAAATCGATTCAGGCATTCTAGTTTGCTCCTTAGATGCCTGGAATCGATTGGTAAGTCGATTCATGCTTAGATTTTTAGTTTTCTTGTGAGAGCTAATTTGAAAAATAACAATTTTCTTAAAAACACAATCCAACCACATTTTCTAAAGATTTTAGACACAAGATTTGATGTTTTATTTTATGCAAAACTTAAATACCTTAATGATTGATCCTCTTTCATAAAATTTCTCTATGAACCTAACTAGAATCCTAACTAAACAAGATCTTCATCCTTTGATCTTCACTTTTTGTAGTAAGATTCTAGTTAATCAAATGCCAAATCGAATAGTATCAAAGTATTTTGTTATCATTAAAATTTCTTAATAAGGCTAAGGTTAATAATCTTTACCTTTTTGATAATGACAAACCACTTTAAAATTAAATCAAGTTTCCATAATTTAGTTGCCTTTGACTGGAATGCTCCTTCTTAAGTTATGCTATTTAATTTCAAATTTCTCCCCTTTTTGACATTAATCAAAAAGTGAAACATAATAGCATAGATATTCAACATAATATCTAGTAAAACATAACCAATAAAACATAATATCATAAAGTAGTAAAATTATCCTTGAACTTAAATCCTAAGGGGGATAATAGGGCTAAGGGAATAATTATATATGATCATTTACCATATAGTTAGACTTGTCCCCTTCTTCTCTATTATCTGAAGCAGTGACTTTAGCATCTCTTTCTCTTTCTTCTTCTAATTTTTCCTTTAAGGAAACTGCTTCTTACTTTCCTTTTGTCTTTCTTTCTATTGCAGGGAAGAAGGCTAATTCTTTTTAAGGAGAACTATCATCACTTTTTTTAGCAATGTTCAGCTTGCTTCAAAGTTTTCTAAATTAGTGCTTGATATATGACTTGAGTTCTCTCCTTATTTCTCAATAAAGTGCAGTGATATGTTCTTTCAAGGCCTGTATATTAATTTTTTTACCAATTTCTCCTTTTTCAATGGAACATCAAACACCTTTAATCTTCTGAAAAGACATTTGCTTTAACTGTTTGGCTTTCAACCTTCTTGATTATTTAAACTTTTCAATTTTAGTCTCCTAATTTACTTACATGCCAGAAACTTTGAATACTTAGTTAGAATCATTCCATATGGAAGGAAATCTCAATTAACATATGAGAGCATGTGGAGTAGGATTTAATAGGGAAAGTTAATTGGGATGTTATGTCTGATGGCCTACATAAGAAATAGTTCATGATCATTAATTTGAGTAAAGTTGTGCTTTTTAGGGAGAATTATCTTTGTAATGATGTAATGCAGAATTCTATTCTCCATTGAGAAGCCTGTAATTTATAATTTGTTCTTTATAATTTTTGGTTGAGAATGAGGTCAGAACATTCTTGTGGCAGCCCTTTTTAGATACTCATCAATACTTCCAGCACTTGTGAAAGGTTGGTTGGCATTCATATCAAAGATTGTAGCTAATTCTCAGAGACTAATAGAAAAATCTTCACCTTTAACAGTAGAGTATAACTCAAGCAAGGTTTCTTATCCACTCTTTTTGAGATTTGTATAAAATTGATATATAAGCCTTGGATAAACATCAGTAATATAACTAACAAATTTTAGAAGTCTTAAGTTTTCCAATATGTGATAAATCTCTAAATCTCTAAATTCTCATTTCTCAGGAATTTTATATCCTAGCAGTTTCTAGGTTCTATTTCTCTAGTCATATATTGAAGAAAATTCTCAAAAGCTATTACCTTAGAGTAATAAACCTTTTTTGGGATTTGATCAACAGAGGGTAAAGGTTGAGATAATAACCTTGAAGCTTTTCCTTTGCCCTAGCTTGACTCAGTATATAGGTGTTTTATAGCCATAATTTTTTCCTTATATAATGATCAAGAAGATTAAATAGAGATAGGAAGGTTTTGGAAATGAGTTATAAATGAAGGGTTTTGGGTTCAAGTCGGAGAATGAAAATGCAAGAGATTTAATGTGTTGAATAATGTTGGAAGGGATGAAAAATAGTTTTAGATGATGTTTCTAAGGTTTTTAATGAGAGGAAGTTAAAATGATATGATTGGAGATGAAAGGGTGCGACTATGTAGGAAATAGAAAGGCAGAAATAAGGTATGAATAACACAGTTATCATGTAACAAAGTTTAAATAGGGTCCCTATGAATCAATTTATGAATTGATTCATAGATGAATTCAATCATCTATGAATCAATTAACCACTCGATTCATGGCCTGAAAAATTTAAATTTGAGATTTCCTTTTACATGCCGCCAATCGATTAGTGAATCGATTTGAAACCTCTAAAGACTAACTTCATCATTAGAATTGATTCACCATTCAATTCATTTTCTAAAATATTAATTTTTTGAATCAATTCATTACTTAATTTTTCTTCTTGGAATCAATTCACCACTCAATTCTCTGAATGCTAAAATCATTTTTCACTTCATTTCACTTTTCAAACACTTTGTAATTTATCTTTTTGACACTAAAGAAGATTGATACTTGCCATTGAGTTGATATTTGCTAAAGATGAATGATTGTACCTATAAAATAACCTTTTGAGATATCTCCAATGCTTAAGTTAGTACAATTATCATGAATTAAATACATAGATTATTTCTCATTAAAGGTCATCATACCCAATTCTCTTCTAAGAAAATTAAAACAATCTTCACTAAGAGGCTTAGTAAAGATGTCTACCAATTGAAAATTCGTTTGAACAAATTCTAATGAAATATTTCCTCTTTGGACATGATCATGAATAAAATGATGTCTTATTTCTATATGTTTAGACCTTGAGTGTAAGATAGAATTCTTAATAAGATTTATGGTGTTTGTGTTATCATATTTGATAGGAATATTTGTGAAGCCGAGTCCATAATGAAATAGTTATTGCTTCATCTACAAAAGTTGAGCACAACAACTACCTGCTACTATATATTTTGCCTTAGCAATGGATAGTGCCACACTATTTTATTTCTTATTATGCCAAGAGACTAGTGAATGACTAAGAAATTGATATGCTCCACTAGTGCTATTTCTATCTAACTTACTACCAATAAAATTAACTTCCAAATATCCTGTTAGGAAATTTGATTTTTCTTTAGGAAACCATAAACCAAAGTGAGGTGTACTCATAAGATATCTAAAAATTCTTTTCACAAAGTATGATTCTTTTATATTAGCTTGAAATCTTTGCATATACACATAATAAACATAATATCTAATTTGCTAGTAGTTAGATAGAGTAAGGGTCCTTTCATTCCTTTATACATTATTACCTCAACCTTTTTACTCAACCTTTTTACCTTTCTTATCTAGATCCAGTTTGGTTGCTATGCTTATGGGAGTTGGAGCTAGTTTAACTTCATTCATCTTAAACTTCTTTAGTAGCTCCTTTATGTATTTGGATTGGCTTATAAATATATCATCACTCGATTGCTTAATTTGCAACTTAAGGAAGAAATTTAGCTCACCCATCATAAACATTTCAAACTCACTCTACATCAACTTTGTAAATTCTTTGCACATAGATTCATTAGTGGCACCAAATATAATATCATCAACATATATTTGAATAAGTAAAATATCATCAGTAATTTGTTTTGTAAATAAGATAGTATTAATTTTTTCTCTTGAAAAACTTTTTGCCATGAGAAATTTTCTTGGTCTTTCATACCAACCTCTAAGAGCTTGTTTCAAACCATATAAAGCTTTTTTCAATTTAAACACATGATTTGGAAAGAAATAACTTTTAAAACCTAGAGGTTATTTTACATACACCTCCTTCATGATAATACCATTTAAAAAAGCACTTTTAACATCTATTTAGTAGAGTTTGAAATCTTTCATGCATACATATGCTAATAACATTCTAATAGCTTCTAATCTAGCTATAGGTGCATACGTTTTATCATAGTCAATGCCTTCCTCTTGATTGTATTCTTTGGCAACCAATTTGGCTTTATTTTTTATTATGATACCATTTTCATCTAAGTTATTTCTAAACACCAATTCAGTGCTAATAATTGGATAATCATTTGATCTTGACATAAGTTCCCAAACTTCATTTATTTCAAATTGATTTAATTCTTCTTGCATTGTTAAGACCCAATATTCATCAATTATTACTTCATCTATGTTTTTAGGTTCAATTTAAGATAGGAATGCTAGATCACCACAGATATTTTTAAGTGAGCTTCTAATTACTCTTTGTGTGATATCACCAATGACTTAATCAATAGGGTGACTTTTTATCATTCTCCATTCTTTTTTATATCCATGAATTGGTACTTGTTCTGCATCTTTGGTATGAGCTACTTCATTAAATTCATTAGCCTTTTCTTCCTTTTTCATCTCTTCATTTGGCTTTTTTTGAATCATCCAAGAGTCTTCCTACTCCTCATCTTCATTTGATACCTTTTTCACATTAGAAGACTCATTAAATACAACATGTATGGATTCTTCTACTAGTAAAGTTATTTTATTGTAAACTTAGTATGCTTTATTATTAGAAGAATATCCATTAAAGATGACTTTATTAGATTTAGCATTAAACTTTCCAAAGTTATCCTTTCCATTATTGTGAACAAAATATTTGCAACTAAAAACACGAAAATGAGAAATATTTGGTTTTCTTCCCTTTTAAAGTTCATAAGGGGTTTTCTTTAAATTTGTTTTTATAAAGGCTCTATTCATAACATAACAAGTTGTATTTATTGTTTCAACCTAAAAAGATTTTAGAAGAGAGCTATCATTAAACATGGTTCTTACCATCTCTTCTAGACATTTATTTTTCTTTTCAACAACTCAATTTTGTTAGGGTGTTCTAGGAAATAAGAAGCTATGCTTAATTTCATTTTCATCACAAAATTCAACAAAAATCATAGTTTTTAAACTTTCCACCATGATCACTTTTAATGTTTACTATAGATATTTATTTTTCATCTTGTAAAGATTTTGCAAGTTTTTTGAAATTTTTAAAAGATTTATTCTTAGAAGGAAGAAATAATCTTTATATAAATCTTGAGTAGTCATCAACAATTACAAGCACATAAAAATTTCCTCCATTGCTTTTAATTTTTTATGGACCAACTAAGTCCATGTGTAATAGTTGAAGTGATCTAGTAGTGGAAATAAGATTTTTTTTTATTTAAAAGAGATTTTTGTTCATTTCCCTTTTTTACAAGCATCACAAACCTTATTTTTAATAAACTTCAATTTTGGCAAACTATTAACTAAATTATTTTTGAAAATTTTTCCTATAAGATACATACTTGCATGAGTAAGCCTTTTATACCAAATCTAAGAGTTATCATTTATGCTAACTAAGCATTTAGTATCTAAAGAAGGCTCATTATTAATATTTATCATATAAATATTTTCATACCTCTTACCAATTAGTTTAATTTGTTTATCATCTTGATTTTCAATAATGCAACAAGAGAAATCAAATGTGACTTTATTCCCTTTGTCACAAAATTAACTAATGCTAAACAAATTATGCTTAAGCCCTCCTTTGACATATAAGGCATCATCAATACAAGATTCAGAATTTTAACCTACTCTACCTTTTCCCATAACTTTTCTTTTTCAGTTATCTCCAAAGGTGACATTTCCCCTCCTTTTAATGTTAAGAAGAAGAACTTGGATTTATCTTCTATCATATATCTTAAATAGCCACTATCTAAGTACCACATCTTATTGGAGTTCTCAAGCAAACGTACAAAAGAAACATTAATTCTTGACTTTGGTACCTAAATAATTTTAAGTCCATTTGTGTTAACTAGTACATATGTCCCTTTAGGAACCCAATTTTCTTAGTTTTAACATTTATGTTCCTTTTATATGCACAAAAATAAACTTTTTGTCCCTTTTTTCCATAATGATAGCAAGTTTTTTTTAGTTAGTTTCTCATGGTCTCTTTAATAAAGAAGTTTTTATAAAAATAATTTCTTTTATTTATTGTGTAACTAATACTTTCTTCATTAAAACTAGTCTTTTGATTAAAAAAAGTGTTCAAGGAGTTTTTGCCTTTTGTAAACTTCTTAAAAATTTTAGCTAAATCATCAAGTTTTTACTTGAAAGTTTCACATTATGAGCATTTTTTAGAAGACTTTTTAAGGCTTTCAACTTCTTGAATTAGTTCTTCATTTTCCTTTTCAAGTTATTCAATATTGTCTTCTAAAGAAGATATTAACTTCTTTAAAAGTTCACTATTTCTTTTAGCCTTAATCAATTCTAAATTTAAATTAGAAGGAACATATTCTAGTTCTTCATTAGAACTAGAAAGAAATACCTCATCTTTATCTTTTTCCCTAAAGGCTATCAAGTATAGAAGAGCTTCTTCATCCTTATTATTTTCATCATATGAGTTAATCTCATCATCATCTCCCTAAGCTGTTAAATGTGCTTTCTTGTGAGAACTCTTATTCTTCTTTTTTTCAAGCTCTAACTGCTTCTTTAAATAGGTAGGACAGTTAAATTTTATGTATCCTTACTTTTTGCATTCATAGCATGTTAGAGTAGTTTATTTGCTGCCTTCACCTTTGTTTGCATGTTTATTTCCTTGTGGCACTCTTCTTCTTACACTTATTCTTTTAAGTGCTCTTTGGTATTTCTTAGTGAGAAAGGCTAAATCATCCTCAAGTGATGTAACAAACATTTCCTCTTAACAATTTTCATCACTGTCATCCTTATATGTATTTATTTCTACTTTAACAGCTAAAGACTTCTTCTTTCTTCCATTGTTATTTACATATCTCTTAAGTTCTAGTTTATGCTCCTCCAAATTCCCAAACAGGTCTTGTAGAGTTAGCATCTTTATCTTCATTGCTTTTTTTTATAGTAGTTATCTTTGGTTGCCAATCTATTGTTAATGATCTCAGCACATTGTGGACTAACTCTCCATCTGTAAGGTGCCTACCAAGGAGATTTAATTAGTTAACAAGAGCTGTAAATCTTTGCATCATATCTTTAATAGATTCTCCATTATTTTTTTAAATAATTTATATTAATTGACTAATGTGTGCATTTTGCTTTCTTTAACTTGTGTGGTGCCTACATGAGCTACTTCAAGCATATCCTATATTTCTTTAGCAACAGTTATGTAATTTGATACCCTTTCATATTCACTAGGCCATAAAGCATTTGATAGAATCCATTTAGGTTTAAAATGAAGTTGATGTTTCCTTTTCTCTTCATCAATCCATTTAAGTCTTGGTTTCAAGACTTCTATATTGTTTTCCCTTTTTCTTGGTAAACTATAACCATTTTTAATCAAGTCCCACATACCGATATCAATAGCTTCTATAAAATCCTTCATTTTTTATTTTCAATATGTATAATTTTGTCCATTGAAAACTAGTAATTTGTTTAATGGGGGACACTCAAATAAAATACTAGCACTAACTATATCCATAGGATCCTCTTGAGATTGTGAGATCTTATACTAAGAGCCAAGCTCGAATATCAATTGATAGTCAATATTTTACTCAATAGAGGTGAATTAGGTTTTAAAATCCTTTCAATAATGGTAAGAATAATGACTATTAAATGAATGAAAAATGAAGTTAAAGAGAGAATGTATGTAAGCTTAGCATACCAATAGATGATATTAAGAAAAATAAAGTAATAAATAAATAAAGAGATATGGAAGAGAAAAATTAAACACGACTATGTATAGTAGTTCTAGCCTTGAAGATCCAACACTTCAAGGTGTACATCCACTTCCAAGCCTTTCTAACTTAGATTTGAACTCTAAATCACTATCCCTTCAAGTTTAAGGGCACTTGAAAAAGCCTCAATATAGTCTCTATTTTTCTTTCACAAATCCCTTTAAGAATCATTTTTCAAAGCCTTAATCTTCCAAGAGATTCACCACTCTTGATGTCCCTAGGGATACCTCACCTTCGTGTATAACAATTGAAAGCATTTGATTTAAGAATGTAGCTCACAAACTTTAAAAGATGGATTATACAATAAAACACTATGAGAGTAATTTCTTAATCAAATGAGCTTAGGGATTTTCAGGTTATAAAGAAGAGAAAATATGTTTCTTATGTCTATGTAATAGTGTAAGCACTCTCTTGTATTTTTTATTTGAAATAAAACATTTTTATAGTGGTTAGAAGAGTGAAAAAGTTATTACTCAAAAAACATAGCCATTACGGAATAGTTAGCGCCTTACAAATTGATTCAAGCCGCTTTTGAACTTTTTGACAAAGTATTAATGAATCGATTGGTGAATCAATTCATACTTGAAAAACTTATGTGGTGAATCGAGTGGTTAATCAATTCACTTAACCCCATTTCGGCTCTGGATGCGCAAAATCGATTCAGCCTTTTATAAAATAAAGTTTAAGTAAAAATTATAAAATAAAGAATAGGTTCATCAATCGATTCTTAAAAACTAAAATTCAAAATTTTGAAATCATGAATTGATTGGTGAATTAATTCATTTTGCATTAATTGCTCTCTGTATGCCTGAAATCAATTGGTGAATTGATTTAAGCATTCTAGTTTACTCTCTAAATGCTTGAAATTGATTAGTGAATTGATTCATGCCCAGATTTTTGGTTTTCTTGCAAGAGCTAATTTGAAAAACAACAATTTTCTTAAAAACACCAATCCAACCTCATTTTCTAAAGATTTCAGACACAAGATCTGATATTTTATTTTATGAAAAACTTAAATCCCTTAATGACTAATTCCTCTTTCACAAGATTTCTTTATGAACCTAACTAGAATCCTAACTAAACTTGACAAGATCTTCATCCTTTGATCTTCACTTTTTGCACCAAGATTCTAGCTGATCAAATGTCAAATCTAATAGTATCAAAGTGTTTTGTTATTATCAAAACTTCTTAATAAGGTTAACAAACTTAGGCTTTGAAAAGAGTCTAAATAAATTTACTTTATATACCAAAAAGGTTGATAATGAAATACTTATATTATCGCTATATGTTGATCATTTGCTTGTTATGGAAAGCAATAAGGAATGTATTGATTAGTTTAAAGAAGAAATGAAATTTGAAATAACAAACCTTGGGAAGATGATATTCTTTCTTGGTACATAGGTACAATAAAATGCAAAATGAAATATTTTTATATTAGCAAAAAGATGCGAAGGAAATTATAAGAAGTTCAACATGGAAGAATGCAAACTAAATGCAACTCCAATGAACCAAAGGAGAAATTTTGTAGAGAAAATGGAACTAAAAAGGTTGATGAAAGATTGTATAGAAGCTTAACAGGCTACTTGATGTATTTGATTGCAACCAAGCCATATATCATGCATGTAGTGAGTTTACGACTGATATACATGCACTATGTTAGTGAAATTCATTTTCAAACAGTAAAAAAGAATTCTTAAATACATCAAGGGTACAATTGATTATAGAATAAGATTCAATCAAGTTAAAATTTTCAATCTCTATAGTTATTCAAATAGTGATTACGTTGATGTATTAATGGTATGAGAAGCACCTCAGGTTACTAATTTAGCTTTGGTTTTGAAATTTTCTCACGTTCTAAGAAATAAAAAATCATACCTCAATCCGCAATAAAAATAAAATATGTAGCAATTGTTGCTGTGAATCAAGGCTTTTAGATAAGAAAACTTATGACATATATGATATGCATATGGATCAAGAAGAAAGCACTTAGACATTTGTCAGCAATCAAATTGTAATTTTAATTGCCAATAATCTAGTGTTCCATTGCAAAATAAAACACTTTAAGATAAAGTTTTATCTTCTAAGAGAAGTACAAAAGGAAAAAGAAATGCCACTAATCCAATGCAAAACAAAAAATCAAGTGTTAACATTTTAACAAAGATACTTCTTAAGGTTAGATTTAAATTCAAAGTAAAAGCATGGAGTATTTATCTCCATAGTCAAGGAGAAGTATTGACCGGCATGACTCATGGAGCTGCCAGCAAAATCTACTTTTTTATTTTATTTTTAGGAGATAAAAAAATTAAAGTGATTGTCAGATTCTTTGCAATCTCCAAAAACATGTTGTTCTTGTCGTCTTTGCATTTTGGTATACTAAATAACAATCAAGCTGACACTTATTTTCATTTTTTACTTTTCTCACTCTTCAATATTACATAATATAAGTTAAACTAATTCTTCTTATTTTAAAATAGACAAGTCAATTTAACTTATTACGCTATGCTCGTAATTTTGGGGAACGTCGTGAATGAACAAAGTACAACTAAAATTTTGTTAGTAACGTAAAACTCCCTCATGCAGTAAAAATACCTATCTAAGAGATGGCTATCCATGTTGTTTGCATTCTATTTATAAAACCCTTCATTTTAAAAAATTTCAGATAAATCGAGGGTCATGTTAATCATTTCTTTTTCCCTGATCCACTGAGTCCCCACGATTTGTAGGCAGGCTTGTTGTCTGCTACACGAACAGTTACAAAATAGAGGAAAAAATTAACCAATTCAATATATTCAGGCATTCAGTCATCAATTTTCAGTACCATCTTGAATTTTTATTTAAATCCTTTTACTGTCTCAAGTGTTAAAACTGCATCAATTACTAATAATTACAGTGATCTTAACTGTCAAGAACTATATTTTTTTAAGCATAAAAAATGTCTCAGCAACTACTTATGTTCTAGTCTAATTATACATCAATCATCTACATTGGAAAGCACGCCTCGTGACTCTCTTCCTCCTCATACAACAAAAACAAATGACCAACGTCGAAGTCGTTTCAAAGCTATTTAAGCAAAGGTGGACGGTACTAAAGGCTTATTTAAAAAATTATAGCTGAAATCATCTAAGAAGCATACATGAATCGAGTTAGCCACAAGATTTAATATCTAACTACAGGCGTTCGACACACAGCATACAACAATATTAATGGCATGGAGATTCAAACCTTGACCTCCAGCAATGCTTTCGCGTTTCTTTTTGCTTTTAATGCTATTATGGCATAGAAATTCTGGGATCCTTACCACTAGCATATGCCAGGCTGCTTATTTTCTTTTGTCTCATGTTTTGTAGGATTTGACCATATGTGTATGGTTTAATACGAATCTGCCATCATCATCCTATAAGGTTAACTCAAAATATCTTGAATTTCAAGATTTGTGTACTTGAGAATGGCTGCAACAATCCTATCCTTGTCTCTGGTTGGGAATGCTTCCAACAGAACCCCATCTTTGTAGAAGTGGAAAAGAGGTACGGTCTGCATCAGTGCACTTCAGGTTTCAATTAAAAGGATCATAAAAGTAGAAGGTAGGATGATTTTATGCAGTTCTTTTACATATCATACATAGAAAGATAAGCATTCTTCATCAAGTCACTTGAACCAGAGAAAATCATGCGAATGAAGGCATCAATTAGAAAAAGGTTATGACAGCTGACCATTTTATTAGCCTGCCCGAAGCCTAACACTCTTTCAGGCTTCTTTGGCATTATTAGAATTTAGATTTAGATTCAAGTCACTCAAAATCAAATATGAAATAAAAGTACCCTGATTTTAAGTCGCTCAGCAACCTCAGATTGCTCATCATATTCATCAATTACCTGCAAAAGATGTGTTGTTTATGTCTCTCCATAGAATAAATATAACATGATGAATCTAATAAACAATGGGGAGAAGTACACCAGACGAATATTAGTTGATCAGAACTTCTTTTCCTTTCACTAATGCTTAGTGCATACTTTTCATGCACTTGTTTTTCATTCTGCCCCTACCGGTGTTATTATTAAGCAAATTCATTGAATTTAAATAAATACCATACTCACATTATGCTTTAAAAAGATAACTGGAGCTTCATGATCCCCAGATTTCTTGCACAATTTTGCAAAACCCTGCTCTATATACTTGCAGCTTCCACAAGAGGTTCGGAAGAAGTCTACCACAACTAAAGATTTTGTTTCTTTGGCCTTCTCTATAATTCTGCAGAATTCTTCATCAGTTTTAAATTCTCTGACACATTCAACAGGACAGAGATCATCATCTTCATCGGACAGAACTTCTTGATATTCATCGGCAGCCCGGATGACGTTAGGGACGAATGTGTGTCTAGTTTTTATTACTGGTGTAACTTTCGCTCTTCCAACACATAATTCGAGACAACCTTGCCCAGGAACCAAGCTGGAAACTGCATTGCAAGTTCTAGAATCGAGTTGTTTCGGTAAGCCTAGTCTGAAACCAAGAATGGCTTTGTAATGAAAAGTATTCTGCCTGTGCATCACAACCAGCGGCATTCTTCCCAACAAAATCTTTGGATTTTAGCTACTGAATCATAGATTGGAGTAACGGCTTGCAATTTACTCAGCTCATAAGTTCTTTTTCATTTTTAACTCAAGATCAAGAGATAATGCAAATTAACATATCGGCACACAACAGCTGAACGTAAAAGAGTTTCCCTAACAAGAGATACAAACAAATTCAGGATATGGACCGACAAATTTGCTAAATTGTTAAAAACACAAATCAATTTGATTTGAACTCGTAAGTGAGTGAAAATAGACGTTCAGTATATAAACAAAAACAGCAAATTAGAAGTAAAATTCTGACAAACACGAACACTGTGTCTTTGAGATGTCTGCAGTCCAATTTTGTATGAAAACTCGATAATGAATAGCAGATCCTGCTAAGCAACAGAAGGGACTTTTCATCACAAAACAATTTCAGCTACCAAATACAAATCAGAAAGCAGAAAGTGATTGTCAGCCGTTACCTGTTGCCGGCGATTGTCCAAAAGTGCGCTTTTTGGATATCATTTCAGAGCCCAACTTCAAATGAGAACAAGCCACGCCTCACCGAACCATATCCGCTCTACTTTTCTAAGGTAGCTCCACAAACTAAATTGAATTTGTACTACTTATCTTTATTAATTCAACCCAAAATTCAATTTTTAGAATTAAACTCTTTTGTCTATTTTCTATATATCTATTCCCCCCTTCCTTTTATTTTCTAAGCCTCTCATTCTTTCTGTCTTTTTTTTTTTATCTTAATTATTTTATGAAGAATTTTACCTCTTAAAAATGGATGTTTTTATGTTTGAATTGTTTTTAATATATTAAATTTTATATTTTTATTTTAATTTATTTGTTTACTTTGAATGAAAAAGTAATTTTACGATGAAAGTACATAATTTTAAAAAAATTGAATTTTCCGTGGATTTTTTTTTTTTAAGGCTACACGGTTCTGGACAAAGATAGGGGGAGGGGGGGGGGGAACAAAAAAAAAATGAAATATTATTATGGAGAAGCACTTCCATAGAGGAGAAATAGTTCTAATGTTCTGGGTTCCATTTTATGACGTCAGGCAGCTTTGTTGTTTGGCCATTTAGCTCATCTTGTCATGAGTTTCTGGGGCGTCCATCGACGACAATGCCATGTTGAAACTTGAAAACTGAGATTAGCCTGCTTCCCGGTTTCAAGCTAAAGCATTGAATATGAAGTATGAACTTGGCTCTGCTATTTGCAGCCCCAAGATTCCTAGTCTTTCGTTCTTTCACTCTCTTCTTACGTTGTACGCTGGAACCTCAAATGCGAGGTGGTCACTCGTTATCTTTCGGCAGCTTCTAGGGACAAACGCTCATCCCAATGATCTCACTTTCTCGTTACTCATTAAAGCTTGCGCTTCATCTTCTTCTTCTTATGCTTACCGTTCATTTAATGCACGAATGGAAGCTAGCCAGGTTCAAAGTCAATTGCTGAGACGGGGTGCTAACCAATTTGTGTATGTAAATACTGGTCTCCTCGATTTGTACATGAAGCTGGGCTTTACAGCTAAGGCACGCCAAGTTTTTGAAGATATGTCTTGCAGAGATGTTGTTTCCTGGAATGCCTTGATTTGCGGATATTCACAAAATGGATACCATCATGATGCCCTGTGCCTCTTTATACAGATGTTTAGAGAGGGTTTCAGACCTAATCAAACCACATTTGTTAGTTTAGCACCTTCGTGTGGCCGTCGAGAGTTAAGCCTTCAAGGAAGATCCGTTCATGGGTTGGGAATTAAGGCCGGCATTGATTGGGACCCTCATTTGAAGAATGCTCTTACCTCAATGTATGCCAAATGTGATGATTTGGAATCATCGGAACTCTTATTTAATGAAATGGTTGAGAAGAATGTTGTTTCTTGGAATGCCATGATTGGTGCCTATGGCCAAAATGGCTTCTTCGACAACGCTATAAATTTTTTCAAAGATATGCTGCAGGAAGGTTTGCAACCTAGTCCAGTGACTATGATTAACCTTTTGTCAACTAATGCTGTTCCACAAACTATCCATTGTTACATTATCAAATGCGGCATGACAAATAATGCTTCTGTCATTACTTCCTTAGTTTGTCTATATGCAAGGCAAGGGTGCACAGATATGGCAGAACTGCTTTACAAATCTCTGCCCACCAAAAACCTGATTTCTTTAACTGCAATAATGTCAAATTATTCTGAGAAAGGTGACATGGAATCAGTAATTGGGTATTTTATCAAAACTCAGCAGTTAGAATTAAAGCCAGATGCAATTGCCTTGATTATTGTCCTTCAAGGAATTACAGACCCTGCTCATTTTGTCGTTGGGCAAGCCTTCCATGCTTATGGATTGAAATGTGGGTTGACTGTCGACTGCTTGGTTGCAAATGGGCTAATAAGCATGTATTCTAGATTTGATGAAATGGATAATGCTTTCTCTTTGTTCTCTGAGACTTGTGAAAAACCACTGATCACGTGGAACTCTGTGATATCTGGCTTTGTTCAAGCTGGAAAATCAAGTGATGCCATGACACTATTCTGCCAAATGAGGATGTCTGGACAAACACCTGATGCCATCACTATTGCTAGTTTACTATCTGGATGTTGCCAGCTTGGGAACTTGCGAATTGGGGAGACACTGCATAGCTATGTTCTGAGGTACAATCTGAAAGTGGAAGAGTTCACAGGAACTGCTCTAATAGATATGTATGCCAAATGTGGAAAATTAGAGTACGCTGAAAGGGTATTTAATAGCTTGAAGGATCCATGTTTGGCAACATGGAACTCTATCATATCAGGTTATAGTTTATATGGGCTGGAACATAAAGCTTTTAGCTGTTATTCTGGACTGCAAGAACAAGGGCTAAAACCTGATAAAATCACATCCTTGGGAATTTTAGCTGCATGTACTCATGGGGGACTTGTCCGTGAAGGGGCAGTATACTTCCGCATCATGACAGAAGAATATGGACTGATGCCAAGCTTGCAACACTGTGCTTGCATGGTTGGCCTGTTAGGTCGGGCAGGCTTGTTTAAGGAAGCAATGGAATTTATTAAGAACATGAAGATGGAACCTGATTCTGCTGTCTGGGGAGCTTTGCTGAGTGCTTGCTGCATCCACCAAGAGGTCAAGCTTGGGGAATGCTTGGCAAAGAAGTTATTTTTCTTGAATTATAAAAATGGTGGTTTTTATGTCTTGATGTCTAATCTTTATGCTATTGTAGGGAGGTGGGATGATGTAGCGAGGGTTAGAAATATGATGAGAGACAGTGGAGGAGATGGATGTTCAGGAACGAGTGTTATTGAAGTGATATCCAATGAAGACATGAATAACAACTTGAGTGAAGTCTACTTGAATACATATACTTGGCAGCATTTGTGTTTATATTGAACCATGATTTTCTTATCCCATTAAAATGATGTCTTCACTGCGGTCCACACTCATCAACCCAAATAGTTTTTTATAATTGAGATTTTTTTTAAATTACATGACACCGTATATTAAAATGTCTATTGAAAATGATTTTTGATGTCAGTGGCATTGATTAAAGTACTGTAACTGTTTTAATAATATAACAGCTTCCTGTGTATCAATACATCAGATTTGCTGAAATTCATTTAATAATCATCTAGTTTTTTTTCTTTTCTTTTCTTTTCTTTTCTTTTCTTTAGAAAGATGAGGAGCCTGCGTGTCTCGCACTCCATTTCTTTAACTGCATAAAATTTTTTCAGCTGAATATTGATTAATCTGTAATATTAGATCTTCCAGATCGAGGGAGGGACTTTATTAGCCTTTTTGTTTGTTTTGGCAATGTGATTCAACTTCTGCTTGTACGGACTCCGGAGTTGTCCGTATGGTCAAAAGAAATAAGGCAATTTTCATTAAACTTATATTTCTCCAATCTCAGTGGCATAATTCTCATTAAGTAATAACAACAAAAGGAGACTTCACAGTTTCACACTGTCATGCAAAATCAGGCAATAGTATCAAGAAAAATAAAGACAGATCAAGTTTATTCAAGGCAGCAAAGAAACTCAACACCTATCCTGAAAGTGGAACTTACAGATAAAATTAGCTTTGAGGGAAGCATAGAACTTGATAGCATACTCCATGCAACAGAAGATCCAACTTGACCCTTTTCCTTTGAAAACAATTTAGAAACATCCTACCTTCACATCAATTTTACGAAGTATTCCAATATGGACACACCATGCCATTCAAAGTTCTCACTACTCTCGAGCACAGGATTTCCACTTCTTCTTGTAGCAGCCATTCAAAAAATTTCCTTCATTTGATCAGTCTCGCATAAAGCTTTGAAAAAGCCGAGGTTCAACAAGGTCAAACCGAGTTATTTTATCTTTTCTCGAAGCACCAACCAGCTGATAATGCAGTATAATGATAATCCATTTCACCATGCATACAACAATCATCAACCCGTACATGTTCAGCAAAATTTGTGAAGTCTTAACGTTTTCAGGTTACTTTAAGAGCTCAAAACTGATTCCAGGTAATTTAACTACATCACAACACACATTGCTTCAATAAAGGGGTTAGACTGGCTTGGTTGGATGAGGTTTTTTTCTGGCAAAGAACATTAAAAACCTTGGGAATAATGACCTTCTCTTCTTCTTTCCGGATTTTGATTCAAGGGATGGTCCTGTTTCGGCAGTGCTTGTGGGAATAAGCTCTGGGCTTGACATGGTTGTGTGATAACCTTCCGGGCTTGACATGAAACGTGAAACAGTGGGAGCAGGAGCATGGTCAGAGTCATTGCTCCCTTCAAAACTAAACTCAGCGCTTTTATTTGGGTAAAGTTCACCAGTTGTCTCTTGTTGTTCATGTTCAGCCCTCCACCTTCTTAATTCTTGTTCTGCTTCTAATTTTCCTTGTTGTGCCTTCTCAGCTTTCTCCATGGCCGCCTTTAGAGATTCCCTTATAGCAGCCAGCTCTCGATTCCCTTCTTCCAACTTCTCCAAGGTTTTCAACTCGGACCCCTTAGCTATCTCGATTTGTGAATTAGCGGCTGTTACCCTCGTATTGGCTTGCTCTTCTGCCTCATGGGCCTGTTTTCTAAGCTTATAGTATTCTTCCAAAGAAAGTATCATTCCAATGGGTGGGTCCGCATCATTCTTGCTTCTAGTTGATTCACTCTCTTTCAATGCTTTGATTGCTTCTATTGCCATACTTTCAGAAGCCTTAGCAGCCTCCGTCTCTTTTTGAGCAGCGAGTAATCTACTTTGCATTGTACTTGCTTCGGCCTTGGCTTGCTCTGCCTCCTCCTCTGCCATCCCTAGCTCTTTATCAGCTGCTTGCGCAAGCAAGTTGGCCTCATTAGCTTCTTCAAATGCTTCTTGTAGTTTCTTGGACAGTTCAACGGTTCTCTCTTTAGCTTCTTTCTCCTTCATCTGAACCAGTGCTACTTGTGATCGAGTCCTGTCCAATTCAGCTTCAAGAGATGCAACTGCACTGGAAGCCATCCCCTCTCTTTGCTTAATGGCTGCAAGATCTGATTTCCTTTGTTCAAGTTCTGATCTTAGTGATGCGGCAGCCACCTTCAAGCCATTAATCTCACCAGATTTTTTCCCTATGTTAACCTTCAAATCCTCCAGTTCTTTTGTAGCCGATCCTACTACTACTTGTATATTATTGCCGGCCCTTTTCTCTGGTTTCTTCTCATCTTCTACGAATCCTTCTTTCTCACCTTCCTCCTCTAAATTTGATTCCATATAAGCCGCTAACTCAGCTTTCAAATCAAGTCGCAAAGCAGAGGCGATGTCCAGTTTAGATTTGAGATCCTTTGCAGACAATATTTGCTGGTCAAGTGTCTGAATCTCCTCTTCTGTCAGTTTAAGCTTCTTCTTCCAATTGAGAGAATCTTTTTCTCTGGCCATGACCATTTCCATTCTTTGTTCTTCTGCTTCCAAGTGGGCGGCATGTGAGGACTCCAATGTCTCCTTTGTGGCAATTAGCTCAATACTCAATTCTTCAACTGTCTTCTCTACTTCCTTTGATCCCATAAGAGCTTCTTCAGCTTTCTTAGTAGCTACATCTTTTTCAGTCACCAAAGAAGCATACTCCTTATACAATGCCTCCAGCTCCTCTTTCACATATTGCAGCTCAGAAACAGCTGCTGTATGCCTAGTCTTGGCAAGCTCTAGTTGTGCCCGTCTCGCTACACTAGATTCATCTGCAATACCTTGCTCCATCTCTTCTACTCTGAGCTGTGAAAGCTCTGAGTCCTGTCTTGCCTGCTGCTCTTCAGTTTGTGCCCTCTCTAGGTTTAGTTTTAGTTCTTCTATTTGTCTTTTAGTTCTGCTCAGCTCCTTTAGTATTTCAACTTTTGCCATTTCAGCAGTCTCTGATTGTTTTTTGTACTCTGAGATATCCTCGCGCGCTTTTTCAAGTTCTTGTTCTACCAAATTTTCTCTCTGTAAATCCAAGGAAAAGCTAAAACAAATTAATCACGGCAATTTAATGATCACAAGTACAAATAATTCATCTTAGCAGGGCAAGAAGCTAGTCGGGAAGTCATCGAAAATCAATGTCCGGAAAACAGAAGGGGAAATGCTCGGCAAGTATTGGAAAGAAATACCCATAAACAGAAATTAAAACTTCAATCTTCACTTCAATCATAAGTAAATTGAAAAACAAGGAAATTATTGGCCACAAACAATGCATGCAAAATGTATAGAAGCGGCCCTTCCGTTTATGATTGAAGCTGAAGAAATTCACGTCCTGGATCTAAACAAGCAGATTTGTCGTTTCATTAAAAGTAATATTAGTGGAGTATCACAACCAACAACTTAAGCTTGTTTAACATCCAAAGCTACAAAGAGCATAAGTACTGCCACATTAATATTAGCCACCTTCTTATAGATATTTGTTTTAATCGTCAGAACCAAACTTACTGCAAAAAATTGTAAAATTATCTGTCCAAACTGTTCTATACAAAAATTAGAATTATCTTATAGACTGGATTAAAATTTTTCCAGTGCTCCCACAAGTTCTATATACGGATGCATTAAATTCTATTTTTGCTCCAATTAATTAATTAAAAGATAAAATCTATCTCAAAGTTACTAATTTATCTATATGTCAGTTAGGAGGACCCTTAAAATTTGTAATAATTATGATTTTATAATATTACATGACTTATAGTTTAGATATTATTTATTGTTTTTTTTTTAAACATAAATATTATATATATAATGATAAATACAAATATTTTAGGGATTATAATAGCAATTACTCAATCAACCAGTTGATTATCTAAAATCACCCTACCTATGATCTTACACTCTCTAAAGCATTATTTTCTCATTACACTTACTGACTTGATCACCGGAATCTTTCCAGGAGCTTTGCTCCGAGTATCTTCTCATTGTTTTATATATATATATATATAATGTCCCGTGCAGTTTATCATCTAAAAAAAAAACCGCAAACATGCAAGATATACATGCCTCCACAGCGTGGACTTTACGAGTCTTCCAATCTACAATTCCTCCAAATTTGGAAACAGCCGCCTTAACAGATTCAATTGGAGCTGTTGTATCAATATGGACTTTTTCTATATCAACCTGCTTAGGAGAGTCATCCTTCCCCGCGTCTCCAGTAAAATTATTGTCAGCCTTTGTATGTGCCTTCAGTTCACTTTGAACATTCTGGCTAACTTCTGTTTCGGGAGAGTCAAGTTGCTTACCATCCAAAGGAGAATCAACTTTTCCCATATCTCCAATGGCAACATTATCAAGTTTTATTTGGGGTGGATCAACCGTTGGTTCATTGTTACCATTCTGAGTTTCTTCTTTTTCAAAAGTGGAAACAGAAAGTGGCATCTGATTATCAACATGTGTGTCGTCAGCACTTTCAGTAGCTTTGTGTTCGGAATCTTCAATCACGGTTCTCTGATTGTTTCCTTCTGTTACATCAATGGTATCATTCGACGTTGCAGCAGAATCATCTACAGGAAGAAATTCATTTTGTCCTGCAGAAACATCCAATGGAGTTGTCAATTTAAAGGGCGATTGAGAGGCAGATTCCTCTGTTCCATGATTGACGGGGCTGGTTGTAGCTGCAGTATAAAAACTATGATCTGGTTGGTCTGCTACTTCAGTAGTTTCTTTAGAACGTGTTGGAAGTGATGTCTCTTCAGGACTTCTTGAAGACGATTCTGAGAATGGCGGCTTCTCTTCAACATTTTTAAAATCTTCCATTCCTAAAATGAAGTGGGGACTGCCAAAGTAGTATCTGAATCCAAGGGACAAAAAAAAAATGACAATTTCAAATTGGCGGGATTGTTTTGAGTCGCGAAATTATGATGATTGCTTTCTAAACATACGACAATGAAATGTTCTGCCAACCGCTTGAAACCATTGCTAACTTTTAAAGTTTTCACATTAATTTAAACCCTCATCAACTACATATCTGAAATTAAAATTTATTTAAGCCCAATATTGATCAAATATCAATCAATAAGAAGAAAACATTTAGAAGCCCCAGTCACATGAAAATTCTACTATTCTTCTTCACACACATAGCCTGGATGAAAAAAAAAAGCAAAAGAAGACAGAAAATCTCGATGCACCGAAAGATAATTTTAGAAATAAGATGTAGAGTTGAGGAAATGCCATCCATATATGGTCATGCAAAGGCAATGTTGTTGTATCTATTGCGGAAGGCAGGTTAGGTCCCTTCCTTGCTTGTAGGAATAATAAGACTCAATGTGTGTGATTATGACATACGTGTAACAGCAATCATAAATGGGAATGTGTTCTGTCATCCTCCGATCAATAAAAGCAATCCAAATTCCAACTTAAACGAATAGATTGATCATTAAATGGATAAGGAAGAGCTGAGAAAGAACATACCAGGATCGAGCAGAGCCGGAAACGAAAGAGATGATTCAAAATTTGCAGATTTTAAGGATATATGTCCGAAAAGTTGATGAAAAAATAAGACAAGAATTAAAATTAGCTTCGTTCTACGAAAGGAAATGAAGGTGGGGAATGGTTGATGCTAAATTTAGGGGAGGGAAAAAACGAGAGAATGCACATTGAGGGAAACCTTCTTCATCGCACGTAGACTGAATCCTTCCGTCCGCTCCTCTTTTCGATTTCGCACTTTCCCTTCCTTTACACTCCCATTTTACTACTGCTCCTGCTTTTGCGGTTTCGGTTCCTCTGTTTTCGCTGAATGATGACGCTTGCTTCTTGTTTTACGTAATGCAATATCAGAACACAAAATATATTTAATTTAAGAGTCCGTTTATTTCTCTGAACACAATTTTTGTCAAAAAAATAAAAATTATTTATTTATACATAAATAAAAAAATGAGATATTATTTCATACTTTATGATAAAAAAAATGATACATAATAGGAATGAAAATAATTTAAAAAAAAAATTATCTTCCATCAATATTAAATATATAATATTTTTTAATACTTTATTATTTTATAATTATATTTCAACTAAAAATAGTTTTCATTAAGGTAAATGAAAACTGAATAATTAACACTGGTGATAACAAATGATAACACCATCCACAGCGGACTGATGTGAGGTCCAGACGGTGAAGTGGTACAAAGATGGAAACAAATTTGCAAAGAATATTAGTAAATCTTTTGCTTTTACAATACTGCCTCACAAATGCTAGACATTCGAATCGGCAACCTGTAACAAGTTTTTACTCCTATGCGACTTCATACCCCTGGGGGTTGGGGGGGGGGGGGGGGGGAAGAAATTGGTGCCTGTTTGATTGTAGGAGAAATTGACAGAGAAAAAGAAATGCAGGAGATGAGAGGTGTGGATCCCACCCAATTTTTTTTCTCTCCATGGATGGGGAGATAAGAAGAGAGAAGTGGCATTGTGCTCAAAATTTTTCCCGCTGCTAACCCAGTTTAGCACTGTCTTCTGCTTGTCCATTCTATGGAAGATGGCTGCTTCTGCTGCTGCTGCTGTTTCTGCACCCAATGCCTTCTTGCTTCTACTTCCGGTTCTGCGAGCTGCCAGTAAGTCGCTAGCTTCTTTTTGTACTTTATATGATATGAATGCTATGTAATTTTTGTCATATCTATCTCTCTTTGCTTCTCTGCCCTACTATTGTCGTGTCATCTCTCTCCGTTGCCAGCTCGATGGAGGAATTGGCTTCCATAAGAGCACCGCTTACCGGTGTGGAGGGAGGAGCTCCATTGGAGGTAAAAGCAGCATCCGGTGTCGGGCTTCGTCCCTTCCGACATAAGGTCCTTCGATCTCTGCAAGATGAGCTCTGCCATCGTCCGGCCTTGCTGCATGTGGGTCACCAACGAGCCACAACAGCTTGCCAGTGACTAGCCAGCAAACAAATCTGGGTGCAGATCCGGAAACCGAGCCCCGTATTGCTGCTGGTTGGTCCAGGCGGGTCGGGCCACTCAACCCAAAATGCGGTCTGAACTGGATTGGAACCTGGCAATTAGATTTTTTTTTTAAAAAAAAGGGATTTTTTCCAGGTCTAAAATTTTTAAATGCTTTTTAAATACATCTAAACTTAATACACAGGTCTAAAATTTTACATAATTTTTACTTTATAATTACAAGTAAATTATATTTCACAGTTTAGATCAATTTTTTTTTCAAATACAAAGAGTTCTTCCTTTTATTTAATGTAACACATAATATGCAATTTTGTTATAAATCATTTTTCAAACCATTGTAACTTGCTAAATATTTAATTCATAAGCTTGATGATCAGATTAAACCCATTTAATTGTAGAAACATAGTGTAATCTCTAACTTTAGGGTGCCATGTTGCAACTACAATTTAGACTTGTGGCTTCATTCATTTCAAGTGCTTATATGTGCTATTTTTAGTTTCATTTTGAGAAGTAATTGTTTTTAAAGTTGTGTACATGATAGGACGAGGATTGTTGCAAGTTGATTTCATTGTATTTAATAGCAATTTGTTTTTTAGATTTTATTATATATATGTATATATATATAATGTTAATTATAGCAAGATAATAGATATCTATATGTTATATAGGATTTAAAATAGGTTTCCTTTTCTTTCTTTTTTGTATTAAGTGGTATGTACATCTCCATATATATACATTCTCAACTTTTTTGTAAGTGTCTTAGTCCTCCTTCGTATACTCTTCTAATTTGCATTTTTGACAATATAATGGATTTTAATTTCTTTTCTATGAATTTTTTATATTATAATTTTTGGATCAAAAGCAAGATATCTAGAAGCAAATATTCTGACGATAAGGATGGAGATAGAAAAGATAATACAAATTGAAGTTAAGTTCAAGCAAAGGTCTAATCATATGACTACTTATAAGTTTTGATTGATAAAAATATTTTTATATTTATTCAAATTGAAGAGAAGTAAATAATCAAAAAGCATTATTTTGTTTCTTTTAAATGAGTTAAGGGTGATTCAATTATATATAGGTTATTGTTAAATTCTTATTTGTTTTTGATATTTTGGCTACAATTGGGACAACTTTGTGTCTTTTTGTATAATTATTATTTATATGAATATATATTTTTTCCAATGAGATTATGCAAGAAAATATAGTTAGATTTTATATTTTCTTTATAAATTTGTCCATTGTATGAGTACAAAAACTAGTCATCTCTATCTTACTACTAAATGAAGGTTTTTTTCAGAGGGAGGGGTGCTTTTTTTTTGGCGCACATGTTGGGTTGAGAGAAAAAAAATTTCACCCAATACTATTCCTTTTTTTTATTTTTAGATATAAAAAAAATATAATATAACATAATATAATGATAATGATATTATAAAAATAATAATGTAATAATATAATAATAATAATCAATATTTTTACTATTACAAAATCTTCAAATTTAATATAATATAATTTTTATGATAAAGATTTCAAATAATAAATAATTTAAAATTTTAATTTAAAAAGTTAATTTATTATATTATAATTTTTTTTGGGAAAGTGTTGGGCTAGGAGAAAAAATTTTCCTGCCGAACATTATACCCTTTTTTTTAGATATAATAAGAATAACATAATATAATAACAATAATATTATAAAAATAGTAATATAATAATAATATATATTTTTACTATTAATCTTTACTATTACAGAATCTTCAAATTTAATATTATATAATTTTTATGATAAAATATTTCAAATAATAAATAATTTAAAACTTTTATTTAATAAGTTAATTTATAATATTTTATATTTTATTATTATTTATTGTTTATTAACATAATATAATATAAAAATATAATAATAATCTATATCTTTACTATTCACAATACAATATAATCTAATATAATATAATAACAATGATATTATAAAAGTAACAATATAATAAGATAATTATAGGAATAAAAATAATATAATATAATAATAATCTATATCTTTATTATAATCTTTAAATTTAATATAATCTAATTTTTATAATAAAATAATTTAAATAACAAATAATTATATATTTTCATTTAATAAGTTAATTTGTTATATTATATATTTTATTATTGTTTTTTGTTTATAATATAATAATATATAATATAATATAATGAAAATAATATAATATAATAATAATCTATATATTTACTATTGATCTTTATTGTTACAGAATCTTTAAGTTTAGCATAATATAATTTTTATGATAAAATATTTTAAATAATAAATTATACTATATATTTTATTATCAACTCTTTATATTATATATTTTATATTTAAATTTTACAAATATTTTTAATAAATTTAATTTTAGTATATAAACATTATCTTTTTAAATACAATGCTACAAAATTAAAATCAAATTTAATTATTTAAATTTTTTAACAATTTACTGATATTAAGTTTTAGGTATTATATATCAATTTAAATGCATATCAACTAAAATTTTGTCTATGCTTTATACTTCATGTATTATTTCTTATACTTTTTTTCTTTTTACTTATATTATTTACAACTCAAATGTTATTTATTTATAACTATAAATTCAATATGGTTTAATTCTATTTTTTAAATATAATATCTAAAAATTGAAATCAAATTTATTTAATTAAATTTTATTAATATTTTTTATATTAAATTCTAGGTATTATACGTCAAATTAAATATATATATTAACTAAGATTTTACAAAATTTTATCACAATACAAATTTTTATAGAAAAATATTTTAAATATGATAAAAATTTATTTAAGAAAATTAATTTATTTTAATATATATTTTATTTTTAGCTCTTATCATTTATTAACTCAAATATTATTTTTCTATTTTTTATTTACTCTATTTATATTTTTTCATTTTTTATACCTATTTTGTATTACTTATAATTAAGATATTAACATCATTAAGTAGTATAAATATAATATTATATATTTTATTTTAAAATTTTATAAATATTTTAAATAAATTAAAATTTTACTTTAAAAATTATTAATTAAATCAATTAATTATATATTATATTTTTAATAAAAATATTTGAATATCAATTTTTAATTAATACATATTAATCAAGAGGATTTGGAAAATCTTTATATTTCATGTATTATTTCTTTTTATTTTATAAATTGCATATTTTATTTTTAACTTTTCACTTTACAATTCATACATCACTTCTCTTATTTTAATTTATTTTATTATACATTTTTGCTTTTTGTTATATTCACTCATATTATTTACGGTTTATACATTAAAATTGTTAAATAGTATAAATACAATATGTTATATTTGATTTTTATTGTAAAAAATTTTAAATAAGTTAAATTTATAAAAAGTATTATCTAAATTAATTATTTATGCATCCTATTTTTAATAAGACCATTTAAAAATATATTTTATTTATTTAAATCTTATCAATATTTTCTTCATATTAAATTTTGAATACTATATTTCAAATTAAATATACATCAATAAAATTTTATTTATATTTTATAATTTGAATATTGTTTCTCTTTCTTTTATCTATTGTGTTATAGAATATATTGAACATGAAGTAATCTGTGCAAAAAATTTTTAATGACAGAATAATACTTGATAATATTTATTTTATATGAAAATTATTTTAAATATTATTTGTAAATATTTTTTATTATAAAAATATTTTAAATAAGTTTAAAATTTAATATAAAATATATAAATTGAATAAGTCAAAAAATAAATTAAAAAATAAATATTTATTATTATGAGTTGAGAATTATTTATATTATTTATAAGTATGAAGATGTTAATAAAAAATAAATATAATTAAAAATTAAAAATTTTCTTGCAACATAATCTATATCTATACTATATTAAGAAAGAAAGGTTTTTTGGCCTTTTTTGTTAGAACACATGTTGGGCTATGAAAAAAAAATTGCCTATCAATATTGTCCAACATTTTTTATTTATATTATTATAATATAATTTAAATATTATTAAATATTAAAAATTCAACATAATATATTTTTAGAATAAAATATTTTATATAATTTAAATAATTTTAGTATCATATTCTAATTTAAAAATGCATTAGTTTAGATTTTGTTAAAAAATTTTACTCTAAATTCTATTTTTTCCTCATTTCATCTATTGTATTTATTCTTTTTTCATATTCACTCCTACTATTTGAAATTCAAATATAATATATTGAATTGAATAATATAGATATAATAAAATTTACTTTATTTTTATCATAAAATTTTTTTATAAGTCATTCATTTAGTATAATTGAATTAATTTACTATATATTTCATTTTTAACTCATTATTTTATTGCACATAAATTATTTCTCTTTTTTAAATTTGTTTTTGTTGTATATTTTGTTCATATTCACTCATATTATTTATAATCTAAATATTAAGATTGCTAAATAATATAAATATGAGATGATATATTTTATTTTTATTATAAAATATTATAAAGAAATTATGTGAAAGTAGAGTAATACCAACAATGTATTATTTCTTTTGTAGTAAGAATTATTGGGACAATGTTCAAAGAACTTAGTTGATATTAAGTTATTAGATACCAAAATTATATTTTCAAATAAAAATTATATTTTCAAATAAAAATTATAATTTTTGTTAAATTATTATTAAATATTTAATTCTTCATAATATTATGAAAATATTTTTTATTTTTTATTTTTTATTCTCTTTCTTATCCTTATTTCTTTTTTATCCTTTTTATTATATATTTATATAATTAAGTTACTGATAATAAAATTTAAAATAAAAAAAAATAGTTTATTTATTTTTTAAATCTTATTTTTATACATCAAATAATATATTTTAATATATGAATAAATTATTGTATTTACAAAAAATTATTATTTTTTATTGAATACTGACCCATAGAGCTCAAAAACTAATGTGATACTATGCAAATGTTTTCTTACGTGTATTGTTCATATCATGCCTTCATAATCTGATCCTCTCGCAATACACTTGCAAGTTATTAAATGAAAATTATTTCCATTTTGTTAAATATCCTTTAAAATTAATATACAAGAATGAAGAAAAATCAATTAAATTGCTTTGTTAAGAGAGATAAGTTATAATTTATTAATATATGTTTATTAAAATTTGACTAATAAGTAGATTTATTGAATATTTATTTAGGCAATAGGGATAATATTTAAAAAATAATAATAAATATAATTTTGACTTCCTAAAATGTTAGATAAATATGAATAATTTTTTAATATCACTTAATAATTAATTGAGGGAGTATTTAACTATAATTGTTCATTTTTAATAAATAAAATTAAATAATATCAATTTAATAATTTTTAAAATTATCATATCATGCTGATTATTTTGAATTTTTTGGTTATCATTAAATTCATGGGATATTTCAACAATCTAAATATGTGGTCATAGTTACAATGGTACATTTGCTAGAACATACATGTGCTACAATTTTCATTTGTTAGTATAAGACAAAATTTTGAAAAAAAATGATGTAATTTGTATTTTTTTTAAGGAACAAATTATTGATTAATTCTAAATTTCATTCTTTTATTTACTTATGTCTTAAATTTGAAATGCAAAGTATATCTGTTTACTTCAATAGTTTTATTAAATTATTTAATTTTTGCTGACATTTTGTGTAAAATCACAATATTATTATAATGTAGTTTATCTTATCAAATATTTGTATGTATAATTCTTATTACATGGTGTTAGACATATACTATGTCTTCTAACTTCAATTTATGACTATTCATTGTCATATGATTAAAGTGCTACTATCCTTACCATACAAAAATTCCTCATTATTGCAAATCAGTATATAGGAAAGGTGTAAAGTTTCTAGTTATTGGAGTTAAGTTTTTTAGAACAAGACCTGTTGATTAAGTTGCAAGATACCTAATTTTGTATTTTTTTTCAATTATACTTAATTTAATACAATATAAGTGGTTCAAAAGTTATTTGTATTGTCATATTAAGACAACTTGTGTTAAATTATCAATAAGAGGTTATATTGGAGATTTGTTTTCATTGAAAATATAATAATGGTACTAAATTTTCTACATAGCAATTTTATATTGAAAATTATGGTATGGAAAATAGTCAAGATTATTTTTAAATGAGACATATATTACTATTTGATATTCATCCAAAAATTTAATCAAATTCTATCTCTCCACTCTTCTCTATTGATAACAAGAGTAATAATGGAAGATAAAAAGAATGATATATTTGATGAGCAATTTGAAATTAAACAATTGATTAATGTTGACATAGTAGATAAATGTGAAATGCATTAGCAATGTGCATTGTTCAACTTATATGCTTTATTATGCATGTTATACATTTGCTAATTGTACAAGCCAAACTTATTCGTGCTCCAAGTGATAGGGGAGATTCTAAAAGAGATCAATTGCAATAACAACTTATGCAAAATTTACTTAAAATTGATAAATGTCACGATATGTTATATGACTCCTCCTGCTTTTCTTCAATTATGTGAGAAAATAAGATTAACTAATAAGGTGATGGATTTTACACATGTTATAGTAGAAAAGCAAGTAGCTAAATTTCTACACATTTTAGCTCATAATATAAAAAATACAATTGTATCCTTTTTCTTTTATCGATTAAGAGAAACAATTAATCGTCCTTTTCATAATATTTTATGAGCTATTATCTCAGTGGAGGATGAGTATCTACTGCAACCTTTTAAATAAGGAATTTCTCCACAAAGATTTAATAGTAAAAAATTTTATCTTTATTTCAAAGTAAGATAACAATGCATATAAGTTTAGATGCTTGATGTGTATGAATAATTTTAATGTGTCATTCACATTCACATAATCAAGTCTATAATAATTAAATATAGGATTGTGTTATAACTATAGATGAGACACATATAAAGGTGAAAGTACCAACAAAAGATGCCCCTCACTTTTAAGAAAAGAAAAACTTCCTAACCTAAAATATGTTAATTGCTTGCACTTTTAACATGAAATTCATATATATATTGGCTGATTTAGGAAGGAATTGCATCTAATTCTAGAATTTTGAAGCATGTCTTAACTAAAAAAGGAAATAAACTCAAAATTCCTAGAGGTAAATAAACAAATTAAATTGGTCCTCACTAAAGAAGGAGAAGCACACAATATTTATGTTACTTCATATTAATTATGATGTATGACATATATTCATATATTTCTTATATTTACTAGGTAAATATTACCTAAAAGATACAAGATATCTATTGAAGGGTGGACTTTTTACACTATATGGAGGTGTACATTACCATATAAAGGAGTACTCAGTGTGCAGTCCATAAAATGCAAAACAAAATTTTTAATCATTAACACGCTTCATTAAGAACTATCATTAAAAGAGCCTTTAGAGTTATATAAAAAAGATTTTCAATCATAGCTAGTAGCACAAAGTCGTATTATTCATTTAAAACTATGACCGATATTACTATTGCTTATTGTATATTACATAACTTCCTTATAGACATTAATTCTGATGAACGTTTGATTGAGTAAGTGGACCATGAGCTACTTTATAATGTCACAAATGATCTTAGAGACCATAATGCATAGAACACAAAGGAGGATTATAGACAAGGATTCCTTTTGAGAGAAAGTATAGCAACTTGCATGTGGAATGATTATCAAGAGAGTTTATCATGAATTTATTTTGTATGCTATGTAATAATATGTATTGTATTATTTTTTGATGAACTTGATGTTATACCTTAAGTTATATACAATTGTGTTTTTCATATAAGTGTTATGCCGTATGTGACATGTTATGACTAGACATATTTATATTATACAGGACATTGAATATATTGCTTATGCTAAAAAAGTATTTAAGTATGTTTATCTGTAATTAAATTACTTTATTAAGGACTATATATATCATTAACATGTCATTTAACTTAATTATTAATTTCTCATTTTTTACTTATGTATTAATACTAGTTTATGTGATAATTTGCAGATTAAATCATATTTAATAACAAAAGATCAAAGAAAGGATAGACTTTCTCTAAACATAACTTATGTTGGACATCGAAGATGGATACTATATTATTAGATGCTTTGTTTAAGAAAGTTCATAAGAGGAATAAACCAAATAGTACTTTTACGTCTTTAGCATATGTTACTGTGATAAAGACATTAAAACCAGTGATAGAACCCTTCTTCCAAAAGTAATATATCAAGAACAAAAAAAAAAACTTTGAAGTCGATCTTCAACAAATGTTATGATCTATTTCACATGTGGAGTGAAATTGGATGGAATCCTATAACATAAATGTTTGAAACAAAGTAGAAAGTTTGGAGAGAGATCTTAAAGATAATTATTTATGTGTAAGTATTGCAAAATAATAAGGAATTTTTACTTTCAATATGTTCTTTTAAGTGTGTTGATTTTAGAATTATTTCCAATGTATAAACATCACTGACCATAATTACAACACATAGAAGAAACTTGAAGCATAAAAATGGAAGAGAACCTTAATATACAACTATGATAAACTACAGGATCTATTTAGCAAAGATAGAATGATTAGTTCTCGAGTTAAGAGTGCAAGAAACAAAGTTCAGCACTAGGAAAGGAAAATTTTTGACTTAAATGACTATTTTGATGGTATATTTGATTCTAATTTCCATTAGGAAAATGAAGCCATAAACTCTACACGTAACATGGATGCCTATAATCTTATAAGTGGTAATTCCAATCCATCTCGAGGAAATCAATCTCAGGGAACAATATCTTTTAAGGGCACGAAAAAGAAAAGTAGCAATGATTGATTTGGTTAAAAAATATGAAAAAAAATGTATCTGGGAATAAATAACTTAATTGAGGTGATGTGAGAAGGAATTATATTAGTCAGCAAACAAATTAAAATAGCTGAGAGAGGTCTTGCAATTTTTGAAAGAAGTAAAGCTCAACATGATAGCCCTCCAGATGTATAGAGTGAGTTGGACAATATAGGAGAGATATAAGAACTTCGATTTCAGTGTTATCATTTCTTATGTGAAAATGAGAATGTCAAGCAACAATTTTTTAATGTGTCATAGAAGATATGTTGGAATGTCTTGCATCAACTCATTAAGGATATAGAAATCTTCTAAAATGATTTCATATATGTTATGGGCTTTTCCAAGTACGTATGTCACTAATTCATGGTAGGAATTTTTATGCTTATGATAAATGGTAGGATACATGTAACATAAACAATGTCTTATACTTACTACATTAGTTCAAGTTATAAGATTGATTAGTTTAGTATTTGTATCTATAAAAAATGATTGAAGAACCAATTAGTTCAATATCTCTATAATTACTGTAATAATTGCATCCATAATTGATGTCTAAGTTTTGTTATTCTATTGAGAATTAGTTTACTGCTAAGTGCTAACTAATACTTGGAGTTCACATACAATTTGGTATATATGTCACTTATGAAAGGCTTTCATGTTGTTACACATCAAATAATTGAACGCTTCAATGGCTAGTTACCTTGTTATATAGGTTTTAGAAATGGTAACTATGCTTTCTGTTATAGTGATAATGTTGTGGAAGGGCACATTACTTCAAATATTGTTGCTTCATTATTTGTTCATATGGTGTAATGTGTATTGTAGATTTTGAAATCACCATAATATTGGATTATTGTAGTTTTGGTTCTTTGTTTGTAGCAAATTAAGCACTTTATCCAAACCAATGGTTAACTGGCAATATATTAATGCTATGTTTTGTAATCTAACATGGCTGAATATGTTGGTTACGAAACACAACTTAAAATAAAAAGGAAAAGTGAATAGATGGTTTTCATTTTTTTACGTTTTTTGTTAGAAAAAATTTATTTTTTATTTAAGTTTTTTCAATGAAACTATTTCGAATAAAACTGTAATAATTTTTTTATTTTTTTTACTTGAATTTGATGCATCTCTTAAGAAATGTATTTAGTAAATTTTAGACAAATTTTTCATTTTAAATTATAAGTTTAAATTAAAAAAGAAGTTTTAAAATAAAATTTATACATTTATCTTTTCAAAATTGATAAAAAATTTATGGTAAGAAATGGAGAGATGTAAATCTTACTAATTGTACAAACTCATTTTATTGAATGAGTTTGATGTATTGATAATATAATTAAATTTGTATTTTATGTAATTAGAGGATTGTAGTCCTTTTATTATAATAAATTTTATTTCTTACTAATTTTATCTTTATCCAACTAAAATTAAATAACTTCTCTCTCATTTTCTCTCTAACTAAACACAACTCAAAGGAAAATAACTTTTTTCCCATTTTCTTTTTCTCGTATTTTCTCCCCAACCAAACATACTTAAAGAAAATAATTTCTCTCCTCTTTTCTTTTTTTTCTCATTTCTTTCTCTCCTCTTTTCTCCTACAACTAAACAAACATAAGAGAAATTGTATGATTTCATGAAAAACAATTGCAATGTTTTTTTTACAAAACTTGTAATAGTATGCAACTTTCTCAAGAAAACTGGTAAATCTTTCTAATGATAAATATAAGTAAAATAAAAAAATTATAAAAATTGATTAATGATGATAAATGGTAATTAATAATAGTAGATAATGATGGGTACTAATTAATAATGATAAATAGTAATAAATAATTATCAATGAATAGTTTCAAATAATAATTAATAGTTATGGATGGAAATTGACAATAGTTAATAAATAATGAGTAGTAATAAGTATTAATAAATAGTGACAAATAATAACAAGTATTCATCAACGAGTAATGATAAATAATAACTAATAATTATGGATGAAAATTAACAATAGTTAACAAATAATGAATAGTTACGAGCATTAGTTAATGATGATAAGTAGGGATAAGTGATGATCAATGATTTAGATAATGATATATAATGATCAATGATAATAAGTGAGAATGGACAGTAATTAACAATAATATATAAGGATTGATAGTCCATAAATCACATATACAAAGAAGCAAACTTTCTAGCAGATTTTTTGGAAAAAAATGTTGACAGTGGATGTAATTGGTGTAATATTTTGCAATCCCCTCCCAAGAGAGCTCATCTTTTTCTTTTGTATGATTCAGCGAGTAATCATCTACCTAAACTTATTCTTGTAACTTAACTTCTCTTGTTCTTTAATGCATTTCCTTTCCCACTAAAAAAAAGAAATGAGATGAAGTAATAATGATACTACAATTTTAATGAAAATGTGAATAAAAATCTTTTTATATCACTAAATTATTCATATATTATGGATATGTAAGAAATCTATATCCTCTATAAGAATATTTTGTAAAAATAATGGATTAAATATATTTTCAAAAAAATGACCATTTTTAAATAGATTTTTCTTGATTTTGAATAAGCACGAGAATCTAATATTCTTTTAAATATTTTTAAAAATATAAAAAGGATGTTACATACTAAATATCACCTTTAAATCTTATGAAATTTTTTTACTGAAAGTTGTAGCTTTTATATACAAAGTAGAAAATTTTTTAATATAACTGTGACAGTCCATTTATACTTATTGCACACAAAATCAATTTCCGCTTGTAAATTTTAATTTAAAAAAAAAAAGGTTATAGAAGTTTTTATAAAAACTTACAAATTTTAAAATTCTGATAAAAATTCACAAAATTTCTTATAAATATAACAATAAATATAATTAAAATAAGAAGCGATGCGAAGGAATCAATTTTTTGCAATTTTGAATGCGATTTTGTGTCTAATATTCCCCAAACTGACCCAATCCTTATTTTCATAAAAAAATAGAAAGCTAAAAAATAATGTCCAAGAAATTTGGAGAAAATTATTAACCATTTCAGGATTTTCCAACTCATTTTAGTCTTTATAAACGGCTTTATTTTGCACAAATCTCACTTCTCAACTTGCCCAATTCTTATTATATTAACTAAATGCTGGAAGGCGAAAAAGAGTTGGGATAAAATTCAAATACCCATCCAACCTTGCCTTTATACCGAAGAATATGCCAAAATATTTGATTTTCATATTAGTTTTTATATCCAAAACAGTCCAGTCCTGAAGCAATTGACATTTCTGAATTCAAAATGAATTTTCTGCAAAATTTTTGCCTCCAAATTACGCAGCTCATGTTGTCCAAAAAACTGGGCAGGGTATTGAAGAGACTACAGAAACACCAAACACCACCGTTGCTCGTGGTTTGGCAAAATCATAGGTTACTGATTTTTCACGTCAATGCATACTCATTGATTCAACAATACATTAAAAAAAATCCAAAACCCATGTCTCATTGTACATTATTGATTCAGGCAGTAAAGAAGCACCATGTATATATGCAGATTTCCAGGGACATACAAGAGGCTTTACAGAGATTTTTATAAAAGAAATATGCTTACACACACTCACAATGATTCCAACTTGTAGACAGATATTTACTCAAAACAAAGAAATTTGCAAAATATAATGTACAATTCACATACATATGCATAAAACAGGAATGGAAAATGAAACACACTTCTAGTGCTTCTCACGTGCATCGACAGCATATTGCATAAAATAGCACACAAGCGCTCCGCGCACTACATTGAGGTTAATCTATAAGGAAGCGCGCACGCACACAAACAAGAAATTCTATATTTCAAAAAAATCAAATTGATAGAGAATTCCGTTATATTTTACCCATCACGCCATTTATATATTTCATATTTTCATATGAAATTGCAAAAACAAAGGCAAGACAGACACATATCCCAAATATATAAAGGCACAATCACATCATATACACTTTCTCAAGAAAAATTTATGCACATGAAACTTAAATTTGGTGGATTCATATATGAATTCCATTCATTAAATTAGTTATGAAATACAATTACTTGAGCTCTAATACTAATCAAAAGAAAAAATTAAAAATTTTATATTCTCCTAATCATATATTTTATAACATGACATAATTTAATAGTAGAACAATTTATAAAATTGGATAAAAAATTGTTAATCATTCGATCTATCTTTAGATTAAACCCCAATTTGTGCCTTTTATATAACCTAGGATAATAGGGATGAAAATAAGTTAGGTTAAGTTAGGCTTTACTTAAAATAAGCCAAGTCTATATGAAAAAAAAAAGCTTAGCCTAACTTATTAATCTATGGTAGACTTAAAATTTGGCCTAAATTGGTTCATAAATAATTTTTTCAAGGCTTAACCCAATTTGTTAGCCTACATAGACCTATTAATAATTAGTAAATATTTTTTTAAAATTATTATTAAAAGCAGAATAAAATTGAGTTAAATTAACTTTTGATACAATCAAGCATAATTTAACTAATATAAAAAGTTGTTTAAGCTTAAACTAATAATAATATTTTAATTTCAACTTGCCTTGACTAATTAAAAAATGTAAAGTTCAAATTTTAGCTTAATTCAAACTTGATTTAGTGCTAAGATAAATGTAAATATTACAATAATAATTTTAAATTAATTATTTAAGTAATTTCAATATAAGTTAAAATTAAGAGATTGGAAACATGTTAAAAATTTTCATGTATTTTTAAAACATATATAAAATATTTTTTCAAATATTATATATAATTTAATATATAAAAATACAAGTTGACCTAATAAGCTAGGCTTTAAAAATTAAGGCTTAATCTATTTTGTAAAATGAGCAAAAAGTTGGATTAAGCCTATTCTATTTTACAAATAAATTAAGTTAGATTAGATTGAAAATAAGTTAGGCATGTGGCCTACTCCTAGGAATGGCAAAACATACCCGAATCCATCGAGTCTCCTCTGGTCCGACCCGTTGTAACCTGAAAATTCAGACCCATTTGAAACCCAAGCTAAATCGAGTCATTTCCAGGTCTAGAACTGCAAAAAATTTGGATTTACGGGTCATTGAGAAACAAATCATAGGATTTCCATTTCCAAATCTTTGAAGTAAGAACGAGATTTGACATAGATCTAATTTTCCCATTACATATGTCGAACAGAGAGAAGAAACAAGAGACGAATTTATACCATTGTTGTTGTCATTAATTTTAGGCCCTCATCATTGCTGGAGATCTAGAAGCTTTCTCCATCAATGCTGATCTCAAGTGTTCCTTCATCGCCATTAGAGATCTCAAATTTAAAGCTTCCTTTGTTATCGATAATTTTGGATGTTCTTCGCTGATGCCTGGGTTCCTGTAGTTTCATTGACTTTGTCTCTTTCATGCCTCCCTCTAGGATTTCAACACCACACTGATCCGGATTGATGGTGAAATGATAAAAGATTTAAAGTGGGAGACTTATAGATGATACAATGGTAGTGTGCTAATTATGCACCAGGTTGCTCAATATCACCATTAAGTTCTTATGGTGGATCATGGGAATAGAAGCAGTTGTCGAGGAGAACTGAGAAAAAGGACGCGACAATGTTGAAGAACCACACCAGTGCTACCAGAGGTGCCACAAATGCATTGATCACAAGAAGCTTCCAGATTTATTCCAAGCAATACGTATTCTCTCTCTTGACAAAATAGAAGGGATTTAAGTTCGGGTTTAATGGGTATATTTCAGATTTAGCAGGATTGAGCCCAAGGTTATCCATTGGGTATGAGTTCATATCAGATCGAGTCCATCATATCTATTTATTTTAGAGTTCGATTCGATTCGGTTCCGATTCGGGTAGATCCAAACCCACTTTTTTGCCATCCCTACCTACTCCTACCCCTAACCTAAAATAGCAAAAAGAAAGAAAATTGGTGTAGAGGATTCACTTCCTCTATCAAAACCCTATTGCATGTTCTCTTTATGAAGAGAGAAATTCTTTTCTATACTCAAATGAGGAAACTGCAATCTCATAAGATTTTTAAATGTAAGGAGCTCTTATTAAAATTAATTAGGTTAGGTTATGAATTCTACTCATTATATAATTTATGCCCAATCAATTTACATTAAACCTAAGTATCACAATACTCATAATTTAATAGTCACTTGAATTTAGGCATTAAATAATATTAATATTATATAATTTATTTATAAATTAATGTGAGGTCTAAAATAATAAAATCCCCTGCATATTATACATCAATAAATAAACAAAATACTAGATTTCAATACATAAACAACATGATAAAACCAAAATAATTGCTCATTAGCTTAAATATCACTGTAAAATTTGTGGCCACTACCTGCCACATTGAGAAATTTCTAATACTTCACTAGAGAAAAACAATTTGAATATATCTAACGTAAAGATAACCTTTCTCACTTGAAAGAAAGTGTTAAAATAAGGGGGGGGGGGGGGGAGGAAAGATCAACCATCTTAAAAGATAATTAAAAAGAAAGACCATGTAGCAGCGGGCTTATATCAACGACACATGCAACGACGAATTTTTTTCTCAAAGGGAATCGCCGTTAAAACATATGTAAAAAATGTGGAAGAGGCAAAAGTGAGAAATGGATAAGTACCATTTGAATGCCAAAAATTTTCTGATTGGCTTGACGCTCGACTAATTAAAAGGTCGGGCGAGTTTAAAAAACATAGGATTTAAATTTTTTCTTAAGATCTAATTATTATTTGGCTTTTTCATAGTCTAATTGATATTCAAATTAAATTCAGATTATAATATAATTATATGAATTGAGTTGATCTATTCCAATCGAATTATATAAATTTATTTTTACAAAAGTAAATATATATTATATAAAATTTGATGGGCATTTTAGGATAAAGGAACTATTTGACATAACTAAATTTTTTTAGTATGTTCGAATATTTTATTATTTATTTAAGTGCATTTTTATATAAAATTAATTTTTATTTAAAATAAAAATAAATATAATCAAAATTTTACATTAAGTCTTACACAAGGTATACTTTTAATCAAATTGAATTAATTTCTTTAAAAAAAAATAAATGGGTCAGTTAAGCTCAAGTCAATGTATTTCAAGTAATTATGCACTAAAAGCTCAACACGAAACTCATCTCAAGTAATTACCTAAAACCATTACAAAAGAACCACCCTTTTTTTTTTTCTTTTTAAGAGCGGCGAGAATGCTGGGTATCACATTTAATATTGTACATTATAAAAACTTATAAAATAAATATCATAAAGTATATTATCTCATTACCCTTATACTATCAACACTTATTTTATATAATGTATTAAATAAGACATAAATACCTAACCAATGGCAGGCCAAACTCATGGGAGCTTGAATAAATAAAGACACTGAATTTCAAAAATTTTTAAAATATATTAAATAATGTTATATATACATTCACTAAATTTTAGAATTTAAATCTATTAAAATATAATAAAATTGAGTGATAAATCACACCTTATTTCTAATTTTGAGTCAATTGTAAAAATTGCATGTAGTTTTATATTTAATATTTTTCAGATAATATTTATACAACGAAGAATCTATTATCAATTATTGATATTTTTCCTTTTTTTAATTATTCTAAAAGAATTAACCTGCGAATATCGTTAAAATAAATGTCATTTAAAATAAATCTGTTTGTCAAAAAAAAATCTGTTAATGACAGAACTTTTTATATATGCAGTAAGTAAAGTAAGATTAAATAAACCAAACTAAGCAAGCATAAAGTAACCTTTTTAGTCTTTTAAATAATTTGATCATGTTGACATAAATATATTTTTTAATGATATTAATAATTAATTGATCATTCAACAATTATAAATATGAAATTTCTTCCAAAAAAATCATAATATATAACTTTTATCTTATATTTTTATTCTTAAATTAATATTAATGAATTGATGCTGTTATAATCAAAAGTTAAGGATAATGATTTGACAAATATTAAGATATTTGCAACTTTTTACAAAGGTTGAACACAAAATTTGTAATTTTGATATGAAATTTTGTAATATTTTCATAAAATTTACAATTTTATGTAGCTTTTGTATGTAATAAAGACACCAAATATTACTAGTGCCCTCAATGATATAATGGCACTTGACATCATTTTAGTGAAATTTACTTCATCATGCGTGTAATTCATGGTTCAAACCCAATCCAACATCTTGTTTGTGTGAATTAAAAAAATTAATTATATAAAAATTAAGTAATTTATCACTTCTATTATTAAAGAAATAAAAATTAATTATAATTCCATCGGTCAATGTTGCATAATTTTTTTAACTTTTCTTTTATATAAAAATTTCTTTTAATGAAATAAGTTTTGAAAAATATAAAAAATTTCATGAAATTACAAAAATTCGTATCAATATAATTTCTTTTATACTTACCAAATCATAATTCTAATTTAAGTATTAAACACATAAATTTGAACTTATTCACCTTAAGTTTGAGAAGTTTGTATATACTTCAATCATAATATATATTGTTAATCTTATACAACAAATAAAAGTCAGTTATTTGTCCCCATTCTTAGTAGTTTAGTACCATCCGATATTATTTCAAAGATTTTACTCTTCTCATATTGTGAGTTTAAACTTTTGATCTTATATATATTAAGTAAATTATTGAAAATATACAAAGTACAACATTTTTTAAAAGTGTTCACCAAACCAAAATACCATGATAGTACAATTCAAATCTATTGGCAAAATACTTTGATTCCACAATTTAGATCTCCGACAAAATTCTCAAATTTATTTAATTAATTTTAATATATATTCCAATTTGGTTTATTAGTTTCTTTGTAACGATATAATGAAGCTGAAAAATCAGATTGAGACTAGGGCAAGCATAGTATCGTTTTGAACTCTGAATCAACAAGCAATTATGTTAATCAAGTAAGTTTTGTGAATATGAGAGTTATATTTGATCATTCAATAATTTATTTCAAAAAACCTTAAGTTTTGTTCCAATGATATTGGTCATAACTGTACCTACAAACCCCCGGATGAAGAAGGTTCTCGTTGTAGTATCCATTGTATTTTTACCCAAGCCTTCACTTAGTGTTTTTATGCCTTCGTTAATAAAATATGCTTATTAAAGTATGGATGTTACAATTTTCATCATGGATGACAAGATATCATATAGGTTGGTTCTACTTTTTGAAAAAGGATTTACTGCTAACATTTTGTACAAATTATAAAAGAGCAATATATGATCATGCTCAATTATATTCATACTTTTAATTTCTAAAAATATATATTTATATATTTTTTTATTTTTTTAGAACAAAAGAAGTAAACATATATTAAAATTTTAAAAATAAGGTGAGTTTAGATGAAGAAAAAAGTTGATATATATTTTTAAAATGGATAAATTACACTTACTTCTTTTGAGATTTAGTATATTATATTCACAGTTTTCTTTATTTTTTAAAAATATGCAATGACTTTTTTTAATATATACCCACTTTCCTTCTTTTTTATTTTAAACATACCAGAATCACTTTACTTGATTTTGAAAAATAAGGGAGATAAGTATATATTTTTAAAAGACAATGGAATGTGAATATAATTAATTTTTTAAGGTGGGTGTAATTTGCCTTTTGAAAAATTAAAAACATTCTAGGATAATATAATAATCCTCTATCAATTTTTTTTTTTACTTTATAAAAAAATATGCGTGAATTTGTAGAAAAATATAATGTAATATAATATTTTTAAGATTGTTGAAGTGGCCTTATGCAATGTCAAGTATGGCTTAGCTAGCCAACCCCTTGCCAGGACGCGCCTGTAGCTCAGTGGATAGAGCGTCTGTTTCCTAAGCAGAAAGTCGTAGGTTCGACCCCTATCTGGCGCGAAAAGAAATCGAGGTCCTTTTGACGCGCCAATGCTGACGCGCCAATGCGTGAAGCATGTCTTTCGCTTAGATTTGGATGAATTTAAACAAAATTTACTCTTCATTGCCAAATACTTGTGGGGATTATTAGCAACGAGGAGCATCGAAACAAAACAAGAGAAATGGATACCCAAAGAGGAAAAAAGAGGAAACTTCATCAAGTTTCAGGTTGCCTTTAATGAGGGTCTGGATGGGGGAATGAGTTAACATTTCATATTTATTCGATGTATAGCATACACTAAAATCGGTTTTTCTACCATAAATTTTTTTATAGAATCATGCACGCTATTAAATTTATAATTTTTAATAAAATTATGTAATTATGGAGAATGTTACGATGCCTCTACAAGTTTCAAACCTTGAATAATGTAACATAATCACATTCATTCGATTAGATTATTCAAAGGTACAAGTTTGAGGTATAAAGGTGCAAGTTTTTTTTTTATAAAATTTTGTAACTCTTTTAATGAAATCTTACAACAAAAACAATCATATTTATAACACAAACATTTAAGTGCTCTATAAAAAAATTGCAAGATTTTATTAAAAATTCACATAGACTTAAGTCAAAAAGAGACTACTAACGCAAATCTCCACATTATTTTATTACAAAAATTTACGTCTAAATTACTAATGCCTAATTTGCTAATAGTTTTCTTTTATTATTATTGTTATTATTATTACGTCGTGACTTTGATTTTACATCCTAATTGATGTGCATTTTGTTGCTTTATGATGGGTTTAAAAGTTAAGAGAGAAGGGGAGAGGGAGACAACAAGAGAGAAAATGGTATGGGAAAGAAGGAAAATAGATGATTAAGTTACAATTTTTCCTTTTTTTATTTGAATATTTAGAAAATCTCTCAAAAATTTTCAAATTGAAAGAGTACAAATTGGAGAGGTATAAAAATACTAGAGTTAGAAGATGTAGAAGAACTTTGGAATATTTATCATAATCCTATTTCTTTCCATGAAGTTTTTGTTTGTTTTGTCATTTTCATTGGGAAACCACATTTTTCTATGTATAAGTAAATGAGTAATATGTTATATGTATACTATAATTAAAACATTATGATACCTAATGTATGTTAGCAAGGGAAAACAACACTCTTAGGGAAAAACAATTTCCTCTTTAAAATAAAGGGTGTTATTTTTCTCCACACCATTTATATTGAACATTGAATGAATTAAATATTTTACATCATTTTAATATTTTATAATTATATTTTTAAGAAAATGAACTTAAAACTCCAATGGTATATTTAGAAGTTAGAAGGAAAAGAGAAAACAATAAAAAAAGAATGAGATAAAAGAAGGGAGGGAAATGAATGTTAAGTTATAATTTCCTCTCTCCTTATTTTGATATTTAGAAAATCTTCTAAATACCCCTATATTGAAAAAGCACAAGAAGGCTAGTATTAAAAGATGTTGAAGGTTTTTGGAGAATTAATCATAATTTTCATCCCTTTTTCCTCTTTCACTTGAAACTCCTAAACAAGGAAAAGGTTATTCAATGGCCCTCATTTTCCTCTTCCCCCTTTCCATTCTTCCCCACCTAAACATACTATAAAATAAGGGAAAGATGATTGTAAGACTATACAATAAGCTTCTTTTAAGTTCTGTTTTATTAATTTTTTAATGTGCACAATAAGCATGGCTACCGAGTAATGAGAATGTTCCTTAAACCGAGAGTCAATCAATGCAATGGGCGTTTGATTTTGTTTTAAATGGGCAACAAATTATAACGGTCACGAAGGTGGGTCCTTATAAAAACAGAGGAATTTTTTTAACTATACTGTGCCCATGTACATGCGGGTTACTTGTCATAATCTTCATTATTATTCATTAATCATTATGAATATGATGTATCCATTTTATCGTAAACTTGAAACTCACGTAGAATGAACGAACGCCATTATTAGATTTGTTGAACTTCGATTCCTCCGTTTTGCAGCCTTTCCATCTCTCTGTTTCCCCAGTCATGAGCCCCACTGCCTTATACTTCTCCTTTTATGGCCATTACCTCTCTTCTCTTTCACATTTCATCACTAAAAATGCCCATCTCATATCCCCTTTTTATTCTCTGTTGCCTTTGTGTGTGGGGCTACAACTACATGCACAATTAAGAATATCTCGTCTTTTAGATTTTTGTTCCCCCTATTGTTTGGTCATGAATGATGTTATAATGATGTAATGTCTTGTGTTTCTACTTGCTTAGGTTGGTGCCCATTTTGATTTCCTAACAATTAAGGTCACACCCTTTTATTTGCCTGACAAATGTGAGTTGTAAGCCCAGTTGCCTTCAGAAGAATACATAATTTTTCTAGGAATGCTAACAGGGTGACTGTGACAGGATACAGCCGATTATTTGGCGGTGGAATCTACTATACCTGATCCAATTATTTCTCCCCTCTTGGTCTTGTGCTGGTTATGACTTTGAAAATATATTAAAAAAAAAGGAAAATTAATATGGTTGCAGAAGGATGTTGTTTAACATAGGCCTTCAGCTGAACTTTTCTGACAGAATAAATGTTGTTACATGCTTGTAATTTCACATAGTACCCATAGTAGAAGAATAATAACAAACAAGTTTCTTCTCAAAATGTACCCAAAGAAATTCGGATTTTAAATGACCACCTTTTTCATCTAATGAGATCAGAAAATCAGCAAAAAGTAAGCCTTTTGGGTTCTATCTAGAATAGAAGACACTTCTTCCTTGGATATTAAACTATTCTAGTTGCACTTGTATTTCAATCTAAAACATTTTCATGGATCTAATTATACACAAAATATTCAAACACGAGAACAAGGAAATAAAACACTAGAAAAATTTGACCTCTCAGCATTTGAGTTTGTCGTCTTTGGCAATGGAATTCTTGCAGTGAGCAATTGCAGCTTGAATGGCAGCCTGCAACTCTTCCATAGTACTGTCAGTGGCAGGAGGAAAAGTTGAAGTTGCCAAAGCAAGTCCACTATTAGTTGGTGAGGTCCTCATTGATGCCGGAGCTGAATACTCTTCTCTCCCTCCTCTCAACTCAGGCTCACTCCATGGACCCAAATTGCCCGAATATGAATATGGCAGTCCATGAAATCCAGGCTTCTCCCTTCGCCCTCTAGATAACATTCTCAAGTACCTCTTTATCACATGCTTCACATCAAATCGCTTTTGCTCTTCTTTCTCTTCTTTATCTCTAACTTCACTTCCTTTACGCCGGCCTTTGAATAATGAGAAAGACTTGGACTTATTGCTTACTTGCTTTGTCTCTTCTCGGCTATCACTGGTGATGTTGCTGCTGTCGTTGATGGATTTTTCATCTAACAAATCCCTTCTAGGAAGGGTGAAGCTGTCCAAGGAAGGGCGAGGCGATGATGTGGGCAGATGAGAAAGGAGGTGGAGAGGAAGCAAGTGCCCGTGGAAGAAAATGTCATCTGCAGGAGATAAATCAAGTGCATAAGAGGGCGGAGTTCTGGATTTATCAGGAGGAAATGGGGCGGAGGAATCAGAGTGGAAGGAAAATGTGAAGGAAAATTCATGAGAAGGAGAAGGAGAAGAAGATTCTGAAGCAGGGGATGTTGCTACTTGTCCCTCTTTAAATTCTTGCTTTAGAAAGTAAGATCCTTCTGCTTTCTTTTCGACATCATTTTCACTGTTGTTGAGTTGCTGATGACTTTCCATAACGGTATGATTGCTGGTCTGAAAATTTTCCATCCTTTTTCTCTGGTAGCGGAGGGAGCTCCACTATGTTCTTCTTTTGTTGTGTGGATGTAGGTTAAACAAAGCTCTGGGAAGCCAGAAGGATAAAGCAAGACAAAAGCAGGTAAATATAGAAATGGAGAGAGAAATGAAGTCTTTGTAAAACAGCGGTTGTAATAAAATAATTACATGCAGTTGAATGCACAATTATAGATATTACAGATTATGTGAAAGAACAGATTTTCTTATTTGAAAAACAAAAAATAATGCCTGCAGAATGAATGAAAAAGTAAGAATTGCAGTGGGGTGGGTCCTTGTGAAATCTAACAAGGCAATTTTGGAGGTAACAAAGATCCAAACCGGGCCACTAAGAGAAGATGGGATTGGGATGGCGGGTTTCGAAGTCTTAGAAATATGTCTCCGTTTTGAAATTGTTTCTAGTGGAGAGACGGTCCCCGGAGAAGAAATTTGCATGTGCTAATAAGAACAAAGCCCCATTGGATTCTTTGAAATTATCTGCTTCTTTCATCGTCATTAGGTTGTCTGTGCGCACTAAACATCATGTTGCAGTGTTCACACCTTAAGCATATGTAAATACAAGGTTGCTTGGATCTTTCTTGTCCAACTAAACTACAGAGACCTTCGTTTTTATCCAAATGAAATCACTAACAATCTTAATATTGCTTCAGTATAAATGCAAATAATTTGTTTGGTTAGAGGTCCATCATCATAGTGAAGCCAAAGTAAACAAGAGACTTTACTGCCAAAGACACGGAAAGAGAGAAAAAACATACAGTTCGGTTGAGAATGGGATAGTGGTGGACCCACACACACGTGTAGAAAGGGGTGGTCCATCCAGCACAATGGAATTTTGTACGCATTGTTATTGTTAATCATGGATGTATAATTAATTTGGTTGGAATCACTCCACTCACCACTCAATTTAGTCATTTTAAAATTTTCTTCTTTCTTTTTCAAGACAGGAGAGAAAGAAAATGCCACATAAAACAAACACATGACACTCCAGCAACACACGGCCAGGTACTTTTCTGGGTGGGGAAACCCTTTTTCCTTTTTCGCCTCTGATATCAACCATTCAATATCTTATTCCTCCTTGTCCCAAGTCCAAACAGCCAACAACAACAAAAAATTGGAGCACACCATTACTTTACAGCCACTTTTCTCTCTCCCTCTTTTTGTTTTTGTTTTGTTTCAAGTTGCTAGAAAGAAGGTGCCTTCACAAATCTCGTTCATCACACGAATAATGGAAAGTTACTGCTTAACATTGGTACCAGAGGTAATTGTTGCGTACCCAAGAAAAGAAACATAAGGGCTAATTTGATTAACGTTGAATTTCAACAGGAACGCCTCTGTTCTAATTTTGCACAAATAGGTAACCAGTTTACACCTAAAACGGCCCTTACATCTTCTGAGCTTCTTACGTATAAAGCGAGGGGCTAAAATATATATTTCTCAGCACATACTTCACTTCCCTAAATGCAAATAGAATATGGAAGTTGGTATTCATCATCTTGGTTTAACTTGCAGAGATCCTTTTGTGTCAAATTCCCTTGTCACTGATGACGAAGTCGAATAACTGAGGAACCAGAGGGTCACCTAATTCATAATTATTTTCACTTTACGATGAAAATGATAAGGCTGCCATCTAAAGACAACCTATAAAAATGAAAGCGTAAAACTATACAGTGTTACAAATTTTCATGGGACAATATGCAACTTCATGGAATGCGAATCTGACATTAAAGAACTTTTCATGTACAGACGGAAATGTTACTTCCGAACATAACTGTTACATATGTTATTGCTTGTTTTTGAAAACTCAGCAAAAGCTATGATCAGAATCGAATGCTACAAGAATAAATCACTGAGAAGACATGACACACACGTCTATCCTATTGTGGGATTTATCCCTATAAAGTCTAATTGTCTAACCTCCCTATATAGATTGTATTACAACGAAGGCCACTTTTTAATGTCGATTTCTTGATTTCAAAGGACCCGCATACAAATGAAGGGATCTGATGAAAAGAAAATATAACAAAAGAATGAATTACATCCGGCATGCTGTTGTGCACTCGCACTGCAATATATATATATAATCTAACAGCCTCTCACAACAATTTGGTGATTGCTATTCCACTCCTCCAAGTCAGAAAATTTTGCCAACAAGCAGCCATTGGTAGTCTCCTGATTCTGAAGCTTAGGGAAGGAGAACCCACAGGAGGATTTTCATGTGGAATTCCAAAATGGACCCACCCTAATTCTGAGAAAGCCCCCATGTTAATATAAGGGGTCAACTGCTCGGAAGTATAATCTTCGCCTTGGATTTTACCATCCTCAAAATGCAATTACACAAAAGAATTCATCAATCACTTCCGCTGCTAAGTCCATCTGAAAGGAAAAGAAGGAGGAAAATAAATATGCAGGGACAAGTGACAGAAAGAGTTATAACAGATAATTTAGAAAAAAAAAGTGGTTATGGATATCTCAAGGCAGATATCAAAACAGAGTTATCTCAAAACCTGATGTTCTTTTCCCTTCCATCGCTTCTTTCTTCTCTTGGCAACTTGTGCAAAGGAAAGGTCCATCCCAGGGGCGAAGTTTTCCACGCTTAGGGGCACCCTCATGTATGGAAATACCGTCCCCAAATTTCATTTCCACTTGACACACTGCGCACATAAACAACTTAAACATGTTGCAGAGTGGGTATTTTGTATCTAACCTGCATTTCAGACACGTTTTCAAGTCAGAACAACTGAGGAAGCTGCCAACGTAACAACACTCACTATGAGACCATACCTTTCTGAAAGCATAGCAGAACCTTCTTCATATAGTTCCTGTACCACATCCGGTCCCAGGTATTCTTTTTCAATAAAAGAAGAAGATTCAGAGGACTTCTTGCGAAACATAGACTTAAACATTCCTTTTCCTGACTTCTTTGTTTGAGGCAAAGGAGCAGGTGGCTTCTCCTGGGGCAATATGTCAATAACTATGCAGGTGGTATCATCTCTAAGTCCCTTGGCTTGTACCGCTTCCTGAAAGTAGAGAAAGTGAAATAATGATTACATATAAGAGACTTATGCCAAAAAATGGGAAAATCTATCAGGAGAAACTATTTCAGAAGAATTATTCTCTATGGAGTTGATGTCAGAAATTAACTCTATAACCAACATGAAGACAAACTGACTAAACACAACTCATGATAATATTTCTACAGATGTATTTTAAGCATACTTTAACAATATGTGGTGCTGCATTTTCTGGTGACAAGCCTCGGCAACAATCAATAGCCTCTTCCGCATTCAAAGCATCCCAAACACCATCACTGCAAATAATAAGCCTGCCTCCAGCAGTAGACAGCTGCAAAACAGAAATTAAAAAAGAAGGAATTACACAGAAGCCAAGAGACTAAATTAAATCTAACAAAAGAAAAACAAAATAAAATTAAGTAAGGATCCTATAAACTAAGTGAGCATATGAACAGAGGCATGTGAAAAATGACTAAAAGAAAGCCCTATAGTGTTGCATGTGTAAAAGAGGGTAGTAAACAACCTTCACTTGCTTTACATGAGGTACGGGAACAATAAATTCGCCAACATCCATATCACCAATGGATCGTGAAAGACACAAGCCACCAGGCCAACATCTCAAAGGACCAATCTGAAGAAAATATAAGTGCTAGTCAGGCACACTCAATATTGTCAACTGGATATTACTGAGATTGATAATCAGAGTAATCTAGAGAAATGAGATCATAATTAAAAGGGAAAATACCTCTGTACCTCCACCAGTATTTAATCGACCCACCTCACCCCCACTTGAGGTAATACGCACCCTCCTGATGAAAGGAAAACATAGAATGAAGCTATGCTGTGATAAATAATTCCAAACAGTCATTCAACATAAGCATTTGATCAGTAACTTACTCCTCTTCATTGGTTTCTAGCCTATGATCTGCTGACAAGTAATATACCCCACCTTCAGCAGATTCAAGTATGCAACGGGAATCACCGACAGATGCAACGGTTACAACCCATCCTTCTATTATCACAAAGGTTACCGTTGTTCCTGATGTTTGTGCTGTAAAAGTAAGGAAAAATTAAATTATACATCTGGCTTAATTATATTATAAGACTATATGAGAGAAGTTTCAGTGACAGCTTAACTACTATCTATATGTACAATCAACATTAGATATAAATAACCATGCCAACTTTTCAAAGTCTATTTTCATATACATCTTTTAGTTCTTATCTAACATTTCAAAAAATGACTGAACTACCTATCCTATCCCTATAAATAAGCATTATTATACAGTCCTCAGTAACCATCCTCGAAACAAACACCACTGGGGGTCCAAAGAAATGGTATTCTCTAAAAAGCCCAGAGTATGACCAATTAAACAGTCCAACAAGAGGTAAAGGACTATAACATTTGAAAACAGGCCAACAGCGAACAAATGTTGCGCCTATTACGAGTGAATCACTGTAGTTTATTTCTATGCGGAATCCAAGTTGACATATTACTCTCTAAATGGCTAAAGTGAAATAAAATTCATTAAAAATGTCAAAAATGGGGAAATCATTCACAAAACAAAGGCCCCTTCGAAGAGCTTCCAATATATTAGTTTTAATCCAGCAAATCTCACATTTTTAAGAGTAATTCTATGGGAAGTTCAATCTCTTAGGAGGTTGAGTGTTTACATCATTGGATGATCCCCTTTTTTAAAAAAAAAAATTCAAAGCAAATAAGTCAAATAAAAATCATAAATATCATTATAAAAAAGGCAAACCAATCATGGAAACACTCAACCTCCTAAGAGCACTCCCCAGAATTATACCCCATTTTTAAAGGTACGTTAGGTGATGCCACAACAAAGATTCATGCAGGTAGACATCTTCTGCCTCCCCAACCAATAATTTGTATAAAGGCCGAAGCAAATGCTACAAAGAAAATCTAGTCATACATTTCTGTTGAAAGTCTTTATCCGTTTTCACAAAGCCTGCAACCAAAGCCCTTGGCAATGCTGTTACCCATTCATCTCTGTTAAGATCTGGGGGAATAGCACTTAAAACATTATTCAGGAGATTTTCCTTGGTGTAAATAGCAGCAGCAGGTCCATTGTGTCCATCAAAGAGCTGCAAGATTTTAAAATCAGAAATGCCAGAAATGAAAACAAAATAGCAAAAATTGGGAAATAAGTTAGGGTATCATGACAAAAGTACACATCCAATGCGTTAAAGTTCTTCTTGAGAACAAGTCAATAGCAAATGAACTACGATCAAGTTCACGCGCATAAATATAGCAGCTACATGAGAAATAGAAACTACATATCATATGATTCATATCTAAGGGGAAACACCGCACTATGTAGTCTGCTCAGCTCACTAAACAATGAAATCAGGCATGTCATCTTCCAGGTTGATGCAGACATCATGTGCAACATGCTACCCTCTTTCCACGGTCTAAATCAGCTATTACTCAAGTGTCCGGTAAGATATAGATAAACAAAAATAGGCTTCATCTTATTAGTGAAAAATCAACCAAAGTCAACACGTTTGATTGTGTTCAGTGACACTACTTTCATTGTCAACGAAGAGCATTAACATATATGATCCTTGTGATACCACCTAAATTAGATACCCATTTGGCAACTAAAGATAATCTAAGGTTTACAAGTCTCATTCATCATGTGAGGCGTAGAATAAAGTCTACTGAGATGTTATAATCCATTAAATGCAAGAGAAAAAGCAATGCGAGTTGATTTGAGGAGAGGATGCGAACAACATACCCCGAAAACAGAATATGTAGACACCCCGTCTCCTACCACTCTCTGGCATTCGGTCTTGAGCAACGTAAAATCCTCGCCTTTTTTGCTCTGGTTAGCTTGCCCATGTACAATTTCTGGTTTCTCAATTTTTTCGTTTGCCAATTCACGCTTGAGGAGCACGGAAAGGGGAACAGTTTGGTGATCACTCCTAGTAGACATCATTCAAGGCCCTCAAAATCCCAATGTGCAAAAGTCCAAACCTCCAATTCTTATCAAAACAAAATTCCGAATAAATTATTAATCAAATATGTTTACTTGATCCCCGATTCCAATACTGGTCGACAATTCATTCACTACATCCGGAATCATCAGCATATCCGTACAAGTAAAAAGACGTCGATGTATAGCAATTATCGACACCGGTTTGAAAGAAATGGAAGATAATGAAATATCGTCGACGGATCACAAAGAATATGTGGAAGAAAACGCGAATGAGGAGAAACTTACAAAAACACGGAGTCAGAAGGTTAAGATATTAAAAGTTCAGGTGTTGAATACAATGAACCGAACATTGATCAATGAGTGAAACAAAATCGGAAGGTGGTGAGAAAAGAGAAGGGAAGGAGGAAGAAGGAGGACGAGGAGGATAATGGTAAAAATGGTGATGAGGCGCGAAAACAAGGAGGCAAGATGAATTGTGTTAGAAAAACGCGGATTCCGGCGTGCTGCGAGAATAAGGAGGCAGCTCAAATGAATTGTCTCTGTTCCTGTCTGTTCCCTTTCTCTTTGAGGACCAAAAAAAAAAAACCGAAGCTGACATGTAAAAAAAGCGTTGCAGTTTTGGGTCGGCTTAACGAAGGAGCCACTTACGCAGAAGCGTAGGTCTTGCGCCAATCATTGATTCGATCAATAGCACCGCTGTATTTGATCTTGCGGCGCTGGATTAGGCATTGACCCACCTTTCAATGTTCTGTTCAGCGCCTCATTATGTACCGTGGCTGTGGAGAGATAGAGAGAGAGAAAACCGTAAAAAGGCGAAAAAAATTTACAATGAGGGTGGATAGATGAACAAATATAATATTTAATTTTTTATTTATAAAAATAGTGGGTATTATATTTTTAAATTTTATAATTAATATTATTAATTTATATTTTTATTTTTATTAAAATTATTTATTTTTTCACATGTAATATTACAATTAAAATAAATGATAAAAATATATATAATAAAAAATATACCTTTGATATTATTAAAATATTATTCAATAATTAATTCTAAATTTTTATTCATTTTAATATAAAAATAAAAATTTAATTATAAAAATTAAATAATATAATAATTATTATTTTTATAAACGAGTGGGATTAAATGTTATAGCGGCCACCAGGGTCCCAATCATAGGTTTTGGAATTTATCCAACCTAAGCCTTTGACCCCGCAATGATCGGCGCCAGTTATCGAGTGAGAGGTTGATTTGCACTTGGAGAGCGTGCACAGCACAGCGAATAACAAAAGTAGGAGAGTGCAGGCGCGTGGAAGTAGTCAATCTTGTAAGCATGACGAGCCTCGAAAAATAAAGAAATGGCTAAGTGGCTAACCAGGGGATGCTTTATTGAGCTGTAGAGTGACGACATACACCAATTGACAAGCTATCGTCAAATACGCGTAGCCCATCACTCACAGCTCACCAATTATTTACGATAATTTTGCATAATATTAAGGGCAATGCTACAATTAATTTCATATTTAATATATTAAAATTTATATCTTTAATTTTAATTTTTTATTTTTATATTATAATCCAATAATAAAATATTTAATTTGTCTGTGAAGCAGCACATAACGTTTTCCTGCTATTAATTAATGATTTCCCAATGAGCAAGAAAATACGCAGCCAGGATATTAATTAGTGCGGTTTGAGTTTGTCAAAAGACACAATGAATCCAACCAAGCATATTTACATCATTATTGAAAATGACTTTGCATTTCTTTTCCTACTTTTGCTATCTCTCCTGCTGCGAATTCCACTTAAAAGTCATCAACGGAACCAACGCATAATTTTCCAGCGAAATAGAATGGCAAGGCAGTATAGTCCTTTCCGGTTCATGAACCGTCAATGCACCGAAAAGTTCCCTTTCATCCCTACCCAATGTCGTCTCTTAATGGATAAAGTATGTTCTCATCTCGTGCCGCAAAGCAACTGGCCATTCTGAGAATTTTTTAAAACTCTTAATATATATGAAATTAAATATTGAATTTATGCAGTATAAGTTCACGTGTAAAAATTCACACACACAAATGATAAAATTCTAAAATCCACGCATCCAGGAAATTACCAAAGTAACCTGGCAACAAAACAGAAAAATTACCCCAACACTGCGAGATGACAAACTCTCCTGTGGGCAAATGAGGGGGGAAAAACAAAAGTCATCCGAAGACAAAAACACAGACCCACATGTCTTCAACGCTACGCAAAGATGGACTTTGATGTCTATCTGATAATGTTCACTGGGGATTGTACAGAACGTGATACGATATTGGAATAAAGCCAAAACAAGCATAGCGGCATAACCTTGAAAAGCAACTAAGAAACCATCCCTGTTTATCCCGTGAAACTAAGACTAGATCAGCAGAGTGGTAGAAATTATGCTAAGCAAGGTAAATAACAATTTGGCGCATATCACACTGAAATAGGTCATCATAAAGAGATTCACAAATTTAAATAACGAAAATTTCTATGCTTAAAAATGGTATCTAAAATGATTCAAAAGGTGAAAACAAGCCCAGATATAGAAGAACTATGAACGCTGAAAAATTAGTCGCATTGCTCTCCAAAGCACGGGTACAGTTAATCAGATTCATCCGAAGGGTATTATATCTACAAGGTCCCTTAGTTTTTGTTAATGAGATTCTCAATTATATATGTTTAGCTGTGCAGACAGTTCGTTTCCAGGAAGAGTTCAGCGGCTCAACCCTTTATTGTTGTTGATTATACAGCAGCAAGATTTATTTCCCCCATTCGGGCCTTTATTTCAGGTGCTGCACATCTCTGAAGAAATGATCAACCTTCATAGTTGTTAGAAAATTCTCCAGCTGAAACTCGTTAGTCAGCAGTTCTATAATCTTGAGCGCCGTATGCATTTCATAGGATTAAGTGGTGGATGCTTCCTTCTACGGGAAAATAGTCGTGCTTTCAAGGAATTGGACCCGATATCCCATTCCTCAACATTCTTGGCAACACAATTATCAAACAGGATTTGGCCAAGAACCCCATGAGCATTGATGCTGGGGCAGCTGGGTAAATGCATAAACCCTTCCTTCTGTTCATCTTGCATGGAGCCAACATCTCTGCCCCCATAATACTCTATCGAACTGGATGACAAATTATCGCTTGGAGCAAGAGTGCAACCCTGAAAGCTACTAAAAGTACCTGCTGCTTTCCTCCGTTCACATATTGGTTCTGAGACTTCATCTTTTGTTCCCTCTATGCCCATTCTTTCATCTTCATATCGTCTAATTCTGCTACTGTATATTGTCACTGCCTTGCCAAGAATCTCAGTGACAGCAGCTTTATAATCAATTGGATGATCCCGATAATGACCTGTGACGAATTTGTGTGATATAAAACATTACTTTCTTGGTGTGGTTGCCAGACCTTACATTATGTATATTATGGCTGCAATCCTCACCTCAGTTAAGTTGAAATCAGGAATTATGAATATAAGCAGTCCACACTATGAACAAAGAAAAATAGAACCATTTGCCAGCTTGCCAAGATTTAAAGAAGAAAAAAACCGATCATATTATGAAGAGATGCAGACTTCAGTATTCAGGTGTAGCCCTAGCATGCAAGCTTGTGACTAAAATTGAAATGCAGATCCCAAGGGAAAATTTTCATCCATATACGTCATCAGATCAAATAAGAGTAGATACCAACCTACATGAGGAGAGGCACTCCACTTCAGCAGTTTCACGTCACCCCCAAGGTCCTTCAGCCGTTGAACAAAATCTGAAATAACTTGAAAAGGTGCAAGATCATCATTTTCTGAACATAAAATGAGATATGGGGCCTGCATCCTCTGCAGAAAAATAATAATGTATTAGGAGAAACTCCAGAGAAACCTGTGCCCCAGAAAACAAAGAAGAAAAAGAAATCAGATTTTTTTTTTAATTAGATTTAATGTTCTGGATTCTTGCTTAGCCACTTACAATGGTGGAGTAGAGTGTTTGCCAATACTCAGCACGTTGTGATTCAAATCTGCTGAGGAAGAGAGCATCAAGCCCAGATGCTATACCATTCGCAATCCATGAAGCAAATCTTGGTGGATGGGTCATTTTTGAAACAGCTGGGTGTAAAATAAACCGAACACCCAAATCACTGGTGAAATCAACTGGACTGGAATCATAAATATAGCCAGAAATACAGTCTCTAATGAGCTGGTAGTCATCCTGTGCCATGAAAATAGCTGTCAGCAAATGACACTATCAATGAAGCAGAAAAGCAACATTGACAAAAAATCACCACTGACCACCCAAGTAAGACGCTGAACCAATACTTAGTTAAAGAGAACACAGGATCTGCGTAGCTTATTCATTTGAATCATTACTAAAATTTTACAAAGCAGAAAACGTACCATATTATGTGCTTCACACTTTCCCTCAATTATCTGGATCAAAGAAAACAGAATCAACATAGATTCTTCTCATAGCATGATGATCGAAGCATAAAACAAAATTTACAAAAAGAATGTAGCGTTGGCCCGTGCTCCAAAAACTAAAATGTAAGTTACCTGTAGAATTTCAAACATGCAAGCTTTAGCACCACCTGAAAAAGATGCAAAGACTAAGGGGCAAGGCTTTCTTTTCAGCTCCTGCATATAAAAATAGCAAGGTTGCAATCTTTACTTCAAACTATTTTACATAGGAGATAGACAACGTGAGACAGAAAAAATGAACAGATATTATGATTACCCTTCTGATCTCATCCTACTTTCTGTGTCATAATATGCAATATTTAGATCATGGACCAATTCAAAATCAACTAAAAGATTGTTAGGAGACCAAAATTTGCTGTCCCTTAAAATGGAAACTAAAATAACACTGACCTCAACAAGTAAATTAAGAATATCAACAGCAAGACTTGTGGCTTTTTCAGGGAAAAACCTGCCAAAGAAATAAATCTTAAATCAAAATCCAATTTATACTATTGTGACCAATTTCAAGAATTATATATGGAGGGCCTCATCTCATCTAATCTAAATATAAATAAATGCCAAAGCATCAAGAGGTACACTATTTAAAAATTAAACCGAACCCTGCACTATCACCAAATTGAGTAATAAAAAGTATAAAACCATTTAACTTGTAATTTTTACTAAAAAAAGTAAACCAAGGTGTATCTTTTCTAATTGCGTGCCTATGTGATTGTTTGCATTGGAAGAACTAGAAAGGGACAAAGATGAATATGCATTACATTAAAAAGAAAACTAAGAGATCATTTTCGGATTGCAGTGGTCATGGCTATAAAAAGTTGCCACGGTGTGGATCCAAAGGCTATGTGAGTTAATAAGCACTTGATCTCAGCTGTTTTACGAATGCTTGTTATGGCCTCCATTTTTGCAGGTCTTGGGGCCTGTTATCCAAGCAAGGGTTCTTAAAGGAAAGGAATCTTTTGAGTGCTCGCATCCGTTGCAAGCTCATTGATCCAGCCTGCAAAAGCCATTATAGGCAGTACGATCCTTTTGGGTGCTAGCAAAATTTTCAGAGTTCAGAGCTAGCGATTCTTGAACCCCAGCCAAACAACAACCCAGGCGGAAAATTTTCCAAGCAAATTTTGGAGTCAGCAACTCATCTAATGCCATTGGTAATAAACTCTCAGAGCAGAAGGTAGAGAAGGTGGCCTAGCAAGGACGAATATATGAACATCCAAATTTTAAACCACAACTATTAACTTGGAAGAAAACTCAGTGCCCGATTCAGCAAAACTGGACTTACATATTGAGAAATTGAGAATGACAGACAAGTGAATTCCATCCGAGAGAAGAGTAGAGCTCCACGTGTCTCTTCAAATGCTTCTCTTCGCTTGACATCCAAGCAAATACCACCACTATCCCTTCAACTCTGTCAGAATCCAGCTTTCTTCCCCAGTAAAACCTACCCCCAAATCCCCACATCTTCTTTTCACAAGACAAAGCCAGTTATCTACAGTTAACTCCTAGTATGTACCTATTCCGCAGAATTAGCAAAAGAATTACTGAAATTTCAGAAAAAGAACTAGGATCAAATAGAAACTTGAGAGGGGGAATAGAGCAACAGCAGAAGTATAAACAAACTCTCTTCCTCCTCGTCAATGGCTGATTTATTTACAAGACCGAAGACAAAGATGAAGCTAGAGTCGGAGCTCTTTTTTCCCTTTCTTTTTCCTCCTTACAAATGTCAGCATGCATAGCAATTCAAATATCCAAGTTACCCCAATGTTTAACTTCATATCACAGAAATACTGGTGGTTGGGATTAACACAAGGTTGAGCTTGTATTTGCATCCTATTCGTCGTTATCCTGCGCCATACAATTCGTACATGGTCCCCACAAACACCCGCCTTCTTAATTGTAATAATAAAGTATATTTAAAGAAAAATTTTATAATATATTATTAATTAAGTGATATATTAATATATAATTAAATTTGGTATATATTAAATTTATTTTTTTAAAAGTTAAATATTACATATTATATGATAATATATATCAATAATCATATTTAATAATATATTAATACATCACTTAATTAATAATATATCATATAAATTTTGTATTTAAATTACCACCTATTAATATATAATAATTAAAAGTAGTAGTCCCTTTTTCTAACAAGAGTATACCAACGGATTAATATTTTAAAAATGGAATCAAACATAAACTTTTGATTTATGATTTGGATAATCCAACTAGTTGAATTAAATTAAATAATATTATAATTAAAAATATATAAATTACGTAAAATTTTATAAATAAATTAAATATTTACTCTTAAAATATAAATTTCTACTTATATAAAATAATAAATTTAATCAATAAAATTATCATAAAATTAATAAAAATTATCAAATAAAAAATGGAGCTTTTTATTAATCAAGTAATAATTTTAAAAAAAATATATATTTATGGATTGGATTTTTAAAAGTGTTGATTCAATTTTGTAAAAAAAAAATTAAAAAGGAACAAAACAGTTTTCAAAAAGCGGATCAAATTTTCAATTTAATTCGACTTTTGCCAATTTTGTTCGGTTCGTGTTGATTCAAATCGGTCCAACTGCCAAAATGATTTTAAGAATGAATCCGAATCAATTTGAATGCCGGCCGATGGAATGGGTCCGGTCCGATTTTGCAGACATTGCGGCGGACAGACACTTTGTGGACCCGTCTCGATCTTGATCCAGCATTAATAATTTGCGTTAACCAACAAATAGGATTTCGACCTTTTTATTAATTTGAGTCACTACCGTCATATATGGGTTGGCCTTTCTTCGTTACTGTAAATCGCTCTTTTTTCTTTTCTTTCTTGTTAATTTTTACCACCTTTCACAGCACCTGTGGAGAAAATGTTGTGTCATTACTATTTAAAAATTTTACAATTATAATTGCAAATTAAACTACCTTTACTTGTGTATTTAAATTGATAAATTTAACTCAATTATATCATATTTATAAATACAATTATAGAAAACATTAATACAAATTATAATCCCATTTTCTTCGTTCTTAAACCTTCGTGTGAATTCTTTGACTTTAATGTACAAAATCGAAGGAGTTAGAAAGATCAAACATCAAACTCCTTGCAGGACAATCATTGTGCAGAGCAGGTACGTTGGGTCAACAACTAATTTCTTACTTCCCTACCTCAGAAAATGGCAAATGCCTTCCTTCAGCAACTGGCACAAAACGAAATCCTAACAGAATTGGCGGAAAATACAATTCAATGTCAAGAAAAGCATATGGAAATCACACGGGACAAGGATAACCGTGTAATCTCCATAAACATGGGGACCAGCACAATCTCGGATTGATTAATCCAGTTACATTCTTAGCAAAAGGGCAAAAAGTTACATTAGTAAACATTCCTCCTTCGTCCCTAAGATCACCTTCCTACAGCACATAGATGTTCTTTTATCGTCTTAAGATCCATCAGGTTGAATACAGTAGCAACAAGCCAATTTCTATCTGCATAGACATCCGCTAAGTGCCGATTCTCTAATGCAGACGTATGATCAATGTGGTTTTCCACCCTAGAAGTTTATTCAGTCAAAATCTAGATTACTGACTCATTTCAAGCAACAGCTTCTGAAGGGCTTCAGCTGCCAAAGGGATGCATAGGCAATCTTGACCATCAGAGTGCCTTTTGATCTTGACCAACTCATGATCTTTGAACTCAGTTAAATGAGAATTCAGCGTAACCTGACTGCTCACGAGGAAGTGTTCTCGACAAACTGAGTAAAGATCGTTGATTGGCATTCCTGAGACATAAATGCAACAGTTTAACAAAATATAAAAAAGGCTTTTAGATGCACAATGAAGCTTCCAAGGAAGACAGTAAGCACTTGCCTTCGTCATCAGGATGAGCAAGTTGATGTTCTGCAAGAAGTTTGAATACACTCTGGGCATTGGGTGTCAAACTCTGCAAAACGATTGCAGCTGTTTTGACACTTTGGGCACCACTTCCATGTACAAGAATTAAAGGATAAAACATCCCTTCAACCTTGTACGGGGTAAAGGTAGGGACATGATACCAGCACCATTTGAACTGTGTGTGGACCATCTTCTTGTCCCAAACTACCACCAGAAACAATTAAATACATAAGCAACATACAAAGTATCAAGACTCTTTCAGGTTGCCACAAAGTTTCATATATTTCATGCAAAAGTTTTTAAGTGAACATGAACATACCAATATTAGAACACTTGTCATGTCACAAGAAAAGATTCGGTTCTTCAAATTTTTTAAGGGACAATAAGACTTATTCTATGGTTCCTGTAACCATAGATATGAATATATGAAGACAGATCAGAAGTTCATTTTAAGGCTGTTCTGAAGTTTAAAACTATAGCTGGAGCAGCAATTAAATGAGAATCACATGCTAAATGCAACCAGTGTGTTCTCCACCAACTACTATTTAAATATGTTAATTATACTTACGGAGAGGTGCGTTCACATGGTCAATAGATGCAATAATACGAACATGGGTACAAGCAGCTAGTCGTCCAAGATATTGTTGGGTGTCAGAGTCTCTCAACCCAGGCCCATCAATATTGTGGATGACAACGCAAACAAAACAATCCTCCTCTTCTAATTTCTGCTCCATCCAAAAATGCAAGAAGATCTTCCATAGATTGAGAACTGCATGGCGGCTGGCTCTTGGGCAAGTCCCGACGGGGTACCCGTTGTTTAGCTTTCACTTGATCCCATAGAATTTCAGCTAAAGCTACCACAGCCTACTTAAATTTTAAAAAAAAGCAATTTATCACCAGGACAAGAAGTTGGTGCGACTTCATAGCCTCTGACGGAGAAACAAATCTAATTGTCTCCCTTGCTCTATTTCATTATTTACTAAGAAATAACCAATTAGGATATATATTTAAAATAAGAATGATCCTGCAATCACATTAATCCTTGAAATGAAAGATATAACAAAAACTACCTGTTTTAGGTTAATTGCCTGAAGATATCCATTAATAACAAGTACAGAATATTCAGTCAATGCTGTTGAAGCAAAATCTTCAATCATGGCCTTCTTGGATCCAAAGCCATACATCAGAAGAGCAAAACCACACCTACTCATTAATGCAACAGAGGCTGTTAAACTTAAATCTATAATATCATCAACAAGTAAGAGATAGGTTTCCTACTACTCGTCTCTGGCACATACACCCACAAGATTATTGTTAGCAAAATACATTCTAGGACAGAAGTTAACCTTTCGAGGTCGGATACATTTTTCTACACTAGAAATTGGAAAATTAGAAAGTTTGTAACCATAGGAGGCATGTGAACATATTTGATCTCTGAAGGAACCAAATTCCTCAGAATTAACAAATAACTGATTTAGAAAGGTAACAACTTGATTAACGACTAAATGGCAGCAAGCTAGAACTACATGATCAAAATCAGCAATGCAACTCCCACGCTCCTAGTCTCAAACTCTCGCTCGCACCCCCTCAAAAGCCGGGAGGCCTAGAATTTTGGATCCCACCCCCAGTGGGAAAGAGTATATACTGGACGTGTTTGGACTTTGGATCTAGGTTATAGCAGCAACAGTAACAACAAAAACAACAGAATAGGAAGCCACACCTTAGCGCAAAAACCCATTCAGGATACATGCTTCTGTAGCTATCAAGTAAAGCGGCAGTCTCATTCTCATGCTTGGGTTCAATATTTGATACTGCTGTCGTCAATTCCTGCAAATGTAACATCTTAGGATATAGTAGAAACACAATATTTGACAGACAAATGGGAATGAACCATAGTGATTACAGTAGGTACCTGTTCATCAACGACGCCGATGTCGGAAAGCTTATGAACTGATTTCTTCCCAGAAGAGCCCAATTCCTTCGCCAGAAAATAGTTCCTAGAGGACCCGAACTCCTCCTCTTCGTCCTCGCCGTTGTTACCCATAATCAGGTAGTAAACTGACAAGAAGAAAGGGAAAGCTATACTCAGCCTTCATGGACGGCAATATAAATCACACAGAATGCGATGTCACTTCTCGTGTGCCCTAAAGGATTTTCCCGCGAAATCTCATTCGGATTTCGGGCCGACTAAATCCGAGGGGTTGGATTCAACGAAGATCCGAGATAATGACCCGGGCAAGGTCAGGATGGTTCAATTGATTATGGTGGTTTAATTGATTGACATAATTTTATTTATTTATATATATAACATAAAATTATAAACATTACATGTAACATTAAAAAATTATAAAACAGAAATGAAATTTGTAATGATCAACATTTAGTACAAATGGTACTTTAAATAAAAATAGTATAAATATTGATGATATGTGTATCAATAATAAATACATTATGTGTCATATGTTACAAAGATGTTTTAAATTATATATTGTACTTTTTAGATTAGTGTGTATTTACAAAATTGTGTAAAATATAATAATAATAATGCAATATGTATAAATAATGGTAGAAATTGTAAATAATAATTTTATCTATTTTATATAAATACCTTGCCTTAAAATTAATAAGAAATTCATGCGGTATACTGGTGAAGCATTTGGATGCATCCTTAGAAAGTTGGTGTTTAAGTATGTAATAATTTAAAACCCAGTTCTAGAATCAGGTGACTAAATTTGTCAAGTTTCTTGAATTTTCCTTGATTCACACGGATCCGATTTATTAAATGTTTTGGTTCTAATCGGATCAATTCAAGTTTAAAAATACTAGTTGGATTGTAAAAAAAATGAAACATGTAGAAATAATTGAATAAATTCTACAAAACTATCTGGTATTTTTTTAATATATGATTTATCGTCTATAGTATGCCTATTGAAATTAACGTATTAACATGTAATAATTTAATTTTTCATAACGAGAATTAAACCTGGTTCTGAAATCAGGTGATCAGATTTGCTAAGTTTTCCAAGTCTTTACCGATATCCAATTCCTTAAATGTTCCGAATCATGGTCAGACCTATTCGAGTTTTAAAATACTAGTTGAATTGCAAAAAGAAACATATAGAAATAATTGAATAAATATACAAAACCATCATTTATTTTTCTTGATGTATCATTTACCTTCTATATCTAATGAAATTAATGTAAAATTTTCATGTAATTTAGTTTCCCTTTAATATTAAAAAAATTAATGCTAATTTTAGAAAAGATTCTTAATATTCTTTCTTCTCCTTGTAACATTGGAAAATGAAAAATATGGTTTATAAATTAGTCAAATAATCACAAATTCTATTCTCAATACTATTTTAACATTGAAAACTTAACATTACCCTCATACAATTTTTGATAAGTGTATTAGTTTTTCTATAAAAAATCAATTGGAAGATACATCTCAATGTTTTTTAGGAAATAGAAATCAAATTTAATGTTAAAAATCGGTAAAATAATACACTTGCAAAAAATTATAGGGAAAAATATAAATTAATCCTTCAACTTTGAAGTAATTGAATCTTGCCTCCTTTAATTTTGAAAATTTGGAAATCACCCCTCTAAATTTTATAAAACTTGACATTAACACATATTATCCACTTAATGAACCAATTTTATCAAATTATGTTATTTTTTTATAAAATTTTAAATAAGAATCATAATATTATAAAATATTAATTTTTTTTTCCTATAATTTTGCTAGATGATAGGTGTTAATTTTAAATTTTGTAAAATTTAAGGAATGATTTCCAAATTTTCAAAGTTAAATAAGGCAAAACCTAATCACCCTAAAGTTAAAGGAGGTAATTTGTATTTTTTCCAAAATTATATGAAAATAGTATCAAAGTGGTGTTTAATTCAATATATAGGAAAAGAAACAAAATGGAATCAAATAAAGAAAAAGGAAATCAAACAATTATTTTTTTTGAAAAGGTAATGCTATAAGAAGCCCCACCAAAGTTTGAGTATTTTTATTATTAGATTGTCTTTTCTCAGATCTAAAAATAAATAAATTAAAATTAACAAAAATATTCAATGCATTAAAAACGATCAATGGTAAAAGCATTTAACTTCTTAAGAGATGGAGCTTTCCATAATATTACCTTTTTTTGAAATTGTTTGGTTTACATAAGGACTAAAATCACATTATTTATGATTACTTTTATTATCATTTAGTTCATTAATTAAGGAATAGTTAATGACCGTGGTAACGTTAGTGGCTGCAACGATTACATTTTTGAAATTATTTAATTTACTCAAGAAATAAAATTACACTATTTGTGGTCACAGTGATAATGATAGTAAGAATAGTGGCGGTGATAATGTGGTAGTAATGGTGATAATGGTGTTTGTGGTAACAGCAAGTAATGAAGATGATGATAATAGTAATGACTATAGTGGTGATAATGATGTTGGTAAAGGCAATGATGGTGATGATAGCGGCAATGGCAATGACAACAACAATGAAAATGGTATTAGTGGTAATGACAATGAAAATGGTAAGGTAATAACATACTTAGTGGTAATAACAATGAAAATGGTATTAGTAGTGGCAATGATAGTTGTGGTGGTGAAAGAGAATTATTTTCTATTTCCACTAGATAACATACTTTAAAACCTTAAGGAGAGGAATGAAACCAAATGGAAAAGTGCACTAGAGGAAAATAAGGATAATAGATTCCATTAATTGTTAACTAGATGCTTCGCAAGGGAGTCAATTTTTTAATTAAGTTTTCAACTCCTTAAAATATTCCAATCAAATGCTACTTAAATTTTTAATGTTAATGTAATACTAAAAACTTTTCTCAAATCAAATAAATGTTACTTCTTTTTTATTAAATAAGTGTTACCTAAATTGTCTCATTTGAAGCATTCTTAGTTTAAAGAAAAACTTTTCCTTAACTATTTCTAACATTGATAACTACTCCACAAATCATATCCCCATGGTCAAATTGTTATCCAATCATCACTACCAATTAGTTGTAACAAAATAGAAAGAATTAATATATCATAGAATATCTCATGAAAGTAGTCTCTTGATATTTATACATCGAAATTCTTTAACCATATCATATATGACCAACATGTATGTAATTTTTCACTAGCAAAGGTTACAATCCATTTTCCTCCATTAGTACAAATATGAATTTTCCATTTTGGTTCAATTTTATGTTTAAAATAATAGAAATTTGCTCCTATAGTTAACTTATATTTCTTATGAGTTAAGACAGATTTATAATGAGGAAAAATTGAATCATTACACTAAGAAAAAGAAACTAAATCATATTATTCAAGGATGAGAAACTCACAATGAATTTCCTTTTCATTAATCCTAAATGAAATGATCAAAGTTAAAAAAATTTGCTTTAATGAAGAAATAGTTTTAGAATGGCTATAAAAATAGCGAATAAATTAGAGATAATTGTTAAGAGACTTTACTAAAATTAACATCAATTTCTTTTGATATTAAAGGAAAATTAAATCACATAAAAATTATATGTTGATTCTGATCAAATATCAAATGGAGAATTAACAAAGAAGAGTTATGTCATCATTTGGGGTGATAATTTTTAACACAATATAATTCAAAATGTTGACTACATTATTTTCTTCTATTTTATGACTTTTAATATGTTATGTATGCCTAATTTTACGAATTTGGCCTTGTTATATGATTAGGTGTTAATTTTTTAATATTTTAAAGTTATTTAATTAATATTAAATTTTTATACTATTTTAGATTTTTAGCTGTAACTTAAGTTCCAAATATATTAATTAAGTGATTTTTATATTGTTTAAAAGTTTAAAGGAAGTTTTAAAACTTTCATAGTTTAACCAAAATCTAGCTTAAGCATTTAGAAGGTTAAAAATGATCGTGAAAATGATGCTCTATTTCTATTCAAATTGAACCAATATCAATTTTTGGACTATATTTAGAGCTTTAAAAGTTTAATCAAGATGAAATTAGTGCCCAAATTGCCTAAGACCTAAACTAGAAACTAATTTCATCTTTCTAGCATTTTATGGTGATAATAAAGAAAAGGATAGTGAGATTTTTCATTCCATGCTTTGAATCTTGACCCTTACTTGCATCTTTCTAGCATTTTATGGTTGGTTTTGCATTATTTTCATTGTTATCTCTACATTGATTATTGTTTTCTTAGTTTCAAATTTTTTACTATTCTTTTTGTTAATTATCCTTCTAGGTTCATGTTTAATAAATGCATAGTGAGATAGAAAGAGAATAAAGAAAGAATGGGAATATTGATAATTTAGTGAAAATGCTAAGCTTAAAAAAATAAGATGTTTATTTGTTGTGTCAGTTTTCAATAATCATTCATAACTATTATACTTGCATGCTTTTAAAATTAATGACCTAAAATTCATACTATTAATAGTACCATTTCCATTATTTTTATTAAAGTTTGCACCTAATATAATAGAGAAAAAATTGCAAATATTATTCACCAATTACAGGGTATTTAGATTTTACCTTATTTGCAATAGAAATAACTAAACAAGTAACCTAAACCTTATAATAATAATAATAATAATAATAATAATAATAATAATAATAATAATAATAATAGGCTCAAAAGTCACCTTACCACTATGAAATTAACAAAATAATGATATATGATTTTCTTTTACATATGTCTATCTTTTATTGCTAAATTAACTTAGTTGGACTTATTTTTGTGCAAGCAATATAATTTTCAAGCCATATTTATAAATTAATTTAGCACTAGCTACATACTTTTCTATTTTCTTTGTCAACCCTTAATTTCCCAACCTATTACCGATAACCATTCTTTCATTCTTTAATACATTTGCAAGTTGCCATTGATTGAATGCATTCTTTGACTTAATTAAGTAAAAAGTTATCATAGCTCTCCTATATTGTTATTAGCGTGGAATCTAATAAACCAATTTCTATTAGCTTAATCGAACTTAATTATTTACTATTGACAGATGATTATTCATATGGTAGGATAATTATATATAAGGACCAAAATATTTACAAATAAAGCTACTATAACAGGGAAGTTAAACCTATTTACCTACCTTGTTGTTTTAGGGTTAAGTTAGCTTAACTAACCGTGATATATAAAGTATTCTTATAACTAAGGATTTAACTATGCATTATAAGGCCTAAGAGAATATTTCTATTTACAAGCAAGTTAGTTATTATAGTTGCCTTGTACAAAATAACCCATAGAGTATTTACCCCTGTAGTGTTGATGGTAGAGAAGATTCTACAATGATATTTGAATGCATGTCATAACATATCAAAATTAAATATTATTAGTTTGATAAAAAAATTTGTAGTAAAAGGTGATAAATCAAATTCAACTCCTAGTGACTTATTTGATATATCCTTTTTCAATGATTTACCAACTATGACTACCAAATTTTTTAAGCTTTTTATGTACTAAAAATAGAAGAAAGAAATTCAAACAAAAATGAAATAGAAATTAATATAAATTTTAGATAGAATGTAGAACAAAATGAACACAGAACTAATTAAGAGGTTAGCTTCAAATTTAAAACAAATGCATTAAATAAAACAAAATGCAAAAGTAAAATAAAAAGAAAGAAAATCAATATAACAAAATTGTTAATCTAAGGATTTGAAAGTTTTTAGTATAGATTAATCATAAATCAAATTTATTTGATAATTTTAATTAATTTTTCAACATTGAATTATCCAAAACTCTTGTAATAATTCATGAATCTTATGCTAAATAATCATATAGAATTTAATCTATTAAAATTAGTAGAATTAAATAACCATTATAATTTGTAAAGCCAGGTTGAAATTGATCTAAAGATAAAATTTAGCTAAATTGAAGTATTAAACTAGAAACTTTTGATTTAATCTTTTAATTTTTTATCTCCATGTGAAAAATTATGATCAACCAATTATAATTCAACATAAATAGATAAACATAAAAAATCACAAAGTTGAATACAAATTGTACCAAATTAAGATTCAACAAAGAATCAACACAAAAAATTAGAGAAAGATGAAAATCAATTAGAAGAAGTTAAAATTACAACTTAAGATTTTATAATCTAGATAGAGACGAGCTTTAAAATCCTTAAATCTACTAGAAATTTAGCCTTCCATTACTGAAGAAAAAGAAACTTGAAGAAGAGAGAAAAGTTATTTTTACTGAATTATGCTAGAGTAAAAGTTATTTTTCTTACTTTTGGAGGCACAATCTTATATTTGACTTACTAACCTCTAAAGCATAGTAAGCTTAAATCATATGCCTCTTAAGGTTATAAAACCACAAAAATTATATAATTTTTGAAGCCCAAAATCAAATATACAAGACAATGAATTATAAGAGTTACAATAGTAAAATTTTATAGGTGTGACTTCTACTCAATATAAAACCACACAAACTACATAATTTTACTAAACTTAAAACATAAAACTTATAAGACTGGGCCTTAGGAAGCTTTAAGAGCTAGGTTCACCTTGATTGGGCCTTCGAAGCTCCAAATATAGCTTAAAAATTAAAACTAACTTAATTTGGATAGAAATAAAGTTTCAATTTCTTAGTTAAATTAGATCTTCCAAATGTCTGAATTGAACTTTAATAAAAATATAAAATTGTAAAGCTTCTCTAAGCTCTCTAAAAATATAAAAATTATCCAAATTTAATATTCAAAATTTAAAATATAGTTAAAAACTTAAAATAGTGTAAAAATCTGATTAACCAAATAATTTTAAATTATTGTAAAACTAACCCCAAATTATATAATAAGACTAATTCTATAAATTTAAATATATGTAACATATTAAGAGGCATAAAATAAGAACAAATAATATAGATAAAATTTTGTATATCAATAATTGCAAAATTAAATAAATAAAAAAGTGAATTTAAAATTTTATAAATAAACAATCTACTTATAATGGTATACAAAAGTGTATTTACAATATCTTTATTGTTTGATTAATTCTTAACACACAAAGGTATACTTATATATAATAATATAAATAAACATTAATAATACTATTAAAATGAATAATGATAAACAGATAAAGTGGAAAATCATTTAAATTGACTCTCAACCAATTTTCTCTTTTCACAAACTTAACATTGTCTCTCTAAAGTTTACCCTATCCTTTTATAAATATTTTTTTAGATTTGATTTATATCATAATTCAAACATTTCCTTTCTCTCTTTCACATTTTAAATCATAGTTATATCTCATTTTAGGATTTTAGCATTAGAGAGTAATTATAATTGCATCGTTGTGCTAAATATGTGAATACATGAACATATTCCTACATCATTATCATAAAATTTCATAAAATAAGCAAATTAGAAAGCAATAGGGAATAATTGACTATATAATCGACTATAAAAGTACAAGAGCAAAATTTGACCCCTATAGTCAACTATATAATTGATTATATACATCCAAAGAGCAACATTAAAGGTTATAGTCAATTATAAGCATATAAAGAGCACATTTTCTAGTATAGTCGACTACAAGCTTTCCAAGAGAAATTTTTAAGGTTATAGTTGACTATAAGCTTGAATTTTGTAGATTTTCTAGAAATTTACTATTTATTTAGTATTCAATCTTCAAATTATTGGCATACATCACCATAAACTCAATCCACACATAAAATCAGCCTTAATAATAATTTTTAAGCTAATTTTAAAAGAAAAGAATTTCACAAATTAAATTTTACATCAATTGATCATTACAAGCTTAATACTTAACATTACACTAAACCGACCTAAAATCATGTTAACTAGCTTAATTTAAGTAAACTGTTTACATCTATAAGTATGGAAAAGATGGAAAAAAGTTGGAATAATGGTTAGCTTGCCTTATTAAACTAAATTTCAAGGAATTGGACTAAAACACCTAAAATCCTTGGTTTCCTTTTTCTAAGCAAAATTTTAAGAAGCTAAAAGCTTGGGATCGAAGGAAATTACCTTGCTTTAGTTAAGAATTTTAAATGATAACTTGAATTTCTTGGCTTATTCTTGTTGAAATTTAAAAAGGAAGAAGTTAAAGTAAGGAAATGAGAAAAAAATTAGTAGCTGATGACAAACAAAAAGAATGATTTAAAGGTTGTTGGGTTTTTATGATGTGCAAGGGTAGTTTAGAAAATTTTCATGTGTTAAAGGGCAATATTGAAAAAAAAAATCTTTTTTAAATATCCTCCATACACATTTATTTAAATCTAACTATACTTTAACCTTTAAATATTTTATTTCTTCACATCTTTACTTATTTACCTCATATTTAACTACAAAAAATCCACCATTCTCCTAAAGCTTGTACTTTAAAAATAATCATAATAATTAAATAATTACTTTTATACACAAAAATATTTTAATTATTTTTAATTTTATAAGGGGTGTAACAAAGGTGAATGCCATCTTTAAAAAAAAATGAATATAGGTGTATAACTTTCCAATATGCCAATGTTTTTCCTTTGTGTTACAAGTTTAAAAGGTTTAAGTAATTAAGTATTCCTAGAAAATTTCAAATTTAGTAAGTATAGCTTTTTAATTTTTTTTTTATAAGCACAAAGTTCATGTTTTAAAAGTAGGGTTAATAAAAGATCTATTAAGGTAAGTCGGGCATCTCTTTCTTTATAATAAGAGTATTATATTTCATTTTTTATGTTTCTATATTATAAAAAGAATCATGGAATATAATTTTGACTTTGAGAAGTTTTTGTTATGACCCATCATGCATTATTATTGTAAAACTAGTTTTCTGGTTTGCACTAACCTATTCGATTCTAACTTTAATATCATCACATAAAAACTAATGAACAAATTGATTTTATAAATATTTTAAAAGTGTTTACAAGAGTATTTATGAAAATATTCATACTGTCTTAAGTTTATAATTTTTCTACAAGACCTAAAACACTTCTAATTATAAGTTATTACTAATTATAGCTGTTCATGGTAAGATTTCAAGCAGAATTTCATTCCTAAGCTACTAATGAAGATATAGCTCTTATGGAAGCACATGAAAAAAAGAAATAAATTTTAAAATAATGACTTGTTAACTTAATAAATAAATACCTTACTTAATGAATCGTGATAGTAATTATACAATCATTCAATTATAATTTTTTTTTTCAAATTTCATTTACAATCATTTCCTCCATATGCCATATAGTATTTACATTCATATTAATAAATAAGATAATATATAATGACAAGAATAATAAATAATAAATAATTAATGTCACGATCTGAACCTAATCGTGACTAACGTAGATCCCATTACTCGATTTCTATTAACCTTAATACTACTTACCATAATTCTATTCAATAGAAATTCCTTTACTTCTATATAACTCGCATCTATTTCAAATTCTTACAAGAAAATAAATAGGGTTTCCTTTATTTTTAGATACTTTATGAGGGTCACGTGACCTAAATCACAAAACTTATATTCTTTACAAACATGACTATATGATCAATATACAAAATGCTACATAACTTTGATATGTATGCTCAGATAAACAATTCAACACATTAAGTGTTGAATCAACTTAATCTCTATATGCATACCTCAATCCTATTCCAACTATTAGAATCCTTTAACCAGGTTATTTTGATTCTTCATGAATACAGCACAGCTCAAACATTCTTATCTTAACCTGAAAATATTAAAAATAGAATGGAATGAGTTACGAAAACTTAGTGAGCATATATTTATCCATTTTAAATCTAATTTCAATCATAGTAAATGGTCACATGCTAATTTGATATTCAACTGAAAAAGTAATTGCAATCCAAACTCCCTGAGTTTTTTTAGATATACAAGATTAAGCCTTGGGTTGAGTATTCACCTGCACATAACTTTACTTTCATATTTTATATTTCAGATTACAATAATCTTAACTATTTACTGACACATAATATTATCATCATATCATATGCACCTATTTTGGGTGGTTATCACATTCATAAACAGCCATTTAAGCTTGATTACAACTGAAGCATCACAATCATGTTAAGTCTTTACAATCATATTAAGCTTTAGTATCCAATCACGAATAGAATTTTCAATATCATATCACATTACATAATCAATCATAATCATCATGTATGCATCCACCTTTTTGTCTCCCAATCCAACCTTATACCCTACTCGTTTTTCCATCGTTATTCCTCTCGGGCTAGCCTTATGCCCTATTTGTCTTTTCACTGGAAATTTCTCATCTAATTTTCATATCATTGCCCCAATCACACTTCTCATTTCAAATATCAATCATGACATAATTCACATCATAATATGCACAATAAAGCTCAACTTTATAAATTATAATTTCAATATAACCTTAATATAATTTAGCTATTCCTTATCATTTGGCAATCGAATATATAATACAATATATATCAATACCACCATGCTTTCTTGTACATCCACAAGAATCAATTTATATTCAATTAATATCACACACTTTCATAATTTATCATTCTGGCAAGCATCAATAAGTGACCATATAAATTTAGTTATAATATGAATCTCACTTGTCATCATATTTTAAATTTACTGTCAATCAGTAGTTAATAACATCATCACTATGCCATGCAAGCCTGTTATTTTGTACAATAGGTAATTACTAACTTATCACAAGCATCATTCTTGAATTTCTCATACATCAACACACAATTAAGTTCATTATATATATTTTATAATTCTCTCATACCTTATTTAAGATTCATCAATGAATAGATAAGTTGTATTTAACATTCACAAAAAAGATAATGATTTATGATATTTAAATACTTTAATATTTAAAATATTAATTTAGAGTGAAATATTTACTCACTTAGTGATGTCTAGTTACCTTTAGACATCCCAAGATATTTATGATTATTTTCACCCTTTTTTTATTCCACCATTTATAATGAAACTATAAATATAAGAGCATTACTTATCTTGTCTCCAAATATTCTAATTCCAAGTTGAAATTATAACATAATAAATTATTCTACATTATCGACCTCTTATATTTCTCCAATATTAACTTTAAAACTAAGTTTTATCTTTACATAATAATTTATTTGGAATTAAATTTATATGCATAAAATATTAAAATATGAGGCTCTCAATCAAACTTTATTCATAGTGCTCTGCCATCTTGTAATATCACTCTCCTATATTTTCAAAGAAATTATTAGAAAGAAATTCAAAATTTTCATAAACGAGGAATCTTTGAATCTAATGCAAAATAATCAAAATTTGAAAGCTCTATAGTCTTAGAAGATTAAAATCATATTATATTATAAAATTAGACACTTGGTTTTAAGTAATCTAAACACTAGTTTAAAGAAATCAAATAACATAATTTGGGTATTTGCTTGGATTAAACTTTGAGCACTAAAATATTTATTTATTTTTTTAAGATACTGATTTACTCTAATGACACTGGTATATCATTCTAGATCATCCATTTCTTATCTTATCAATTCTACATCAAGTAAAAGATTATGATGATAAAATAAGATTCTCTCTTTCTAAATCCAACATAAGATAATTGAATTATTAGAACTTTATACTAATAAAACATTCTATTCATATTATTTTACAAAGTTATACGTTCTGTTATAATATTTTTATCTATACTTTGATAAGTCAATTGGTCATAATTTTCATATCTGGCTCTAAATCATTTTTATCACACTAGTTCTATCTGCATACTAGTAGCATGAATTGTATCACATTACTATATATATATATATATATACATATCACCTAAATTTCATATCTCATAGTGCCTCAATGTCAATTTAGTCACAATACTAAGTAATCAATTCATCATCTCAATCATCCTCATTCACAATACCATAAGTTCGAATAAATTCATATTTAGATACCAAAGACCTAATCATCAAATAGTAGTCCTACACTTCTCATGTGTGGTCCTAACCCAAGCACAATCACAATTACACTTTCAGTTAAAACACACATTCATCACGATTTAGCAATAACCCATATGATGCCCTTTATCGTATCATTTTCAAAAAGTCAATCAATAGTAATTAACAAAAAATAAATAGTGCTTTGGAAGCACTATTACATACCACAATCCTTATCATAAAGTAACTAGATCATAATATTTCATACTCATCCATATTGAGGTATACATCTACACATATTCAGTCTCTTAATTTTTTAACATGTTACCCTAATAAATAGGACAAAGTAAAGTAAAGGAAAATTAAGTAGAGAGGTTCCTAAGATAGATATACACTCATTTAGGAGTGTCTATTTACTCTAAGGATCCCCAAATATTCAATTTTCTTCTCTTTTCTCTTTTTTCCTACTTCAAAATTCACAAGGATAGTTTATAACATTAATATTACTCATTTCATGATCACTCCATTATGTATGTATCATATAAATATCATAAACTACTTATCTTTGATGTTTAGAGATGAAACATTCTATGTTGAACCCTTATAAATTATGAAAACACAAAATAAGATGGGTATGATTGACTATAGGGTCATCATAGTTATGAGCTTTGAATAATGTCTTATAAATGATTTAAAAATCATTAATGTATTATTTAAAAAACTTATTTCATATAAAAGTAAATTCAATTAGCTATTGATAGACTACTTAATCACTCAAATCGGTTAAAATTTGAAGAGGTTATGCTTTTTAGAAGATAGGCATGAAAAATTTATTTTTTAAAAATTTTAAGTTTTTGAACTCCGTCCATTATTTTGATGATATCTCAAAATATATATAATATTTTTATCTAAAACTAATTCCATTTGAAAGTAAATTCAATTATCTTTAAAATGATAGATGATTTGTTTAAAATGGATATAAGATGAAAGAGTTATACCTCTTTAAAATTAGCATAAAATTTTATAGTCAATGAATTAATTCCAGAATCGATTGATTACTCGATTCTGAAAGTCCAGTTTCACCTTTGAACCCTCAAAATCGATTGGTAAATTAATTCACACATGAAAAACTTAATTTTTTAGTGAAAATTTCACTATACAACTAATTCAAAACACTTCATAAACACATATAATGCACATCAAACTCAAGTATAATCATCAATACACTTATCTAACATCTTATATCACCTTTTTCCATCAGTTATTACTTCCATAACATCAAAATAAACTAGAATCAAGTAAGTTCATAAATTAACCGATATTTCACATATATCTTTATATAACCTTAAAACTCAAGGATTTAGCTAGATTATTTACTTACCTTATATGGAAGAGGATGCTAAAAGACTACTTTGAAGATTTTTTAATCCTAACCACATCAAAATTCATGATTTCTAGAGTTAGGGTTTAAGATGCTCAACAAAATCAAATAAACTTTAAATCTTTTATCACAAAAAAGAAATAGGAGGGATTCTTGATAAAAATATTATTTTTACCTCGATTAAATGAAGAAATTAAGAAAATTTGAAGCCCCCTTGCTTAATTGGAGAGATTGTGTAGAAGGAAAGTTAAGAAAGATGAAGGGAAATGAGGTTTTAGGCTGAAATAAGGGATAATAAAACCTTAAGGACATTTTTGAAAAAGTGCTCCTAAACCTTTTCTATACTCACACACTTCACTCATATCAGTATATAACTTTATGCTTCATGATTCTAATAACTTTTCCCTCATCAAAACTTCACCTAAATGATATTCTCACATCCTTACTTTTATTAATTCTATTTTATTCCATGCTTCACATATAAAGTTTCTAATCCACCTAAATGTACCGATCACTTCAAGTATTCTTTCTTACAAAATAAATTTCAAATTTACTATAATTTAAGAAGGGTGTAATAATTAATCCACCTTATTCCTTTAGAAACTTTATCATTTCATAAATAATTTATCATGTCATAATTTATCCTATCATCTATCTCTAATCATATTTTCTATCATAATATCACATCCCTAATAAAGATTCATCGTAATACCAATCTTAGTCATAATCAATAATTAATTATAGCAATAAAATAATTTACACTTGCTTACCTTATCATATAACCCCATCTTTATAACATACTTCTTTATAATATCTTGTCACACATCACAAATATGGAATGAAGGGTAAGATATTCAAGTGTGATATTCGAATATGAAGTGCTAAAGGCAAATCTAGAGTATATATTTGATTACCATATACAAGTATTTGCATCTAAAGGCTGCTAATACTATGATACTATTATGGTAATTGAGTATGACTCATAGAAGGTGACTCCTATAGCTATACTTGAATACTACACTTGAATATTCACTTTTAGAGATGACTATTTCTTAAGTTATTTGACTATAATAGTTGAATATGTCTTGCTCGAAGTACTTCTCAAGGCTATATTCGATTACCATGTTTGAATATTGCCTAGGTTTTTTGTTCTAAGTCTTCACTAAATTTTACTAAATAAATGGTAACACTACTCAATTTACCCTATATAACCTAACATTTATTATACATCCCTTACCTATTCTATTAACTAACTTCAACATATAACCTCTAGTATAAATAAGACATTCAACATTAGCTTATTAAAATCCCAACAATAACAAGTTGTCGATAATAACATAAATTATAAAATCTAAGTAATGTTATCTACTTACTTGTGTATTGGAGGAGATGGGAGAAAGTTATCCTAAATGATTATTTAACCCTATTCAACACAAAATCAAGGAAAAATAAGCTTAAACCCTCATTTTCCATAAACAAAATCTAAGAAATTCATTAACCAGAGACTTGATTTTATAAAAAATTACCTTTCTTTAAGATTAATTACTAATGATTTGAAGATGAAAGCTTGATTTTTCTTATTAAATTGAAGAAATAGGAATAAAATAAAAGATGGAGGAAAAGGCTGGCTGGTTGATTAGAGAAAATGGGAAAAAATGATAAGTTTGGGTGTTTTAAATGCAAAAAAGGTATTTTCATAATTTCAAGGCAATCACGGGGTGTTTTGGATTCATAAATTTCCTCCAAACATAGTTACTCGAATATAATTTTACATAAACTCTTAACAACTTAACTGTTTCAATTTTCATCGCAAAGTTCTATTCTTCTCAAATTCGTTCTCTTCTTAAACACATTTATAACAATTAATTTATTACCATATGTACATAATATTATTAAAAGTAAATAAAATATATTCTAATTTTCTATGGGGTGTTATAATTTTACTTTAACTTTTTAGAGTCATAAAGTTGCCTACTAAGATTTAAGCATCTCACCCTTATATTTTTATTTTTACAATTTTGGGATAGTGTAGAATTGATTTTTAGCTATTATTTTAAAATTGTATTACTTATGTAATACCTTAAAAATTATACTAGGATTGTATAAATGTAAATATTCATTTTGATAAGGTGAGAATAAGAAGTTATTTTAGTTAGAAATAAATGTGTTGTAACTTTAAATAATGATAATTACAATTACAAAAGATCATAAACACAAACCTAACTTAACTAATTCAATTCATTCAAAATCAAAGAAGATTAGTTAGAATGTTCACTCATAACCTATAGAGGAGATAATAAAAAGTAATTAGGTGTTTGTTTGTTTGCTTTTAAACATTTGAAATTCAAAAGGTTGAGGTTAGGGCACAAAATTTCATCTAAATAAAAACCTCAATCATTCAAAACAAAGTGGAGGAATAAAAGAGAAATATTACAAAGATTAAGATTTAAAAACCCTTGTTTTGCTTAGATTTAAGAAAGATGAATGGATGAGGGAGAGAATTGGCTATCTAGTAATTTGAGAAGAAAGGAAGGTATAGTTTTTTTTGGGGGGGGGGGAGAATGAGACCGAGAAGTGCTAAAATGGGAAATATGAAAGGGAGAGTCTTAAGGGCAAAAAAGAAAAATATGTTTCAAAAATCTCATTTACACTCACATATTTATTCTTAATCAAATATGACAAATTTTTTCAATAATATATTATAATAATTCAATTAATTTTTAATAAAATATTTTAATTTTTAATCAGTTTGATATTTATAGAATGGGAACTTATATTATAAAACTCAAATTTGGTCATGGAGTAAGAAATTTAATTTGAGTTTCCTATCTCTCGTGTAAAAGAATAACTTTTTATACCTACTAAATTTTAATAAATTAACAATCAATTAACATTTTTAGAACTTAATTTTAAGATTTGAAGAAATAATTTATAATTTATTTTAAATTTAAAAAATACAAAAAATAAATTTTTAAAATTGATAAAGAAATTTATTGCTCAACAAAGTTTTAAGAATGTAAATTATATTTTCTCCTTAATAAAATAATTAAATAACAGTCGAGATCTTTAATTTAAATAATGTTTAATGTCTTTTAAATACTTTATACCTTCCGTTACATTTAAAATTTAATTTTTTTTTATAATTATAAAATTGGTTAAATCACTATGATAATTATAGAATTGAGTAAATCACTAAATACATACATGTGATAATTTAGAAATTGACTTTTATATACAATAAAAGACAGAAAGCTTTCAAGAAATATTAGGTAACACTTGAATCAAAGATTCTTGGTTAAAATTTGATCTTTTATCTTTACAAATATATATTTAATAATTTAATTATTATTTCATTTATAAAAAAAAAGTAAGCAAATAAGAGATTTGAAAGTGGCCCTCCTTAAGAAAACAAGAAGACAAGCGGTTAAATTTGACTTCCATGCAGGAGTCCCAATGTCTTGGCAAGCAAAATATAAATCATTATAATTTTCCAGTAAGTTTAATTGGTTGGAAGGGAAAGAAAAAATAGGAAGACAAGTATGGTGCGTAGTTCGCAGGTGCATTTTCCCTTCTAAAATCTGAAATCTGGCGCACGGTAGCTCTAATTGGCAGACGGGCGGTAATCATAAGTGCAAATTAGCTTCACCGCCATCAGTAGTCGCGGAACCACCGAAATGATTAGCCGACGCATACGATGCCCACCGACTGAGGCAAAACGCGTACATTAGCACCTGGCAGGTTTCAACGTTAACACAGTAAATCAGTTTAGCGCTAACCACAGCGCCTCATTGCGGAGCCTGAAAAAGTCACTCTGTCGCTGCAAAAATCGGATTATATTTTCGCCAAGTAAACCCGCGGGATTGAACTGCGAAGAAGTCTTTTTCTTTGAGCTTGCTGCGATTCATTGATCTATTGGCTGCAAAGGGAAACACCAATTTAAATTTTATAAAAAATTGTAGCTTCTCTAGGGGGAAAGAGAGAAAGAGAAAGTGGGCAATGGTGGGATGAAGGTAAAGAAGAAAAAGGGATATGGCAAGAGGAGCGTGGGGTTTTCAAGGAAGAGGGAAGTGGTCTTGTTCCTACAAGAAAACCACTCTCTTAGTTTGCCTTGTCAACATTGCCGTGGTTCTCTACTTCCTACGCTCTCTTCATGCTTCTCTCTATATCTACTCCGGTAGCGTGTCCCGGAACAGTAAGTATCTATATATCTGGAAGGGAACTTTGCGAATCCTCCCAAGTTTTTGAGTTTCAGTGTTTTCTTCCGGGTTTAATCTTAGTGGTCGTGGGTCATGCCGGGTTTTGTTTCGACTACTTTTGAGTGTGCTCTACTCTAATCTCGCCCCATTTGAAAGTTTTGTTTATGTTGCATTTTCAGTTGTGGTATATAGCTCAGCTCAGATTCAAAAAATGGAAGAATCAATTCGAGTCCGTCAGACATATAAACCAGTGGAATTGGTTAAATTGGTAAGAATCATTTATATGTGACTTGTGCAATTGCTTCTTCAGTGGTTGACCTCGAGTTAATTATTTTAAAATCGTCTGGAAAAAGGTGGTGAATCTTAAAGGGGAGTTCTCAAGAGAAAGGATGATGGTTCAGTTGCCTCAGCAATTTAAACAGAAAATAACTGATGACATCTTGGAGAGACTAAGGAACTTTAGTTCTAGCATGACAGAAATTGCTAATGAGCAAGGTGAGTTCATGTTTCTAGATCGTATTGATGAATTTCTGTTATCTCTGTTTGTTAGTTTCCAGAGACATTATTTGTGTGAATAAAAGCTTTCCTTACATTAAACCTCGAAATAGCGAGAAGGATATTTGCAGCTATTATCTATTCGTGGCCAATGTCACTTCAGGCAGGTGGGAAAGTGCATGGATCTGTGTTTGATTATTTGTTAGGTGATATGTATTATGAAGGAAAATATTGAGTCGAAGGTCAGAGTAAGATTTGACTGGAGATCTGCCAGTATAATCTTATTACTGTTGGGCTTAAGTGTACTCTGGTTGCTGTCATGGATCACGAGTCCATGACTACTACACTTGATTGTGGTGATGTGATTCACGGGTATTTTATCCATTTCCATGATATTGTTATAACCTTTAATATATATGATGGATGATGGTTCTGATTCTAAAAAGTGCTGCTATTATCCTTAGAGTTATGATATTTTGGCATTGGATTAAACTGTTATGTTGCTTCTTCACTCTGTTGTACATAAGGGTGATGCGTCCACAATGTCATGACTGGTTTTACATATAAGGATGAATAGCAATAGCATATATCTGTTGTCACAACTCTTCTGGTGGTTAGTATTGATTCCCTTACCTAGGACGTGATGTGATTTTGCAAGGATAAAAGATTATAATTTGGATTTCTTTCATGAATTACATCTCATGTTTTGGGGACATGAGAGTACACTGTTTTGCTGAGAAGAGCAATAGACTGGTGTGTTTTTGAGTGAAAAATAAGGCGTAACTTAGTAATCCAAACACTCATACCTGTTTCCTGATACAGTAACATAGCATGTGGAGCTACACAGATTAACCAACTTAAAAAACTATACTCCCCATTTCAAATCAGAAACCTCATATGCTTTGTTTTATTTTAAACTCCCATTGTATTTTTCCCAATCTACAAGGTGATATTATTAACTTGTCCCTCCTAGTGCATGGTCAAACTCATTTTTTGGATATGGCATGGATATCTTTCCCTATGCTATAAAAGGTCGATTGTCTTCTGGAGAACAGGGAGCTTATTCCCACTTGTTTGGTGAAATTTTTGTTATGAAGCTAGACTTGGTGATGTTCTATGGAATGATGACTTTCTGAAATTTACAAGGTATTCTAATTCTATGGCTTGCATGTTTTTGTTGATTTGTTCTTGTTGTTTCTGGTGATATTACTTTTTTGACAATACAGATTCAGTTGACAGTTGGCGCAAGGAAATAGTGAAAGAAGCTAAGGTGGTTCTTGTGAAAGGGGATTCCAACTTAACCATATCTCATGAAGAAGCAGGTGTGAACAATTATTTTAGGTTGCATCTCTGGTAGTTGAGTTGATATCGTGGCACTTTTAAATCCCCAATGCTTGACTCTGGCCACATATCAACTTTTTCTAATGTTTATTTTAACTTCTTAGTGATGCTAGTAAAAGCTTTGGAGTCTGATTGGGCTGCACTTTTGGAAGAAATTGGCCTCTACATACCTGTTGAAGTCCATAATGAGAATCATGATGACAAGCCTGAGGCTGAAGAGGACATAGGTAATGTCAGCTCCTCTGGGGAATATCTTGTGTTCCTGTCTTCCTTTTATAGCCTCTCTTCTTCTTGCCAAATAAAATCCTGCTCCAAATTATCCCCGACAATAAGCAGGCATACATGATTCTTGCTGGAATCTGGAAATGTGCGTGTATCTTTCTATGCAGAATTTTATTCCTCTGTATTTACCAAGTATACATTTTTTCCAGATGAGGAAGTTCTTCCAGGAAGGCCACTTCCACCTGAATGCAACGTTGAACTTCACACAGATTATGGTGGAGCTGCAGTAAGATGGGGTCTTACTTACCACAAAGACAGTGCAGCTGATTGCTGTCAGGCTTGCTTGGACCAGGCTAGACATGCAAAAGAAGGTGAAAAGAGATGCAATATTTGGGTTTATTGTCCATCTGACTTTGGGTGTCATTCTCCAGATATCTATCAGCACAAACATCGGGAATGCTGGCTTAAATATGTGAGTCTGGCCCTATGATTTGCTATTTTGCCATCTACCTATGTTTTTCGCAAAATGGTTATTATTCTTTTGGACAAAATATTTTTGAATTTCATTCTGACCTCTGGCATGGTAGTCTCGGTCCTTATCTTATAATTCCTGTTTTTTTCCCTGGCTTTGAAACTCTTCTTGATAATTTTAATCCAGGCAGCAAAGCCCCGGCTTAATTTTAAGAATAGGTACCCTGAATCATATCGAAATTCACACCCATCCGCACCAGTGATTGTTCCATGGGTCTCTGGAGTTATTAGTGCACGAGTCGAATGACCAACACTGAAGTTATTGTCAGCATGTAGAGTACAGGCACACAAAACTAGCTCTGTGAAGGCCTTTGGTAATACTTGCTGCGGACTATACTATTGTTCTTCAGCATATATGTTTGCCAAAACAAAAATGAGACGGGAGGGAGAAGATTCTTTTTGTTCCATTTTACTATCTTTTTTCATTTTTGGGAGAGGGGTTGATGAATCAACAGTCATTTAGGACTAAGTTTTGATCAAATTGGGGTTTCTGACAGTCTTACCATCTCAGTGCCAACAAAATTTCCCAGGGTTGGTCTAACGCTGAGGCAGGGTGACTTAACAGACGAGGGAATTATTTTGCAAGTCTACCTTGTGATGTGATTTCATTGTATCTTTGGGACGTTGAATCCTATTCATCATGTTATCACCTCTTGATGTTGATGATCCTGTTCCCTGCCGATGGTTCTCATCTGTCCCTCGTGTTTTACTTTAGTTGGTAATCATGTGTAGTTCTACTGGATCTCATGCAGGAATAGGAACTACGTTTATCCAATTATGTGAAAATATTAATGTCATCTTTCTGGACATGAATTTAGCATCAAAAGAATAAGAGTTCTGCTCGTTAATCAACAATTTGTAGCCTTGATGAGAAAAAAAAATCCCCTCCTATAAGGAGATTCTTAGTTGCATCAAGTGCGCTTAAGTGTGTGGGTGGTAAGATCGTTTCTTCCGTATGCAGATCAGTGCAGTTGTATTCCCAAGTCAAGAGAGATCTTTTCTTCCCCATGCAGATCAGTGTTGATGTTAATTATTAATTTTATTTGCCCATTTCTTGATTGAGAAATCAACTTCACCGATGATAATGCACTCATCAGAGAGAGATGCTCTCCTCTGTTTGGGCCGGAACACAAAATTTAAGTGCATTCAGTTTGTACGAGAGATAATGTATTAATATGTAATAAAAATTGTATATCTCTATTTCGACATACGGCTAAATACATTAGCGCAGTTGAGGTTTTTGCACCAAGTGGACCTAAAAAAATGGCAAAAACATCAACATGGTATTAAATATTTTGGTTTGATTGGGGGAAGAAAAGGCAGGGAAAAAATGACAATCCCTCTCTCTTGCTTACAAAAAATACTGAAAATGAATTAAAACTTTTTAAATTTCTTTTTACATAAAAAATGTAAATTAATCAATTTGCCCTTGATAAGTATACGATTTTTTGATTTGGTCCTTGCAAAATTTTTTCTTTGAATTTAATTCAAAATTTTTTAAATAACTCAATATGATCCTTTTATCAATTAGAGCTAATCGTAATAACGGAAATGCATGTGTGATATTATTATGTATTTATTTAGCACGTTAGTTGCATGTTAGATTTACTGAATAAACAGATTTTCATCTTTGTTGATTTGAATGCCTAGAGAAGGATTGTGGAGAAAAAGAAAAAGTATAATGTTAGGTTTTCAAATCTCATTTTTTAATGGCGACCATGCCTATGTTTGGTAAGTAATTTTTAAAATTTTTTTTTGCTGGTCTGATTAAAATTAGTTAATTGACTTGCTCAATTATAATATATTTATCTAATTTAATTATAAAAAGTAAATAATTATAATTAAATATTTATAATTATTAATTTTTTAAAATAATATTAATTTAATTTTAAATAAATATTTAATATATAATAAATTAAAATAATATATTATTTATAAGAAAATTTAATCCATTAAATATAGAATCTCAAATATTAAAAATAAAAGAATATTCAAATAATTTATAAAATATACTTATGTTCTTATATGTCATTTTATATATAAACAACTAATTATAGACAGCTAATTTTATCAAATATTTTTATTTAAATAGTTAATGTAATCAACTGGTCAAATTAGATAATACAATTAGCTATCAACTAATAGCTAATCAAATTAGTTAACCGTTATAATTATCAGCTAATTATTAAACAAGTCCTGTATATGTGATCATATGGTGGCAAAATTTACTTGTTAGTTATATGTGGAAAAAAAAAGGGAAAAAAGAAAGTTTGTATAAGGGGGAAAAAAGGTTGAAAATAAATTTTAAGTGTTTGAATGCCATGAGAAAATTAAAGGTGGCAAGGAAAAGGGTTTAAAAAGTGTCCAAAGGATTGGTAAAAACAAGTGTAAAAAATGGATAAAAAAATTTATATTGTCAAATCATCTATTTGTAAATTTATTAGATAACTTTAATAACTTGTGATACAAATATTTTGTTATTTAATAAAATATTTTTATTCTATTTTAATTTTTAATCAAATTAAATAAAAATTGGTATTTTTATTAATTTTCCACTTATTCTTTATACATCCAAACAACAAATGAAAAAGTAATTTTTCATATATTTTCTTGCTAACAAAGGATAAGGAAAAATGCAAAATAATCCATTCAATTGTTAAGTGGTTGGATTTTGCCTTTTTTAAATTTTAAAAATTTAGAAATTACCCTCTTAAACTTTACAAACTTAAAATTAACATTCATCATATATTTAATTATCATTTTATTAAATTATATGATTTTTTTGTGAAATTTTTCAATAAGAACCACGATATTATAGAATGTTAATTTTTTCATTTTTATATAATTTTACAACTTATTTACAAGTTTTTAATTAAAATCCTATATATATAAGATATTTTTTATTAATTATAAAGCATAGAAATCATGTATAAAAATGATAAAAAAAGTAACATATAATATTGTAATTCTTATTAAAATTTTTTGTAAAACAATTATATAATTTAATAAAATAATTAATTAAATAGATAATAAATATTAATTTTGAATTTTCTAAAATTTAAGGAATAACTTTTAAGTTTCTAAATTTGAAGAGGATAAAAGTGAATCACATCAAAATTAAAATGAGTATTTTACATTTTTATCGATCTGACATACAGGACATTTGTTCGATATTTTGAGAAAAGGATTCTTTTAAGCGACAAACATTTTAATTTCAGGGATTAAAATGAACCCTTTTGTATCTTTGAATGACTACATTATTAATTTTTTTAAATAAAATATAGTTTTACTTAAATTCTATATTATTATATTTAGTGATTAGAATGGTTCTTGCTTCATTCATTTCTATTTTTCCTCTAAGATAAGTATGTGTGGACTAAGAAGTATACTAAACAGTCTCAATTAATTATATGTAATTAAATTATTTTTAATTATAAATTAACTAATGTATAAAATGGTGGAATGTTTAATAAAATTAATAGAAATAAAATAAAAAATTAGTATATTTTAATTGGTAAAGTGACGTATAAAAAATGTAAAACATTAAAAAATAAAAAAACTATGGCACACTTGAATTGTCTTTGATCTCATTACCCAAAAAAGAGAACAAGTGCACAAATGGACATTATCTCCGAGGACACCGAGAGACGGAGGCTCGCAGTTGCTCCGTGGAATGGACGTAGAAAAGGCATAATTTAAAAGTTATGAAATGAGTATTTTTATTTAAAAGTAATGAAATAATTCATTCTATTATTTTTAGATTATATTTATGAATATATTTATTTTAAAATTTTAAAACTATTCCTCTTAGTTATAAATTTTATTTTACCTTTCTCTTTTATTATAAATATAAAAATATTTTAAATTTCTGATCAAATATATTGAATTTAGTTTTTTTAATCAATGCAATACTAATGAATATAATATAAATTTCAAGTCATTTATATTCTTTTAACAAATATACAATATAAATGAGTACAACATATTTATTAAAATTATTTTTAAATTAAAAGCTTACACTTCAATTCAAATTAATCCTATTATACCTTTATTGATATTATCATTTTCATTTGATTATAATACAATCCTAAAATATATTTATTTTAATTATTTAATATAATTAAATTAATTAATTCAACATAATTTTTTTATATATATATTTAAACATATAAAATAATTGTAAATAAATAAAAATAACGATATTAATTTTTATATAAAACATATTAATTAATTTTTTATAATTTTCAATTTTAAAAGATATTATTGTTAATCATAATTTTTTTTATTTTATTCTAATAAAATTTTAATGTACCATGAAATAGAATAGTAATTTCATTCTGCGCATAATTATGGATTCCGTTCGAATCCATCCAAGCCGATCATTTCTCGGTCCTGAGACTCAAGGTAGGAATTCTGAATGCAATCCTGAGACTCAGAGACTGCACTCGCATCTTGTTACCTCTATTGCTGTCTTCATATTCACGAAATTAGCGAATTCGGTATCGGGAGCGCGTGTCTGCTCCTAATCGTCGGTTTCTTCATGTTCAGCTGCTTGTTTTCCACTTCCACCTCTTCTTCTTGAATATGGCACGATGCAAGATCCGCTGAATTAATCTTTAGAATTTGACAAGATTGGAAGCCCAACCATAGTCAACTTAGAAATTAGGGTTTGTAGGATCAATTTTGGAATCCTTAATTGGAAAACAGGTTTGAGTTTGATTCGAAATCACATCGTAGCAATTGAAATGGGTTCTGGAGAAGGCAAGCCCCATTGGAGTGTATTTGACGGTGTGAAGATCATTGCGGCGACACCTGAAGCTTTGATGGCTGAGGTCGACTCCGCAATTTCTAATCTCGAGTATGCCCGTGCAGCTGCTTTTCTTGAATCTTCCACATCTTCGGCACCGGAAAAGATCTGTGATGCAAACTCGTGCCCTCAGTACGATGCCCGCATGGCAGATGAAGCTTATAAAGCAGGGTGTGCGGCCTTGGCAGCTGGGAAGCTCGATGAAGCTCTTCATTCATTGAACATTTCTCTCTCTAAATGCCCGCCGGATAAGACTTCTGCGGTTGCCAAGTTGCAATCTTTGATTTCTCTTACGTCGCAGCAACTTCAAAGATCTTCTAATTGATACATTTGTCTTGTTTAACCTTAGCCCCGCTGCTTTTTACTCGGCCATACTACAACTTAATGTTGAATCTGTTTGAACATTAACTGAACATTGTTTCTGACCTTGTGCGATTTTTGTGCACTGATTCATGTAGAGAGCAATGTTAATTCTGTTTGTACTTGAGACTTATTCTGTTTGAATTCTTTCTGTAAAGTTTAAGAAAGAGCAAGCACTGAACTGTAAGAGTCTACTGTCATTGTAAAAAAATAGTCAAATACATGTATGTACTCAAATCCAGATTCCCACATCAAGAGAGGCATTTTAAACCCTCTATTTCTTCTAGTGAAATTGTCAACAGCAAATCACTGCATTGTTTTTTTTCTTTTATATCCAAAGATAAAACAGAAGAATTGTACTTACAGATTGTAAACTGATGCAGGCAATTACAAGGAAGGCTAAGTTGTGGGAAAACGAGCAAAAACGAAACCTGTAGGTGACCAAAATCAAATCAGACTGATTCCGAGAGACACGGACCCTTGTAACCTCTTATGTTAATATGGGAACTAAATGCGCAATAAATCAGGTTATTGATCGTTGAGGGGAAGTCTTCACCTGAAAACTTTTAGGTCACATAATCCCTGACACGAATCATTTCCATGAGGATTGGGGTAAGAGTATAGGTTGTGTCTCATCTCGTAACTCCTGTCCCTTTCTGTATTGTACTCTCGTTTTGAATTACCTTCAATGGTAGGCAAACCATTCTAGGCAAAATGCAAATTGATTAAATAGTCGCATTTGTGGGTTGGCACTCCTTGTTAACTATGGCTTTAGCTTCAGGTGTAAATTTGAATACGTACCCCTACTTAATGAGATCAATTGAAGGGGCTTACGGCAGTCAAACCCGCACTTAAACCAACGTCGAATTTATTATCATTCGTTAAAATGTCCTAGTGATTTCAGATGCTGTGAGGCCACTATCAAAACTGGAGGTCAATTTAAACAATCAATGGATGTGTGACTATGCACATTTATTAGTGGATGTGTGACTATACATCTGTTGGTCTCTTTTATATCCTCATATCATACGAATTGATCATCAAATTCCACCATGAGTGTCTTCTATCAGGAAGAGCCACCAAGCCATCCCAAGAGGTGCAAATGTCTTGCTGCATTTCTCAGGGAAGTATTTTCCCATTGCCGTCATTTTGCTGGACGATTTTCAACTGCAAGCCCCGAGGAGGACTGCCCGATTAGCGATTTTGATGAGCAGCAGAAAGTAAATTTACCTCTCCATTCTCCTTTACTCATTTGTTTTGACAATTATATCTAATTTACTCAGCGAGAATTTCGATGCTTGCTTAGGTTGGTGTTTCAGATCTCAAAAGCAGAGCCATAGAAAAACAGAAACGCCCGCCTGATGTCGCCTACGTTTACTCTCCTGCTACAAGAGAATTCTTTATCAATCCAGTGGTGCGGCAAGAAAGGAAAGACAGTGATCAAGAAGACGAGGGAACAGAGGAATTTATGTCCGTTGGTAGTTGTTTTTCATGCTGTTCAAGCGCTGTGACCGGGGATGGTTTTCTTTCGGTGAAGACAAACTTTTCCAGGAGTTCAAGCTTGAACGAGCTTGATTTTGAAGATTTCTGGAAGCCTTCAATATTTCAAGAGTTCAGCCATTGTGAGGGATGGCCCTTCGGTTTGTGCAGGAAAGCAGTGTTACTTCCGCCGCTGCCTAAGTCACCTTCTCAGTCATGGCTGTTGCGTACAACTCAACAAAGCACTAAAGATGCCCGAAATTGTTTAGCTGTTCCTTCATTTCATTAGCATGAAATTCGTATACACGTAGCTCTATCTGTCTTGTTCGTTTAATATTCTTCGGTTATATTGAAATCGCAATAGGCACAAGTTGCCTCAGATTAAATGAACAAGACAGATGGAGCTACATGTAGACAAATTTCACGCTAATCAGTCTTTGCCAACGTTATACATTGGTTTTTAATCAGCTCACTTTTATCTCCAAAAATATTAGGTTCAGTGTCTGGGACAGGGATGATGGTAGATATTATTTGAATGAAAGATTGCAGCATCAATAATTTGGGAAGACAAAAGAAAAAGCTTGCACTGATCTCACTGACATGGAAGCAGAAACAAGAAGTAGCACCTTGAGCAATCAAGCAATAACTTCTTCACTTGAAATTGTCAGGGTGTCAATAAGCGCTAAAACTTATCCAGCAATGTCCGTTTATGCGAGATATAATAAATCAAACAAAAATAAGTGTGACAGATTGAAAAGATTATTGCAGGTCAGTGTGAGGAACACAATGCCTTGGCGCCTCATTGATTTCACTCAACATAGATATCATGCTCTTATTTCCATGCAATCGAGAACTTCACAATAAAAAAGTTCAGAAGAAAAAGCATCAGTGTCTCCAAATATCCAAAAACACGATTTAAAACACAAACAATCACATTCACTGTTTCTGGAAATTAGGTTTCTATGCTCTTTGCTCGATATATGAACCTGAAAGTCCAGAAGTTCCAAGTACCGTAACCTGAAATAGAATAATCAGAATTAGATGGCGGTTGGAAATTAACCAGCAACCTATTATAAAATATACAGGAGAGACAACTAACCAAATACATATAGCATAAATCAAGGAAAAATTAGGGTATGCGAATGAACAGTTTCTAATGATACACCAGTGGCTGGACCACAACTTGAACTCTAGCCATGCATTTTAAAAATTAGGGGGAAAAAAGGGGAGATTGATGCTGTAATTACACACTTAATTTGAAATTACATACAACTAGATATATAGTTGTTAAGTACAAGGTAAAAAGTTTTTGAAACTACGCAATACCTTTCCCCAGTCAGATTCAAGACCACTGCATCTCATTTTCAAGTATATCATCTTGGAGCCCAACTCATTCTCTACCTTCTTCCTTAGGTAGGTTTCTTCAGGTCCAAAGGAATTCAAATAAGTGGTGTAACGATCAAAGACAGTGTGCAGTGCATTCTTCAAATGGTCAGGCACAGGCTTCACATCCTACAGAAAATTTTAGATTATTGGAGTAATGCGACAGGTGAAAGAGAAGAAAAGAAATTTGTAATTCTTTGGGAATAAGTAAATTTTAATACCTCGCCGCTCATTCCAATGCTGTCATCAATTTCCATTTTTAAGGTGATAAGCATCCCACCAAACTCCTCAGCAGCTTCCGCTGCTCGGAAAACATTTGCCACAACCTCCTTGCCAGCCTCATCATCAGTATTTTTGGATAGTGCCGCTTTCACATCATAAATGACAGCATTTGGGAGCTCATCCCAACTTTCTGCCATCAAATCCTTGAAAACATTTTGAAGCACAGGGTCTTTTATTTCAGGCATGTGGGTTACATCTTCACTGTAAAATCGTACGCTTCCTAAACCTGCTGACCTGCATTCTGCGGAATTTTCATGTCGAGCTAATTCAGCAATGGCCAACTCTAAATAAGCTACTGTGGTTAATTGCAACGCAGTGAGGAAAGTCATTGAAACAAGCACATGAAGCAGAATGATTGCACAATATGATTCTATGATTTTTATCATGGACATTATTTCAGCAAAACAGGAGGAATGTGAACTTTCTCTTTTAATTTGTGGGTGAGTCAGGGGTCAGGGGTTATTATATCGCATAGTCAATCAGAGATAAAAGATATAACCAGAAAGCTCAAAGGAGCTGAAAATCCAAATTAATTTAACGATAAATCCAATCAGTTATCAGGTAAAAATAAGCTCAAATTTGTTGCGGGTCAAAATCAAGTTTTGCGCAGGCAATTTCATCTCAGACAATAAAACTAGACTAATCCATAGAATTAATCCCAATCTCTATAGCAGCTAGATATACGAAAAAATCATCATAGTCTAAGATGTTACCAGCAGGGAGCCGACTAGAAGAGTGAGGGAGATGAGAATATGATAGGTTAAAGAGGGTCCGAACAGCGGAATGGTGGTGGCGACGAAGAAAGCTGCGGCAGATATGGTGGTTGTTGGAGGCGGTGAAACGGTAAGATCCGAAGCACAGTGATCGGTATAGTGATCTCAGAGTCCCCATTTTCTCCATCTTTTACTTTCCTGGAGCTGTGAGTCTGGAAATGGGCCGCCACTGCCTAAAAATTGGCAAACAAACAAAATATGAGAGTGCAATTTTAATTTCACATCTCTTACCAGTCTCATTAAAACAAAAAATGAAAAAAAAAATGTCACAGTAAATTACACTAATATTTAAATATTGTTTATGGTATTGGGCCGGACTAGATTTCCGCCCAGACATATGAGCTCGAAAGCTATGCAGTTCATGGATATAATTTGGGTTGCTGCAACAAGGCCCAAGATAACTGGGGGATATCATATCCCACCTTTCATTTTTAATTTTCCAACATCATATGGTTGTCATTTACTTTATTTTATAAGACAGTGTGGGTAGGTAACAACATGAATTATTAGGAAGGAGAGATTCTTGAATGCTTGATAAGTCAATGGAAAATTTTATTTCATTGTCGAGAGATTCAAAGGCAGACCTTTATTTTTAAGGGACTCACATTATTTTTATTTAATTTTATATTTATCTTCTTCAAAATGGAGTAAGAATCTTAATTTGACTTTTCTTATAAGAGTAGCAACACATTAAGGTTCCTATCTGTGTGGTCTTGCTTTCTGATACTCCGTCGGGGGTAGGTGAGGTCATTAGAGGGATGGCCCATCACTCAACAATTGTATGTTGCTTATTTTGTGGCAGCTGGTGGATCTACAAGGGCCTACCTTTGTAGCCAATGTAAACAAAGAAAGCATGCTTAATCATTTCAATAATGTTGGTACATAATCACTGAAGACTGAATGCACCTTTGCATGCTTGCGTTTTCTTCCATTCTGCTTTGGGATCTGAAATGAAAGCTCTTCATTGTTTGTTACTTGGTTCCCCTCACTCTCCCCCCCCCCCCCAAAAAAAAAAAAAAAGAAGGAAAGAAAGAAAAAAAATCATGTTGGTTTCTTACGGAGAATCCATTAAGACCTCGCGACAGGGGAACCAAAGAAAGCCAAGACCGCTATCTTCTCGGCTTCCATGGAAACAAATTAAACCATCTATGTGATTATTATGACATTATTTTCCAACAAAGTGCATTTTTGCAAATTAATTGCTTTCGTGAGAAAATAATCATCTTCTCTCCATTTTATCGAATATATTATAATAATGGCATACCATTTTGTTCAATTTAATCCATACAACAAATTTCAACGAGAAGTGACGTGCATGTTGTGTTTTTGAAAAACCCCCTCACAGCACCAAAAGATTTGCATAGTTAGTCTTGAATTAAACACAAATTTGTTACTCATTCATATAATATTATATTATATATCACTATAGTCAACTTAAGACTATTTCCAGTCATTTTTGGAGTCCGGTCATGAGTTAATAATAAATAGCAAAAATAATTAGTTGCAGGTGGCTCCCATAAGAAGAAAAATGTATTCCCTGGTCGCCAGCTCTCTGCTCCTCATCAAAATGTAATGTCTTCCATATTAAAGCAGTTCCAGTCCTTTTATGAGTGGAAATCATATATAGATCATATTCTGGATACCAAGAAATTCAAGTCCCCCTGTCATTCAGCCTACTGTTGGTCTCCTTTGTCTGATCTCTCTCTGTCTCCTTCCATATGGATTCAAGCAATCCAGAAATCTGTCTGGAAGGTTCCTCCTTACCTCCGAGTTCACAGGAATGGAACCATTGAGAGGTTAGCAGGCACCCAAGTTGTCCCTCCTGGTCACGATTCTGAAACCAACGTCTTGTCCAAAGACATCCTCTTAATACCCGAAACCGGTGTATCAGCCAGAATTTATCGTCCAAAGGAAACCCTTCCGAAGCTCCCTCTAGTCATCTACTTCCACGGCGGTGCCTTTTGCATTTCTTCGGCCTCAGATCCCCTTTACCACGGTTGCCTCAACAGGGTCGTGGCAGAGGCTAAGGTTGTCGCCATCTCCGTCAACTACAGATTAGCACCGGAGAATCCACTTCCGACTGCATATCAAGACTCCTGGGCTGCCCTCCAATGGATTCTCTCTCATGCCAGAGAAGATGGCAAAGGCCATGAAAGCTGGCTCGATAAGGAAGTCGTTGACTTTGAGCGGGTGTTCTTAGCAGGTGATAGCGCAGGTGCCAATATTGCAAACTACATGGCCTTAAGGCTGCATGACGAGTTAAGACCGCTACCACCTGGTCTTATTATGGTAAATCCTTATTACTGGGGCAAGGAGCCTATCGGAGTGGAGGCTACGGACCTGGTGAGGAAAGAAATGGTGGACAAATGGTGGGATTTCGTATGTCCATCAGATAAAGGGAACGATGACCCGCTCATCAACCCGTTTGTAGATGGAGCTCCGGGTCTCGAGGATTTGAGGTGTGAGAAGGTGATTGTAGTTGTGGCAGAGAAAGACATACTGAAAGACAGGGGGAAGCTTTATCATAAAAAATTGGTCAACAGCGGATGGAAAGGAACGGCGCAGCTTTACGAGATCGAAGGGGAAGATCACGTATTCCATATCTTCGATCCCAATTGCGACAAGAGCCAAGGCTTTGTTTCCGACAGTTTGGCATCTTTCATAAATGAGCCTCAGCGGCAATCCAACTAGCGTGGATAGTTGCAATCCTATTCGACAAAGGGTCCGAAAGCTACAGCTACCTTGCCTAGGATTCCGCATTTGTAATTAGTCAACTATGTCTGCCTCATGGTTTTGTTTGTTTGTCTTGCGTATTGTATGTTTCTCTGATACATTCATCACGCATACTGCGTGTTATAAAAATTGAATTTTAGATTTCCGCTGTTCTGTATTCCTACCAAATTCTCACAACATAATCCAGAAACATAATAATGAGGTTCTGGACGCTTCTGTGAAACCCAAAGGAGTAGCTTTATATTTTTATCCCCCCCCCCAATGAATTATTATCTACTGTCTCAGATTTAAATATATCATAACTATTCAGAAATTGTTCAAATTCTGCGCATTGTACGTATAAGTGCATTGAAAATTTGGACGTTCTTTACAACACAATATTAGTTAAAGAAAACGTTATAAATGATCGTGATATACATTAAATGGCTCGTGCACAAATAAAAAGGCAAACGTCATAACATCTAACGAAACAGATTAAATGGCTGATACACGTAGCAGAATGCCTATTGGATAATTGCAATTTTAGAAGACAACCGTATCAAGCATCATTCCCAAAGTCTGAACTATGTTGGAAGACATCTAGTTGGAGACATGCTCCTCGAGGTGCTTCTTAGCATCTTGCCTGTTGGCAATGGCAAGCTTCTCTGGAGGCAGTTCATCTTCCTCCTGCACTGCCTTGTAGTACTTGATGGCTAAATTTAGCATCTCCTGAATCATCCAAACGTAGAAAGAGGATGCTACAGTGAAATGAGAGCATTTTTATATATCCGTACCAAGTTACATGTAAACAAAATATACTTCTATCTTGACTCTACCAATTGAACGCAGACTGCCACGTGTTGGAGTCAACATCCATCCTAACGAAGCGGAGTGATTGATCTAGTTCTCTGACCATAAACAAGAATAACATCAGCCATTTATCAACCATCGTTAAATAAGGTTCCAACTTCCAAGCAGTCCCTCTCTACCCATGTCATCATAGAACAGCCAGAACGTGAGAGGAACAGTAAGCTAGCAGAGCATACTTCCCAGTTTTCCTCAGACCATACTACAAGAATCTATGATTAAGTAACAACATTTACATTTAATGGTTCGCATGGAAACTTGTCCAACCGAGAATAAAACATGAAAAAGAGGCCTTTATCCTCATTTCCTCTTTCCTCCTTTTCTTTCTCTTCTCTGAGGCAGAGAAGAGAGGTGGTTCTCATTTAAACGAGCTGCCTTGCCAACTACCATAGAATTTGGATACATATGGAGTGAGGAAGTTCTTGCATTATTTTTATTAGTCTTAAATTCTCAATCATAAGCCCATATTGAGACTCTGTCCCCCCCCCCCCCCCCCCACAAAAAAATCAAAAAACAAAAGAAGAAGAAGAAGAAATTAAGAAGAAATAAGAAAATTCAATTTTCATCGTATGAAATCCTTACCTGAACAGTCTGTTTATTAGTTTTGGAATGTGCATCAAAATGCCTGTGTCAAACCACATCAGCCCACTTCTTGTGAAGGTTAAGCAGCGTCTTCTCTTCGAGCTCATTTTTTCTGTAGTCGATGGCTATGGAATAATAATGTCGGTTCAAGCCATAGATCAGAGCCTAAAAGAGGGAGAGAAAAAGGCGTTAAAATAATAATAACACACAAGAAATGAAAACAGTAAAAAATTTCTACTGTCACTGGAAGGTATTTGCAGGCTCCTCACTAGAATAGATGGTTTATTAAGATGCCCTAGGATGGATGTTGTTTAGCATGGTTCCCCACCCAGCAACATAGTTTGTGGATTAATCAACCGGAAAGCTTCAATCACCACCTTGCCTTTGACATTCTGAACAGGATCCACCACCACAGCCACAGCACGTTGATTTAAAGCCTCCAAACTCCTTATTGTACAAAAGATACTAGCACATTATATATGAATCCTCATGAACTGCCTACTCATTTTGAAATATTAAAATTAAGAACAATGAAACATCACAAACACACGACACATGATGGAGTGCAGAAGGAAGGCAAACTCCCACCTGCTGTGTATTAGTGTCCACTCCAGAAAGCCAACAGCCAAATCCAGGATGCGAATGATACAAACCCACAACCATCTCTGATCTGCAACAACAAGTCAAAACTATGGCTAAGTGATTTGAAACAAACTAAACCAACATTCAATACAAGTTTAAAGCAAGGGGTAATGAAGCATTAGTAAATATACACTTACAAGCATTTCAAACATGTAAACTTTGCTGATCGTCTGTTTAGAAACATTCAAAGTTCACAAGAAGCATTTCCCTCTTGCCAGTAGGTTACTCCGCACAAATCCACAATTGTGAATCTTAAATGCCATGATCTTATCTTCTATCACTATTCTTGAAGAAAAAGTGCCAGTTGGTGACTCCACATAAATCCACACTTCTTGGTGAGTGACCCCTGTCCGTAGGGGTCCCTCACATAGGTAGCTCCCCTGATTTAGCATTCTGGGACCTCTTCCCCTCTCTAAGTGCCTACACAATCCACTATTGCTAATGACTTCTATTACATATCACAATCGGGCATCTTTCTCAATTTGACATCAAAAGGGGGCTAGATGGGTACAAGATCTATCGGGCTTCAGTCTAAAAACCTTCTCCCGTCTTTCTTCCCACCAATGAAACTACTCTGAATCTCGCAAAGTACAAAGACGAAATCAGTAGGAAGTGGTGATGCTACGTGCAATTTTCTTGAAGGATGGCAAGCCAGCTTGATTTGATTGAACTAGGCAAGATAATGTATTAACAAGATGTAATTTTACTTCTTCTTGTTTTCAACTCTGAACAAATGCTTTCTTTCCTTCAATAAGTTAGTATGCAAGGGAGTGGATTTTCAGGGGAGGGTCATATAAGTTATGACAGACTCTTTTTGGTGATTTTCTTAGTTGATGATTTCGATGAGAGTTTATTCAAGTGAATGGGAAATTTTCACATTGCTGAGTGGCCTATAGCTCTCTTCCATAATTGCTTAAAAGTTAGAACTGAAAAATTATTCCTTCTCACAGCAACAAAGCTGTACATTAGGAGGTATTGTTAACTAAGTAAGGAAATTCTCAGCTAAAGTGAGAAGTAAGCCTAGTACAAGACAATGAATTTCAGATATAATAACATAAATATTAGGATAATAACACTTTACTCACCTGAGATTTCACCTTTTTTTACCTTGTCAACAGGTGGTTTTAAAAATTGCAAGTTACCCACTTGTGCTTTCAACTATTAGCACTTTGCCTATCTGAATTATTTTCTATCCAAAAAAGAAGAAAAAAATAATGGAGATCAAATCGATATTGTTTTGAGTATTATAACATAAAAATAAACAAAAGCAAAATTCAATACATCCAAATTCCAATCTAGTGAATTTAATTTTTCCTTTAACTTTGGATTTATATTTGACTGAAGTTATTGTATGCTTATGCTGATCAAAGGTTTGGAGAGCTAAAAGGAAGATTAACTAAAATTGTCAATAACTATGAAGCACTATACAAGAGACTTGAAGCAGAGAGGGCAAAAATCACTACAGTCATCTATTAAGCCTTTGGCTATTATCATAGTTCAACCAAAAACCTCCCTTAGTTCATCTAATGTACAAACTGCTTTAGACAGCAATCCACCTTTTTCAAAAGACTAGTTAGACCAACACAATTTTAACAGATTCTCTGTTTGATTTCATGGAAAAATAATTTACTGTAGTTGCTATGTTCTAACAGTAATATTACTCAAATATAAATTCATAGTTAAAAAATAAAACAAAATCCACTAGGTTAGATACATTAAATTTAATTTGTTTTTGTTTAATTTCATGTTATGATACTCAAAACGACGTTGTTTTGATTTTCAATAGTTTTTTTGGGCGAAAAACAATTCAGGTGGGCAGAGTACTAAAGGTTGAAATCATAGGTAAGTAACTTGCAACTTTAAAAATTATAGATGGACAAAGTGAAAAAGAGTGAAAGCTCATGTGGGTAAAATGTAATTTTTCCTAAATATTTAAATACCTTCCAGTTTGAGCATGTCAAGCATGTTAGTCTGAAAAACATGATCAACAGCCACTCTGTGCATCGCAAAGACATCTACAACCCGGACGGTATACTCATCCACAAACTTTCCCAACATCAATCCCATTATTTCCATAGGAACACCAGCTCGTCCTAGTATAATAATATCGAAGTTAACAGCCTGGGACAGAAGGAAATAAACCCAGGATTCAGATCCATAGAAACCCCATTAAATCAGATTAATGAAATCATTGATGCTCAGCAATTAGAGTTTCTAATTCCTTATTACAGTTGCGATGAGGAGTTCAACCAAAATCAGATTGTTGCGATGAGGAATGACAAGAGGGAGGGGGGTGGAGAAAAAAAGGTGCCGTGTTTGAGCATTTTGTGGGGGCCGAAAGAGGAAATATAGACCTACTCGGAGGAATCGATGGCGGGGTAGTCAGGGTGTGGATATCCCAATGCGCCCCCTCTGAAGCCTCTCCATGCCCGACAAGTTCCTTCTCTCACTAACTTTCCAACAAAAACTAGGCCTGTCCCTCTTTGCTTATCCCTAGAGAAAACTTCGCCTTTTCTAATACCAGGAGATGCACAGTACTATGTAATCAGAATTTTTCGGTCCGCGGACGATTTAATCAGTTTACTGGGACTATTTTTCCGTCATTTTGGACGGTAAATCCTATCAAAAATTAAAGACTTGTAAATTACGCAAATAAACTTCGAAGTTGCAAATTACCCAAGGAATTACAAGAAAAATAGTGTTTATTGGTATTTATATTTTATATTATCTAATAAAACTTTGGATTTCATAACATAATTTTCAATAGTATTAATATAATCATTCATAATCATTCACATTTATTGGTGTCATTACTTAAATACACGTATTTATTTATGTAACAATTCTATCATTGTACACGTAATAACAAAATAAGAAAAAGTAAATAAATTTGTTTATGATTCTCATCTAACTTTATCCCTCGTTACTTCATTTATATACTTCCTAAATATATTTTATCCCTTTACAAATTATTATTAGATCTCGTGTTTGGAACATAACATAATAACACATAATACTTGATTTTTAAATCTACTTTCATGTCTCATTTCTTAAAGATTTATAAGGAATAGTTGATTATATAATTAATTATACAATTGTATGTATTAAATATGTAATCAATTACAAAGGGATTGAGGCTAGATTTGAGTTTTAGGTAGTTAACTATAGACATCTAAAAAATAATATTTTGTTCGATTGTTGATTATAAAGTTAACTATGATTTTTCAGATGGCAAACTCTCTAACTATAGTCAACTACAAACCTTTCATGTTAATTGTTCGATAGTTGACTACAAACACAATAACACAATACTTGATTTTCAAGTTTCCTTTCATGTCTCATTTCTTAAAGATTTACAAGGAATAGTTGATTATATAATTGATTATAAAATTGTATGTATTAAATATGTAATTAATTACAAAGGGACTTGAGGCTAGATTTGAGTTTTGATAGTTAACTTATAGGCATCTAGAAAGCCAAGCTTTATTCAATAGTTAACTACAAGCTTAACTATGAATCTTTTAAGATGGCAAACTTTCTAACTAATAGTTAACTACAAGCCCTTTGAGGTGTAATACCCCTGAATAAAATGATAAAGTTTACGAAGGAATTTTCTTTAGAAATCTCCATAAACAAAAAATCAATAAGGTAAGCAGACGAAACTCAAGTAAATTATAAAAATAGTTTAGATGTACATCTAATTAGAATTTTTATGAAAAATATATTAGACACTAGTATAAGTTAAAATATAATTAAAAATCATATACTAAGTTTAGGAAATCTATATGAAGGCTTAATAGAAAATTAAGAATCTGAGTAGCTTAAAAATTTAAAGATTGGGTAAGTTATCTTGGTTCATATGAGTTATTTTGGCTCAAATTCTTTATGCCTAAATCTAATTTTAGAAGTAGGAAGAATAATGTTCAAACAAAATCCAAGCTTGTAGAAAAAAACTAATGACAATTAGATAAATCAAGTGTAAAACTAGGGGCAATTATTAATAAATTCTTCTAAACTTTATATTTGGAAGATTTTTATTAGATTTGAGAACCTTAAGGAACCATGTAATATGTGCCAAATTATCATCAAATTTTTATAAAAAATATAAAAATAGGGTGATTTATGAAAGAAACTTTAGAATAGGATTTTATATAAGGCTTTTGGAGTCATTTTGTTATAAAATTTCTGCTCTTTCTCTTTAGCCTAACTATGCTTTCTAAGGATTTTTCTAGTAAGATTTTCAATTCTCCAACAAATGTCATAATATGTTAATCCAACCCTACCAGACTAACTTTAATGGACTAAAAATTATATATCGAGTTAATTTCAGAATTGGATTACTTTTTCATTAAATCAGGTCTAGATTAAGTTACTATAGTACAAATTAGTGTTCTCAAACCCGGATTAGTCATTAACCTAGCAGGGTGAGCAAGTCAAGGTCAAATCAGTTCAACCGGTTGAAGCAGGTGGTTAAATCGATTAATATATTATATATATAAATTATAACATTATATATATACATAAAAATTAAATTAATTTAAATTGTAAAATTATATTTATGAAATATAAAATAATAAATATTAGTTTTACTCTAATTTCAAATATTTATCCTAGTTTTAATATTATTTTATAATATTAAAATTATATTTCACTTCAATATAATAAAAATTTTAAATAAACCTTAGCTAAATATCTAAATAAGAATAGTTAGTTACATATAACATATAATATAAATATATAATATATATTATTTATAAAAAATTGGATGAAAATAAAAATTATTTACATTATATGTAATGTTTGTTGCTATAATAGTTGAAGAAGTACTTGTCCAAATGGTAAGGTAGCATGGCTTAGATGCTGGGGGCCTTGTGTTCAAATCCCCTAGAATGCAACCTTTTTTTCCTCTTTATTGAGGATGCTACTTGACCTGCTCGAATCGGGTTACACTTATTCGACAAGTTTTTTGGACGAACAACGGGTTAGACTAATTCAAAATGATCTGATCGCTTACTTGAACTTGTGACAAAACCCGAACTGGACTAAGGTCCGGTTCCTAGTTAGATAGGTTAAATTGGTTGGTTCAGTTCGAGTTTTAAGATAATGGTACTAGGTTTAGTTTCAATCTCAAGTTGATATTTATTAAGCAGGTTCAAGCAGATTCTATAATTCATTATATTTTATTATTTTTATCATTATTAGTTATTTATTTATTATTAATTTTATATCATTAATTAATTAAAATCTATTATTATTAAATATAATTAGATTTTATTATTTATTATCACTTAAAATTTTATTAAAATGATGAAATTAAGATAAATTTATTGAGATAATTGAAATAAAAATTATATATTTTTTTAATTTTAAAGAGATTAAATATGAACTCTTTTTTTAAAGAATTCTTTTAAAAAAAGAAAGTAAGAAATTTTTTAAATATTAATATAGTTTTATTCTTAATTTCTTAGAATATATGGATAACTGTTCTATATATTAAAATTTTAAATTAAAATTCATCACCTTTAATATATGAAAGAAAATATTGACTAAAAATAATTTGATCACGTGTAAAAAATTATTTATAATAACTATCTTAAATTTAAATTTCAAGTATAATAAGACTTGTAATCAAAATCACATATTAAAAATTTTAGATGATTAATTAGTAGTGAAAAACTTTAAATTTTAGATTGAAATTTCTTCTTATGCTTATTATTATTATTATTATTATTATTATTATTATTATTATTATTATTATTATTTTTGTTATTTAATAGAATTAAAAATAAAAAAAATAAATTAAGATATAATAATTTTTAACATGAAAATCCTCGTTGAAAAGGGTAAAAACTACAAAATCTAGTATAAAAATATTTGACTATTAAATAAAATAAATATAAATATTTTGTTAACTAAATTTATAGTATATGAATATAAGTAGGCATTAGAAAGAATTGAGGAGTGTCACTAATATTTTTCTTTAAAGTGAAAATTTCAATGCTTTATAATTCCATGCACTACCTCTACCTCTAATCTTCAATACTTGAAAAGTAATAAAAATACATCACAATTGCGAAAATTATAAGAATGAGATTGAAGGGAGAAAGAATAAATATTTGATGTGTAAACTTAATTTGATTGAGATGAATATTTATAATGGTATAAAATATATAAAATATTAATAAAAAATTCATTTATCCATTGAACCAACAGTTAAAGAGCCGTTGTCTTATGGAAAATTTTCCAAAGTGGTGGGAGAACTAATAAGCTTTAATTTAGTTTGGTTGGTTGGTGGCTATAGGATGAAAAGGCAAATAAGTTAACCAAAAAAATGGAGCAGACAGCTTCTGATAAGAAAAAGCTCGGTCTAGTTCTTTTTGGCAACTTGACAAGGCCCCCGTACATTTTCATAATTTTTTCGACATTCCAGGAATAAATGTAAAAATAAAATAAGAGAAAGAGATTATTGCATATTATTGATGTAGTGATTATCATTAAATTTTATTATATATTAAATTTATTTTTAAAAATTAAATATAATATGTTATATAATAAAATAATAATTAAATTTAATAATATATTGATCTATTATTATATTAGTATTACATCATAAAAATTTTTAAAATAGAAATATGAAATGCTACTATATTTTAGAGTTGATTTTATAACTTTTCCAATTAATATGAAAAAGAGAATTTCTTTTAATTATATTAATAGTAATTCATAACATATATATATATAGTATCAAGGATTTGAATTTATGATTTAAAATTTTTTTAAATAATATTAGATATCATTACGATACTAATTCAATAAATTATGTAAATTAATTTTTATATTATTATTCATTTGTATATTATTATATTAATAAAAATTATTAAATTTTTTATTATTAAAAATTTTAATTATAATTATTTTTTAATAATTTATTAAATTTTTATTTATTCATAATATAATATATTTTATATTATACATGTATATAACATATTTAAAATTAATATCAAATTATTTATTTAAAATTTTTAAATAATTTAAAATTTTAATATAAAAATATTAATTCAAATTTTAATATAATTATTTATTTTGATGAACTTATATAATATATATTAACAATATTAAATATATAAATTTATTCATTGTAATATTAAAAATTATTTAATATTACTCATATATATAATTTTAATATTATATATATTAAAGAATAATTTGAATATACTAAAGTTATTATTTTAATATATATATATAAATTAAATATATAAAAATAAATTATTTATTTATTATTTACTATTATTACCTGACTAATGTTAATACCTAATAACTCAATGGGTTAACACTTATCAATCTCAGTCTCAGTCTCAGTCTCAACCCCATTCCTTCACCAAGTTAGGCTAATTAGTTTTAGTCCTTTATTAAGTCGAGCCATTATTATTATTTTTCGCAATAGTCTCAATCCTAGATTAAGTAAAATTATATTAGTCCTCAGACCAACGTATTAAACCTAATCCATTTTAACACTTCTGTAACAATTCCTAAGAGGATCTCTAAGTAATTCTATTTAATTTTTGCAAAGTAACTTAGGTTTCCTTTTATCTCTTTTAAGTTTTTAAGAAAATTTTCTTTTCAAGCTCTTAAAACTTAGTTTATTTTAGTAAAGTTACTATTTTAAAAAGTCTTTCAAAGTGATAACTATCTTTTATTCCTTTGAATTTTTTCATGAAAGATGAAGAATATAATAATATATACTATTATATGTGTTAAGTTAATTTATGGTACTATATGGTTCAGTTTTGGCATTATATAAATGTTGATATGATGCTATAATGTTGATATTTTAATACCAAGATTAGTTGGAGAGGATCCATTAACTTAGAGGTGTTAAAATGGGTTAGGTTTAACAGGTTGGCCTGGTACTAATATAATTTTGCCTGGTCTGGGACTGGGATTGGGATTGGGACTGGGACTAGGACTGGGACTGGAACTGGAACTGGCACTAGTACAGAAAAATGATAACAGTGGCCTGACCTGGTAAAGGACTGGAATTGGTTAGCCCAACCTAGTAAGGATGGACTGGGACTGATTAGGACTGGTAAGTATTAACTCATCGGATTATTGGATTAGTCCATTAACTTGATAATAGTAGTAAGTAATAAATAATTAATTTATTATTATATATTTAATTTATATATTTATATAGATATTAAAATAATAATTTTGATATATTAAAATTAAACTTTAATATATATAATATTAAAATTATATATATATAAGTAATATTAAATAATTTTTAATATTAAATATTCTATGCCCCATAGAAAGTTGCAGAATGATAGGAAAAATGAAAAAAAAAATAAGAAAAAAATATGGATTTTAAAATAAAGTGTTACAAATACAAATGTAATTTATTAAGTAATTTCAAATATTAGTTTAGAAAATATAGGTTTGAATATTACAAATTATGGATAATTCATAAAATATTATAATAATAGATTTAAAGTCATATATAAATTATTTAAGTAATTTGAAACTAAAAAAATAAGTTGATATATAATTAAAAAAAATTATTCTTTTTTATCTCCATCATCCCAAGTAAAATATTAATGTATTTTTATTTTTTTAAATAATTAAATTATTAAAATAATAAAAAATTCATATATGTAATAGTATATAAAATAAAAACATAACAATTTTATAATAGTAAAATTTATAGGATACTTATTTTCAACATTTTATTCAAAATAAAAACTTCTCTCACACTTTACCTTGCGGATAAATAAGCTTTGTTTAGCAATTAGCTGATAACTGTAACAGTTAGCTAATTCAATTAATTCTTAGCTGATGACTGATTGTATTAATTGATTTGACTAGCTAATTACATTAACTGTTTGAATAAAAATATTTGATAAAATTAACTATTTATAAGCAAAATGATAAATAAAGGCATGTATATATTTTATAAATTATTTAAATATTCTTTTATTTTATATATTATTTAATTGATTAAATTTCTTGTAAATAATATATTATTATAATTTATTATAAATTATAATTTATTATAAATTAAATATTTTTTTAAAATTAAATTAATATAATTTTTATAAAAATTTATAATTATATCCTAATTATTATAGATTTTTTCACAACATATGAATTAATTTATAACAGAAAATAATTCATGAAAAGCAAAGATAATGCTCCCAGAAAAATTAAATAAAAGAAAAGCAAAGACGCCGCTGTGTGGCAATTTGCTTTCCTTAAAGCGGAAAGCGGAAAGCAAAGTGGGTAATTTCAGAGTGGTATTAGACTGCTTTCCATTGGCAGTATTGGACTACTGAGAATAAGGCCGTATTCATGCAGAAGGACAGGATGAGTAATTTCAAAAATATTGTTGGAAAAGCTGGTTAAAAACGCTGCGCGTTTCCGAAAACAGCGTTTTAGTAACAATGGCTATTCCAAGAAGCTATCCACCAAATAGCTATTTCAACTATTTCAACTAAAAGCTTGTCAATTAGTTGAAATTTGATCAAATAAGTTAAAAATTATTTGAAAAACTGTTTATCAAACAAAATTATAATCATATTATTATAAAATCGAAATATTTTATCATCCCTAATTCATTGATGGGATTGATATAATTAGATAATACTTTGATATAAACTAATTGGTATTATATATATGTATTACTGCCTTAGCTGTATCCTAGGGTATAACGTAAAATTCGAGACGATTTACTTTGCTCCCAAACATTCTAAGGTTAAATATTGAGTATGGCTTTTTCCCGAGTTAATAGAGTATATATATCACATAGTTGGCAAGTCGCATTCAATTATTTATATCCTTGTCTCTGGAAAATATTGAATATGTTGGGAACAAATTATTAAAATTGCTACACGAGGAGAACTTAAATACGTGTATTTCTTTAATAAAAAAACATGATTCATGTGGCAATTTAATATGCACGTGATCAATGGTTTTTGTTGGTTTATTTTCCCCAAATGGTAAGAGTGATGACGCAAACAGATAAATTATGAATCGAATCTCAGATACAAAGCCTTAAAAAAAAGGAAAAAAAAATTAAATAACCCTTAAATCAATTCTCTTAACATTTTTGTTCATTTGTTAATCAGATAATAAGGGCTCCAATTTGCGAGAATCGAAGAGTAGGATAACGATGAAGACTTCTGGTATTCTTATCCGTCGTGGGTGACAGAATCACATGCTCTTATATATTTGTAAGAAAATAAAACAAATAAAAGCGATAGAAATTTTTAAATTAAGCTCGAACTTTTAATGGCCCAAGAGCAGAAATTATATTTAAACTGCAAAGGGAATCTAGGTTTTCACTGTGAATTATTACATCCCCTCTTTTTATGGCCAGCCATCTCGGTTTTATACCTCCGTCCTCCACTCCGCAATAAAGAAACGTATGATTTTACCTAAAAATTATCAAATATTCATAAAATTTCCAGTTTTCTTCATAAAAGATTGCAAGTATTTTGTTATGATCCAAACTCGATCATGATAAATGTGAATCATGTTATTTAACTTTCACTAGTCTCAACATTATTTACTATGATTTCACTTAACGGAAATCTCCTTATTTTATTTACGTAATAATTCAAAATTCATTTTAAAATTTATGAAAAAATGGATATAGTTTCTCTTATATTTAGATATTTTTAGCAACTTTTCGAGGGTTATATACCCTAAATCACAAAACTTATATTCTTTATAGATATGATAACATCATATATATTTATGATACTCCACAACCTCAATATGTATACACAGGGTAAACAATTTAATACATCAAATTTTGAATCAACAAAATCTTAATTTCTATTCGAATCCTAATCCAATTGTCAAATGCTTTAACAAAATAGTCTTGATTCTCCATGGATGTAACAAAGCTTGAAGGTACTTATTTTTACTTGAAAACATTAAACATAAAATAAAGTGAGTTACGAAAATTTAGTGAGTATATATCTATCACCACTAAATCTCAATTCAATTATATTCAATGGTCATATACTAATTAGGTATTTGATTGAAGAAGTAAATACAATCCAAACTTTCAGAGAATTATTATTTATTATTTTAATTCTCATCAATCATAGATACTATTCAATAATATTAAACAACAATGGCACCTTATTTTCACCCGTAGGTCTTAATATAACAAACATCTATCTCTTATGAGCTGATTATATGAATGCATATTTATATGATATGAATCAATTGTCTTAACCACATATCTCTCAGTCAATTATCATAACTATTAAGATTTAACTCTCTAATTATGATTAGATTAAATCCTATGTATGAACATATTTACCATTCATAAGTTTGATGAAGAAATGATAAAATTTACCATTTATTCAAGATAAATAATTTACATAAGTTTTGATGGTAAAATATATGCTCATCTGTAGGATTCATTTATTTCGTTTACTCTAAAGCATCTAGGTTCGAGTTTCTCTTATATTTCTATTCGTGATAGGCAAGAATAAGTCATAAATAAATAGTATTCTTTATTCTCTTTCCAATCATTTTAATTTCAATTTCATATTATGATATACTAACAATCAAGATCATTAACTTTTTCACTTTTCTAATATTATCTTATGAAACCAAAATATACTATTATATGGTAAATTTAAAATTAAAATTAGATAAATGAAAATATCATAATTCAAAGCTCTAAAAAAGCTCTTTTCATGCTTCTAAATCATCCTAGATTATCGTGTCTTTTATTTTCATAGTTACTATTGAAAAATCAGAAATTCTTATATATGAGTATTTTTCTAATCCAAAGTAGAAAATAACCAAAATATTTAATTTGGATGATATAAATGTGTTGTGAGTATACTAGTCTAATACTTTTGAGAATATAATTCTAATTTTATCAATGCTAAACCAAGTATACAAAATAAGGTTGATAAAGCAAGGGTTCTTTGAATCTAATTTAACTTTTCTATAATATTTAAATATAATACTCTAGTAAAGGCTTTACTCATACTATTTTAGTATTTTATAGCATGAAATGGGTTTCTTGGAATCATATATAAATTTGCCATAATAATAGAATAAATATTCCATTTATACTGTAATCATTCCATTTTAGCATTTCACAGCATAAAAGATTATATTTTTCATATATATTATATGTATTATACATTTTTTTTGAATTAGCCTCAAACACTCATAATAATGAAGTTGATGATGTAAAAAGATCACATTCAAACTATTTTAAAACTCTATAGCATAAAATTTCCATTTTGCAAAGGCATCATTATTTTTCTTAAAATAAATAAAAGTTAATTATTTCGGATTAAGCATCAAATCATCATAAATATTAAAACTTTATGATATACACATGCTTATCATCATTCATGGAGGTTAATGACAGCTTACTAGTATTGGAAAATAGAAGAGCTTGTAGGAAAATGCAAGGGTTCGATGTCTTGTACTATCATGGCTTCCCAACTCTAATTTAAGCTCCTTTGCATGCCATGGAGTTTTTGAGTTGAAAAAGGAAGCATTGCTAACTTGCAATAACACTCAATGGTTAAAGATCACAAAATGGTTAATGGCACAACACAACTTCAGTTCCCTCATAAACAATAACTTCCATTGCCATCATCTTGCCTTTGCTAGATGTGAACAGCACATTCGAAGGCGATGTAGTGTACAGCAGTTGCATGACAACCTAAAGAAGCTAACTTGATGTCGACAAAAAGGGAGGAGACAAATGAAAAAAAGAGAAAGAAAGAGAAAAGGGAGAGAAGGAACTTGGGATTAAGTGGGAAAAGGGGTTCTAAAAAAGAAAGAAAATAAAAAAAGGAGAGAGAGAGAAACCGAGGTAGGAGAGAAAGAAGGAGTGGGAAATAAAATATAAAGTCATGAGTTTTGCTATGGTGCTTCCCAGCTCAAGCCCACTTTTAAATACCATCCTTACCTTTTTATTTAATTCAATCCCAACCGTTAATTTATTTCAAAAATTCATTTGTAACATATAAGAAAATCCTCATAGATTGAAAATATTAAAACAACCCTTGAATTGATAATAGCTATATAAAATAAATATATTTCAAATATTATTTTAATATTTCAAAACTTTTAAAAATAAAAAGAAATTTAAAATTAAATATTAACCAAATAAATAAAATAAATATTTATGAGTATTAAAATTTATGAAACTTCAAATATTAACCCGAGGTATTACACGTTTATAGCATGGGATTGCAACATTTTTTCATGAAGTCTTGTGAATTAATTTCTCTTTATAAAATCTTGCATAAATAATTATACTTATAATTATATCTACTATTAGAGGTGAAAGTAGATTAAGTCGAATTACACTTTATTTAAAATAGGTCAAGTTTGCCTAAAAAAATTAGTTTAACTAGACTTCTAAATTTATAGTAGACTTAAAATTTAGCTTGACCTAGTTTGTGTATAATTTTTGAATGCCTAATTTGGTTTGTTAACATACATAGGCCAGTTAATAATTAGTAAATATTCTTCAAAAAATTATTAAAAGTAGAATTAAGTTGACTCATTAAGTTTAGATATTATCAAGTACAACTCCACTAATAATATAAAAAGTTATTCGAACTTTAATAAATGATAATATTTTAATTTGAACTTGCTTTAATTAAATAAAAACATGTAAAATTTTAAGTTTGCTTTAATTCAAACTCAATTCAATCTCAAAATAAATATAAATATCATAATAACAATTACAAAATAATAATTTAAATAATTATAATATAAGTTAAAATTAAAAGAATAAGTATGTGTTAAAATTTTTTACACACTTTAAAATGCGTATAAGATATTTTTTTAAATATTACATACATATTATATATAATTTAGTATATAAAAATATAAGCCAACTTGATAGGCAAATGGAGTAAACTTTAAATAATATGATTAATGTGTAAGGTTTTATCTATATTATTTTCTCTTATTTTATACCTTTTAATATATTATATATACTCAATTTTATAAAATTAGCCTTATTTTGTAATTTAAGGTTGGTTTTACAATAATTTAAAATTATTCAATTAATACTGAATTTTTACATTATTTTAAATTTTTTACTATCTTTTAAGCTTTGGATATCAAATTAAGATAATCTTTATATCGTTAGAAAGTTTAAAGAAAGTTTTATAATTTTTATATTTTAGTTAAAGCCCATTTTAAACATTTGGAAGTTTTAATTTAGCTAAAAAATTGAAGCTCTATTTCTATTCCAACTAAATCAACTTCGATTTTTGGGTCATATTTAGAGCTAAAAAGGTTCAATTAAAGTGAAACTAGCATCCAGATTTTCCTAAGACCCAACTCTACAATATTTGTATGTTCTATGAAATTATGCAATTTTGGTGGTATTACATTAGGTGGAAGTTAAACCTATGGAATTTCTTTATCATAACTCTAGTAGTTTATTATTTTGTAAAATAAGTTCTGGACTTCTAAAATAAACAAGGTCTTATTCTTTATAATTTTAAAAGGCATAGGATTTAGGTCTATTAGGTTTTAGGGTTATCAAGTCAGATATAGGAGGCAAGAACACAATACCCTTTATCTTTTTGAAGCTTTTTATATTAAACAATTCAACAAAAATAATTTTTCTTTCTTTTTGAGGTTTTTTGTTCTTTAACTATCGAGGAATAAACTTTCAGTTGATTTAATGATTTTGAGGCTCATCTCTATTGAATTATAAAATTCTAATTTGTAATGTTAACTTTTTTTAATTAATTTTTCTTTTTCCTTCATTCTTTGCATCGATTGCTTGAAACTATATATGTTAAATATTAATTTAGTATAATTAATGTTCAATCTTGTGATTTTTTATCCATTTGTTTTTACTTTTGATGTTGAATTATGATTGGTTAATCATAATTTTCATGCGAGAATAGAGGGTTAAAGGATTGAATTAGAGTTTTTTAATTTAATTTCTCAATTTAGCTAAATTTTATTTTCAACACAATTTTGATCTGACTTTACAAATTATAGTGATCACTTAGTTCTGCTAATATTAATTAATTAAATTTTAAATGGTCATCTAGCGTAGGATTTATAAATTATTGCAAAAATTCTGGATAATTCAAGATTGAAAAATCAATTGGAATGATCTAATATCTTGTGATTTATGATTAATTCACACTAAGAGCTCTCAAATCCTTAAAATAACTACTTTGTTATATCGATTTTTTTCTCAGTGTTTTACTTCTTTATTTTGCTTTGTTTAGTATATTTATCTTAATTTCGTATTTAAACCTCTAATTAGGTTTTGCATTCTTTTTGAGTTTTGCATTTTACATTCTATCTCATTTTGTGTGAATTCTATCCTAATTTCTATTTCACTTCTGTTTGTATTCATGCCTTCTATTTTCAGTGCATAAAAAGCTTAAATAACTATGTAATTATTGTTAGTAAATAATTGAGAAAGAATATATCAAGGGATCACTAAGAGTTTGACTTAATTTGTCACTCTGAATTGCATAATTTTTAGTAAACCAATTATAATTAATTTGGGAATATTGTGATCCATCTATTAATGACCTAACTTATTTTGTAAAATGAATCAAAAGTTTGATTTAAATCTATTCTATCTTACAAATAGGTTAATGTCATGATAAGTCAAAAATAAATTAGATCTCCAATTGGGCTAAATGATTTACTTCCACCACAATCTATTGTCCTTATTTTTAACAATAACAAATTTCAATGATAAAATTCACATAATTCCATCATTTTAAATCAAAATAATTGTTCAAAATCAAAACTCAATTAATATATCAACAATTCAATTGATAATTTCACAAATTAACTAAATCAACAATGCATTCAATAATTATAAAATTAAAAACATAACTTTACACTAACTAATATTAAGTGTGTTTACCCAATGTAATTCAAACATAACTATTTAATCCCTACTCAAATTATAGTTCTAAATCAATTTTTATTTATTATTCGATCAAAACAATTAATTGTCAATAGCTAACCAACAACTACATATATATATATATATATAGACACACACACACACTCAAACATTAACCTCCATGTGCAAGCAAAGAAGCTAAAATAACTCCTACACAAATTTAAGCACAAAACTACAAACATCAAAATAAGAAAATACAATTAAAGTATAAAAAATGGAATAGATCAACAGATTGGTAAGAGTGTTAAATAATGCATTGTAAACAATTTAATCAATTTCAAATCATAAATTTTACTTTTAAAATGCAAAAATCAAACTTAAAGAGAATAGCAGAGCTTTGGTGTGACGATGGTGCAAGAAGGAAGAAGAGAAAAAGGATGTAAGAAACTAGGACATCGTTCCACAGAGTGGTTAAAAGAATTTTCAAAATTTCGATGAAATTTTTCCTTAAACTTGTTGCACATCAAGTTCAGTTGAAAACAATAAGTGAAAATTTTTATGATTATGTGCTAGATTTTTTATGATTTCTTCTGTCGAAAAGCAATTTTTTTTTTTGCACATATGTATTTATTTGAATTTTTGTGTTGATTTTCCGATTAATTTTTGAATTGATAAAATTCACCGGAAAAAACAAATATTATAATAATATTTTAACTTTATGATGGAATGGATTTTAAATTAAAGAAGTAAGTTTCTAACTTATTAAAAAATAATAGATGGTAGTATTAAAAATCTAATATTACAATGGTATATTGGACGTTTTTTCGTTGAAAGCGCTGGCAGGAAAGGAAATATCTACTTTAATTAATCCTGCAAGATTAGGACCAATACTGGTTTGAAAGAGACTTGATTATTAATTATTTCATGCTGTTGGCCATTATATTTTTCAGCCATTTATAATTAAATGAATTTTAAGCTCGTAAAAGGGGGTATTTAAATTTAATTAATTTATTTTTTTAGTTTAAAAAAAACTGAGAGGAAGTACGGGAAGTATAAAGAGTATTATTCTACCCGAATACAACATGTGGATCTGAATATGAACACATGTATGTACGAATCGATGTGATAAATTTTCCACATCAATTTATCTCTGCTTGAAGTTGAAAGTTGAAACGGACAATAAAAATCAATATATGTTCATCTCACCGTGAATAGAATGGGGCCGTTTGATTAATTCCACGAGACCTTTGTACGTTCAAATTTCAAAATCAAGTTGGCGTATACACAAAGGAAGTGAACAGGACAAGATCAACTTTGTAATCGTAAAGACAGATTGTCGAACATTCAAACGGGAGGCGTTGAGATAACGTACATTTCAACTTGCAGATCTTAATAGTAGCCTGTAAATGGATATGGTCAAACTGAAATTTATTTTAAATAAGTCAAACCTAATTTTTAAATCATTATCTTATGCTATATAAGGATGAAATTCAGGTTCGACCTAATTTATTAAAGAAATTTAACTTGACTTATTAGTTTATTTAAACCTCTTTTATATAAATAGATTTTTAAATTTATCAATAAATTAAAATATTTTTAAGATCCAAAATTATTCTATACCTTAATTAGGTTTATATACATATATATATTTATATTATTTGTATATATAATATATATTATATTATTTATAAATATATTTATAATTAAATAGGCAGGTCATATAAATTCATAAATCGAGTTTAAAGAAAAAAAACTTAATCTATTTATCTAAATAGGCTAATTTATTAACTTAAACTTAACTTATTTAGATAAATAGGTCAACTTACACTAGGTCTTAAATAGGTTAAGTTATAGGTCTCTGATAAACCTGTCTGACCTACTTGCACCTCTACTTAATAGTTACATAAACACTGCTTATTACATTATTTTTTATATTATTGTTTAAATACTTCTAATTAATAGTATACGGATCCATTTTAATTTAATTTTTATCTTAATTAATAATGAATAATTATTAATTTATTATTTATATTTAATTAATTACAGGACAAAATAAATTTACATATTATTAATGAGCAATATTTGAATGATAATATTTAAGAATAACATAATAAGTAATACTTTCGTTAAGTATTTTTCAATAAGTAATTATGTCTTACAATTAATGTGTGAAAAATTGCTAGGAAAAATAGGGAAAGTTGGATATCTATAATTATATTTATAATTAAGGTACATGGGGTGAATTGCACATTTATATGGAGGTAAATTATACTATACAAGGAGGAGGAGAAATTATTAGTTCGGTTGAAAATACGATAGTTATAGATATATTTTACTTACTAATATATAAGAATTTAAATTTTAAAGATATCCCTTATTAGAAAGGAAAAATTCATCAAGTTCAATTTATTTTTTGTAAGATAATTTTTATAAAAAAATATTACAGATCTTTATATATTGTAATTTGTAATTAAAATAAATTATTCCTCAAATTAAGGTAATGAAAAAATATAAATCAACAAGGCTTTTTGATAATTTATAACTATATATTTTAACATTATATTTATAATTAAGGTACATGTAGTGAATTGCCCATTTATATGAAGGTAAATCTACTAATTATATATTAGCTGTAGTTTTGAGCTTTCAAGATTTTTTGGCCTATGAATTCTTCGGGCGAGTTGTTTTCATGCACTTAACATAATACTGTGCTGCAATTCCCATCCTTTTCTACATATTCTTGGCTTTCACTTGCGGTATTGGGGCGTTGTTTCTCTTTTCCTATGTTACTGCTTTCTTCGTACTTAGAATTTTTTTAGGCATTTCGCACTTCTGTGGCTTGCCCTTTGATTAGGATTTTTTTAGGCATTTCGCTTCTTCTTCACTTGCCTTTTGATTCTATTGCTTCGTTGGGCAGATTATTGGAGATTTTTTCTTGGAATTTCTCTCCATTATCACTTGCCCTTTGGTTTTGTTCCTTCATTAGGTGGATTATTAGAGAATTTTATTAGGTATTTATATTCGTAAGCCGATTATTCAACTATTTCTGCACTACTACTTAACTTTCACATGTTTAGCAGATTCTACTTCTATTGTGTTGCCATTTTTACATAGGTACTCTCTTCTTTTCCTAGTTAAGCACTCTATGTCTAGATCTCTATCAAGGTTAAGATCTAGAAGCCTTTTAAAGTAATGATGCTTTTTTAAGTATTATATAATCTGTATATTTAGTATTTGATAAACTTTATTGTTGTGATGAACTTATGAAAGTAGGCTGAAGACTTTATCATACGAAGTTAGTATGAAATTAGGATAAAAAAGCTTTGTATGAAATTATGGAAAATAAGGTTTCTTTGGAATTACACTAAAGTTGAAAATTAAGCTTCCTAATGGATAAGATTTATATAAACTAAGTTGCTGATAAAAGCTTGGTATAAGTATACTCCTTTTTAAAATTAAACTACTATGAAATTATCCATTAATTTTACCATTGAAATGAGAAATGGAGTTAGAGGTGGCTTTGCATGGAACATTTTCCATTTAAACTATCCTAAATGTGTCATACTTTGTCCTTCAACTTGTATCTGTCTTATGAAGTCTTTTTGCTATCATTCAGGCAAACCAAAGTTGAAGCACCAAACTTCAACAATCATATAAAGTGACCTAAAGCATCTTTTACTTATAGGAGTTAATTTTAATTTGTAAGTACTCTTCTCCTTCCTCAGTCAAGCACTTTATATCTAGATCTTTGTCAAGGTTGAGATCTAGAAGCGATTTAAAGTAGTGAGGCCTTTTTAACTATTTTAAAATCTGTATAATTAATATTTAATAAACTTCATTATTGTGATGAACTTATAAATATAATAATTTTATTTTATGGTGATTTAGAAGAAAAAGCCAATCAAGGGATGCAAAGTAATAATATATATGTTACAGGATTGTATGCACGAATTATATAGAGAGAACTTGAGAAGCATTTTGCAGTTGAAGGCAAAGTATGTAATTTTTTTTCAATATGAAGTGTTTTTCTATTATCTATTTAAAAGGATAATCTCATATAACTTTCATTTTCTTATTTGTGAGTGTATTTTTATTGCTTTTGCTTAGTGGGTGTTCATTGAGTTATTTATCCTTGAGTAAGGGAATCATATGGATTTGGTTTTGCTACAATGGAAACTATGGAAGAGGCCGACAAAACCATAAAGTATCTAGATCACTTTATACTTAAAGGGCATGTAATCACAATGGAGAAAGTATGTTTTTGTAACACTTTTTTCCCTAAGCTTGAATTCTAATATCTTTTTAACTCCCTGATTGTGATAATATATATATGGATGAGTTCATCATAATTCTCTTTAAGTTTTGAAAGTGTTTTACTTCTTTCCATTTGAGTTTTAGTGGTAACAGATTAGTTATGCGTAGTAGCTTTTCATCAAACTCAAATCATAACTAGAACAAATTAAACACATTGGGTATTAAATCATTGGGATTGTATGCCTTACACCACTCTTTTTATCCTACAACTATATGTTTCTCCTTGAATTACAATTCATTAAATTATCAGTGCTATATCTTGGTATTTTATATCTCTGTTAGCTTAGTGATTTTCCTAATGTTGTGATTTGCACTTTTCTGAGGCCAGAAGACGATGAGGTCAAACTCCAATCTTTATGAGGTATCTTGGACTGAGATTTGTTCAAGGTGAGCTTATTTCTTGTCTTTTCATTTTATGTTATGCATGAATATTTCTTTTGTTATTACTTATTTCTTTTGTTATTACTTATTTCTTTTGTTATTACTTATCTCTAATATTCATGTGAGGACTGTATAACTCATGTTTCATTTTTTTCTTCTAAATGGCATGATTCAAGGGTATCCACGGGTCATAAGAAAGAAACTCTATACTAGTTTCCTTCCTATGAGAATATTTCATTGATTTCAAACAGAGAGAGTAAAACTATTACCCAAACTTAACCATAATTTAAAAAGTTAATCAATTAAAATTTGCCTTTTAGTATCTAATTCCTTCAGCAACCTCAAAGAAATGAGCAATGTTCTCTTCAAGTGCACCTATTCTAATTCCATGACCAAGATTCAAGATATGTTTTCCTTTGCTTGCTTTTCTCACAGTATCATTTATTCTAATGTAGAGTTATGGAAGTCCCATATTCCTATATTACTTCGTCATGTTTTCTTAGGCATTTGGGTGTTAAACTCTAGTCTAGCATTAGTGTGTAAATCCCATAATCGTATATTACTCTATCCTATTTTCTTTGGTCATTATGATTTGTAAGTCTCATATTCCTATTTTCTTTGGACATAAAATATAATAATAAATTTTAAATTAATCACTTGAATGCTTTATAATTTAAAATTTTAAAAATTAAATTTATATTATAAATTATTATTAATTTAATTTAATTTAATTAAATCCATGCATTGCATGGGTTAAAAGCTAGTTATACTATATAAGGAGGAGGAGAAGTTATTGGTTCTGTTGAAAATACCATAGTTCTAGGTAGATTTTACTTACTAATATATAAGAATTTAAATTTTAAAGATATCCCTTATTAAAAAGGAAAAATTCATTAACTTCAATTTATTTTTTGTAAGATAATTTTTATCAAAAAATGTTACAGATCTTTATATATTGTAATTTGTAATTAAAATAAATTGTTCCTAAAATTAAGGTAATGAAAAAATATAAATGAAAAGGGCTTTTTGATAATTTATAACTGTATATTTTAACAAAAGATGTATTCCATCTAATTTTCTGAATGATCGGTCACTTCTGATATACTAAATAAGAACAAGGAGCTAATAATTTGATTACTTGCATCATTAAAAACCTACACAATCCATGAATTGAAATTTGCTTTCGTAGATATTTTTGTTTTATTATTCAAATTTGTATCTCTCAGTTGCTCTGAAACTTATACTTTAGAAAACTGCATGTATTCAATCCAGTATGTATACTCCACTGCCCATACTAGGAAAAAGAAAACTCCTTCACTATATGCTTTTGTGCACTGTGAAGGTATATGAACATAATTAAATAGATTTCAAACTCATTCCATATTTTTTATATATAAAAAGAATAAATGAAAAATCATTCCTAGAATATTTTAAACCACTTAAAAGTTAAAAAAGATAAATATGATAAGAAAAGAATTTGAATATACATACATGTTTGTGTTTATGCCAATAAGTTAATAATTAATAATACTAATAATTGATATAAACAAGACATTCACTAAGTGTGAATATTAAAGTGTGCCTAATCTTACCCATGTAACATCGACAAATTAACAACAACATCTTAATCCATACAATCATGATGATAGGTATCGAAGGGTTGGTGGGTGAGTAATCTATCAAAAGACTTCTTTTGATGGTACATGCGTTATTATTTATCTATGTCAATGCAAAGTAATGATACACTTAACCATAATAAATAACTGGTGGAGACTACTATGTCCTTATTAAAAATTAGGGTAAGTTTGCTCTGCACATGTATCAAATTATTAGGTTTTCAAATTCTATAAAATGAAATTGATCAAAATAAACAACCAAGATAAATGACATAAAACTAATTGATTAAGTTCTATGGTTATTTCAATTTTAACTTTTCAAGAATTTAGTAATTGAAGACTGACCTTTAAAATTTAAGATTAATTTATTTTAGAATAATTTTTATACTACACATAATTATAAGGATACTTAACAATGTAAACCTGGTGGATTGGGCCAAGACTCATGTAGGTCAAGCCCATTTGAATTTGGTCTGTTAAAATCTGCATTTAAGTAAGCTTATAGAAAGTTAATCCAATTTATAAAAAAGCCCATAAATTTTAACTTATAAATAAACTTGAACTACGGCTGGCCCACAACCTGCTTAAACCTACATTTTTGTGAGCTCATTTTGGCAAGTTCATTTTCCAAAAAACCCATGGGTCAGTTAACAAGTCAATCCATGAGTTGCTAGCTTATTTAGCACCCCTACATAATCACTTCGAATTAATGTATTTAATTAAAATCATTATATATATTTGACACTGGATATCTATTTTATAAAAAAATTATTTTAAATTAAAATCTAAAGATTTATTTTAAGATTAAACTTATTAATTAAAATCATTAACATACTTGTGAAAAAAATATTAAATGACATCTACTTTATCTTTTCATTTAAGATTTTGTTTAAAAATATACTCATAGAATATGTTAATTAATTTTAATTAATATTTTAATAAAAAATCCTAATTTAAATCAATATTTTTAAATTATAATTGAAATCTTTGAATTTTAATTTAATATTCTTGTATTGAAATAAAGTAAAAAAACTGAAAGAATCATCCGATAGATAATAGAGAAATTGATATATATTTCAAAGTAATAATCAATATTATTAATAATAAAAATTAAGTGGATGAAAAACTCTTGTTTAATATATTATAATTAGTATTGTTATTGCTAAAATAGACTTGTTTTACCTTTTAATGTAATATTTTATTTACTCAAATATACTTGTCGTATATTAATGATTTTGGTCAATAGTTTAATCATTTAAATTATCACTACTATCAATACATCCCTAACTAATTTTAAAATGCAACATAATAATTATGAGCATTTACGTAATTTTAATATAAAATATTTGAGTAATTTCTACTCATTTTTTTATTTTCACAATATATACATGAATTAATTTATAAAATGATTAACAATAATAAATTAACTTTAATATCCTTTATTATTATACTATCATTAATTTAATAAAATAATTTTTTCATCTAACTTTAGGAGCATAAGCTATTATCATATTTATTCAAAAAAAATATTGAAATAATCTAAAAAGTATACATTCAAAAAATTTTTAAATATAAAATAAAATTCATGATTTTATGCTTAAATATTTGCATATGAATTATTAAATATATATCCATCTTCAAACTTGATACATAACATTATGAATATCATAAGACATTTCCCTATTAAATTTGGAAATACTTGCATTTCAAAAAAAAGTAAGTTTTATTTATACTAAAACTATGTTTATTCTTTTTTATTATAATTTGTTAATGTATAATTTTTGTAAAAAATTAATAATAATTTATGTAAAAAACTAAAATGACTTTTATGACAGTACAATCATTAGTTAAATTAAGAAATAGATAATTAAAAATGTGCCTCAAATTATATATGGAGCAATATAGGTAATCCAATGAAAGTATTTAATGTGATACAGACATTAATATACAAATGAGATAAGATGATTGCTCAAAAATAAGAATCATATATATATATATATATATAAAGAAATTTGATAAAAAAACGTAAAAGTGACTTTGAAAGATTATTAAAAATTTAACCAAAATATATAAAAAATGATAGACTAAAATATAATAATATATGATTTTTGTTTTAAAAAGTTTTCCCAGAAAATTAAAAAATTTAGAAAATAAATAATTATTGAAATTATGGATATTAATTCTAAATTTATATATATGTTAAAGCTTTAACAAAAATTCCTATAGGATTTAATTTCTATCAATTTTATCCTTAAGAAAAGGTTTATATCAATTAAGTTCTTGTAAGATTAAAAATTATTAAATTTTAGTCCTTCCACACAATTCTATACAAACTTCTAATAAAGATAAAATTGTACAAAAGGATCAAAATTCAATAATTTTTAATTTTAAAAAGATAAAATTGATAAAAAATTTGGTAAAAGACTAAATTAATAGAAATTGAATCCTACAGAGACTAAAATAGATTTTTAGTCAAAGGCTTTTTATTGAATTTTTTATGTTAGAATTTAATGAATAATTAGAAGATAATTACAAAGTAAGTAACAAGTCAAAAGTAAAAAATGGTCATTAATTAAGTAACTTATTTATTTGATTAAGTAATCCATCATTAGATTAAATAATTGATATTAATTTTATTAGAAGAATTGTAATACATATTAATTTTTTAAAAAAATTATAATTTTTTTCATAAATGCAAGACCCTCATCTTAATATGCAATTACATGATATCATATTTATTCAAATATATAATATAGAGTATAATTTTTCAAGTCTTATAAGATATGAGCAATAACTATCGGAATAAAACACCTTAATTTCGTTGTTTTTAATTTTGAATTTTTATTATCTAAACTTAACATTTTTTGTACATTATTTTGTTTTATTTGTGTCATTTATGAATGCAACTTATTTTACATATTTGAATAAATATATGTTTTTCTCAAAGTTAAATACCTTTTAGGTTGATATCATGATATAAAAATAATTTTATTATATATTTATATATTAATTAAAGAAATATAATTTTTATTGCAATTATTTTTTTATTTTCTAAAGTTAATGTTAATTTTTTATAATTGCAATATTAATTTTGGACAACAATTTTAAAACATAGATGTACGATGGTAGAAAAGAAAATTAATAAAAATAAGTTAGTTTTTATGGATTCATTTCATTTATTATATTACGTCAGTCTTAACCATTGGATTATTAGGACAGATTTGTCTTAGTAAAAGTATTAGTGTTATGTTACGAATCAACATACGCAGTGAAATTTTTATATTTTGATTCGAATCTACTTAGGATCCATATAAAAGGTATAAATTAAGATTAGAGTTTTACCTTACTTGTGTTTGTGTTCTTTCTTTTGAGAGACTGATTCACGATTCAAACGTCGTCTGAATGTACAACGTTTCTACGGTATCCACATGGAGTGAACAATGACCTCTCCCCTTGGCGAAGTTGCTACGGTTCGTTTTTCCCACTAGGATTGGATTGAATATTTTTAGAGTGATTTTAGGATTTGATGAAACTTATAAGCGTGTGTATTATGTGCTGTCTTCAAATCCTTTTTATAGAACTAAGACATGTCACAATTCTAGTCCTATTAGGATAATACTTCAAAAAAAATCCTAATCACACTAAACAACTATCACTTTATCCTTATCCTAAAAAGAGTTAGGAGAGATAGGACTTATCTATTATTATCTAATATTAGATAATAATATTATCTCATAATATAATTATATAATATTTAATAACATAATTATCTGATATTACTTTAATATCAAATAATATCACATAATATTATATATATATATTACGTGAGAAATTATTATTATCTTAATAATAATATATAAGCATGAAAATAAGCCCAATTAATTGGATTTTAGTTCAACTAAAGCCCAACTAAAAATTATCTTATTCCTATTCATTTTGTGTGACCCTATAGGTTCTTACTACGTTGATAATGACTCTTTTTAGGTCATAGATAGTGAGCGGTATCTAGTAATACATTACTTCTACTCAAGTAGTAAGAATGTCTGTGATTCGACATCTACCTAATATATGATTAACGCTTTGCATCATAATCCCTTTTGTAATAATATCCAAATCGAATTACAGGTATGGAATGTGTCATTCTCGTCAATATTCAATTTATATTTCTTGATAGTGAGTAAACTTAAAATAAATGATCAATATCACATATTGATCTAATTGAGCATGGCTATGCATTTTTAAGTCTCACTCAATCAAGGGGTCCAAGGATATCTCTCTTTTTACAAAAGTAACAAAATCTCATCTACATCATTCATTTCCTTCTGCATGATTCATGACACACCCAATCAATATTTTACTCATCATCCTGATTAAAGGTGACATAGGACAACATCAAAGTGAGTAATTCCTCATGTAAGAAACCGTAGTGACTTCAGGTCAAAGGACTATGTGTATTTATGGTTATATGAGAATAACTAATGATACATTTATACATTTAGTTATTCTCATAGTGGATCAGTCCAATATATTGTTCACTAACAATGTACTCATGTATTAACTTAATATCATATATCCATGATTGATAATCATCAATCATTATACATACTAGTTTCGATATATTATTACTATCCATTTTATAATAATACTTGACTAATGGCATTTTAGGAATAGCAAAGCTATTCCAAGGATAATTATTATATTTAAGTTATAATTTATATAAAATAAAATAAAATAAAATATAATAATCGTATTGCCAAAATGAAACATAATACATTATGTAATATTGCAATCATCTCTATGATTAGTTTCTAGGACACACACCAACAATTAGGGCACAGAAGTTCATGGCTAAATGATTATAACTGATAAATGCACATTTGTACTTAAATTTTATGTGTTTCATCACTTATTTACTTAGTATCTTGTGTAAATTAATTGAAAAAGGATACTTAAATACTCGATATTTTGTTCTCAGGTTTTGAAGTGACTCATTTGAGCATTAGAAAAGGATCCGGAGCCAAAACCATGCAAATTATGGAGAATCGAAGCAAACTCGCTCATCTGACAAAGAACACAGGGTATGGTAACCCTGTGTGGAAGGCCGTGTATCTTTCTGTGTGTTTGGAAGCCTCACTGAGCTGCTCACAGAAGAACACAAGGTACAACACGGGGCATGTCATACCCCGTGTACCATACTGCTTGACCATTCGTAAGTAAACATGGGGAGTGTCATACCCCATGTATTATGCTGCCCAACATTCGCAAAAGAACACGGGGTACAACACGGGCCGAGTCATACCCTGTGTACTTTACCCATATAAGTTTTATGCGAAGAATCACTAAAAAAAAGAGGAGAACTGAAAATTAAAAGAGGAGCCGTCAGTAGAAACCCTAAGAGAGACCCAAAGACACTAAGGGCGACTGCTAGCCTTGGATTCAAGCAAAGGATTGAAGATTCAAGTAAGGAATTTGTAGAGCTTCATAACTAGTTTGATTCCCCTCTTTATTTTCTGATTTTCTGCTAGTTGTGTAATAAACTCACACTAAACCCTAGTGCTCAGCTGGGGTAGACTTGTTCATGGATTTATGGATTTGATTTTAATATAATCTAGCTAGATTTACTGTTGATTTATGATTTGATTATATTATTTTGTACTTCAACAACCCAATACTTCTAGAATATTGGATTTGTGTAAAGGATTAGTTGATTCTAGGTTGGAATGACCAATTAATTAATCAGACCTTGCATAATCATTGGGAATCTCTATTAGACTTAGGAATTAAGCTAATTAGATTCTTTTGCATAGGATGAAATGTCTAAGATTGGATTCTCAAGCATTGTAAATGCAACCTAGATGAGTGATTACTAGAGAAATTCTGGGCACTTTATCTATTGGTTAGTAGCTAGTAGCCTTGCAATGAGGTATAACTTATTTTTGGTAATCCAGCAATCTAAATTAACAGTAAACCGAGCTAGAGGATTATCTTCATTCCATAATGAAATGTATAAGGGAACCCTAAAACTGAGTACACTTCCACCTCATTTGAATTAAATCTTTACCTAATCCATACCAGTCCTATTTGCTTCCTTTTTTATAACTAAACTTTGTTTTGCATTTTACTCTTAATTCACAATACCAATCGGTACACCTAGATAATTTACCTTAAAATTCAGTTAGTATTCAACACTCAATCCCTGTGGAGACGATATCTTTTATACTATAACTTGACTAAACCTGTGCACTTGCGGGTTCACGTCAAGTTTTTGGCGCATGTTGCCGGGGATTGCAACTAGTTTATATTAACAGAAACTTTTGAGTGAATTAGACTAGGCGATTCATTTTTTTTTAGTTCTTAATTCATCTTGTTCTGATTTTCTTATCTTTATATAGAATATCTTTCTTATTTTGTTCTGTTCGAGTATTACCTACTCTTTTTGCAGAAAATTTTGTATATGCGAAGGAGAAGTATTGAAGGAATTCTTAACTTAGATTCGGAGATTGAAAGAACTCTGCTTAGGAGAAGGAGAGAGCAAAAACCAGTACATATCCAAGAGCCAATTAATATTAAAACAGTGATTGAAAGGCATGGATAAAAGGTCCCTTAGAGAATTTGCAGCACCTGACGCAACTGGGCTTCAATCTAGTATAAAGAGGCCTACTGTTGAGGTTAACAACTTTGAATTGAAGCCAGCTCTTTTGTCTATGGTGCAGCAAAACTAGTTTGGTGGAGGACCAATGGAGGATCCCAACCTCCACATTCAAATTTTCTTAGAATATTGTGACACAATCAAGATAAATGGTGTAGTAGCAGATGCCATCAAGCTTAGACTCTTCCCATTCTCCTTGAGGGATAGGGCAAGGGCTTGGTTACACTCTTTACTAGCAGGATTTATCACTACATGGGAAGAGCTACTGAGGGCTTTTCTGGCACGATATTTCCCTCCAAGCAAGACTGCTCAATTAAGGAATGAAATCACCACATTCTCTCAGAAAGAAGGGGAATCTTTATTTGAAGCTTGGGATAGATATAAAGAACTTCTGAGGTTGTGCCCACATCATGGGCTAGAGAAATGGCTAGTTCTTCACACTTTTTACAATGGTTTGAACTACAATACCAAGCTTACTGTGGATGCTGCTGCTAGAGGTGCTTTGATGAACAAATGGTTAGATGAAGCATATAAATTGATTGAGGACATGGCCTTGAACCACTACCAATGGTCAAATGAGATAGGATCTTCAAGGAAAGCTCCAGGTAAGTATGAATTGGATGCTTTTAATCATTTGTTGGCTAAGGTAGATGCACTAGGAAGTCTAGGTAGTAAAGTAGATGCACTTATGGCTAAGTTTGATAAATTTCAAGTTAACAGTGTAACTGCTACAGGTGTTACTGACCTTCCTTGTGAGATTTGTGGTATGACAGGTCACATGGCAATTAAGTGTAAATTGGGGCAAGATTTCACTGAGCAAGTGAATTATGTGCACAACAGTGGGTGTGGACAGAAGAATCCAAATGAACCCTTCGGAAACACCTACAACCCATCATGGAGGAACCACCCAAATCTATCTTACAAGCCCAACCAACCATACAACACTCAAAACACTCATAATAGGCCACCACCACCCGATTTTCAAAACCAAAGACCCTACAACCCACTAGCTCAACCCTCTTCTACTTCTAAATTAGAAGGCCTCCTAGAGAAATTTCTCATTTTTCAAGAGAAAACTAATGAAGAGTTTAGGCAGCATGGTAGAGCCATGGAGGACTCCATTAGCCAATTATCCTCCCAAGTTAACTCATTAGCCACACATGGAAAAATATTGGAGACCCAAATAGCTTAACAAATTTCTGCTTCTTCTTCTAGAGCTTTTGGTCAACTCTCTGCTCAACCTGAATCAAATCCCAGGGAGCATTGTAAGGCAATCACTCTTAGGAGTGGGAGGCTATTGAAGGTTCCAAAAGCTACTCATGAAGGTGAAGAAGAGATGGTTAAGGGGAAGTGCAGAAAGAAGGCAAAAAGGCTTCAATTCCTGATAATGCTGAAGTGAAAGAAGGGGAATTACCTGAAAAATCAAAGTATATCCCTCCAGAACCTTACAAATCGCCTATCCTTTATCCTTAAAGACTAGCAAAGGCTAAACTTGACAAGCAGTTTGGGAAGTTCTTGGAAGTATTGAAGAAATTGTATATCAATATCCCCTTCACAGATGCTCTTTCACAAATGCCGTCATATACAAAGTTCTTGAAGGACATCCTCTCAAACAAAAGGAAGCTAGATGAGCATGAGACTGTAGCCCTAACAGAGGAGTGTAGTGCCATCATCCAGAATAAACTATCTCCTAAACTCAAGGACTCAGGCGGCTTCTCCATTCCTTATGTGATTGGAAATGTTCCTATTGACCGGGCATTGTGTGATTTGGGAGCAAGTGTGAGCCTTATGCCACTATTAGTTGCAAAGAGACTGAACATAGAAGAAATGAAGCCCACCACAGTTTCACTTCAATTAGCAGACCGTTCTGTGAAATACCCAGTAGGTATACTTGAGGATATACCTATCAAGGTTGGTAAGTTTTTCATTCCTGTTGATTTTGTTGTACTTGAAATAGAAGAGGATACACAATTCCCTATCATTTTGGGTAGACCCTTTTTTACTACTGCGGGTGCTTTGATTGATGTCAAAAATGGAAAGTTTTCATTATCTGTGGGAGATGAAAAAGTTAAGTTTAATTTGAATGAATCAATTAAATTACCTATTTGTAAAGATTCAATATGCAGGATTGATGTGCTAGATAAGGTTGTGAAAGAAACTGTTCTTATGGGGTGCCTTCAAGATCTACTTGAAGCATGTCTAGTAATAGATGAAGTTGTTGAAAATGAGGAGATTGCTGTATATGCAGAATTTTTAAAGGCAAGCCCACCACTTTCCCTCCCTAAAGCAGTTGAATCATTGGAAGTGAAGTTTAAAAATTCCTCCACTGAGGAAGAAACACCACCTAAGGTAAAATTGAAACCTCTCCCATCTACCCTCAGGTATGAGTTTCTAAGACCCCACTCCACTTATCTTGTGATTATAAATGCAAATCTAAATGCTCTTGAAACAGAAAAATTACTTAGGTAGCTTAGATCGCATAGAAAAAGTTTAGGGTACACAATTTCTGATTTGAAAGGGATTAGTCCTTCAATATGAATGCATAGGATATTGATGGAGGAAGATAGTAAGCCCTCCATTGAACATCAGAGAAGGCTAAATTTAAATATGAAAGAAGTTGTAAAAAAGGAAATAGTAAAGTTGCTAGATGTTGGGGTAATTTATCTAATTTCAGATAGTCAGTGGGTTAGTTCGGTACATGTTGTTCCTAAAAAAGAGGGATTAACTGTAGTAAAAAATAAAAATAATTAGCTAATTCCCACTAGAACTATCACGGGTTGGAGGATGTGTATAGATTATAGAAAATTGAACAAAGTAACCCGAAAAGACCATTTCCCTTTCCCCTTTATTGATCAAACTTTAGAAAGGTTAGCTAAGCACTCACATTTCTGTTACTTGGATGGTTATTCTAGTTTCTTCCAAATTCCTATACATCCAAATGATTAAGAAAAGACTACATTTACATGTCCTTATGGCACTTTTGCATATAGAAGAATGTCTTTTGGTTTGTGTAATGCTCCTGCTACATTTCAACGTTGTATGATGACTATTTTCTCTGATTTTATTGAAAACATCATGGAGGTCTTTATGGATGATTTTTCTGTATATGGTACTTCCTTTGATAACTGTTTGACTAATTTATCTTAAGTGTTACAGAGATGTGAGAAGGTAAATTTGGTACTCAACTGGGAGAAATGCCATTTTATGGTAAGAGAAGGGATTGTCCTTGGTCATCAAGTATCAGAGCACGGTATTGAGGTAGACAAGGCTAAAGTGGAAATCATAGAGAAATTACCTTCCCCAACTTCTGTAAAGGGAGTGAGGAGTTTTTTGGGACACACCGATTTCTACCAACGCTTCATCAAGGATTTCTCAAAAATTACCGAACCTTTAACTAACCTGCTTGCAAAAGATGTTGCATTTGATTTTAATCAAGATTGTTTGGATGTATTTTGCAGGTTAAAGAAAGCCTTGATTTCTGCCCCAATCATGCAAGAACCGGATTGGAATCTACCATTTGAGGTGATGTGCGATACTAGCGACTATGCAATAGGAGTGGTACTTGGACAGAGGAAGAATAGGAAGGTTCATGTCATATACTATACCAGCAAGACTTTGGATGAGACTTAGCTAAATTATGCTACAACTGAAAAGGAACTTCTTGTGGTAGTTTATGCAGTTGACAAGTTTCGATCCTATTTGGTGGATTCTAAGGTGATAGTCTTTATGGATCATGCAGCAATCAGATACCTTTTGAGCAAGAAAAAAGCTAAACCTCGCCTAATCAGATGGATTCTTTTGTTACAAGAATTCGATTTGGAAATTCGAGATAAGAAAGGTACCGAGAATGTTATGGCTGATCACCTTTCAAGGTTGAAGTAGGAGCTAGAAGATGAGGTAGATAAAGAGATGCCAATAAATGATTCCCTTCCAGATAATTATCTATTGGCTGTCTTTTCTTCAGCTGTCCTATGGTTTGCCGACTATGTTAATTACATCGTGAGTGGTGTTTTGCCTCCGGATGCAGGATATCAGCAGAGAAAGAAGTTCTTAGCAAAAGTGAAATATTATTTTTAGGATGAACCTCTTCTCTATAGAAGATGTGCCGATGACTTGTTTAGAAAGTATGTGCCTAGGGAAGAAATTGCTAACATTCTGTTCCATTATCACTTATCCCCCTATGGAGGACACTTCGGCACTTTAAGGACAGCGGCCAAGTCTATTCAAGGATGTTCATCACTATGTGACTTCATGTGACCAGTGTCAGAGAGTTGGTAGTATATCAAAAAGGCACGAGATGCCTTTGAACAACATTTTGAAAGTCGAAATATTCGATGTCTGGGGAATTGATTTCATGGGACCATTCCCACCTTCTTGTAGTAACAAATAGGTGGCGGTTGATTATGTTTCCAAATGGGTGGAAGTAATTGCCACTCGGACATGTGATGCAAAAGTTGTAGTTCAATTCTTCAAGAAGGTGTTGTTTCCTAGATTTGGGATACCTAGAGCCGTCATCAGTGATAGAGGGTCTCACTTCATTGCTAACCAATTTCAATCCCTCTTGAAAGGGTATGGTGTAACTCAAAATCTCTACTCCATATCACCCACAAACCAGTGGGCAAGTAGAGCTTTCAAATAGAGAAATCAAGAGCATATTGGAGAAGACTGTGTCTAGATTAAGGAGAAATTAGGCCCTCAAGTTGGATGACGCCTTATGGGCCTATAGGACTGCTTTCAAGACTCCCATTGGAATGGCACCATTTAGGTTTATTTATGGGAAGCATTGTCATTTACCGGTAGATATTGAACACAAGGTATATTGGACAATAAAGTTGCTAAACTTTGATTTACAATTTGCTGGGGAGAAAAGAAAGTTTCAACTTCTTGAACTTGAAGAACTGAGAAATGATGCTTATGACAATGCCAAGATATACAAAGAAAGAACAAAGGCTTGGCACGACAAGCGCATTCTTAGAAGGGAATTCCATGAAGGAGACTTGGTGTTGTTATTCAGTTCTAAATTTAAGCTCTTTCCAGGGAAGCTCAAAACAAGGCGGACTGGGCCATTTCATGTGAAAAAAGTGTATCCATTTGGAGCTGTAGAAATTTGGAGTGAAAGCACTAGCAATTTCAAGGTTAATGGCTAGAGATTGAAACACTATGTTGCCAGGCTACTGATAATGGCAGCTCTAGACTGATTGAAACAGGGGTCGAGCTTATGACTTTAAACAAGCGCTTCTTGGGAGGCAACCCAAGCTTATTTTTCTATTTTTATTGCTTTTAATCTTTATTTTTTCCATTTTTGTTCTGAGTTTTTGACTAGTTTGAGGCATATAAGTTATTGGTTGTTGATTTAAGATGCTCATTTGTTGCACTTGATCTTTGTTTCTGGGTAAATTAGGCACATATTCATTTTTATTGTTCATTTTCGTGCATAGAAGGCTCAAAATGCATTCTAGTGAGATACATGGTGTAGAACACGTGCTGTGTCGGACCCCATGTACCTCACTGTCTAGTAGAACTGAATTTTTTTTTGCATTCCAATGAGATACACGGTGTCGAACACGGGGCGTGTTAAACCTCGTGTACCTCACTGACTGAACCGATAATAAGGATTTTTGAGAATGAGCCTTCCAAAGAGAAACACAAGGTAAAACACGGGGTATGTCAGACCCCGTGTATTTTTGCGAAAATCTAGAATACCCATTCGCGAAAGAACATGGGTTATAACACAGGCCGTGTCATACTCCGTGTTCCTGGGCGGACGAGCTTTTAATAGCAGAAACTCCTCCATTTTCCTTCATTTTCTTCAGCACCCACTGTGACCTAACTTCTCTATACTCATTTTCGGCCATTCTCTTCCCAAAATACACCAATTAAAGTGTTTTACTTGGCTATTTGAAGCGATTTTACTACTTAATCTTCGATTTAATCGGTCTAATTGCAAGATTTGGATTCCTCTTGAGCTTCAACCAAAAACTTAGGGTTTTTCTCTGAAATTCACGAGGTAAGAGCCTTTCCTTTGAATTCTTTGAAGATATTTGCAATTGCTTGTGTTTATTGAACTTTAATGAATGGTAGGACTTATAAGAATGTTCATATCCTCTGAATTTTTTCTTGGCTAGATTTGATTGATTGAAGTTAAATCCTTTAAGGTTTAATGTTTATTTGGGGGAGCTGATTGCATGATTTACCTCATTGATTTGCTCATTTACTTGCATTGATGACATCAAGCTTTGAATTACACTTCATTTGACATTGGATAGATATTAGAATTGCTTGCTAAACTTCCGCCCTTGAAATCTGCTGATTGACACTATCTAAATCTGGAACTGTCCAATTCATAGTGAAACTCTCAAAACTCTCTCTCATATTGTAGTTTTTCCTTGCAGATCATGTCAAAAAAACAAAAGATGGCTGCTGAGAAGACCTTTAAGGACAGTACTTCTAGAGGGACCTCCTCTAGAGGACCAGCTACCTCCCAACTCTTAGAATTCATAGATGATGCCCATATCCAGGCATTTAATAGACATAAAGACTGGTCATTTGTGGAAGGTCGATACATTGATTGGGCGGTCTTGAGGGAGTTTGGCCTTAAGGACGAGATCCGAGAGCTCATAAGTGTAGGTGCTTGGGAGACATTCTTTCAGATTATAGAGTCTACTTACAGAGAACTTACCTTAGAGTTTCTCAGCATCTTCTATCTGGAAAGATACTTCGGCACTGTTGATTCTACTGATACAGTGCAGTTCCGCCTCGGGGGAGTCACATATTCTATGAGTGTAACCCAGCTATCAATACACATGGGAATTTACTCTAAAGAATTTGTAGCCACCCCTGAGTATCATGATATTCTGATAGGACTGCCACATGGGACCCAAGAGTGGCAAGTATGGTCTAACATTGCTATTGGGAGCACCTATAATCTAACAAGGAGCAAGGCATCTAGCCTTCGGAGAGTTGCATGGCGAGTCATCTACTCTATTTTCAGTCATACTTTGAGTGGTCGGGGGCATAGTCACGGAGTAGTGAGCACAACTGATATCCTCTTCCTCTACAACATGATACAGAGAGTTCCCATCCACATTGAAGGTGCATTTGCAAATTTCTTTTCGATTCAGGCATCAAACAGACGAGCTGGGAGTATTGCTGCCGGTCCATACATTACCAGACTAGCCAGGCGGTTAGGACTCTTTGATCGACCTTATAGATCCCTTTCTATAGCATCCCACATGACCCCCCTCTTATAGGGGCATTCTTCTAGCTATAGGGAATCCAACCTGTGCAGTAGCTACCCCCTGAGGAAGAGCATGATTTTCCAGGAGATGATGGCGATGGTGATGCAGCTCCTGATATGGGTCCATCATCTTCTGCGGGCGGAAGAGTTGCATCTAAGGCTTACTTTCAAGACATCTTGTCTGGTCAGCAGCAGATTTTGGCTGAGCTTCAGCGCATATCTGAACATCAGTCGAGGATTGAGGGCCTCCATGATGACTTGGACAGGAGATATAGACACATTGAGAGCATAGTTGAGCCTTTGTTCAAGCTTTTCCACCCCTCTTCCCCAGCTGATCCAGATCCTTCTACTCAATAGCTCAGATTGCTTTTTCCTTTTACTTATATATTCTTCCTTTTACTTGTTCCTCTTTTCTATTCTCATTTATATTGGTCTGTACTTATATTGGTGATGCACTTTCATTTAGTTTTTATTACTTTAACTATTTCTCTTTTATTTTCTTGCACTCTTACTATTTATGTCTGTAATTACTAACTAACAGCATATTTTCCCAGTAATGCATCTCATTTCTTTTGCATTAGCAGTCTCCTCTTTCTCTCCTAACCTTTCTCTGCTTGTGGATCCCCCTGAAGCCATGTTCTGTAATTGACAACAACACTCCAGTTGTGATGAAATAAAAGACGGATCTTGAATCGGATTTGAAACAATAAAAATGGAAAAAGATGGAGGATGGGCGCCACAATCACGGATTGATAAGCCGAAGGAGAGATCGCCACAAGAGGAGGCCTCTTGATAAGATCAAGGATAATTGGCTCACTCAAGAACCTAAGAGTCACAAGCTCTCAATCTCAAATTGTATTCAAAACTGCTTAAAAATATGTTTACAAGAGCTTATATATGACCAGCCCCCATAAGCAAACCCTAATGGGCCTTGTACATTAACAAGCCCAATTCTAAGTGACCCAAATAAAATAACAAGTATTCATGCCAAAATAAATCTAAAAATAAGTCTTGGCCCATAAGGCCCATTTATTACAAAAATGCTAAACTAACTAAATACTAATGGATTCATTGGAGCCCAAGTCTTCCAAATACACGCAATTGAGCATCTTGGACTCTTCCAACTCCAAATTGGGCCTTCTTTCAAATATGGCAGCAACCATCTTCTCTAGATCTTCATTAATCCTCTGTGCCTTTGCTCTTGTCATTGGTCCTTGAAGCTCTTCTAATGCCTTCAAGCCTTTGTCTTCCATGGGCCTTCTTAGATTCTCATCAACCCCTCCTTCTTCAAGAGAATTCGCCCTCGAATTTGACTCTTCATCACCTACAGCAAAGAGAGACAAATCAGAAACATTAAAAGTAGCACTTACACCATACTCACCTGGTAAGTCCGCTTTGTATGCATTATCCCCAATTCTCTCTAAGACTTGGAATGGTCCATCTCCTCTTGGTTGAAGCTTTGACTTTCTTTTCATAGGAAACCTTTCCTTGCGCATATGTACCCAAACCCAATCTCCAGGTTCAAACACCACTTTCTTTCTTCCCTTGTTGGCATATTTTGCTTGCTGCTCTACTTTCTTTTCAATTTGAGCCTTCACCTTTTCATGCAACTTCTTAACAAATTCAGCTTTGGCATTACCATCCTTATGCACTAAAGATGAAATGTTAGGTAATGGCAGCAAATCAAGTGGGGTGAGGGGATTAAATCCATAAACAACCTCAAATGGTGAATGCATGGTAGTTGAATGAAATGTCCTATTATATGCAAATTCAATGTGAGGCAAGCATTCTTCCCATGATTTGAGATTCTTTCTTACCATAGCCCTAAGAAGAGTAGTTAAGGTATGGTTTACTACCTCTGTTTGTCCATCTGTTTGTGGGTGACATGTGGTAGAAAATAGAAGTTTGGTTCCAAGCTTTTGCCATAAGGTCCTCCAGAAGTGACTCAAAAACTTAGAATCTCTATCCGAAACTATACTTCTTGGCAAGCCATGCAACCTCACAATCTCCTTGAAGTACAAGTCCGCAACATGTGTAGCATCATCTACTTTCCTACATGGAACAAAATGAGCCATTTTTTAGAAGCGGTCCACAACCACAAATATGGAGTCCTTACCATTCTTTGTCCTTGGCAACCCTACAATGAAATCCATAGAAACATCAGTCCAAGGATAATCCGGAATAGGTAATGGAGTATAAAGGCCATGGGGTTGTACCTTGGATTTAGCCCTCTTGCACACAATACACTTTTTACAAAATTGATAAACATTATGTTTCATTCCAGGCCAAAAGAAGTGTTCTTGCAAAATTATTAAGGTTTTAGGTTCACCAAAGTGCCCCATCAAACCACCCTCATGGGCTTCTTTTACAAGCAAATCACGAATTGAGCATTTAGGAACACATAATTTATTCCCCTTAAACAGATACCCCTCATGCTTATAAAACCCATCATGAGCCCCCTTTTCACACAATACATATAAACCAGCAAAATCAGAATCATGCACATAAAGTTCCTTTACATGTTCAAATCCAAGCAATTTTGCATCAAGCATAGAAAGCAAAGCATAATGCCTAGATAAAGCATCAGCCACTACATTCATTTTACCTTGCTTATGCTTAATAACATAAGGAAACTGTTCTAGGAACTCTACCCACTTAGCATGCCTTTTATTTAATTTCCCTTGACCCTTGAGATATTTCAATGATTCATGGTCACTGTGGATCACAAACTCTTTAGGTAAAAGATAATGTTGCCATGTTTGAAGTGCCCTTATCAAAGTATAAAGTTCTTTATCATAAGTAGGATACTTCAAACATGCTCCATTAAGCTTTTCACTAAAGTAAGCAATGAGGTGCCCTTCTTGCATTAAAACAGTCCCTATCCCTACATTAGATGCATCACACTCCAATTCAAATGATTTAGCAAAATTAGGAAGTGCAAGTATGGGTGCATGCATAAGCTTATCCTTCAATGTATCAAAGGCTTCTTGTTGTTCCTTTTCCCATTTAAAACCCACATTTTTCTTGATAACTTCATTTAAAGGTGCAGCAATGGTGCTAAAATCTCTCACAAAGCGCCTATAAAAGCTTGCTAACCCATGGAAGCTCCTTACTTCACTCACGGTCCTAGGGGTTGGCCAATCTTTTATGGCTTTAACTTTTTCCTCATCCACATGCACACCTTTAGAATTAACCACAAAGCCCAGAAAAACTACATGATCTTTACAAAATGTACATTTCTCAATATTTGCATACAACTTTTCATGCCTCAAGACTTCCAACACACACCTCAAATGTAACACATGCTTATCAAAAGATTTGCTGTAAACTAAGATATCATCAAAGTAAACGACAATAAATTTTCCTAAGAAGTTTCTAAGCACATGATTCATTAAACGCATAAAGGTATTAGGTGCATTAGTCAATCCAAATGGCATCACCAACCATTCATACAATCCATATTTAGTCTTAAAGGCTGTTTTCCATTCATCCCCCTCCCTTATTCTTATTTGGTGATATCCACTCTTAAGATCAATCTTAGAAAAGTAACAAGCACCAAACAATTCATCAAGTAAATCATCCAAACGGGGTATGGGGTGTCTATACTTTACAGTGATATTGTTGATAGCACGACAATCAGTGCACATCCTTCAGCTTCCATCTTTCTTGGGTATTAGGATGACTGGTACAGCACAAGGGCTTAAGCTTTCCTTCACCCATCCTTTATCTAGCAATTCTTCTACTTGTTTTTAGATCTCTTAAGTTTCTTAAGGATTGCTTCTATATGCAGGCCGGTTGGGTAATGTTGCTCCCGGAATCAAATCAATTTGATGTTCTATCCCTCTAATTGGAGGTAGACCATGAGGCACTTCCTTGGGAAAAACATCTCCAAATTCCTGCAAAAGAGAAGAAACACCACTAGGCAAAGCATTGTTAGCAAAATGATCAATCAATTCATCATGAGGACTTTCTTTGCACAAAAGTAGATACATAGGCCGAGAGGCCAACAAAGCTTTTCTCACTTCTTTTTCTCTCACAAACAAATTTTCTCTCCTTTCACACTTACTTTTCTCTTCACTTTTCTTTTCACTCTTTTCCTTCTCACTTGCAAGTGTCCTCACTTTTTCCCCTTTCTTTTTAAGTTTGCCCTCAAACTCACTTTTTTTCTTTTCAATTTTTCTCTCATCTTTTCTCTCTTGCTCTCTTTTCAACTTCATAATTGTTTGATCCTCACAAACTTGACTAGGAGTCATGGGTACTAAAGTGATTTTGCACCCTTTATGTACAAAGGTGAACTTGTTGGAATGACCATCATGAATAGCTTTCTTGTCAAACTGCCATGGCCTTCCCAAGAGGATATGACTTGCTTCCATAGGCACTACATCACACAAGACTTCATCCTTATACTTGCCAATAGAAAAAGCAATCAAAACCTGCCTATCAACAACCAACTCCCCTTCATCACTCAACCATTGTAGCTTATAGGGCTTGGGATGAGGAGTAGTAGTAAGACACAATTTTTCAACTAGCCTAACACTAGCAACATTGGTACAACTACCACCATCAACAATAAGAGAATAAACCTTCCCAAGTACCAAGCATCTTGAATGGAAGATATTTTCTCTTTGTGTAGTGTCATCCTCCTTGGCCAAACTACCCAAGAGACGCCTCACCACAAGTGAATCTCCTTCATGACAAAAAGCCTCACACTCACTATCTTCTTCACTTGTAGCATGTGATGATGGAGATGAACTCTCACTTGAGATCTCATCATTCTCTCTCAAAATCATGGTCTTCTTGTTCGGACATTGGGATGCAATGTGGCCTTTTCCAAGGCATTTGAAGCATTTGATTTCCCTATGCCGAGAAGTAGAAGAAGCAGAAGCATTAGTAGAATCAAAAGAAGTTTTAGATGAGGATTTACCACCTTGGACAACCACATCCTTAGTTGAAGTTCCCTCCTTCTTCACTCCTTCCTTCCATCCTTTTGAGTTGTAGGAATAGGTGTTTTTCTTTAAAGTCCCCTTTCTTTTCAGTTGTGCTTCTACTTTGATAGCTTGGTGAACCAAATCTTCAAGTTCTACATAGGGATGAAGTTCCACTATATCACGGATATCATGGTTCAACCCATTCAAGAAACGGGCCATTGTTGCTTCTCTTTCTTCAACTAAATTGGCTCTTATCATTGCAACTTCCATTTCCTTGTAATAGTCATCAACACTTCTACCACCTTGCCTCAAACCTTGAAGTTTTGTATGAAGCTCCCTATTGTAATATGTAGGAACAAATCTCTTGCGCATTAGGTTCTTCATTTCATTCCATGTGACTACGGGTTCCTCATTATATCTCCTTCGCTCCTTTTAAATTTGATCCCACCATACCAAGGCATAGTCATGGAACTCTAGGGAAGCTACCTTCACTTTCTTTTTCTCACTATAGTCATGGCATGAGAATACTTGCTCTATCTTTAACTCCCACTCTAAGTATGCTTCAACATCATTCCTCCTATGAAAACTAGGAATCTTTATTTTAAGTCCACCAATCCTCTCATTTTCTCTCACTCTTCCATCTCCTTCTCTCCTCCTCCTATCATTCCTCCTCTCTCTGTCATCTCTCCTATCTCTTCTTCTATCATACCTCCTCTCTTCATCATCCCTCCTATCATATCTCCTCTCTTCATCATCTCTAGGAGAACTACTAGAATCTTCATAGGCATGTGGAGAATGGTCACATGCTTGCCTTCTTGCATTATTTGCCATGGTTTCTTGAACATTTCTTATGGTTTCATTCTGCCTCTCAAACATTCTTTCAAATCTTTGTGCAAGTCCTTCAATTTGTCTTCTAACAGCCAAGGACTTAGGTGAGGGAGGAGTGCTTTCACCACTTGATCCACCTTCATGACACATGTCTACAAAACAGAAATATTAATGTAATAAAAGGTCCTCTCCACTCACTAAGTGTTTCACTCGAAGGATGTTCACTCGTGTTTCACTCAAAATTGGCTTTTGTGTAAGGATTTCTATCTTGCCTTTTTCCTCTCAAGTGCTCTCAAGAGATCTTAAGGAAGTCAACCTCCAATCCACACAAGCAACCACCACCAAGTGACAATCAATCAGCAAGACACAAGTGAAGCCAACAAAAGAAAACTCTAAGACAAAACTAAGGAAGCTAACAAAGACAATTAAGAAAATTTAAACAAGAAATAATAAGCACACTAAGGAAAACAGAATGCAAACAAGACAAGAATGGAGAAATTAGAGAAGATTATGTAATGTTAAATAATAGCTAAGTTGTTCTTAAAAATTTCTAGTATTGAATAAATCAAAAACTAAGCAAAAGCAAGCTGAAAGTTGCAAGAAAGTGGCATTCAAGAAGCACTTTTGTGTGCTGCAAATTTTTTTCCTCTTTTTTTATTTTTTTTATTTTTTTTATTTTTGCTGCAGATTTTTCTTCTTTTTTTTTTTGCACAATAGTTGTACCCCTTTTCAAATTGAATCACACAATTTTTAATTAGCCACTACTGATAAACTTACAAGAACAAGCAAAAATATGGAATGTTCATTTCTAAGACAGCAAAAATTCAATCCAATTGAACCAGAAATTTAGAAAGAAGCAGTAAACAAGGAATTAGAATTGATTGTATTCACAATTCCCTTTAAATCAAGCTATTATTTAACACCAAACTAATAGAATTTCACAAGATTGAACAGATTCAGACTCAAGAATATGTGATGAACACGAAGAACACAAGTGCAGAAAACTAACAATTGTTTATGAATTTAACAATTCTAATTACCAAGAAACAAGATTCCAGCAATAAAACAATTGTTGCAATAAGACTTAGGAAAGATTGTACCAAAAAATGATGAAACCCTAACTATGTGAACAGTGATGGCGTGAATAGTATGGACACGTGAACAGTGCCGATTTGCAGAAAACAGAAAACGATGAACAGTCGCGCGAACAGTACAGATGAATAGTATCGATGAACAGTACCTCGAATCTAATTCCAACCAAAGCTCTGATACCAATTGATGAAATAAGAGACAGATCTTGAATCGAATTTGAAACAATAAAAATGGAAAAAGATGGAGGATGGGCGCCATAATCACGGATTGATAAGCCGAAGGAGAGATCGCCACAAGAGGAGGCCTCTTGATAAGATCAAGGATAATTGGCTCACTCAAGAACCTAAGAGTCACAAGCTCTCAATCTCAAATTGTATTCAAAACTGCTTAAAAATATGTTTACAAGAGCTTATATATGACCAGCCCCCATAAGCAAACCCTAATGGGCCTTGTACATTAACAAGCCCAATTCTAAGTGACCCAAATAAAATAACAAGTATTCATGCCAAAATAAATCTAAAAATAAGTCTCGGCCTATAAGGCCCATTTATTACAAAAATGCTAAACTAACTAAATACTAATGGATTCATTGGAGCCCAAGTCTTCCAAATACACGTAATTGAGCATCTTGGACTCTTCCAACTCCAAATTGGGCCTTCTTTCAAATATGGCAGCAACCATCTTCTCTAGATCTTCATTAATCCTCTTTGCCTTTACTCTTGTCATTGGTTCTTGAAGCTCTTCCAATGCCTTCAAGCCTTTGTCTTCCATGGGCCTTCTTAGATTCTCATCAACTTGTCAAGGAAGTTCCAGTCCCCCATCTCTTCTCTTTCTCTTTTTCATTTACCTTTTTTATACATTGAGGATAATGTCCAATTTTAAGGATGGGGGAGCAACTTTTAGAATGTATTGCACTTGAATCTGCTTGATTAATTTAGAGCTGGAATTTACTCCAAATTCAATGATATGTAATTTTTTTAAAATTTTTAGGACAATTTTTTTACTAAAGTGGATTTGTTCATGCCTTGCTCTTTTAATGATTAACTAGTAACTTAATAAGGAAAATCTAAAGCTTGAAGCTGAGAATAATGAGCATAATTGATTCTCATGAGACTTGAGCCTATTGAGCAACTTTACACATTAGAATTTGAGGCTCATTTTTATTTTCGTGAGGGATTATATCTCACTCTTGACTTTTTGCCCTAGAACTTGCATTTGCTCTTTTTGAGACTACATTTTATGTATTTTGCATGTAAAAAATGATGAGGCCATGTTTCTTCACCATTTTTATTTATTTTGCTTATTTGAATCCCTTCTTTGATTTACCTTAGACTATTTTCAGCTTTGCCCCTAGTTAGCCACCTTAAGCCTTGGACCCTCATTTCAAGTCTAACCCATCCTATATGCATTCAAAGCCACTGCCCAAGTGAACTTGAACTTCAAAGTTTAAGGGAACTTAGATACATTAAATGAGTTTGGCTATCACTTAGAGGTTCTTAAATAGAGCTGTTCAGTTGGGTAAGTAGATTTACTGTTGAAAAAAAAAGAAAAAAAACACAAAAGAGGAATAGTGTTAAATAAATAATTTTGGAAGAAAAAGAAGAAAAGCTTGTTGGAAAATAAGAAAGAAAGAAAAGTTTTGTTTGCTATTATAGAAAAAGTTGAGGCAAAGAATAGAAGCAAGGCAATATGCCAAGCTGAGCAATGGAACTCGACAGTGGTCGAATTTAAGGCCAATGTGTCTTTTCCCTCCTCTGACTCTATCATTTTTCATCCCTTAATATTCCTTTCCTCTATCCTCATCATTTTCTCTAATAAAGTCCTCTGATTTGCATGCATTTTACAATATAGTAGTGGAGACTAGAGCTTTTGCAAGCATATGGTAACATTAAGTCTTGAGCTGATTTATTTGAGAGTATACACAAGCCTTATCTTGAGAGTTTGAGTGAACGCTTTACCTGTGAGGCTCTTCTCTTTCATTTTTATGCTGAGGATTGACTTATTTTATTGCTTTGTTTTCATTTAGTTGCTTTGCATGACTTGATCCTAATTTCTGATTCATTGAATGGTTGCCTGATGATATTAATAGAAAAGTGGAGTAGATTTTTTGTTCTTTTACTTCCTTACTCGAGGACAAGCAATAACAAAGTGAACAAATATCATTAGAGGGTAAAAAAAAAGATGAGATCTCTCTAACTTTATCCTACTATTAACCCCCTACTTGTTTTAGGGTAAAATAGAGAGGAAAGAACTTGTGTGGTAGAAAAGTATAGAGAAATTTCAATTTTCTCCTACTTAGATAATTGTAGAAAATAGAGAGGAAGAGAAATTAGGGCATAAATCATATAGTGGGACCTATCTGTATTTTTTCCCCTCAAATGTTTGAAGAAAAGAAGAGAGAAGTCCGTACAGTGCAAGGCTAGCGTTGTGGACCAAAGCAGTAGTTGTTGTCGCCTATTTTGTCTTGTGCCTGAAGCGGGGCTATGACCACATCCTCCAATAGCCGGATTCACCAGAATAATTGTTGGTGCCACCAAATTGTACAATCTTCTTCACCTCTGGTGAGTTCTCCTTGCCTGAAAATCATTTTGCCTACTCGCTGTTGTTGTTTTTCATTTAAAGGATCCATGTCATCTGCTTATTATCACTGTTTTGGTTGGCACCGTTGAGGTCCTCTTGATAATCAACGTTACTTCGACAGCAACAGGACTTCGATCCAGCTAGCATAGAGAAATCCCAACAACTTGACCAAAACACCTCTTGGGTGAGAGGTCGAGTTTGTTACCTGCTAGGTAAGGGTATAAAATGGATGGATCGGATCGGATACGGATCAATTCGTTTTAGCCTAATCCGTTTAGGTTTGATTCGTATTACCCATGAAAAAATAAGTCAAATGCTAAGGAGTCCATATTCAGTCCATATCCTTAAGTTTGTGGATTGGTCTGCGGACCAGTCCATATTTGCTCGATTCATATAGATTTTAGTTCTCCCGGACCAGTCCGTATTACCTGTGAAAGAAACAGACTAAATTTTAGATGGTTCAAGCTTATTAAAACCCACGGAGTTCGTGAACCGATCCATTAACTTTGATTCATTTTACACCCCTACTATTAGGTGGGTCACCCATGGATCAAGATCGGATTCATAGGTGACTTAATATGCAGGTTATCGACCTGTATCCTAATTTTTTTTATTTTTGTAACAATTATGGATTAAAATTATAGAAATTTTCCTCCTTAATAACATGTAATAAATATTCAACATGTATGATTGTTTAGAATGTTTTTCCTTTTTTTTCCTTTCTCACATGAGTGCTTATTATATTTTCTCAATTTTTTTCCAAATGTTTAGGTATTTTTTCATATAATTTCCGTTTGAAGTATGGATAATGTAATTTATATTAAATTTTATGTAGAGTCATGGATATTTTACATTAATAAATTTTATTTCCTCTCAATTTTCTAATTTATATTTAAATGATACAAAAAAAATTAATCCTCCTATATCTTTCTCCTCTTTCTTCTCTCACAATCAAACACAACATTTTCTTTTTTGTTTTCTTTCTTCCCTATTTTCTCTTCCAACCAAGCACATCTAGGAAAAATAACTTCTCTTCACTTTTCTTTCTCTCATATTTTCTACTCTAACCAAGCAAAGGCTAAGGCATTTTTTTAAAGTGGAAGGGAATGGATAGATTACTTTTTACAAATTAATTTTGTTATTTTATATTTAATGATTGTGAAGTATAAACCTTTATTTTTACTTAAAATGTAATTATTTAATTTTGATGATGATTGGAGTTAATTAAATATTTTTAATGCAAAGATAAGATATAAAATGATGTTGAACAATGCTAAAAAATTGGCAATATGCATCCGTATAGGTGAAAATAAATTAGGCTATTCATAAATAGCTTATAATTTAACTTGTTAAAAACTTAACTTAGATTGTTTATTTAATTAAACAAATTAGACCTAGGCTAATATATTGGCCTATTTATTAAATAAGTCAAACCTATTTAATTTTAAGCTTAACTTGTTAGTTCACTAAACAAACCTATTTAATTAATATGTTATCATAATTTACTTTACCTGAATTAATTAACTAATTATGTTATAATTACTACTAATCTTTTATTATTGTATCTTTTTTTTTTCAATTTAGTCATCAATATTTAAATGTTAAAGTTTGTAAATGATAAATTTATATTATTATATTATTTAATCTTTTCATTTTAAATAAAGATTATTGTTGTTTATTATGTTAAATTATTCAAACTTCTATAAAAATAGAGATAAAATTTTATTCAATACCTTATTTATTTAACAAAATTATTATTTTTTATTAAGAAAATTATTTGTATCATATACATCTAAGTTTATAAGTTTATTAATAATTCATTTAGATTCTAATTGTTAAGCCTAAATAGATTAACAAATCAAGTTAAATTGCTTGAATTTTATAAATAAGTTAAGTTGAAATTTTGACCTACAAACAAGTCACAAGTAAAGCCTAAAGTAATAAATTTTCAAATAGACCTGATTAATTTATGCTGAGACCTGGTTTAGCTTGACTTAGTTTGTTTCCACTCATAATTATATAGTTACTCTTTTTTATCTAGTTAATTTTTATTACCTTGCAATTACTTTCCACATTAATGATAAATTAAGTGTTTGTGTTGTTAAAATATTAAAAAATATCAATTAGGTTAAGTTGTACTTTTAGAAATTCTACTTGACTAATTTATACTAAGACTTGGTTTGGCTTAGTTTGTTTCCACCCATAATTATATAATGGTTAAATTGTGTTTTAGATACCTATAATTTCAATTTTTTTTATTTAGATACTCATAGTTTAATAATTTTGAATGCGATATTTACAGTTTTCAATTGGGTGGAAGTAAACTCCTGTTGTAAAGCTACCATCAAAACTTGTTAATGTGGACAATTTTTTTTCCTGATATGGCAATGCATTTTGGCAACAAATGCCACCTAAGAAGATAAATAATAGAACCATTTTCTTTGGCAGCCTTGAACCAGCCCCTGTGTGGATCAAAGATTTCTCGTCATCTTTTCTTTAGCAACCTTCGTTCATTATATATAAATAACAATTGCACAATTGCACAACATACCCATTTACTCATATTCATTTAGTCTTGTAGATCATTCCTCCATTTTGTTATACCATTTGTCCATAGCACCTCTATTCGTTGCTCTCTTTGTACTCTGTTTATGCCTTTAGTTTTTATTTTTAATTAATTATGCCTTTGTTCATGTCTTTAGTTTTTGTTATAAGTATTATGTTTCATTAAATTAATTTTGCCTTTTTTCCTCTTTTGTTGGCACTTTCCATCATCTATTTCGATAGAGATTGGGACATAATACATATAACATTATTTCCTAACACTATGCCTATGGAAATACTTAGAAATATGGACATTATTTAGAGATTGCTTAAAATACCCAACAGCCTCAGCAAATACAACAAAAAATGGCATTATGCATTTCTTACTATCTACTGTTCTAGAGTCTTCTCGTCATCCATGAAAAAGAAAGCAAGTTTGAAACCTTTTTCATCCTTCACAATTGTTTATCTAAGTCCCAAGCATTCTTTTAGCATTGATGAAAAAATCCTCACTTATATCATCAAAGGAAAAGATGCCTAAATCTTTTGAAACCATGATGGTGTTGACGGACTAGCCTTTGCTCTTGAAGTTAATGTTGAACATGACATCCTATGTGATGAAACCGACATTGCTCGTTAACAACAAGCCCTCAGTTCAAACACATCCCAAGCTGCCATCAAAGTCCTTTTTCTATTTTATGCTTGAATCTTTTAAAGACCTTACCATCCTTATCCTCATGGTTTGTGTTGCTCTGCCTTTGGGCTTTGGCATCAAATAGTGCTGCTCTGCCTTTATGCATATGCTGGTTCTATTATTTATTTTCCTAAATGGCATTTATTGTGAATATGCCCTATCATTTGAGAAAAAAATAGTCCACATCAATAAGTTTTGATAGTGCCTTAATCCCTTTAATTGAAAACTGTAAGTATCTCATTCAAAATTGTTAAACTATGAGTACCCAAATGGAAAAAAACTGAAACTATAGATATCTAAAGCATAATTTAACCTTATATAGTTGCTCTTTTTTGCCTAGTTAATTTTTATTACCTTGCAACTACTTTCCACATTAATGATAAATCAAGTGTTTGTGTTGTTAAAATATTAAAAAACATCAATTAGGTTCAGTTGTACTTTTGTTGTCAAAATGTATTGTACTATTTTTATAGAATTTCTGAAGTTTCTTTAGGTTGCCCTTTAAATGCCAACTTATGCTAAATCAATAGATGTACCTTCACAAGTGATTAAATTAAAAAGAGTAAGAGAAGTATTATACTTTTAATTGAACTTCAAAAGTAAATAGTAAAAATAACACTTCAAGATAATTAGGGAAAAAGCAAGCTCTGCACATTTAACTAAATTAACTTTAACAGTGACAAGACCTTAACTTTTTGAAAAGAACAAGTTACCTAGAAAATTAAATAAAAGAAAAAGACTTTTGAATTGAAGTTGCTTATCAGAAATTATATTTCTCTAATTATAAGTTCTTATCCTTTAACTATAAATAGAGGATCTCATTTTATTGGAATATAACACAAGCATCTTCTCTCTTTTCTCTAAAGGACTTTCCCCTTTTAGAATCTTTCTCTCCTTTTGTAATCTTCTTTCTTTATGCTTGAACTTGCATATCTATACTATTAGAGTGTATAAATCTTATAATCTATTCTATAGACAAATCTTACCTACATATCTAAAGGTTCACTATGTTGAAGTGAGATAGCTTAAGTCTTTGAAAAATCAAGTGAAAAAAGTATACTTTGGCCTTACAAAAGAAAAAACATTAGTAGATAACTATCAAGATTGAATTTAATCTTAGAAAGGTGAAGTAAACATAAGGAATGATTTCTTTCTTTAAACAATTCAATTATTATATACTAATGTTATCTTTTTCTTTTTCTTTACTATTTAATTTCTTACACTTTATTGCATACTTATATTTCCTTGATCTTTCATACTTATACCTTAGTTGTTCTTAGGAGGTTTTTTGAATAAGCAAGCTATTTTAAAGCTTAATTTTTTAATTTATTGAAATATTGATTCACTTCATTTTGGTGTATTTTTATCTTATTAATGATAATTTTTAATTTGTACTTGAAATTTAATTTTAAATTTTATTTTTAATGTATATAATATTATTATTATTTTTATTTTATATGTTGGGCTATAGGAAAAACTTTTCCCGCCTTCCATTTTATTTATAATTCATTTTTATATTTTTTTGTCATGCTTTTTTATTTTTTATTTTTGCTTATATGTTTACAATTTAAACATTATTGAGTATTATAAATTTATCACAATATAATTTTTTTACGAAGAAACTATTTTAAATAATTTAAACTTTTTATTTAATTTATTACATATTTTATTTTTAACTTTTATTGCTTTATAGCTCAACCATTGTTTTTTTATTTTTTATTTTTATGTCCTATTTTTATTACTTATAATTTAGATATTAATATTATTAAATTGTATAAATATAACATTATGGTGGTGTTTAGTTCACAAAATATTTCTCATATTTTCAAGAATATTTTTAAATAATATAAAATTATCATATTTGGTTCAAATTTTAAAAAAATATTCATGAGAATGTAAATATTTTTAAAAATATTTTTAAGCTCAATATTTCGTATTCTAGTTCTACATTCTTATGATATAGAAATATTTAATTAATATAGTAAAAATTATCTTGCCTACTTCACCATTTACAATAATTAACCTACTACTAACTGTCGATGACTTACTGTTCATCATTACTTATTGTTAATCACTACCCATTTTCAATAATTATTATTGACTATCATCATCACTAATAACTGCCATTCACCACCCTTATCGCTAATTATTACTATTTACTACTATCTATCATTAACAACCACAAGCTAAGCATTACTAATTACTGATAGCCATAATTAGTCACTTCACTATTCACTAATGATTGTCATTTACTACTACTCATTATCAATTATCACTATCTACCACCACCAATTATCACTGATTATAGCTAGTTATCATTTATTATAAAAAATTATCGTCGATTATCACTTATTATCGGTAACTACCACTAGCCACCATTTATTGTCATTAACCATCGTTAGGCTATCACTTACAATCAATTACCATTTATTCTTAATAATTACTTTTAACCATTATTTACCATTTGTAACCACTACTAACTACCATCTATTATAGATGACTATTATCTACTATTACAACTATTATCACCTATTAGTAGTGATCCTTATTAACTATTACATATCACTGACAACCACCTATTATAAATGACTATTATCTACTATTACAATTATTATCACTTATCACCAGTGACTTTTGTTAGTCATGCCCATTACTAATAACTACTTAATTTTTTAATGAGAATATCTTTGACAATCAAATGATATTTTTAAATATATTTAAAATAATTAAAATATAATATTATAAATTTTTTAGGGATATTTTTAATTAAACCAATTATGAAAATATTATATTTTTAAGAATTAAATTTCTAGGAAACACATTCTCAAGAACATTAGGATTTTCAAAAATGTTTGATTCCATAAACTAAATGTCACCTATATATTTTGTTTTTAAATTTTTATAGATATTTTAAATAAATTAAAATAGTATAGAAAGTATTAATTAAATTAATTTTTCCATATTATATTTTTAATAATAATATTTAAATATTTAAATTAAATTTATTTATTTAAATTTTATTAATATTTTATATTAATTTTTAAATGCTATATTTCAAACTAAATATATATTAATTAGGATTTTGTCAAAACTTTATATTTCATATATTATGTTTCATTTTTTATTTATTTACAATTCAAACACCATTGAATAATATAAATTTAGCACAATGAATTTTCTTTCACTAAAATCTTATTTTAATTTGTTATTAATTTCACTTGTGTTAATTCTACCTTTAACAAATATTTTGCATCAATTTCATCCTTTATAGATAATAAATTAATTAATTTGGTCCCTTTACTATTATCTTCATTCGTGAGTTAATAGTTATACGAATGGAAGGATTAAAATTATAAATAAATAAAAAGTGAGAAATGAAATTGATACTAAAAATTTACAAAGTATCAAATTGATATAACTTTTATTTATGATAAACATAAAATAAAAAAAAAGTTAAAAGTAAACCAATTTATAATAACTTAAATATTAGTCTCCCAAAAAAATTTAAATATGTATTTTTATATGCATATGTTACCTTGCCAATAAAATTTTTCAATTTAAAATTGATTATTTAAAATTTTCATATATATATGAATTAAAACTAAAACTTTTTTAGCTTAACAAAACTACGATTTATATGAATATTGTTTTTTGCAATTCAACATTTTTCAACTATTTTTTTTTTAAAAAAAGATCGCTTAAATGATGTAATACTTTCACTTTTATCTTATAACAACTAAGCTGCTAATAATAATAATAATAATAATAATAATAATAATAATAATAATAATAATAATAATAATAATAATATGAATAGAAAATTCTAGTTCTATTAAAATGAATTTGTATCATGAAATAATTTATTTTATCTTAGAAAATTAATATTTAGATTATTAGAAATTAATTTATATTTAATTTTTCTTTATTTATAATATCTATTTTAGTCCTCTCCAATTCAAATTATATTATTTGGTCTCTCACAAGTTTTTACTATTAATTTTATCTCTTACATTATATATATATATATCTCTTATTTTATTTCTTTTATTTGTCAAACTATTAATCTATTAGTAGAATTATTAACGGAAGGACTAAAATAACTAATTTATTATATATAAAATATGAAATTGATATACAATATCTGTGAAAGATTGTATTGATAAAAATGATATTAGTTAGAGATCAAATGACATTTTAGTCAATTTCTTTTTATTATAAAAATATTTAAATAATTATAAAATTTTGTTTCATTAAATTATTTATTTTATCATATATTTAATTTTTAATTCTTATTTTTTATAATTTAGGTATTATTTCCCTTTTTTATTTACTCCATTTAATTTTTTTGATGTCTATTTCCGTTACTTATAATTTAGATATTAATATTACTAAATAATATAAATAAAATATTATATATATTTTATTTTTAATTTTTATAATATTTAAATAAATAAATTAAAATATTTATATATAAATTATTAATTAAATTATTTATTGTATATTCTATCTTTTAATAATAATATTTGAATATTAAAATTAAATTTATTTATTTAAATTTTATTAATTTTTTTATATCAAAATATGAGTACTATATATATCAATTAAATATATATTAATTGAAATTTTCGGGCTTTATACTTCATGTACTATTTTTATGCTTTTTTTTTTCTTTTCACTTGTATTATTTACAACTTAAATGCTATTGAGTATTATAAATTTAACACAATATAATTTCTTTTTAAGGTAAAATGTTTTAAATAAGTTAAATTTTTTTAATTTAATTATTTTAATTTATTATATATTTTATTTTCAACTCTTATTTTTTAATAACTCAAGTATTATTTTTCTTTTTTTATTTGCTCCATTTAATTTTTTTTAATTTTTCAAATCCACTTATGTTACTTACAACTTAGACATTAATATTATTAAGTATTATAAATATAATATTATATATTTTATTTTTAAATTTTATTTATATTTTAAATAGGATAAAATATTAATATAGAAATTATTAATTACTATTAGTTAATAATTAAATTAGTTAATTGCATATCATATTTTTAATAACAACATTTCCATATTAAAATCAAACTTATTTATTTAAATTTTATTAATATTTTTTAATATTAATTTTGAAGTACTATATATAAAAGTAAATACATATCGATTGAGAGGATTTTACCAAGATTTTATGTCTCATGTATTATTTATCTTCCTTTTATCTACTTCTCTATTTTTTTTAATATTTTCTTGTTTACTCATGGCTTTTAAAACTTATATATTAATATTTTTATGTAGTATAAATACATCACTATACACACGAAATTTGTGTATTAATTACACTAATATTTGGTAATCAAATTACAAAATTTTAATTCCTCAATTTGTAGGAATTATCTTTTTTTACTTCCTTTGATTAACTTGTCACTTTTTAAATTTAAAGCGAAAGTCTTGGGATTGATCTCTATTTTCAACTTGAATTTAGAGACTTAGAAAGGTCTTCTTAACGGTTTTACAAATCTTCTTGAAGATTTATAGACATTTGAGTTCAAAGTAAGGATCTTGGGGTTGATCTCCATTTTTAACCTGGATTTAGAGGCTTAGAAATGTTTTCATGAAGATTTTATGGATCTTCTTGAAAACTTAAAGGCATTTCTAATAGAATTACTTGAGATTATATCTTGTTAGTTGTAGAAAAATTAATTTTTTTTATCTTTTCCTCCCTTTTAAAAGAATTAGAAGATTCCTTTACTAGTAGCACTTAGAGTTTACTCCTTATTACTTACGGAAGTTTTTTATCTTCTCTCATAGGATGTTTAAAGGTCTAAAGGTAGTTTTGAAGGAAGATATCCAAGGGTTTTTCTCTCTTTGCTCACAGAACTTCTAATACCTGAATCTAATTATAGGTTTTGGGAGAGTTTCTTAATTTAGATAATTATTCAATGGGGAAGACTACAGTGCCCTCAGGGGTTTCTAAATCCTGGATATGTGGCATAATTTCATTCATTGGATGAGATTGTCAAAGATTTAAGTAATCTCATCCTAATCTCATCCAATAAATGAGATTATGCCACACCACCCAAGGTTTAGAAACCTTGGGGGCACCTTAGAATTTCCCTTATTCAATATATAATCAAGTTAATCTAGTTTCAAGCAATTTGATCGACATTTTAGAAGTTTAAATGGTAGAATTCTGATCCGGCTTACTTGAGCAAGTCTAATTAAAATGAACTTAAATTTGAGTCACTTATTAAACATAAGCCCAAATGAATATGGGATTAAATTTATTCTTTCTATTATTTGTGCATTTATTTATTTTTCTTACCATCTACAAGTGCCTTCTAATAACTTATTTATTGAACACTTATTATGTCATAAATAAATAAGTATTGATACATATATTTTTTTTAATTTGTAAAAAATGTCACATCCGGTGTGAGTACCGTATGATAATATTTTCAATGCCCTTAGCTTTTTTATGTTTTTAGTTCAGCCGTCTCTGATGTCTTCGAGCGTTTAGGATTTTTATTTGCAACAGCACGCAGGCTCTGGGGTTGGGTAGCAGGGTAGGCGATTTGGGTGCAAGAATTTCACCTTTCTTTTTCCCCGTAGAGTTTTTAGTCAGATGGACTCAATTAGTGGGTCTGGGTATTTTTTTTTCAAAATAGTTATCGGGTTTTAAAAAATGGAGAAATTTAAAAATTAACGCAGGCAAATAAAAAAATTGAAACGAATTAGTTCGCAAACATTTAGGTTTGATGTGCGCAGATTACAAACCCAATGGAGTAAACCCAATTTAAGCGGGTTTTAATTTTATGAATTTTAATTTACACTTTTTTTGGGGGAAAGAAATATAAACTATTCCAATTCAGTGACTCTAATAAATCTACATAATTTGCACAAGAATAGGAAGTTAAACGGAATAAAAAATATTTGTGAGCCCTGAAGAATTATTGATAATTAAAATCCATATTTAATTAGAGTAGTTATTTGATTCACACAAGAATAAAATTTTTATAAGAAGTTGAACTTTATAAAAAGTAAATTTCCTTTTAAACTACCTAAAAATACTTAAAATTATTTAGTTAATAAAAGAAATTAGAAGCTTCTACAAGAAATTCTTTTTAATTATAAAAGGTAAATAAACAACTTTTTATATTTTGTAGGAAAGTAAAATTTTTAAAAAATTCTATTTTCATCAATTTTTTAGTTAATGATCAATCAAATAATTACTTATCTTCTTTTTTTTTTTCATGACGTGTAACTTTCTATCAATCAAACAGACCTTGTAAAAAGATATAATTATTACTATTAACAATTTTTCCCATTTATTGAATGATCCAAAAAACTTTTTTTTTAAAGAAAACGCTTTATTCATATGTAGTGTGATCCTATTTACAGTCTACCCATTTATGGTTTAAAAATATTAAAAGGAAGTTATTTTTTATTAGCATTACTAACACTTTGTCTATCCATTTTAATTTGTAACCAAATTTAATGAAAATTATCACATGCTTGCTTATGCCATAATTTAACTTGATTTTCCTCCAATTTCACTTTGTTGTTCTTATTTTATTATTGCACGTAAATAAGAGGACAAACTAATTGAATGTTTAGACAAGAGGAAAATCTTCTGTTAAACTTATGGTATATCATAACATCATACAAACAACTGAAGAGTAACAATAATAGAGAAGTTTACGCTTTGCCTCAACTCGAAGAATTGAGCAAATAATTGATTCCATTAAAATCAATGCTAAATTAAAATTAAGGATATGAAATTGAAGTATTAGAGTTTGAGATTAGAAAAGAAATGGAAGAAAATAATATATAAATCAAATTTTTAAAGTTTTATTTTGATTTAGTGGAGGGGAGGGAAAAAAGCATGTAACTAGTATGTTTATTGGCTAAACAGATTGAATAAAAAAATTTAGACTTCGTTAGAAAATAGGCTTAGACAGGTTTGGCCCATGTGGAATCTAAACTTAAAATGGATTGATTCTAGTTAGATTAGGTTAATTCACAGGTTTAAACAGACTGATTTTTTTTAAATTTTTTAATTTTAATAAATTAAATAATATTTGTGTTAAAAAAAAATAATTATTAATTATTTTTATATCATAATTTAATATACAATATAATTTTATTATCAAAAAATTAAAAATAAATACTCAAAATAATTAAATATAATAAAAAAATAAATAATAAAATTAATAAACATAACAATAAATATCAAAATATCAAAAACAAAATTTATAAATATAAAAAATAATAAAAATATATAAATTAAAATTAAAAAAATGGGTTAGCTCTTAGATCAATCTGATTGACTTGTAGATTAGATTATGATAGTTAAAATCGATCCTAATTAAAAATGGGTCTTAACAGAATAAGTCTAAACAAATTGAACCTAAATGGATTTCAACTCGACCTATTTGTTAAGCACCTGCTACTAGCATGTGCTAATTTTATTGCATTTAAATCACATGTAGGTATGTTGCATATAGGATTATACCATGGGATAGGAAAGTGCATTTTTTTTCATTTTAAATAAGGTGAATGATATGTTTGGGAGTTAAGAGAAAAAATAAAGGGAAAAAGGATAGAAAAAGGAAATATAATAGGAGGAAAGGAAGTGGAATGAATAGTTAAGAGATGGCTTCTCCCTCTAATTAAATTCCAAATTAAAGGAGTACAAAATTATTAATATCCAATGAAATTTGAGGGCTTGAAATGATTAATTATAAGCCTTATTTGATAATTAATTGATAGTTGTAGTGGTTAACTAATTTAATTAATTGTTAGATAATTTTATCAGTTAATTGTATTAATTATTTAAATAAAAATATTTAATAAAATTAATTATTTATAATTAACTATTTACATATAAAATGACAAATAAAGATATGAGTATATTTTATAAGTTATTTAATTTTTTTTATTTTAATAAATTTTTTAAAAAAAAATCATGTTAGTACTATTTATTGTGAATTTATTATAATAAGGTATCACAAGTCCACTTTCTTTTATTTAAATCTACATACAAATAGTAATTTATTATAAAACTCAAAAAATTAAAATGACACACTATCATTTAATAACTTATAACTTCTCTTGCAGTTTTTTAAATAATGCTACTTGAAATTCTATTTTTTAAAAAAATTAAATACTTTTTATCATTAAATTTTAATATATTAAAATTTATATTTTTAGTTTTATTTTTTTTAAAAAATTTAAAAAATTTAATAATAAAATACTCAATCTTTTAAAATATGAAAAATTTCACAATATTAAATTTGATTTAATTTTAATATAAATTAATTTGATACTATCATTTATTTATGTGTTAGCATGTCAATAAAAATTATAAAAATTATTTTATTATTATTAAAGATCCTTAATTTTTTTATTATGTATTTTATTTTCATTCATTAAAAATATAATATTTGAATGTTAACAAGAATACATTTGTCTAATTATTTAAATTATTAGTTGATATTATTGTTTAGAGTTAAATAATAATATATTATTCTTTGGTCGTTTATTTATTAATGAGATTTGATTTATTAATTTATTTTTAATTATTGATTGATGTTACTATTTAATTTATAAATAGTAACATATTGTTCATTAACAATTTTATTGTTATTAAGAATAAATTTATCTATTTAGTTTGGATTTTTAGTTGATGTTACTGTTTGGTCTCTAAACAGTAACATGATGTTCTTTAGCAGTTTAATTTTTAAGGGGACTTTAATTTATCTATTTATTTTAAATTTTTTATTGATAGTATATGTTATTGTTTAATTTACAAATAGTAACATATTGTTCTTTGATAATTTTATTATTACTGAAAATATATTTATCTATTTATTTTAAAATTTTAATTTATATTATTATCTAAAGACTAAATAGTAACATATTATTTTTTAATAATTTGATTGTTAATGAGATTTAATTTATCTATTTATTTTAAATTTTTAATTGATATTACTATTTAAACATCAAATAGTAATATGTTATCGTTTGACTTACAAACAGTAACATATTATTTTTTAGTAATTTTGTTATTAATGAGATTTGATTTATCTATTTATTTTAAATTTTTAGTTGATATTACTATTTAGGTCCGCAAACAAAAACATATTATTCTTTAATAATTTTGTTATTAATGGGAATATATTTATTCATTTACTTTGGATTTTTTAGTTGATGTTACTGTTTGAAGATCAAACAGTAACATGATATTCTTTAATAGTTTGATTCATAATGAAACTTGATTTATCTATTTATTTTAGATTTTTAGTTTATATTATTGTTTGAAAATCAAACAGTGACATGTTATTTTTTAGCAATTTAATTGTTAATAAGATTTAATTTACCTATATATTTTAAATTTTTAGTTAATATTATTATTTGAAAATAGTAACATGTTATCATTCGATCTGCAAGTAATAACATATTATTCTTTGATAATTTTATTATTAATAAGATTTAATTTATCTATTTATTTTAAATTTTTAGTTAATGTTACTATTCGGTCCGCAAATAGTAACATATTATTTTTTGATAATTTTATAATTAATGAGAATACCTTTGTTCATTTAGTTTAGATTTTTTATCGATGTTACTATATGAATATCAAATAGTAATATGTTATTCTTTGGCAATTTAGTAATAATATGTTACTATTTGATTTACAAATAATAATATATTATTCTTTGATAATTTTATTATTAAAGAGATACATTTATCCATTTATTTTAAATTTATAGTTGATATTATTATTTACAAACTAAACAGTAATATGTTATTTTTTGATAATTTAGTTGTTAATGAAATTTAATTTATTTATTTACTGTAAATTTTTTATAAATAATATATTATTATAATTTATTATATATTAAAATTATTAAAATTAAATTAATATAAGTTTTATAGTTATTAAATTTTCTTTTAACAAATTAATATGATTGTTTTAGATTTTTTTTACAAAGATAAAAGTTGAAAATATCAAAATTAAGTTAGGGGTAATTTAGTCTTTTTACAAGTCAAACAGTTAACAAATAATTGAAAATGTTGGTATCACTAGCATTTTCAAAATAATTTTTTAAAAGACAATCAACTGATTACCAAACATTAAAATTACCTTATTTAATAAGTCAATTAACTAATTTTAGTCAAATAAGCTAAAAGTCAACCAATTGTCAAACATTTTCATAATCTTAAGGGTCTTTTCTCTTTCCATTAAAATTTTCAAATGAAAAAATATTGACTTTTTTTTATGCAACTAGTTGATAAGTTATTTAATAGTATATAATTAATAATTAATAAATTAACTGATTATGTAAAAAGTATGTTGCAAAATTAGCTATTAAGCTAATTAAAATTGTAAAATAATATGAAAAAGTATACTAATAAAAATAGATATATACATTAAAATAATTTATTTGAATAAAAGATAAAAGTTGTAAATTAATAAAAAATATAGAATAAATTTAAAAAAAATTGAAACTTATTAATTATAAATTATTTAAGGTGATATATTAAATTAAAATTTGTTTTTTAATAAATTAATACTTGAAATTTTTTTAAAAATTAATTTATAATTTGTTGACTTTTAGATGGGTGTTGATGTGATGTGCGTGAAACCTGGGAAGTTGGAGCAAGCTTTTGGATCTATTCCAACTAACGAGTTTCAAGGGATGAGCCCATTTGACTAAACATTAGCACTAACGGACTGAATGTCCAATTAATTTCACGGGCCAAAGCCCGAAACAGATATTCAGGTCTCCTAAGTAATTTGCCAGGCTACCATCTAACGACTGACTGCGGTTGATGAGGGAAGGTTCGCATATTCCTGTGAGAAAATGCCTTTAATTAGACGTAGATCTCCAACGCCGTCCAATCCATCACCTTGTTTTTCAGGCCCTCACTATAAACCGAGTCTAGCTCCCGCCATCCTCGCCTGCAACTTCATTTCCTTTCTTCTTCATTTCTTTTTCCTTAGTTCCTATAATTCACAACAAAAACCATTGTTAAACCCAGGCTTGCTCAGAGGAAATTATGTATCGTTTCTGTTTTAGAACCCCACGGCAACTTCGCTTCCATCATCCTCGCTGCATTTCGTCGTCTCTTTCTTCGTCTTCCACTTGTTCTCAAACCAAAAGACCTCCTGATGATGTGAAAAATTCCCAACTAGTCCCTCCCGCTCCCCGCTCCCTCCCCTCCTTCATCTCTTTCACGTGCTTCCGTCATCGCTCTCTCTGCTACTTTCGTTTCCGCTCTTCTTGCCTCCGTAGCCATTTTCTCTTCTGATCACAAATCCGATGACAAAGCCTATAATCCTTTATACGATGGCGTTGAACACGCTGTTGAGAAGTCTTGCAATTCCTTCAAGAAGCTTTTCCATCACATTAAGCAAACCGGCGTCGCCGTATCGGTTCTCTGGCAGTCATTGAGCTCGGTATTGTCCTCCGCCAACCATGAGGTTCGTTCTGGTTTCGAGATTCGTGTGGCAGCGTTGCTTGCTGACATTGCTGCCGCCAATTCCAACCGCAGGGCTGCCATCGTCGGGGCTGGTGCAGGTGCCGTTGTGGATTGGTTGCTCGAGTCGGTGGCCGTTGCCAAGGATGGCGGTGGCACTCAGGCGGAGTCGGCCAGAGCGCTTGCTTACTTGATTGCGGACCCTAATGTATCCGCTGCTGTGCTTGGGAGGCCTCATGCCATTCCAAACCTTCTAAGGTTTGTTTTTTCTTGTCAGCCTCGCCGATCCAAAAAGGTAACTCCTCTATCGAGGTGTCTCTCTGAATATCAGTCTCCTTCTAAATTAGCTTGCAATGATGTTATCCGATTTTATTGTCACTTGATTCGGCTTGGAAGTGGAATTGGAAATGCTATTATTAATTATCTAATTATATTATTTATGCCTAACAAAAATATGATTTTTTCTTTCTATCTTGTAGCCTTTGTGAATTGACATGTTATGCAAACTCTGTCATGATATACTTAATACAGTTTCTATTATGATTTCTAACTTTGGTAATACTAATACCCTATATTTTTCTGTGGCAGCGGCGTTCTGGACGTAGTTCATTTGTCATTTGTGATTCTTTGAAAGGTCGGAGCATGCTTGTGGCTGCCATTATGGATATTGTTACATCCAGTTGTGACAACGTAGAAGAAGTATTTTTTGTGCCATCTTTGCCTGGGAATGCTGAAACCAGAGATATCGCTGCAGCTCTACAAGTTGTTGAGGAAGGTGGTTTACATTTAGATGAGCCTCCTGATAATGATGATGATGGTGGGTCAGGAATGAAAGGGATCGGAATTAAAATACTTGAAGGCACTACAGTTTTAGGGCTTTCAAGGACCACTGGTATAATGAAATTGGATACATCTGAATCTACCAATGCAGAAACAGTAAAGCAGCATAATCCTGCTTCCCTCGTCAAACAAAATAAGGATGATATGCCAGCACAAGAAAATATGCTTTCTTCTTTTGTTCCTGGTCTCTGGGATGATTTGCATTGTGAACATGTTGCTGTTCCTTTTGCCACATGGGCACTGGCAAATTGGGCAATGGCGTCACAAGCTAATAGATCTCGTATACAAGAACTGGATCAAGATGGACATGCTATCATGTCTGCTTTAATGGCACCTGAGAGATCTGTGAAATGGCATGCAAGTTTGGCGGTGCGATTGCTATTAGAAGACCGCAATATGCCTTTGAATGATTCTGTTTCTGAATGGAGTTCCAGTCTTCTTTCCACTGTGTCTCAGGCTTGTAAGCATGAAGACATTTCATTGGCTCAGATGACTCTGTCTGCTTTTCTGGTATCTGTTGAGAGATGTCCTGGGGCACAGGAGATGGTGATGGAGAAGGGTCTTAACCAGATGAGAGACATTGTTAAGCGGACAACAAAGCACAAACATGTGCAAGAAGCATTGGCAAAGGCACTAAAACTGCTCTGCACTGGGGACCTCCATTTATCTCTCGAAGAGAGTCAAAAGTGGTCAGCCATTCTTATTCCTTGGGTTTTCGGAAAAATCTCCTCTGATTCCATGCGATCTTCAGCCCTTAGCATTCTATCTCGGATCCTCGAAGATTATGGACCATTATCAGTACCGGTTTCTCAAGGATGGTTAGCCATACTGCTAAGTGAAGTCCAAAGTTCTACTAAAAAATCCCTTGAAAAAGGAACCAGTCGACCTGAAAGTGATAAAGTGAAGGTTTGGACCTATTCTCACTCCTTGTTTTGTCTAATAAGCTTTAAATCCAAGATGAAAATTTCCATGGTTATCTGGCTGTGCTGCTGCAACTTTAGGGTTTAATGTGCTTTTTTGTGTCTATGTTAACCTCAATTTCAAATGCTCTATTTATGAAGCTTATGGAATTTTGCAGACTCTAATCAATAATTCAAATATCGCCTCTGCTGCACAAGTTGCAAATCAGTTAGCTAGTGCTGTTGTTAACCTAGCAGCCATGCAATTGGGAGTTGCTTCTCATTCTGTGGATACATTCCCAATGGCAGATTTTCTCTCTCTGGAACCTTTTGCTGGACCATTTAAGAATTTAAAAGAAGATAGTTTGCCTAAATTAGATGCTGCAGACTCTGCATTGGCTACTCTGAAAGGAATTAAAGCACTCACTGAAGTTTGTGCTGAAGACTCTGTATCTCAAAATAAGATTGTTGATTTTGGCATTTTATGTTTGCTGAGGCGCTTCTTGCTAAGTGATGATTATGAAAAATTGGCTGCTATTGAAGCATACAATGCATCCAGAGCCCATGAGGGGCAGGATCGGCTTTCTGATGTTGATACAGAACCTTGGAAGTCAGATATTAGCGATCCATCTAGTGTCCGAGTTCCAGCTGCAGCTCACATCCGTAAGCATGCAGCCCGGTTGCTGACCATACTTTCACTCCTCCCCAAAGTCCAGAAAGTCATCATAACAGATAAAACTTGGTGTAAATGGCTTGATGATTGTGCTAATGGAAGGATTTCAGGTTGCAGTGACCTTAAAATTCAAAGTTATGCCAGGGCAATACTCCTGAATGTACTTTGCAACAAACAGTTTAATGGAAAGTCTAGGCATGAAAATTCTTCTGACAGTGGTGCTCAGAATAATATGAACTTGTGTCCTCGATATGAGGACATGATATTCTTGATAAATCCTCATCTTCCCCACTGGAAGTGTCCCAAAGAAACAGACCAACAAGATACTGTCTCAAAAAACACATCTGCTGATAATGAGGATGGAACTGATCACTTTAATGACGGAAACTGTGCCAATGCTGTAGATTCTTCTCAAAGTGGAAAAGATACGAAGTTTCCTCTGCTTGATGTTGTTTTTGTCCACGGTCTCCGTGGTGGGCCTTATAAAACTTGGCGCATAGCTGATGACAAATCCTCAACTACGTCTAGTTTGGTGGAGAAGATTGATCAGGAGGCAGGAAAGCTTGGAACCTTCTGGCCTGGTGAATGGCTTTCCAGTGACTTTCCTGAGGCTCGCTTGTTTTCCTTAAAATACAAGGTTTGCTTTAGTAGGATTGTGAAAATTTTATTCTTATCAGTACCAATACTTATAGTCATTTAAGCTTGGATCAGTCCTCTTCTTCTGCATCTGATTCCCAGTCAAATACTCTATGCAGAGTAATCTCACACAGTGGTCTGGGGCTAGCTTGCCCCTTCAGGTTAGACTTTTTCCTTGAATTCTAGCTCAGTTGTATATACTGTTAAAATGTAGCAGGATTATAAGAGTTACCAATGTAGTTTGATTTGGGAATGCATCAATATTGCTTCTACATTGTCTTTGTGAAATTTGCAGGAAGTTAGTGCAATGCTTTTGGAGAAGCTTGTAGCTGCAGGAATTGGGGATCGGCCTGTTGTATTTGTGACACATAGGTTAGTATGGTTACATGGGAATGTGTACTTGAAGTACACGTGCCACCATATTGGCCAAGTGTGCTTGCTTGTGCCAACATGGTGACCTTCTTTGAATTGTTTAATTTAATAATACTTGGTCAGATTTCTGATTCATGAATCATCAGATAATTTTTCACAATAGATTTTGCTGCCACTACTTCTATTGCTTTCTATTATAGACTATAGTTTGAGAAGGAATTAATTGTAGCGAGAGTTGCAGTTACCTGAGGTTTTGAGCATATAGATATCTGTTCAATGAAGCAGCAACGCAGTTTTCATAGATTTTGCAGGTATGCTCCTATGCTTCATAGTTTGACTGTGGTTTTCAAATGTTAGCAGTATGGGGGGCCTTCTTGTCAAGCAGATGCTGTATAAAGCAAAAGAGAAAAGTTTTGATGACCTTGTGAAGAATACCATAGGAATTGTACGTATTGACTCTTCTTTTATGCAGGCATTTGTTCACAATATCTTTTTTCGTCTTCTTGTGTCTTCATTATTTATCTGATGCCTTATATTGGTTTTAGGTGTTCTACAGCTGTCCACATTTTGGGAGCAAACTTGCAGACATGCCTTGGCGAATGGGTCTTGTGCTTCGTCCTGCTCCAACAGTTAGAATCTTGATTTTTTTTTTGCTTGCACTCAACACTGCTGATTTTAACAATGTAATCTCCAATTTGTAATGCCAATGTATGAATTTATTTTTATTGCTTCATAGATAGGGGAGCTAAGAAGTGGGTCTTCAACATTAGTAGAGCTTAACGACTATATTCGTCAACGTTATAAGAAAGGGATGCTTGATGTTCTCAGCTTTTGTGAGGTAGGAAACAGTTAAATCTGAAATTAATTTCCTTGCCTATCTTTTTCTTGAATATGATTAATCAGTGACTGTTTTGCAGACCAAGGTAACTCCGATAGTTGAAGGTTATGGAGGATGGGCCTTTCGAATGGAGATTGTTCCAATTGAATCAGCATATCCTGGATTTGGAGAGTTGGTTGTAAGTATATTGTTTAATCATATCTCAACTGAGAGCTAAAGAAAATTAAAATAGAGAAAGAAAATCTGATATTCTTCAAAATGTGCTTACCTGTGCTTGTAACGTGGCTGCATATGACTATATAAAACTTTCTTGGTCTTCGTTTACCTGTGCTTTTGTTTGTTTTGAAACAGGTATTGGAGTCAACGGATCATATCAATTCTTGCAAACCAGTGAGCCGTACAGATCCTTCCTATACACAGACGTTAGAGTTCTTACGGAAATTAAAAGCTTATTATGCCTGAGATGTCTTTTTGCTGAAGCGGGATGAAATGTAAATATACTTGCACGAGAGCTAAGATTTCGGGCTTCGTTTTTCATCTTATGTGCTGTTGTTTCGACTTGACAGCCCAATACCAAATTGCTACCATTTTTGAGGGAGCTTCCAGATGTCCTTGTGTTCTGGTGCTGCTGCTAAATGCTAATTCTGGTCAGATTGATAGCATGACAAATGTCGGGCAAGTCTTGTTTTAATTTTGGCTTGCCTCACCTGTACATTTTACCATTCTTTCTCCATTTTTTCACTGTGCATTTCAGTCAACCTGTATGTTTTAGGCGAACTAATTCTGGGAGTTTCCGACTTGTGTCTCTTGTACATTATAGGAAACAGAACCTGTACATTAGTATGTATATTCATACATTCATATATATCCCATTCGTTCGCCAAACTTGGCGGTGCAAAGTGGTTAATCCTTCAAGTCTCCGCCCTCCGCCTCCTTTCTATGGTGAATTCTACGGTGTCTAAGGGTTTTAAATTCAGATGATATGGTAATCCAGAAACTTTAGAATGGAACTATTTAATCATATCGTTTAAAAAGTCAACAGGAATAATTTCGAATTTTAAAATTCTAAAAATATCATAAGTACCATTTTTTATTATTTAGTTTAGTATTTATTGGAGGTCTATGGTTTTATTTTAAATCAAGGGGAAAATATACTTTATCCTATAAAGCTTGACTGAATGATAAAAATAATATATAAATTTTACTCTCTGAACTTCAATCTAGTAATAAAAATAGTATAAAAATCTTAAATTTTTATCATTTTCCCTCCTAAATTTTCAGAAAAGATGAAAATATTAACTTTAAATTAAATATAAATTTTTATTAATTTGATTATTTTGACAACATATAATATAAGTCATCTATAAATTATGAAAGTATTGTAATAATTGTTGGAATTTGAAAAATATATGATGTTAAAGTTTAATATATTTGTATTTAATGGAAGTTTCTTTTTAAAAGGTTTTCAACATTTATATTTATGAAAGTCTAATAAACTCCGTATAATATATAGATTTAAAAATAAAACATTTGGAGCAGCACACTTTAAGAACATTATAACAGTTTTTGTTTAAATTGTATTAATAAATTATTATTTAATAAATTAGTATATAAATGAAAAATTTAATCTGATGAAGATATAATAGATCTAAGATTTAATATTCGATTTATTTTACATATTCTTAAAAAATTATACAATTGATATAATTAAAATAAATTATGTGTTAGAGAAAATTTTACTTTGAATTTTAAATCTGATTTTGAATTATAATATCTTAGCTCTTCTTTTTTTGGATTTTTGGGAATTTATCATCGAGTTTTATTTCATTTGTCTAAATTAAAGAGTAATTTGACTGAAAAAGTAATATTAACATATGTTATCATTAAACTCGACCCAAAATTAATGATTTCACTTTTTTAAAAATTTTAGGAAATAAATCAAGAGTTTTAAAACTTATGTATTATTTTTATTACTCAATTAAAGCTTAATGGGAATAAAACGTAAGTATATTATTTTTATTACTTTGTCAAATATTGTACTTTCCCCTTAAATCAAATTGATTATCCATTGGGCATTCAGTTGTTGGGGTTACTACTTTCCAAACCAAAAGCAAACCGTGTTGACGGCTTACTACTTTCCAAAATTACAAAGCAAACCATGGGAAATTGTGGAATCAAACAAACCAAACTTCTGTTCGCAGTCTAGCATGATTTTCAAATTCTGGTTCAAAGTAATATTACACCTTTGAGTATGAGAAATCTAAGAATCCATTTAGTTGGATGGAATGACGCTTACAGATTTCTCTGCGTTCCTATTTTGTGAGAAGTATGGTCATCTGATCCAAGGAAAAACCGCAGAAGCACCGAAAACTGGAACTTAGCCGTTGTGGAAGGAAATCTCTTGTTCGTCAAAAAAGGTTAAAACTAAATATTTGCTACAATATTCCTAAGGTTTCAAATTTTGAAATAATGTGACAAATTTTAAAATTATTAAATTAAAATTATCTAATCATAATTATTTATTTTTAATGGTTATAATTAAATAATTTTAATATTGTTATGAAAATATTAAACACTTAAGAAAATAATAAAAGAAAGAGATGAAGAAGAATAATAAGGAGGGAAATAATTCATTCAACTATATATAAAATGATTTGTACAACCCATATTTATAGGATAGATTGATCATACATTATAATTTCATAATGATAATTTATAAATAGAATTGAATTCTAATAATTGATTATAATTAAAAGTATAATTGATTATAATTGAATCATAATAATTAATTATAATTAGGGATATAATATTTGACTTATGTACATTCACATTTAATAATTATTCATAATACTTTGCATGTTTATAAGATACTGTTTCATTAAAAACCTTGTTAGGAAAAATCCAATGAGATAAAAATCATAGCGAAGGAAAAAAAGTATAGTGTGTATTAACTTCCTCTCATAACGACATCAATTAAGATTTTTGAGTTGATGTATTCCAATTTTCTGTACTAATATTTCAAATATTGAGGTAGGTAATGCTTTGGTAAATAGGTTTGCTAAATTATTTGTTGAACGAATTTGTTAAACATCAATATTACCTTTCTTTTGAAGATCATGGGTGAAGAAGAATTTTAGTAAAATGTGCTTCGTTCGATTTTCTTTGATATATCTTTCCTTCAATTGAGCTATACATGCAGCATTGTCTTCAAAGAGTACAGTTGAAGTTCTTTTACAAGAGGATAGCCCACATGTTTCTTGAATATGTTGATTCATAGATCTTAACCAAATACATTTTCGACTTACTTCGTGAATTGCTATAATTTTGGCATGATTGGCAGAAGTGGTAGCGAGTATTTGTTTGGTGGAACACCATGAAACAGATATATTACCACTTGTAAAAAATAGCCTATTTGAGATTGAGCTTTGTGTAAATCAAATAAATATCTAGTATCTGCATAATCTATAAGTTGTGATTTAGATCCATTTGCATATAATAAGTCCATATCAATAGTACTTTAGAGATATCAAAAGATATGTTTAATCCCATTCCAGTATCTTTGGGTTGGAGAGGAACTAAACCTTGCTAACAAGCTCATAACAAATGCTATATTAGGTCTTGTATTATTAGCAAAATACATCAGTGCACTAATAGCATTAAGATATGGTAATTTAGGATTAAGAACTTTTTTATTATTATCTCGAGGTAAAAAGATATCCTTTTTCACATCAAGTAACCAAACAACTATTGATGTATTCAATGGATGTACTTTATACATGTAAATTTTTTTAAGGATATTTTGGGTATAAGTTGATTAATGTATAAAAATTCAATCTTTTAAATGCTTGATTAGCAGGTTTAGGCAGAACTTTATTTTTTCAAGATTTTTCATTTCAAATTCTTTCTTTAAACAATCAACTGCTTTTTGAATCTCTTTAGGAGGTCCAATAATATTCAAATCATCAATATATATAATAATGATTGCAAATTTAGAATTTGTTCACTTTATGAAAACACATAGACATTTTTTGTTATTATTATACCTTTCCTTTAACAAGTATTCACTAAAATGATTATATCACATTCGTTTAGACTACTTTAATCCATACAAAGATTTTTTTAATTTAATTGAATAAAGTTCGCAGAATTTTGAATTACATGCTTTAGGCATCTTAAATCTTTTTGGAATTTTCATATAGATGTCATAATCAAGTAAGTCATATAAATAAGTTGTAATAACATCTATAAGATGCATATCAAGTTTTTTATGTATTGCTAAACTAATGAGATAACAAAATATAATTGCATTTACCACAAGAGAATAAACAAACTCATAATTAATTCTAGGTCTTTATGTAAAACCTTAGGCAACAAGCTATGCTTTATATCTTACAACTTCATTTTTTTTCACTTCATTTATGCACAAATTCCTATTTGTACCTAACAAGTATTACACCTTCAGGTGTTTGGATTACAGGTCTAAAAACTTTACATTTTTTAAGTGAATTCAACTTTGCTTGAATTGCATCTTTTCATTTTGCCTAATCATATCTACGTCGACATTCATTGACGGATCTAGGTTCATGATCTTTATTATCATTCATAATATTAAGCATTACATTATATATAAATATTATTGACAACTATTTCTTTTCGATTCAATCTTTTCTCGGTAGAGGCATAGTTTATTGATATCTCCTTATTTTCATCTTCTTTATCATTTTCAGGTACCTTAACTTCTTCTGGAGTTATATTGTTTGTTATGTCTTTAAACTCTTTAGGAGTATCTATTTCTTTAATGGGTTCCTCTTGAATAATTGCTCCTTTTTTATGAAAATTTTTATCTTTTAAACCTATTGGTCTACTATGCTTTCGGCATGCCTTAGACTTATTAGCTTTCTCATTAATAGATTGTCCTTTAGGAACATTAATTCTTATTAGAGCATTAACAGCTGGTATATGTGACTTAGTCACTCTCTTTAGGTTAGTAAATGCATCTAGCAGTTGATTAGCTATATTTTGTAAGTGGATTATCTTTTGAACTTCAAGTTCACATTACTTTGTGCGAGGATTAATGTTTTACAAAGTATTCCATGTAATTTCTTTGACTAACTGCTTATCCTTTTCTCTCCATAATGTTAGGAGAACTGATTCATCAAAATGACAAATAGCAAAACATGCTCTAAATAAGTTCCCTGTCATTGGCTCAAGATATTTTATAATAAAAAGGGAATCATATCCAACATATATTCCCAATCTCTTTTGAGGTCCCATCTTAGTACGTTGTAGTGAATCTATTAGAAAATATACTATAGATCCAAAAATTTTGAGATGAGAAGTATTTGGCTCTTGACCATAAGCCAATTGTAAAGGAGAGTATTTATAATAATTAGTTAGTTTAATGTACATGAGTATTGCTACATGTAGAATTGCATGTCCTCAAGCAAAAATAAGGAGTTTTGTTCTCATAAGCATGGGTCTTGCTATTAATTGAAGTTGTTTAATAAATGATTCAAGTAAGCCATTTTGCATATGAACATGAGTTATAGGATGTTCAACATTTATTCCTATTAAGATGCAATAGTCATTAAAAGTTTGAGAAGAGAATTCACTAGTATTATCAAAAAGAATAGACTTGATAGGTAATCTAGAAATTGTGCTCTTAATCGAATAATTTGAGCAAGTAATATCACAAAAGCCAAGTTACAAGTTGATAGTAAACATACAAGAGACCATCTGTTGGATGTGTCTATTAATATTATAAAATATCTAAATGATCCATATGGTGGGTAAATAAGTCCAAATATATCACCCTGTATACATTCCAAAAATGTTAGAGATTTAGTTCTAACTTTAGCTAGTGATGACTTAATAATTAATTTGCCTAAAGAAAATACAGTGCATGAGAATTCTTTAAATTAAAAAATCTTTAGGTTTTTTAATGGGTCCTCATTTGAATTTTTAATAATTTTTTTTATCATTAGTGATCTAGGATACCCTGATCATTCATGCCAAATGGTAAATATTTTTTAATTAATAAACTTCTGGTTTATTATAGCTTATGTTTTAATTGTATTAATATATGTATAGTACAAACTAGATGAAAGAATAGGTAATTTTTCAAGTATACATTTGTTATCTGAGATCATACTAGTGATAAAAAGATATTTAATATTTCCTTCATTAGTTGTCTCGATATGAATCTGTTTTAACGGAATATCCTTAAAACTTAATAAATTTATATGAGACTTAATAGAATGTAACACATTATCAATGTGTAATTTTGTTTCTCCAAGTAACAAAATATTAGCTCTTCTGAAGTCTTCAATTAAATTTGTAGTGTCGGATATAGTACTAATATTGGCTTCTTGCATTTTTAAATATGAGAAATATTTCTTATTCTTAAGTATGGAGTGTATTGTTGCACTATCTACAGGATATGTATCTTCATTATTATTGTAGATCCATCAAGGAAGTACTCATATTCTTTGTTAACATAAAATATATAACATAAAATGTTTAAGGTTAATATAAGAAAATTAAAGTTAATATAAGAATAATGACACTTTTAGTGATGACAAAGTCTCAATCGTCGTTAAAAGTATCTCCAATGACAACGTCATCAATGATGACTAAAATGACATTACATGAGACTTTAAAAAAATTGGTAGAAAAATGAAAATTTTAATGATGACAAATATTGTTGTTGAAGAGAGCCCAAAAAATTGAGCGGAAAATTCCACCCTTTAGTGACGACTTTTGTCATCGCTAACTTTTAGTAATAATTTTTGTTGTCACTAAAAGGTAAGAAGAATTTTTAGAAAATTATTTCCACTTTTCAGCAATGACAAAAGTTATCGTTGAAGAGTGAGAACAATTTCCTATAAATGTCATCATTGAAGAGTGGAAACAATTTCTTATAAAACCTTTCAATGATGACAAAAGTCGTCGCTGAAGGTTTTGGACTTTCAACGATTACTTTTGTTGTCGCTAAAAGGTGAGAAGAATTTTTGAGAAATTATTCCTACCCTTCAACAATGAGAAAAGTCATCGCTAAAAGTTCTGGACTTTTAGTGATAACATTTATCGTTGCTAAAGAGTGGGAATAATTTCTTATAGAACTTTTTAGCAATGACTTTTATCATCATTAAAGGATGGGAACCTAAACCTTATAGAACCTTTCAATGACAACAAAAGTTATCACTGAATGGTGGGAAGAATTTTTAGGAAATTGTTCCCACCCTTTAATAACGACTTTTATCATCACTAAAAGTCTAAAATTTTCAGCGATGATAAAAGTCATTATTGAAGGGTGGGAACAGTTTCCTATATAACCTTTCAGCGACGATAAAAGTTGTCATTGAAAATCCAAAATTTTATCGTCATTAAAAAGTTTGTCTATAAATAAGTTTGCAGTGGCTTTCGACCCTCATTTCGCATTATGGCGATGGAAGAGCAATGCTAGAGAGACTCGAGGTAAGTTAGTTTTATAATTTTTTTTATAATATAGTGTATTTATTGTTTATATATATTTTTAATGTATAATAATTTTTTATATTTGTAATTTTGATTTATTATCTATAATTTTTTATAATAATTAGTAATTTTGATACTCAGGTGCCTGATATTTCTCAGCAATCACCTGGTCTTTTTCAATTATTTTATGAGTATTCATTTTTTTATATTAGATCATGTGATCATGTTGTACATAATTACTAGTATTGTTGATATATTACATTTGTATAATTTACATTAGATTAAAATTAATTTAAGAAAGATAAATATAAATTGAAATAAAAATTATTTTAACTTATGTTATTAAACAAATATATTATTTTAATTATATTTAATTATAATTATAATTTATAAATTTTATTAAATTAAAAAAATAAAAATGTAAATTTTTAGTGATGATAAAATATTGTTGTTAAAAGTAGGGCTTTTGGCGATAATAATTTGTTGTTGCTGAAAGTTAAACTTTCAACGATGACATTTTTTTGTTGTTAAAAGCCTTACTTTCAACGACGACATTTTAGTGATGGTAATGTCGTTGCTAAAAGTATTATATTATTTTATTATTTTTTGAAATGGATGTTGTCGCTAAAAGTATTCTGTTATTTAATTATTTTTTTGAAATAGATCAATAGCGATGACAAAGTTAAAATTTAAAAATTTTTTAATTTTAAAATATTTTCTACGATGACCTTGTTATCAAAGAAACCTTAACTTTTACTGATAACATTAGAAGCTTTACCTACGAACCTATATCGATGATATTTTCACTAATAACTTTTCATCGCTAAAGGTCTTTTTTGCTATAGTGTATATATAATAATTTTTATGGAAATAACATTAAAGGTAAATATAATTGTAACAAAAGAAAATTTTTTTTATGCACTTTTATCTCCAATCAAATAATCAATTATACCTTCAGAGTGAAAGAAGAAGTCTAAATGAGTTATATCTATTTGACCTTCATTAGAATTATTATCTTCATAAACAAAGTTTATCTTTATTTTTTTCCCTTTAAGTGATTTTTGATAAAGGTCAATAAGATGCTTTGATGTATGATAAGTATGAAATTAATGACCTTTGCCACCATAATGATAACATATATTTTCAATATGTTTGTTATTTTGCCCACTTTTTTCTGTATCATTCCTTCATTATTTTTTCATTTCTAGTGGAAAGTTAAGTTCTTGATATAAGAAATATGATCACGACCATAAGTTTGTTAATAAGTAAAATGGTCATGTGTTGCTACATTCACTTCAAGGAATGGAGTAAAGCTAGTCAGGCGAGACTCATAGGGATAAGAAATTAACTCAAAATATTTCTTGAAATCCTTTTCCGTTAATATTGCTACTGCAACAGCAAAGTAGACACATAATTTTTTTATCAAAAGTTTATTATTTTGTTTAGCCACAAAGGGATAAGAAATTAACTCAGAATATTTCTTGAAACTCTTTTCCTTAATATTGCTACTGTAACAACAAATTAGATGTATGAAAGTGGAGAATTTTTTTTATCATATATTTCTTTTAAACTACTACAAAGAATTTTACTGTGAGGTATTCAATTTTAATCCTTTAAATTTTTCCATAATGTCAAGAGTCACAGATCAAGATTTGCAAGATTTGCTATACTGCTATTATAAATATGTAAAAATGAATGAGAAAATTTTCAATATAATAGAGATTAAATATTAAATAAATTTATTAATTAACATATTAATCATAAATTATTAATCCATTGCCAATCTTTTATTTCATTGCTAATGGTGATCAAACATTGTAAAAATTATCAAATTTATAAAAGGTATGTTTTAGATTATATGTATATTTATATACCGATTGCTTTTGGATAATTCTTTTCCTTTTTCCAAACTTAGTTTCTTAAATATTTACATTCATCTTTGCATAAAGTCAAATCTTATAATGCAAGTAAATTTGTAACTATATCAACATAACATATATTGACATAATGTTTATTATTATTTCATATAGCAATTTTTTTTAATTATAAGAGAATAACATAATTAAGGATTTACCACATATCTACAATTGCGTACCATATATAATACTCACACATTTTATTAAAACTAATATGCACTTCAAAAATAGATTTAAAAATTTCACTCATTTAGCATTCAGGAATAAATTCTTAAATGTATAATATGTTATAGATGTGAATTTAGATTGCTTTCTCTTTCTTAATTTAATTCATTATTTATTTCTATTTTTACACATTATATTCAATATTTTATAACTATTATTTTTTTGAATAAAACTAGTGAAATGTTAAAATTATTATAGAAATTAAAATCAAAATATGAAGGAAATAAGGAATAAAAATGAGATGAAATAAAAGAATTACTATATTAGCAGAAAGTAACAAAATTGGGTAAAATAATTTATGCTTGAAAGAAATTATTTTAGTGGATCAGAGTTTTATACTCATAATGTGTTATGAAAATATTAAACACTTAAAAAAATGATAAAAGAAAGAGATGAAAGAGATGAGGAAGAATAATAAGAAGGAGGAGAATAATTCATTCAACATTTGTACAATCCATATTTATAGGGCAGATTGATCATACGTTACAATTTCATAATGATAATTTATAAATAGAATTGAATTCTAATAATTGATTATAATTGAAGGTATAGTTGATCATAATTGAAAGTTAATAATAGGATGATTATAATTAAGAATATAATTAATCATAATTGAATCTTAATAATTGATTATAATTAGGGGTATAATGTTTGACTTATGAACATTTACATTTAATAATTATTCATAATAAATATAAGGATTTCTAAAATTAATATATCATCTTGAGTTTCAAAATCTTCGGGCACCTTATAATTTTCCATAAAACTAAAATAATCTGAATCTACTCTAAAATTGTAATTTAAAAATGGTAGTCTGATGAACAGTTTAGCAAAGGAAGGGGGGGTTTGTTTTGTTCTTGTTAAAAATAAGTTGAGATGAGCTTCTTTCTTCAGGTGAGTGCAGCTACAAGCAGGGTTCCCTGGTGCATTTTTGTTTTTAATTAATGCAAGCCATGTCTATCTTTTAGACATAATCGTATGGCTTACTTATCCGGAGAAGATGGAGGTCAAATCTTATAACTATTTCATCCTCTTTTCTCCACTCCCTCCCCCCCCCCTCCCCCAATTTTTGGGCACGTGTCATATATATGCACTGCGTAATTCACAAGTCGATCAATTCCTTATTCTCACGTATAAATATATACGTTATTTTGTTCTATACTTTGGGCGCGTGCATAATTCTATTGTGATTTTTTCAAGAGTAAATCGTACATCTGACCCTTTCTTTAGCCATATATTTCTCTATCTTTCAAACAGAATATATGAAAGAAACGTCATTCAATATAATTTTTTCCTTTTCAACTTTGACTTTTATGGAGATTTTACATGGAAACTAAGGTAAGTTGGATCTTTTATTTCGACATTGCCTTTCTGCTATTTTTGCGAAACTTATGTTCCAATTAGAGTTTATCTTAAATTACAGGAAACTGGCATCTCAAAATCTGCTCCGCAACCTCGATTAACGTTAAGGTTGGTAGTTTTAATTATCGCTACAGTCTGTGGATTATATATCTTCTCAATTTGTTTAGAGCAAACAAACATTCACACAAATACCAAAGTGTTAGACATCAAAGTGGGGAAGGAATCATGTCAACTTTCTGGTATCGAAGAATGGGAAGTCCCTTACTTGCATTATCCAGAACCCAAAACCTTCGTCAGGTAATATAAAAAGAAAAAAAAATTATTTTCCTTCTATAACTTTGATGTGGGTTTGATCATTTTAATTAGAATTACAAAGATTAATGAATGTGCAGAAAGGAGTGCGCCTGCAATCCCGTTCGATTTTTTGCTATCTTGTCCATGCAAAGATCTGGGAGTGGATGGTTTGAGACATTCTTGAATAGTCATATTAATGTAAGCTCCAATGGAGAAATATTTTCGGTAGAAAAAAGGAGAAACAACGTTTCTTCGATTCTGAAGACAATGGACCAGGTGTATAATCTGGACTGGCAGACGAGTGCCTCTAAGAATGAGTGCAATGCTGCTGTTGGCTTCAAGTGGATGCTTAATCAGGTTAGTAAACTCTTCAAATTTTCATTCATAGTTACTTACAACTTCTTCGCTCAGAATGTCTGGTGACCAATTTGCAGGGTCTGATGGAGCATCACGAAGAGATAGTGGAATACTTCAACAGAAGAAGAGTTTCTGCAATATTTCTCTTTAGAAGGAATTTGCTTCGCAGAATGGTATCTGTGCTCGCAAATATCTACGACAGAAATACCAAGCCACTCAATGGAACGCACAAATCTCACGTGCACTCTTCTGTGGAGGTCTTCCCCCTTCCCTCCTCACAGAACCAAGGAAAGACGTACACAAATCTGTTTCTTGTGTGTAGGTTCATCATTGCATGCAAGTCCACCCCCCTGTCTCACAGAACCAAGGAAAGACGTACACAAATTTTTTTTAGTATTTTTTTTAAGGGAAGAGTTAAAAAAAAAAAAAAAAGAACTCCCTTAAATAAGGCCTGCAATGATCAATCAAGTGTAACGATATGATAAAGGATAATTTTTTACTCTTCCTCTTCAAATTATGAGTGCATAAACAAAGCATACATCACATAAAAGTTATTATATTAATTAAATAGGGAAAATTCTACCTTAACCTCGAAATAAGAGCTTTTCTTTACTAACAGACATAAGTTTAAAAACAAAAAATATGTATCTTTCACAGATATGAAGTTTCTCTCCATTTCTTAGACCTGTCTCTTTCACTGGAGCAAGATTTTTTTTTCCCCTATTCACTAGGGGCCACTGAGGTCCTTGCTTATTGAAAGAACAAAACTCTACTAAAAAGATCATGCATCTGCTTTTTCACTCTTCCTTTTCGATACGTATATCTTATTATGCATCTATGTTGTTGATTTACAATTTGACAACGAGTTGTGCAGGCTAAGGTTCTTGCACAGTACAAGCCACGGATCAATACCACCTTAATGTTAACTGAGCTAAATCAAACAGAGGAGACAACAGCAAGAGCCATTGATTATTTTAAGAGCACTCGCCACATTGTTCTCTACTACGACGATCTTGTCAACAATCACACTGTAAGGAAATTCTACAACTTATGCTTCTGGGCCTTTCACTTTGTCGTGTCAATGTTGATCTTCTTCTGCGTGCGTTCAATGAATAGAAACTGAAGGATGTTCAAGAATTCCTACGGGTGCCGTACAGAGATTTACACAGCCGTCAAATTAGGATACATACTGCCCCACTGTCCAACCAAATCCAAAACTGGGACGAAGTCCAGAAGGCACTTAAAGGGACGCCGTTCGAGAGTTTTCTCGGCTCAGATAAATGAAAATTATAATATGTACGAGGCTGTATGTAGAAAAATATTTTACTTTCTTCAGTGAAGGCCATTTAGGATAATTCTTTAGTGCCACATTCTGTGGCTTTCTCCAAATGACGGTTTCTTTTCAACTACAATTTTTTTTTGGGTAATCAATTTCAATCCCACAAATATAGACTTTTTTCTATATTTTCTAAATCTCACTCACTATTTATTTAAATGATTTTTAAATTTAAAATATTATTTAAAATTATTAAAAATGATAACTGTTGACCAATACCTATGTATAAAAAAAAATTGTAACTGATGTATAACAGTCAGCCATCAAAAAATGCCCGTTCAGTTAGGTACTTGGAATTGGAATGTTTTCTGGATGGGATATTGGTTTTGCAATTTGATGAGAGATAATCATAAGGCCCGTAGTTCTAAAGTCTTCCCCCTACAGGCTCACATTGCTGAGGGATCAAAGCCCAAATCAATGGAAAAGCAAGTCCAGTACTTCTCTATGATTTCTTTACGTTGAAAGTGGGCCAAAATGAATTTTTTGCTGCAAATGACCCCTTAGGAAATGGCAAGAAGGGTGAGAAAAAACCTTGTAGCAGCAATATTTGTTTTAAGTTTCCTCACGTTTCATTTAGCATTTTTTTTTTCTTTTTCATATAACACCAACAATGCCATGATTAATCTTCTGATACTTTCGGGTATTTGTTTTCAGTATAACTTTGATATTCTCAACACAGCGATTTAACTTTATTGGTTAGGCGACGGAAGTATACCAACTGAATACGTACACTACTTGCGTAAGTGCGCATTCTATTGAGTATATAATCCTTGATGAGCCAACACAAATCACAACCAAACGGTGATCGCGCATCTAATTTCACTTTTATTCAAAACATCAAGAAAGACAATTCAAAGGAAAAAATATTCAACTTCTGACTGTAAAAATACTCAAAATTAAAAATAATCTAATAATAAAAATATTTAATTTTTTAAGAAGTAAAACTTTCCATTAAATTAGCTGATACTTACACCAGCTCGCCGAACCACTAAATATGAAGGAGCTGTTGGCCTTTTCAATCATTGTTCAAATTTCTTTCAATACTCTGTTTATTAATTGAATGCTAATGGCAGGGTCTGTTGCACCATCAACGGTTCGAAAAATGCATCAAATATTGAATGAGGTCCACTGTGATGAAGAGAGTATCTTGAATTTTAATACAAGTTTTAACAGGATACGGTAGGAGACCAGAAATAGTGCCCTGGAATGGGCGGTGGGGTCCAGCTGCACTCAGTGGACAAGCCACGAGCTTCCCCAACTTGAGGAGCCAACCCTAGAATTTCAAGAACCGCTCAATGCTCTCCTTTACTTGATGAATATGAGAAGGGTCCGCATGGATCTAAGTGGGGTTCGGAAGATTGCAAACCTTTCTTTTACCAGCAATGAAGTGCGCATCCGGTCAAGATCATCTGCACTTTTAGTGACATATCTAGACATTTGTGGGCGCAAATTTCTCTCAACAATAGATTATATACTTAGACAACACCAAATATAATATATATTGCAAGAATTCACCGATAATTCTCGGTAATGATATTTCATATTATGGTTTAAAGGCCTTGCAAATTCATTTTTGCAACAAACTGTGTTATAGGAACTATGAAGTTGAGGAAAAAAGAAATTAAAACACCAAACTCTCTCGCTTCACATTTAATTTGATTAATCTTATGTGTTGCAGCACTTTTGGACGTTACATGCATTTGTCATCTAATTGTTAAAATTAATTTCTCCCAAGTTGCAGTATCCTCGTCCTCGGAGATGATCATCTGGTCAAAAGGTTACCCCACGAATCCTACACCCATTATAACAAAACGACTCAATTAATATAGCTTCATTCATTTCATCATATTCCATTAATATTTAATTTAATTGATTAACAACTTAATATCTCCCGCGCACCAAGTCTCACCTTATTAGTCAAAGCAACTGAAAAATATTCATTGTTCATTTCCTTAATTCTTGAACATTATTACCATTAGAACGAATTACTCTTATGAAAACAAATCCAGAAGACTCAAACGGTTAGAAAATAGCATCCTTTTTTCAAGTTCACTAGGATTATGTACTTTCTTTTCTAAAGTTTATTTATTCTTTTAGCAAAACAAGTAAGAATTATTGACTTAAACAAAAAAAGAAAACAGTGGTGAAAATACAAGCCCCAATCACGTATTGGTGATGAGGGATACGTAGGAGAGTAGGACTCCGTTTGGAAGTAGCCAAGGGAGTGTGGTTGAGGTTCAGGACAGTTCCACTCTTCCCTAGACTGATTCCAATGGTAACACGTGAACAACACAGTTACTTCCATCAAATACTGAAGGGCCGCCAGACACTTCCAAAGTCAGCAGATGGGTTCGTACCAGAAACGTCAAATCAAGCCTAGTGGGTGTAGTTGTTTCGCACAATCAGTGTTTCCCCAAGGTGGAGGGATTACTTGTGCCCGCCAAGTATGAAATATGGCTGCATGAAGCATGCAAAAACATACTAGTAAATTTCGAAATAAACACCACTGCAAGATTCTCTCTTCTTTGATACTCCAGTCAGCAGAGAATCTTGGGGAACATAATCATTTCACATTTTACCTTCACCATTTCAATGTTTTCTCGTAACTTCCCATTTAAATTATAAAAAAATTCAATTAATTTGCATCAATACCATATGCCCAAGAGATCTATATATAACCCCCGGCTCATGGCATATTTTGCAAGCACCACTCGAACTTCTTCACTAGTTAACTCTTTGTTCATCAAACTCTCTTTAATTTGAGCAAAGCTTTGCTAGCTAGCTCACTCAAAATCACTCACTCTGATAATATAATGGCCAATTCAAAGCTTGTCTGCGTCATTGCCATTCTTGTAACCTTAATGGTTCATTATGGGATTTCTTCTGTCGCAGGAAGGCAACTGAAAGCTGAGTACGAGCAAGTCACAGAAATGGGCACAGTTGTTGCGCAGCGCAAGCTGAAGGCAGCAGCAAACGGACCGAGTGACGACGGCGTTGGGAAATGGGCAGACGATTTCCGTCCAACAGACCCAGGACACAGTCCCGGTGCCGGTCATTCCTTCACACCCCACTCTAATCTAACGCCGTAGGTCTGTCCGTACATTTCATTTGCATGCATGCATGCATGCTTATTTATCATACTGTGTGTTTTAAGATTGTAGCCAGTTGTGGGAATCCCATATGTGTATTTGCAAATCATCTTAATTAGCGGTACGTAGACTTGGCTTGTGAAAAAGCAGCTATATACTGCTGCCTGCTGCTGTGTTCTTCTCTTGTGTTGAATTGTAACCATTGGATTCAAAGTAATAATATTTGTGATGGCCATTTGATGTTACCTGCGACCTCGGAGGGATCATTTCATCCATGTCTTTGTGATGATCTGTTCTGCACATTATTTGATTGATAAAAAAATTCTTCAAATCTGTGATATTGCTGAGGATGAAATATTTATCAATCAATATTATGCAGTACTACTTCTAAAGATGATGAAAATAAAATAAAACAAAGCTTTCTCTCATGTTTAAGTTACATCATGATTTATCTATTTATCTATCAATTAACCGGTAAACCATGCAGTAAATAAAATAAGTTAGGTCATGATTTCTACTATCTGATGGTAGGGGTTGTAATTTTTTTAATACACACATACAAAATTTTCTGCATTTAAACTCTAGTTGACATCAAATATTACTATATTACTGTGGTAGCGTCAGCTCAGTTATGTTATGATTTTAAATCAGAATAAATACAATAATTAGTCTCTCCCTAAAATTCATAATTAACATTATTAGTCCTTACCTTTGTTTAAGTTATAATTATTTGGATTAAAGCTCTATTTTAGATCTATGAAGTAAAATGTATTAATTTAGTCCTTAAAAATTTAAATTTAAGTAAAATTTTAATTTCGGTCCAAAATGGTTAATATTTGCTAGAGAAACTAGAATTATACTAGCGCTAAAAATTTCATGAATTAAATTGATGTAAATTTTACTTTAAAGGTTAAATTGATACAAATTGAATATTTTGAAAATTATAATACGATTTTAATCTTTTTTTCTCACTTCACTTGTAATATTAAAATCAATAATAAAAAATAACTAAAAAAGTAAACAATTATTTAAATTGTTAAAGTGAAATTTAGCACTATTTCAATATTATTCATTTATTTTAATATCATAAATGAATAAAAATGTATAATTATAATAAAAATAGAAATAAAAAACTAATAATACTAATTATAAATATGAATATGAATTATAAAAGATATAATATTCATCGCTTTTTAAAATTAGGAACTAATAGTATCGATGCAGTTAGTAATTTAAAATCGTCAATTACATCATTCAACTTTTGAAGCCGGTGGTGATATGTTGATAGTACAACTTTAAAACAAAAGAAATATTCTGTACTGAAAGGTGATTTTTAAAGAGAAATAAAAATAAAATTTTTTATTTAAAATTGTGAATCCTAATAAAAAAAGTAATAGAATTTAGAATAAAAATAATTTTTTTAAATAATAAAAATGATAAAAAAAAAGGAGAGACGTTCCGGAATCATTCTATAATGATAATAACTTGAGTTTGACGATGACATGGTAATCAAGTCCATCTTGACTTTTAGAACATAAGTAGCGCTTCCGCTCGAGTCATTTTATATACGGAAGGTCTAAATAAAATAAGTTAACCATAATTGCTTAAGATTTTAGATTTGATTCACTTTCAGTATAATTTATTTTACACTAAAGATACGATATAAAATAATAATACTTAAATTTTTTTAATAATGATAATAAAATTTTAATATTTTTTTATTAATATGATAATGTCAAAATTAGGAAAAAAGTATTATAACTAAGAATGAATCCTATTAATTATTGTAACTATTATGTATTAAGATTGTAGTTAAATTATATTAATTATTGTAACTATTACCTATTAATTATATTAAATTATTTATTTATTTATTAAATAATCATAACCATAATTATATAACTCCTATTTCAAAGTCATATTTAAGGTGGATGCTCAATAATCATGTTAAGCAGTACTTTTCATATTTCTCTTATGAGAGAAAAATGTAATTTTATTACTTAGAAGGTCATGCAAAATAATAAAATGAGATTTATTAATTCAATGAAGGAAGTTAAGAGTCATGACTTTTAGGTTGAATCATTTAAAACTCTATATAAATTGCTCTTGGTATCCCTCTCCACTCACCATATCAAAAACCCACCAATATCATAAGTTGAAAATAAGCTAGATTTGATAAATTCTCATTGTGTAATATTAGTATTAGAATAATAAAAAGAGTAAGGAAAGGGAAAACTAATTCCGTAGGTATATTCACTTTATAGTTTATGAAGATGAGAACATATTAAAGTATTTGTTTAATATATTTTCACATAATTGTTATAATTGTTTAATATTATTTGCAAATTATGACATGCCTAAGATTTACATCTATATATTCTTAAATTTTTTCCCAACATTTGGCATCAAAGAGCAAGGTTTTTTTTTATTTATGTTTATAATTACATTAAATTTCATTTGTGCACTATTATGTATATTATTGATTGATTTGATTTTTAACAAAGTGATCTAAATTATATGATGATATGAAATTTTATTTTTGCACAAATTAATTTTTATTAATGCACTATTATATATACAATTGATCAATTTTATTTCACAAAAATGATTCAAATTATATGATAATATAAAAGTTTATTTTTAGCACAAATTCTAGAGGTAATTTTATGCCTTACATAAAATCTTATTTGTGTAACATGATGGTAATATACCATTGGTTGATTCAATTTTCATCAAAGTGATCCAAATTATACAACATTTTAATTTAGTTTAATTATTCATGAATTATAGAGGTTGTAACTATAGAAATAATTTTATACTTAAAGGTGTTTTTATTTTTATGTTTATATAAATTTAAGTTATTGCATGCCCCAACGTGTTTAGCATCTTATATAAATTGTGTTGCAAGTCAATTAAAAAATAACTTTTAAATTTGTGCAATATTTTGAATGTTGTTGGTCAAGTTGATTTATATCAAAGTCAATTAAATCATATGACATTATAAAATTATCTAATTACATAAATAAAAAAAAAAGATTGTGACTATTGAAAAAATTTCATACCTAAAGACAAAATTCTATTTATAGTCATGTTATTAAAAAAATTTAAGCTATTGCATATCCAAAGATTTGTAAGATTAAAGAAAATTTTAAAAGTGCATAATAGTATTTTCACTTGTAATGTTGAAAGGGGATAAGGACTATCACTTTTAGATTAAATTTTTTACACATCATATCTTATCCAAAGGATATATATGATAATATGTTAAATTGTTTTTGGAATTGTCACATAAGGTTTTCTTGTATATGTTAAGTTTTGTGTAAGTTATAATTTTGGATTCTTTTTTTAGATGCATTTTTAGCATACTCGAATAGAACAGTTTCAATTTTAGCGATTAAAAGAATAATTGAAAATTATATTAGGATGTTTAATTTTATTTTTTTGTCTTTAGATGTGTACTAAGTTTATTGATTATTGAGAATGGCCAAAAGGTCATAAATTTTATTATCCTAATCATTAAAGTCAAATTATAGAAAATGATACGATAAAATTTCTTGAAAATGAAGTTGATAGTAGGACTCATAAACCTAAAGAAGTTATGATATCTCTAAATAAGAGATCAACTAGTGTTTATTAAAATAAAATTATGGAAAATTAAATTAGTATAGAGATATAAAAATATCATACCATAAGGAAAACCATGACATTACTATGCATTCTATAAAAGAAAGTATGCATTATCAAGAAAATAAGGATCACTCAAAATTATTAAGCTGATGTAAAAGATAAAAAAAATCAGTTGTCATGACCTAACTTTAGGATACATGATCGGCATAAAAAGTCATTATAGATAACAATTTACCAGCTTTTTCTAAACATGTCTAATGCGATATTTTACTTATAAAGATGCTATGTTTTCAAAAAGTATGTTGTATTTAAGAATCTAAATATAAAATGTACCAATAATTCCATAAATCAAAATTAATTCAACTATCATAATGCTTACATTTGTGCTAAAATTTCGCAAGCAAACCCACTTTCATCCCATTCGATAACACTTAAAGCTTTACAAGCTTTCAATTGCAAAAAGTGTAAGGTTCTTTCTCAACAATAATTATTAGAAGTGATAACTTTTATCTACGGTCAAGCCAAGACTTGTGCCATTCTATTATAGCATTTGATGCCATCATGTTGAGCAGAGTATAGGAGGAGTGCAACAAGGTCATGCTCAAAGGAGAACAGATCAATCTAGGAAGGTTATTTGGACTTATCCAGTGAGGTATAAAGGCAAATGAGCAAAGGATTAAGGATTTCAAGTAGATGGCAATTGAATCAACTAGATCCTTTTAAGGCTATTTGGAAATTCTATCATATCGGAGTCCACAAACTTATGATGCCATTAAAATTAATGTTGATGCAATGTGGGTTAGGGGTAAATCATCAATAGCTGTTGTAGCAAGGAATAATGAAAGGATGAAACTTGGGCTTTGGTACAAAAATTTTGACTACTTTTCAGTGCTAAATGCTAAATTTCTTGCAATTCATAAAAAATTATTAGTGGCTAATAATTTTTGTCGTCAACATGTTTAAGTAGAAAGTGATTTTAAGGTTATTATGTATATGTTTCTCAAAATATCAATTTGTTTATAGAAAGGTTTATCTATCTTTAAGTCCATTACAAATTTATTGAATAATTTTTCTACTATTTCTATTGGTTGGTGTTTTGGATCTTGTAATGCAATGGTTCATGCAATAACAATATGGATTGCAAGTACTATTAGAAATGAGTTAAGTAGTTTATCTCAACTTCTATTCATTATTGAGGATGCTATTATTTATGATGTTGCTCAAATCCCCTTTATACTAAAAGTGCTATTTTTTACAACATTTGGTCTTCTGCCCTTCGTTTTCCCAGAGAGAGTCTTGCTCACTTGCCAATAGCTAATATGTTGGTTCATTTCAGATGAATGCTGTAGCGTGTCTTTTCTGATTGCGCTTCTTGCATTTCTGAATTTTTCATTTGTTGAGTGAATTATGGTTTGGCTTCTCGTGTTTCTCCATTATTTTATATGGGATAGAGCGGTATGGTTTAGGTTTAGAGTTAGTTTTTGACGATTTGACTTTTTTCAGATTATCATATCCTTTTTTGTGTATCTATTTGATTTTATGTCTGATTAACGATAAAGTAGATTTCTTTTTTTTGTTTATATATTTATTTGTATTGTTCTAGCTTTATTAAACCTATTCGGCTATGTATTTGAAATTAAAGTTGAACGCTTTCATTTATTTTTCTTCCTGAAAACCTAGATTGATACTTGAGATCAATTTGACAACATTTTTCATATTTTTAATTTCCTCATTTGTGTATCTGATTGCTTTTATGTGTTAATGACAGTAAAGTGGTTTTGCTTTAATCTATTTTTTGTGTTTATTTATAGATTTGTAGGCTTAGCACTTGATTTTTATTGGTGATTTCTACATTTAAAAAATTATACATTTATAAATTGCTATATGTTATCTTTGCATTCCTGAAACCCTAAATTGATACCTGAGATCAATTATATGATAGATATGGCAAGGAGCATGGTAAATTATATGATACATATGGCAAGGAGCACGATAATTACTATTCATCTATAAAACTTTCCCAGTTTTTTTAATTTTTAAATTATAGTTTTAATATTATCCTTCCGGGCACAAATATTTGATCATGTGTATCAGTACTTCACAGCATCAGAAAGTTTTCATTATTTTTTACTATATGGAGAAAAATTATTTTCAAATTGTTTAAATTTGAATTACAAACTGAGTTGTTTATCAATTTTATTAGTATTTCATACATTTGTCCATATTCTTGCTTCTTCGCTTTCTCATTTGTCTCACACCAGGGTTTTTGTTTCATTCCATTCTCCCTATTCTCAAGTAATGTTTTGAACTAAAGCTGCATTCTCTGTTTTTATGATGTTGAAAGAATATATTTTTAAACACTTTCATTTGTTATTTATGCATGAAACCCATACACCTGGAATGTATAAGGTTTTCATATCTCTTTACATATTCTACCTATTTTAGTTGTGACAACAAACAATTAAATCTTAATGGTTTGTTTCAGTTATGCAACATATCACTATATATCAAAAGGGTTCTTCTAGGTTTGTCATAGAGGAAGAGGTATTTTTAATCTTATTTCTATATACTATTTGATCTTCTATTTTTTATATTATATCTACGATGTTTTGCAGGCTGTCTGTTATGATTGGAAGTTTCTGGTTGGTACAATGATGTTATTATTGGTAGTAAGTGTAGTGAGTGTAGTTGTTTCTTATGTTGCATTTTCAAGATGTCTATTTTAGTTGAATGTTCCTTGATGATGATTCATTTGTTATTTGTTGTTCATATGTTTTCAAGGTTTATAAATTTTCCTATAATAGTCTTAGTTGATAACAATGGGTATTTATGATTAGATTAGTTATTGTTCATCTTTTAGTTCTAATAGTCTTAACTGTTTAGGTTCCAAACTTCAAATTATGTATATCTTTTTTTTAAGGCAAAAGATTTTACGATTTTTCTGCTCATGTATGCAATGAGTTGGTATGTCTCAAGTTTTGGAAAGTGCATATGACTTCTAGATATTGGTAATGAAAATGAATTTAAGGACACAAGTTATCTATTTCTCTTCCTATATTATGAATATTAAAGCCATTGTTGATTGAGAAAGGTGATTTGGTGTCAAAGTTGAATATTATGTCGATCCAAGGGATCAGTTGGTGAATTTAGCAGAAAGGTGGATCTTTTGCTAATATTACTATCCACCTTTCTTAATATATATTATCAATTTGTTAATATTACTAATTAGATTAGTTATTATTCATATTTCATTTCTGATAGTCTTACCTGTATGAGTTCCAAACTTTAAATTATGTATAGTTTGTTTCAAAGTATTTTTCCATTTCATATTTGTATGTATATCTTTTATATTTTTATTTATGCAATATTGATTTCCAATTCAAATATGAACAACTCATGTAATGTTTTATATTAAAACATCAGTAATTTTAATTCTTTTATAGATAGATTATACAATGGATCCATTTTCTGCAATTAACCAATCAAAGACTTCATAGTTAATTATCGGATGTGCATTTCGGGTATGGAATGAAATGGTCCCAGACAGTGATAATAAGATTAAGTCTATCGAAATGGTTTTGATGGACAAACAGGTATTATTTTTTTCCATTCTTATTTTTTTCCTTATTTCATGAAGTTTGTTAGTTATGTAGTTTTGTTATGGTTTTTATTCTCAATATATTAACTTATTATATTTTTATAATATTTTGAATTTGTATAGAGGAATAAGATTTAGGCTTCAGTCAAAAGCAATTTAGTTGAATTCTTTCAAGGCAATGTCATAGAAGGATTATGTTATCAAATTCATATGTCTGATGTCATTGAGAACATTGGTGATTTGCAAGTAACTCACCATCATTATTGCATCATTTTTAATCTAAACACTCAAGTTACTAAAGTTATTGCTAGTGTTCCTTATCATGGATTTTGATTGCATCCCATTTTTGGAAATACTAAATAAACGTGTGCCACCACATGTTTTACTTGGTATGTCTTCAATCTTTTTTAATCTTATACGTTTCCAAAAGTTTTCCTATGCTCATGTTGCAAAAAAAAAAAAAAAACTCCCACATTAATTTTATTAACTATTTCCTTTAACATTGTAGATGTTATTGGAGAAATCATTTGAGTCTCTGTTGTACAAGATATTATCTCCAATGGTAAAGCTTTACATCATGTTCAGGTTACACTAGAAGACAACATGTAAATATAAATTGAAAATAATTTAATGATTTTCTAGTTTTCGAGGATAAACTCGATGATTTTCCAGTTTGAATTATGTATACTAACCTAAAGATTTTATTGTCAACTATTATAAGGGTTGCCTAATTAAGTGTATTCTTTTGAATTTTCAAGCTGACCATGTTTTAAATCATATGAAATTTCATTATGGTTCAAATAAGTTGATGATTTTCCAGTTTACGAGGATAAAGATAGTTGATGGTTAATTAGTTCAATTGTATTATTTTCAAGTTTAGAAAATAAATGATTGGTTAAAAGTAACCTTAATTTAAATTTATTTTTCTACTTTAAGTAGGCATTATTCATTTGACTCATGCAAGGGAAGTATCTCAAGTTATTTTGGGTCCTTCTACTTGACTTACTGAGAAATTACAAAACCAGTTAGTTTTAAATTCTTTTTTGCTGTTTGTGAAATTTAGTTGTTTTAATTATTTAATAGATGAAGCCTTTATCACTTAGTGAATTGAGAATTAGTCAATAGTTAGTTAGTCAAATTCACAAATAGATAATTCCAAACATAAATTAATATTCATCTTAATGCTTTTTCAGGGTGATCATGTACATGGCTCCACCGATTGTTATGTCATTTATCCGCCAAACTCCAGATGCTAAGTTTCAGAGCAAAAGTCTTTTTTCCATTATTACAAGCAAGCAGGTTATTTTTTAAAACTATTGTTACTAGTTTTTTAAATTACTGTTATTGATTTCATATTTTATTCCTAATTCTCCTTACTATACTAATTTCTAAATTATTGGCAGCTTTGCCTCTGTATTACTGATGCCACAATTGTGAGGGTGGATATTCATTTTCCTTGGTATTATGAGTCTTGTGTTGAATGCAAACGTAAAGTCCAATATGAAAATGGTCGGTTCTATTGTGGATACTGTAACATTTCCTTACCATACTCTTTACCTCGATAAGTACACTATTTTTTAGTACTATTAAAGTTGATAATCACATTATTAGAATTTTTGAATTTTTTTTAGATATAGAATCTGTGTATTAAAAAGATAAAATTTTTTATATGGGTTTACTTTATAGATTTCTTCTATTTGTCACTGTTGGTGATGATGAAACAATAGCTTCATTTTTTATTTTTGATTATGATATTCATAAATTGGTTGGTGTTTCTTACAATGTCTTGAAGAATGTGTCTTTAATGTAAGTGTTAATTTTATATATCTTGCTTGAATTTTAACTATTAGTTCTTATCATTAGACTAAGTATTTAAGTTCATACTTCTAGCTTATGCCTTTATTTTATGTTAGAACACTAGAAGATATCCTATGTTGCAAAAGATATTAGATTGTCTCTTGAACTGACATTTTTCATTCAAGGTCTATGTTTCTGTGTTTAATATCAAAGATATTTGGAAGAGTTACTCTGTCATTGAAATGGGTTATCCTACTGATGGATTTAACAAGGTAAATATTGATTTCCTAACTATGCAGGTAGTCTATTTAATCTTTACAATAATAAAAGTGACATAGCAATACATTGATATGTAAACTGTTGAATATTAATAGCTTGATAAATTAATAATTGTACTGTTCTTGTAAATTTAACAGGGTAGTAGTTTGGACTAGATGGCACAGGAAGGGCTTCATAGGACATGTTCTGGCATTCCACCTATAATTGAAAAGGTTTAATTATATTTTTCAAATCACAAGTAATAACATGTGATTTTTTTAATTATTTGGTTATGTTGTCATATTCTTTATCACTGAATAAAGTTTAACATAAAGTTATGTCAATTATAAGTTATTGAGTGTGTGATTATTGATAAGGAATAGGATGTCTTACACATGCTGATTAGCGACTTTTAGGCTATAACCTGTGAATTATATTTATATTATCTTTCATTAGATATCATTATTCTAGACAACTGTTATCTATAACACTTTTATCATTCACTAGATTTTTCTATTAAATTTATTTATGTTATAAAATATGAGTTGTAACTTTGAACTTATAATCTATATTTTATAATTATCTGGAGTGTTCAATAACTATGTTTATTTTCGTTATGTTTTCTTTCATCAGTAGCCATAAAAGATTTTTTATCATAGTTGTGAATATTTTTTCTATCTTATGTATTACATTGTGCTTCATTCATACTAGAAGGTACCAAATTAACTTTTTCAATTTGTTTAAAACTATTATGCCTTTCGATGTATTATAATAGTCTTAGTTGATAATAATGGGTATCTATGATCAGGATGGAAATTATATGCATATCAGAAGTTTAAATTTAAATAATGTAATGTGATGTGTGATTCATTAAAGTAAGATAACAAATTTAACTACATAAACGACTGTTTGTTTAATTGTCGTGTTGCTTAATCTTTTGTCACTTATGACATATTGCTATATGTATGCATTATTATAGGCATGGATACATCTTTGTTTTTCTTTCTTATTTGGATCTAAATTGTTTTACTATGGCAAACGCATTATTTTGGTGCCTAATTATAATAAAGATTGTTGGATTTTAGTTTATATTTTTTATTTGCTATAATGGTCATTGAAATATACACCCTATATATGTGTGTGTGTGTGTGTGTGTGTGTGTGAGAGAGAGAGAGAGAGAGAGAGAGAGAGAGAGAGAGAGAGAGAGATCAAATCCCTTTGTCAAAATTTTCTTTTATTGTCTTTATTAGTGTTTATCTATATTAGAAGATCACCAATAGTAATATGCGTTTTTGTAATATGTGAGATGCCGCAGCATGGAACCACTTGTTGTGCAACATTTTAATACTAAAGGTTTTTTTATTTTGGGTTAAATGGTTTTCCGATATTGATGTCTTGCTGACAGTTAATATATCTTCTTAGAATTTTTTTTTTATTTCTAAGGAAGTATAACAATATAGTTTAAAATGCTTATTTTGTTGACTTATTCACACAATATAGTCGTACATTCTTATTCACACCATAGTTTTAAAAAGTTATTGACTTGAATACTTTGTCTTTTATCTTAATATGGTAATTAGAAAGGTGGAAAGATTAAAGATATCTCTAGTTAGTTTCCTTTTTTGCATTTTCTGAAAGTTATCTATCATATGTTAGGTACCATGTCCAAAACAATTTAGTTAGACACTGATGACTGAATATCTTAATATATGTGCTTCTTACATAATAAGTAATTTGGATAATGAAGAAGCATGTGATACTAGAAAGTTTCTGTTCAGCATTTTGTGTTTCCTTTTTCACACAATTGTAAGTTTTTATCTGTACTATGTAGTTTTGCATTGAGAGATATTTATAGATACTATTTAAGTATTTAATTAGTCTTTGACTTGAAGACTTTGTCTCTTATCTTGATATGGTTTATGGAAAATTAAAAAGATTAAAATATCAATTAGGAGTTTTTCTTTTTTCGTGTTCACAAAATATTATAGTTTTTTTATGGCCATGATGATTATGGTCTATTTGCTTTTTTTTTGTTGCTTTAAGTGGTAAGCCATTTGAATTGTTCTTTTTTCTTAATATTGGTATGCTAATTAACACTATTTAGAAGAGTGTATTTGGTGCATATAACTATTTTTTTTAGCCTATTTTTCTCTATTTCATTACATGAGTAGTTGTATTTTTCTATTGTACATAGTTTATTTCACTTTTAAAATTGTGAAGTTCTCTTCTTTGTTACTACTTCTTCCAGGCAAAGGTGTAGTTTAACTCTATTCTAAAATTCTAATATATATTTTTCCTTCTTTATTGCTTCCTTATTTTTCTACACTTTGCCCTTCTACTTTCTTAAGTTCCTTTGAAATAAAAGTGCTTTCAAAAGGAAGTTTCTCACTACACTTCAAAGTTTATGGCTATTTTTGCCCAGATTGTCATATTGTGCCATCTTGTGTTTATCTGTGGCATGTAAGTTTATAGTTCAACTTTCTCAATGCATTTAACTTTCTGAATGGTACCAATATGGTCATTTTCTTCTCATTTGTTAGTTTTTCTATTTATTTCATACCTTGGTTTTCTTCTCATCTGCTAAGAAACATTACTTAGGAGTGTGTATTTGGTGTATATATATATATATATATATATATATATATATATATATATATATATTTTAGGTTTGCTTTCCTCTATTTCATTACATGAGTTGTTGTATTTTTCTATTGTATATAGTTTAACATTACTTAGGAGTGTGTATTTGGTGTATATATATATATATATATATTAGTTTTGCTTTCCTCTATTTCATTATATGAGTTGTTGTATTTTTCTATTGTATATAGTTTATTTTAGTTCTAAAATCTAAAATTCTCTTCACTGTTACTGCTTCTTCTAGCTAGAGGTGAAATTCTAAAATTCTCTTCACTATTACTATAGTTTAAAATGCTTATTTCGTTGACTCATTCACACAATATAGTTATTCATTCTTATTCACACCATAGTTTAAAAAAGTTGTTGAGTTGAATACTTTGTCTTTTATCTTAATATGGTAATTAGAAAATTGGAAAGATTAAAGATATCTCCAATCAATTTCCTTTTTTGTAATTTCTGAAAGTTGTCTATTCATATGTCATGTACCATGTCCTGAACAATTCAGCTAGACACTGATGATTGAATATCTTGATATATGTGCTTCTTACACAATAAGCAATTTGGATAACGAAGAAGCATGCGAAACTAGAAAGTTTTTGTTTAGCATTTTGTGTTTCCTTTTTCACACAATTGTAAGTTTTTGTCTGTACTATGTAGTTCTGCATTAAGAGATAATTATAGATACTATTTAAGTATTTAATGTGACTACCAATGTTGTATTTAAAGAAGTGTTCCAAAATTTATAATAAAGAAGTTGATGATTGAATTACTATTAATGACTAGTCTAGTCATTTTGTTATATGCTACAAGAAGCAAATTTAGTAGTCACTTAAAAATATGTTTTATTGATTATTACTATTGCTCTATCATAAGATTGTTCTCTTTCTTAATATATTTGCATCCCGTGCAATGCACGGACTTCAAACTAGTTATGAATAAAAGTTTATTTTAGGGGAAAAAAAATAGAGACGGAAAAATCGGAAGCTTTAAAGCACATGAAATCCTGTATACATAATTCTTTTCCATGTATGTCTTACGAAGATTTTTTTTTATTGAATCAAGAGTCATGAAATAATTCAATAATAATTGAGAATAATCTTATGAGGTATCAATATGTCTACAGAACCCTTTATATGAAATTAGTTAGCATTACTCAAGCAATTATTTCCTTTCCTTATTTGTCTTTTCTAATCTAAATTTTTTCAAGGCATATTCAACATTAAAAAATATAATTATTCGATATTAGTCGTAGTGGTGACTAATTTTTATTTTTATTATAATTATTTATCAATCATTTCATTTACAATGTTAAAATAATTAGAAAATGTTAAAAGTGCATTGTTAAATTTTGTATTAGCAATATCAAATGCATATTGATTTTTTTTTATTTCTTCTCACAATTTATTTTAATATTATAAGTGAAGAAAAGAATAAATAATTATATTCAAAATAAAAATAAAAAATTAGAAATATTAATCATAAAATTTGGGAATATAATAATTGATGCTGTTATGGATGAAGGGTTAATTATTATATTTACTGTGGGTCTATATATTGGTCTAAAAGGATTGCATGATGCATACTCACAGTGAAGATCCTAATACTAGCATCCTTTACACGGACTGTGCCATGGAAGTTGCTAAATTTGGATTTCAAACCATTTCAAGAGCAAAAGGAACTAATAACAACATGACTAAAAATCTATTTTAATTTTGAAATTTTTATCAATTTTAACTCTAATTATAATTTATATTAACTTCATTTTTAAAAAATAAAAAATTCTCAAATTTTAATTATTTTGTATAGTAATTTAATGTTCCATTTCATTTATAGAAGGATTAAAATTTAATAATTTTCATGTTGATATAAATTTTTAATCAAGGAGAAATGTAATTTTATAAGAACTCTCCCCACTTTTTGTAGCTATGATTATAACTGTAAATGAACTAATTTATTCGTGAAAAGTTTGTATTAAGTTCATAAAAAATTCGATTCATGTTTGAATAAATAAATTTGAATTTGAACAAGTTGAACTTGTATAATTGATGAGCTAAATTTCAGCATTATATTATAAAGTTTATAATGTTTACAAATTTAAATGAGTCTATACAAGTTTTTATATATATTTTTGTTTACAATGTTGTTTATAATTTTATAAAATTATCTACTCATTTAATTATTGAATATTTTGATATTAATAAAAAAATTATTAATTTCATTTTATAAAAGGGAAAAAAAAGGCAACAAAAGTTGTATCCCCTGTACCTTGAATTCAAATTATTTATGTTTGGGTTATGCAAAAATGTGAAGATTTCTATTGACAAATATTCTAATTATATTATTACTTATGTAATTATTAAGTTATATTCAAATATATTATATATATTTATTTATACTCATTGGAATAGGATAAGATTTATCTTTGTCATTTCATTTATTCATTAAAAAATTATTTTACATCTTTTTTAATTATTATTTTTCAAAAAAAATATAATGCATTAAAATTTGTTTAACTAAGACTGAATTAAATTTGTTTAATAGTTAAATTTTAGCTCGAACTCAAATTTTAATCTTGTGTTTGAATTTGAAAATTAAAAAGTAGTGATTTAATTACTAAAAAATTTAAGTTTAATAGGACAAAATATTTTATTAATAATAAATAGATACAATCCATGAATTCTTTAAAATATCAAATTTAGTATTTTAAATTCAACTAAAGTAGATGTTATTTTATAAGTTTCATATATACTCTTGAAATATCATATCAATTATTATTTCTCATTCATGAAAACTAAACAAAATTATTCCTTTACAATTTAATTATTGAAATTGAAGTGTATAAAATTTCAAAATTCCTTATATTTTCTAAATTCTGTATCCAAACGTAATGTAAACATTCAATGAGTTTGAGCTTGAATAAACAGACACGCAGCTTGGCACGTTTCCAGGCATGGTCATCATCTATAATAATGCTACAGCGGTTTTTTTTTTTTTGGGGGGGGGGGGGAGCGAGTAAATTTTCTTGTTTGCCATGCGTTGGGCTGCGGAAAAAATTTTTCCCGCCCAACATTGTGGCAACTTCTGTATTTTCATTTTTTTATACTATTTACAATTACAATTTAAATATTATTAAGTATTATAAATTTAACATAGTATAATTCTTTAAGATAAAATTATTTTAAATAATTTAATTTTTTATTTAATTAAATTGATTTATTTCATTATATATATTTTTTAAATTTTTATTGCTTTATAACTTAGACATTATTTCTCCACCTTTTTATTTGTTCAATTTCAAGTCTTTCTATAATTATAAATTTGACCCTTATTTTATTATATATTTTATCAATATTTATTTGATATGAAATTTTAATTACTATATATATTAAATTAAATATGGATTAATTAAGATTTTAATAACGTTTTATACTTCAAAGTAGTTGTTTCATTTTTTTTCTTTTAATTTATATTATTTATAATTCAAAAAACTATTGAATAATATAAATTTAACATAATAGAATTTTTTATGATAAAAATACTTTAAATAAGTTATAATTTCTATTTAATTAAATTATTTTATTTTATTTTTAAATTTGATTGTTTATAACTCAAGTATTGTTTCTCTCCTTTAATAGAAATTTCAATTTACATTTTTTATTTTTATCCTCTTTTATTATTTATAAATCAGATATTAATTTTGCTAAATAATATAGATATAATATTATATTTTTTTAAATTTATATAAATGTTTTATATAAATTAAAATTTTATTATAAAATTATTAATTAAATTAATTATATATTTTAATTTTAATAATAATATTTAAATATTAAAATTAAATTTATTTCTTGATTTTTATTAATATTTTTCTGATATTAATTTTTAAGTACTATGTATTAAATTAAATATATATTGATTGAGATTTTCTCAAAGTTTTATACCTTATATATTGTTTCACATTTTTTATATTTTATTTTTAATTATATTATTTACAATCCAAATAATATAAATTTGGCATGATAAATATTTTATGATAAAAATATTTTAACTAAATTAAAATTTTAATATGAAAATTATGATTTAATATAATTAATTGCTTATTCTATTTTTTTAAATAATACATGAAGACTAAAATTAAATTTATTTATTTAAAGTCTTGCCGGCGTCTTCTTAATATCAACTTTTAAGTATTATATATCAAATTAAATACATATTAATTAAAATTTTATCAAATCTTTATGCCTGACATGCTAATCGAAATTTTATTTGTTAATAATAATATTTGAATAATAAAATTAAATTTATATATTTAAATTTTATTAATATTTTTATATTAATTTTGAAATACTACATGTTGAAATAAACACATATCAATTTGAAGGATTTTAATTTTAGATACCCATATTTCTAAGTAGTATATCATCTTATATCTTTTTATTATAAAAATATTTTAAATAAATTAAAATTTTTATTAAATTAAATAATTTATTATTTATTTATTTTTTCTTATTACTTTCCTCCTTATATATTGTTTCTCTTCGTTTTATTTGTTGCTCTATATATTTTTTTTCTGATGAGTACTCTTATTGTTTAAAGTATAAATGTAAATATTATTATGTAGTATAAATATAATATGATATATTTTATTTTAAACTCATTTAAATACTTTGATTAAATTTAAAATTTAAAATAAAATTAGTTAAAAAATAACTAATTGCATATTTCATTTTAAAAATTAAACAAAATTTTATTTTTTAAAATTTTATAAATTTTTCTTAATAATAATTTTTAAGTATTATATTTTAAATTAAAACCACCATTATTTTTCTATATTTCAACTATTTCATTATATATATTTTTTTCTTTTTTCCTATTCACTCTTACTATTTAAAGTTCAAATAAAATATATTGAATTTTATAGATATAATATAATTTATTTTTATTTTAAAATTATTTTTAATGAGTTAAATATTTTATTTAATTAAATTTATTTTCTATGTATTTAATTTTTTAATCTTATACTTTATGGTTTGCTTATTATTTCTTTTCTTTTAATTTACTTTATTATATCTTCTTTATTTTCGGTCGTGCTATTTATAGGTTATATATTAAAATTATTAAATAATATATGATATATTTAATTTTTATTATAAATAATTTCAAATAATTTAAGATTATAAAAATATTAATAATTTAATTAATTACACATCCCATTTTTATAAAACTTTTTAAAAAGTAAAATTAATTTTATTTATTTAGATTTTATTACTATTTTTTTGGCATCAAATTTTAAGTACTATATTTCAAATTAAAAACATATCAATGTAATTTTTTTATACTTTATGGTTAAAATATTATTTTTCTTCCTTTTATATATTGCATTGAATAACATATTTAATTTAGAATAATTTATTTGGATATTTTTATATTTTCTTAATATTATGTTTTGTTTGTCTACATTTGTTGGAGAAGGTTTATTTAAATCAAATTCTTCTTTAAATATCATTTACCAATATTTTTATTATATAAATATTATAAATAATTTAAAATAATTTTATTATTTTATTTTTATGCATGAGATAGGTGAACTCATAATTGCAAAAGTGATAAGAAATTATGAAATAATATAATAAAAATTATTTATTAAAATAATTTATATAATTTATTATTTTTGTATTTAAAATTTTACCTTGAAGTAAAATTTTAAAAAAATATATATGGAAACAAATTGATATAAAAATACCTAAAAATAATATTATTTTAATTGATTAAATAATGTCATGTATGTTTAAATTAATCTCATTTATTATGAATTAAAAATTATTTATATTATTTGTAATTGCAAAAATATATTGTTATTAAAAAATAAATGTAATTAAAAATTTCGTTAAAAAAACAATATAAATTTTAACGTAATATTAAATGATTAAATGGTGGCCATATAAATTTATTTATATATTTAAGTTCAACCAATTTTATAATTTAAATAAATTTATAAAAGAAGATAGTATAATTTTGAATATATAGAATGAACTAATAACGATAATGTATTTTAAATAAAATTCCTAAATTATGCAATATATAGTTAAAAGAAAGTAGTGTTATTGAGTTGAAATATAAACAATTTATTGTTTATTTCACGATAATAAATACTAAAACTATGTCTAAAAAATTTATTCGATAGTAAATTAAAAAATAAGTGGTATTATTTATTTTGTACTAAAATTATTTTTACTTATAATATTATTATCATTAAATATTTATTCCCCATTCTATTCTTTCATTTTTTTTATATATCAAACATAGTTATAGAAATATTTTTTTAATTTTATTCTCATTACTTTTTTCTCATTTTATTGTATCAAGCATGATGAAGATATTTTTTATTATTATATAATTTTATAAATTATAAATAATAAAATTTAAAATAATAAAAAAGACATATAATTTGTTTTTTAAATTTTATTTTTATTTTTATAAATTAAATAATATATTTTAATATAAAAATAAACTATTATATTGTTTTTTAAAATTATATTATTATTCGCCCGTACATAGCACGGTTTACTGGCGATCGTTAATACAAGCTCTCTAGTTGCCAATGTCATCTTGTTTATTTATTTTTTATTTGTGTTCGGCCAACATCTCCACGCATGGGCTATAATTCAAAAGGAATGGGGTTGTTGTCGGCTTCATTCTCTCCACTGTTGTGTAATGGACTGGGCTGGGCTATGTGCATGTTAATCTTTGTTATTCTCACACATTTTCAATGTACCCTCAATCAGCTACATAAAATTTGGAATTATTAATTTTTATTTACTTTATTAAAAATATTTTTATAAAATATAATTATAAAATATTAAAATAAAAATATTTTATTTATTTAATATTAAATATAAAAAATTGAAGAAAATAATTATTTCTATTTGAAAGAAGAATTTATCTTCTTTCATTTTCAAACTTTTAAATAGTTATCTTTTAATTATCAAAATATATATATATATATATATATATATATATATATATATATAATATAACTCTTTTATTAATATATATACATATATAGATAATTTTTTATAAAAAATATTTTTTGATAAAATAAATTGGATCCATAATTAAAATCTTAAAATAAAAATTATCCCTAAATTTTTTGGTACACTGTAAAATTTTATTAATATATATTTCTATCATAACTTTTAAAAATGTACAGCTGGCCATGATACGTATTTTAGATTAGATTAGTAGCAATGATAGGTAAGAAAGAATTTCAAAACGTATTACCTGTTTTTGAACAAACAAAGATTGGCTTTAAAGGTTTCTCAATCATTATTTCATAAACATTAGTTAATAGGATCCTAAATTAAATCACATAAAACTTATCAAGCAACTATAAACGACGGACTTCAATAATTTGCTAGTGATTTAAAATTTGTCTTAATTTCTCATTTTATAAAAAAATATTTACGCACTAATTTTCCTAAAAAAGACTATATGTTCAACAAATTTTTGTATGATTGATATAAATAATTCTTTGATTTATTTATTATGAAAATCCCCGTTTGGTTGATTTCCCTGCCGTCTATAACTGCTCAGTCAGTCCCCGTTAAAAACTCTTAAGTAGAGGGTAAGTGTCTGTTTTATAATAATCTTATTTCTTTAAGATAAAATTATTTCATACAAAAATTCCATTTATGTAGGATCCATTTAGTAGTCGGACACTCCGAAGACTTTTATATAAATTAACTACTCTTCTAATAAAAAAAATCTACCTATGTTTTCCTTTGGGGTAAAACATAGACATTTTTTTCCCTATAATTTCTGTTTATTCACATAAATAAATAAATAAAGTGGCTAAAAATAACACTCCAAATAGAATAAGGAAAGGGGAGAGTGAGGAAACTGAAGGCAAAGGCTGGCAAAGGTGGCGGCGGATCCTGAGGGAAAGAGAGAAGTGAAGCATAACAGAACTCAATCAAATCTCATCACTTAATCGAACGGTCCAAACCAATCCATCACACTCTCATCCTCTTACTTCTACATAAAATCATCTTTTTACTATACCCTTCCCGCGACCTTCTCTTCCTTCTATCTCTCTCTCTCTCTCTCGCTCGCTCGCTTCTTTAGATTCAATTTTTCTCTCTCTGAACCAAAGTTAGCGTTTTTGAATCTGCCATATTCATTTTTTTGATAAGGGGGAGAACACTCTGATTGATTGAGATGCAATCAAACGCCAGCTCTGATTCGCAACAACAACCGGAGCAGAATAAGCGGCAGCAGCAAACACAGGCACCGCCGCCGCCACCACAGCCCCTTCCAGTGCCGCAGCAGTGGATGCCGATGCAGTATCCGGCGGCCGCTATGGTAATGCAGCATCCAATGTTGCCACCTCAACATTACCCCCCGCCGCCACCGCAGCACTACATGCCTTACGGGCATCATCAGTACCAGCAGGTAGCGCATGTACCCCACCCGCAGCAGCATCAGCATCAGCATCAGGGATCTAGTGGGGAGAACAAGACGATCTGGGTCGGCGATTTGCATCATTGGATGGACGAGAATTATCTCCATCGCTGTTTTGCTTCCACCGGCGAGGTCCTCTTTCTTCCTTTTGTATTATATTTGTTTGTTTATTCATTCTTATGTTTCCATATAACGTGTGAATACACGTACACATTCTATGTCTTTGCTTGGTGTTGTTAGTTAAGATTACGTGAACGTACGAAATTTCCCGTACATGTCTTGCAGTTGATTTAAAGACTTGGACTTCATTCTATATTAGAATCACAGGAGCTTTCTGCTTACGAAATTGCATGACCATGATGATTCTCTGATTTTTGTTTTTGATACAATGTCAAATGAGGATGATTGCTGAATTTAGCTCAAAGATGTCAGAGGTTGGATAAATTAAAAGGTCTATGCTCTGTACTCTGTACAAATATATTTTTAGGACTCGTGCCATGTTCAGTTGTATATCCTCTTGTTCGGTTCTAGCTGGCAATATATATTAAAAGGTGCTGCAGCTAGCTATTACACTGAATAAATTAATAGGAAAAGTGGTGGGCTTATTGGGGTGGGGGATGATTCATTTAAGCCTTCCTAAGGAGGGAAGGATAGTTCAGGGTTCTTGGATTCATTAACTTGTTGGTACGAAACTACGGGCTGGTAGAATAGAAATCGATTTTAGGTGTTCCACCTTTCCTTTGGACTACTTGTTTCCTCCCAATCAATCATAATATTACTCAAGTTCAAAAAGGATTGGAAAATTAACATTTTTAATTGAGGTCAAATTTATTTTGATTAGGGTGGAAGTGTTTTTCACTCATCTGAATTTGCACGTTCAGAAAGCAGATAGACAAATCTCTTTTCATTCCCATCTTTTTTGGCTTCTCGCTTGCCAATCAAACACTTCATTCCCACAAATAATTTCATTTTATCACTTTCTATACTAATGCATCGACTCATTGCCTCAATAAGCATTTCATAATGAGTGGATAATCAATGCGGAAGCTTTTGATCAGAGTTAAAACATAAATCATGTTGGTAAGCTCTGTTAAAACATGACTTGTGAATTCTTTTAGGTAAATTAGAATATTCTTTTATGACATTGTAAGCATAAATACTCTAGGAGACATTGTTATGCACTGAAAGATATTATCTGATTGACCTACATGTCAAATTTGTGATTGATTCAATGTAATATATAATGTGTATACATGAACTTCTCATAATTTATGAAAAAAGGTGAGATTTCATATCCTCATGAATCTGGACTTAAGCGGTTTAGAGGTAATAAGTGTGTTAAAAAAAATATATTATTTGTGAACAACTCGGATTCAACCTTCATAAAGACTGGACTTCATTAATTTAATAAATAAAATTAAACATAAAAATAAATTTATGTAATAAACGAATCAAGTTTGAGAATTTTCAAACTCAACTCATATTGTTCATAAACATCTTGTTTAAGAAAAATATTTAAAAAATACTTTTTTTTTTCATGTTATTAATATGATATATGTGCTTTTGATTTTTTGTCATTTATATAAGCTAGATGAAGGGATCTCGTTTTATTCGTCTAACAAACAAAGGAACTTGAAAATAATCTCAGGAGTTAAGACTCGTTTAATAAAAGAGTTCAGTTCAAACTGATTTGTTTAATAAATCAAGGAGCTTATAAAACTTAAAACTCTACTTGATAGCCCAGAGGCAAGTACAGTTGTTGTAGTCTGCTGCTAGCTAGTCTTGACTAAAAGAATAGTGAATTTCCCGACATCTCTCTGCATGTCAATTTGAGGGGAAAATAATCTAACTTTTGGAAGTTTGGTTTGGCATATCTGTGCTCCTCCAGTTATTTCAGACAGAAATCTATTTCTAGAAATTTACCTTAATATATGCTTCTGCCTGTCATATAATATGCAGATATCCTCCATTAAGGTTATACGCAACAAGCACACGGGTCTTTCAGAGGGTTATGGATTTGTGGAGTTCTATTCGCACGCCACTGCTGAGAAAGTTTTACAGAACTATGCTGGCATTCCTATGCCCAATATAGAGCAACCTTTTCGTTTGAACTGGGCAACATTTAGCACGGGTGACAAGCGTTCAGAAAACGTTCCAGATCTTTCTATTTTTGTGGGAGATTTAGCTGCAGATGTTACAGATAGCATGTTGCACGAAACTTTTGCCAGTAAATATCCTTCTGTTAAGGCAGCCAAAGTTGTTTTTGATGCAACTACAGGTCGTTCCAAGGGCTATGGTTTCGTCAGGTTTGGGAATGATATTGAGAGGTCACAAGCTCTGATTGAAATGCACGGCGTTTATTGTTCTAGCAGGCCTATGCGCGTTGGTGCTGCAACTCCGAGGAAATCATCTGGCAATCAACAGCAAGGTACTGGATCACATTACTTTGTTGATCTCTGAAATTTTTTATGTATTTTAAATCTAACTCATTCTGTTTGTTTTTCTCCTGCACACTGCAGCAGAAGTTTGATTTATCTTTGCCAGCTGTGTATTGAATTTGTCTGTCTCTTTTGTATAGGAGGTCACGCATCAAATGGTTCATCTGGCCAGTCTGAAGCGGATTCTACAAACACGACCGTGAGCACCTAGTTTTTTGTTTGGTTAGCTATGTTTGTCACCACTTTTCTATGGCTAATCTATGAATTCACTATAGATATTTGTTGGAGGACTCGACCCTAATGTTACAGAGGAAGATCTTAGGCAGCCCTTCTCCCAGTATGGTGAGATAGTATCTGTTAAGATACCTGTTGGAAAAGGATGTGGCTTTGTACAATTTGCCAACAGGTGAAAATTCTAGCCTTCTATTTCATTGCTAATGCGTGCATATCATGCTCTTTTTTCCTTTTCTCTTTTCCTTCTGAACAATGGTAACATTATCATTCTAAACCGCATTTACAGAAATAATGCCGAAGAGGCATTGCAAAAGCTAAATGGGACAGCAATTGGCAAGCAAACAGTTCGTCTTTCTTGGGGCCGAAATCCAGCAAATAAACAGGCAATCTCTATCCCTTTCTCTCTATAGCACATTCATTCCACCCACTGCTATCGAGCTTAAAGAAAGTGTTTCTTATTGCACTATTGCTCTTTCCGATTTGGTGATCTTATTGCACTATTGGATTTGTGATTTAAGTTTTTTCTGTCTGTGAATAGCAGTTTAGAGTGGAATTTGGCAGCCCCTGGAACGGGGCATACTATGGAGGTCCCATTTATGATGGTTATGGATATGCTTTGCCAGCACCTCATGACCCAAGCCTGTATGCTGCTGCTGCATACGGTGCATACCCCATCTATGGTGGTCACCAACAGCAAGTAAGCTGAATGGAGCCAAGTGCAGAAGCAGCTTCTCGCAACAGTATCAGCGCTGCAATTGGATGGGCACGCAAATTAAGTTGTGTCCCCTGTAACTTGCTTTGATCTGTTGAGCTCCTAAGAATCCCTCCTCGTTGTGGAGTGGAGTTGAATTTTGACAACCTGAGTTAGCACGCTAGACACTTAAATCATTTGTTTAGACTCTATAGAAGATAATGAGAAACTTAAAACTCGTTATTAATTGGAATAAGTTCATTAGATATGCGTGCTTACATGTTATCGGCTTTCCTTGCTTGATATCGCATTTTTTATAGCTTCAAGGTACATCACATTTCTTCGTTGCTGATATATTACTGACCACTGGTACGTCCACCATTAATTAGATTCGCTTCACATTGGTGAAACCAATTTAGTTTAAACTTTTTCATACAGAATATTAAGCTAAAGGTCGAAGTCCAAATAACGATATTGTTTTAATTGATGCGCGCGGGCATCTGCTTTACAATTCTTCGTCCCTTGCCAGTCATTCACCGATACATAGAAGCCTGCTTTATCCACCCCGTGCATCCTCTCAAGGTTGTTTTGTTAAGTAGTTTGAATGCCCTCTAACCAATCATTTTTTATGTTTAAGGCGAAAAGCCATAGTCATTAAATCCGAATAATCAGGCCGGTTTAACTAGGTTGATCCGGTTTGGGTAGTACCATCAAATCAATTTTGCATGTGAAGTAGCAAATAATTGGTTCAATTTTTAGTTAACCATGTTTAACTCTATTATATTAGAGCAGTAACTTTTATAAAAAAAATCTCAATTTATTTAAATATTATTATAAAAATAAAAGTAGAATAGTAGAAAAAGAGAAAAGGAGAATAAAATAAGCAGAGTTTTTTTTCTTATTTCTAAATGTATCTAATTATTCATAAACATCTATATATAGGTTTAAGGCACTAATTGATAGATACCACTAACTGATATATTAATTAATAAATATTATGAATTGATTATAATTAGAAATTAAATAAATTTCTATTAATAAATAAATTAAAAATATTTTATGGATATCCACATAAACAAATATTTATAACACTCTCTCTTAGGAGTTCATTTTGTAAAGAATATATCTTATTAAAACCTTTACTAAGAAAAACCTAGTGGGAAAAAAGTTCCGGTGAAGGAATAATTTGCCTTATTGAAAATTTTATCAAAAAAACCCAATGGAAAAAAATTATAATTGGGGGAAAAAGAGTGTAATATAAGCTTAATTCTTTTTTATTAAGCATATCATTGAAGATTCAAGTTAATACCTTTGTTAATAATTTAACTAGAGACCACTTGAACAAATTAGCATAATCAACTATCATAGTCCTTTTGTAAGCATGAAAAAGAATCATTTCCTTTGATGCATTATCTTTCCAATTAAACTTTTATGCATAGTAATACCTTTATATGGATTTGTTGAAATTTCTTCTTTGAAATTCAAAGAAATTGATTCTTCACTTGTTACATATATGTTGAAGAAATTGCAATTGTAATTTATCTTACCAAAGAGCATGATATAGATGCATCATCATAAATAGTAATATGAGGTCAAATATAGTATGGATTGTATTATTAAAAATTCACATAAATAAAATAATCTCATATTATTATTTTACAAAAATACCAAAAGTATATGTTTAATTTTATTTCAATATCTTCTAATTGAAAAAGAACTATATTTTACTAATAAACTTTATAAAAAATTATGTAAAGATAAGTGTAATTAGTAAGATACATTTGTGCATTAATTGTACTAAAATATAGTACTTTAGGACTATAAAATTTATTATTATTATTTGTAGTTCAAAATGGATCTTTGTTAGTATTAAGTGATAAAATAATCATTAAGATTTTTAATAGATGTGATTTATTCATGCAGAAAGATCTTTCTATTTTGAATGATGAATAAATATTCTATCATCTAAATACTTAATGTGCAAACTATGATAAGAATCTTAATTTAACAATCTAGATGTGATTTCATCTCAAATTTCCCTTTTCAAATACTCTACCAAACTTCTTGAGTTCCAATAATATTCAAATTATCAATAATCATTAAGATACCAAATGGATGTACTTTACCCATATAAAAAGATCTCCTTATTTTAATTAATGAATAAATATTCTATAATTTAAATATTTAATCTGCAAGCTAAGATAAAATTCAATTTTTTAAAATCTTTTATCTCAAACTCCTTTTCGCAAACACTTTACCACATTTAAAAACTTCTTATGAATTCTAATAATATTCAAATTATCAATATATGCAGCAATTCACATTCAAATAATAAGACAAAAGATTATATATATATGTATGTATGTATATATACAATAAATATTCATTAAGACAATTGTAACACATTTATCCCAAATTCATATAAAAATCTTTGAAATTCAATTGAATGTATTTATGAAATATTTAAATTACATATTTAGGTATCTAAAATTTTTTAGGCATTATAATATGATTATCAATTATCAAGTATGAAATAGAGTATAATTAAATTCACCAAATACATATCAAATTTTTTATATATTGTTAAAAAAATTATATCCACTTAACAAATATTTCTCATAATTAATGATAATCTTTACAAAAATTCTTGTGTTGTAAATCATACTTTTTTTTGCAACTTCAATTTACTGATTTTTTGGGCATAAGTTTACATTTGTACTTTATTGATTTCACATTTTCAAGTGTTTTGTTAGTTTAATACCTTTTGGATGTTTTTTCACTTTACAAATGAATTTAAACTTTGTATTTTTATCCGAATTACATCTCTTTCCTCTCTTTTTTGCCAATAATTATCATTTGATAATTTCAAGATTCTCACTAATAATTGTTCTTCATAATTTTAAGTGTTATATTGTATATAAAAATAAACATTGCTAACAACTATTTCATTTTTAGTTCTATCTTTCTCATTAGATATATAATTAATTGAGATCTCTTTTTTATCATAAATTTTAGTTACTTAAACTTTTTTTAGAAATTTATCATTATATCGCAAATCTCTTAAAAATATTTAATTCCTCAGTGAGGTTATTTTATTTATTTGCTTATTCCCTATTTTAAGGATATTCATATTTGGATCTAATATATTCATCATGCTTCAACATATTCAAAAATTAATTGTTGTTGAACAATATATTGCCATATTTAAGCATCAATCTGAATAAGATCATTTATAGTTAATATATAATATTTATTTATTTTCTTTTGATCAATAATTTTTCTATATTCTATAAATTAATCATCTTATAAGCTTATGGTTCTTATCACTTTATGTATGGTCAAGATAATTGTATATCATATTACTTTATAGTTACATATTTTCTCCCCTTAATTTTGAGAATATAGTTTCACACATGAACTTATAGTCTTTATTATTTTTCAAAATCATCTATGTGGATTATGATGAAGTAAAAATATATTAAAAATTTTCTATATATAAAATTTTTTAACTTCTGACTAAAGCTAATTATAAAGAAAAATTATAACTTTTTGATTTGATGCATATAAATATTGCAACATGTAATGTTGCATGTTCTTTAAGATGATAAAGGGAATCTTATTCTCTTGAACAATGATACAACTAATAATTTGAGACATTACAATTATTCTAACTAGATCATTTTACATATGAACATACTATAAGATATTCAACAATTTTCATATGAACATATTACAAGATATTCAACAATTATTCTCATCGAAACATGATAATTCTTAAAGGTTTTGGATATAAATCTATCAATATTATCAAGACATGTTATCTTAATTGTATAATTAAGAAATTGTACTCAAAGTTAATTCATTTGAGCAAGTTATCTCAAAAAACACTAGGTTGTAAATTGAAAATAAATTTATATATGACTAAAATCATAAAGTATTCAAATAGTCCACATATGTTACCTTATATTAATTCTAAAAATATTAGAAATCCAATCCTAACTTTGGCTGGCAATGGCCTTAATACCTTATAATTAAATTATCTTGAGAACAACTAACACATGAAATTTATTAAATTGAAGAATCTTTTGGTTCTTTAATGAATAATCTTGTGAATTTTCAATGACTTTCCATATCATTATTAATTTAGGATGGCCCATCTAGTGATGCCATATAGTAAAAATATTTTCATCAGTGAACTTTTGCTTCACATTTCATATACTACATATCAAAACAAAATAATAATAATAATTTTTTCAACATATTTTTTTCACTTGAGGCAATTATTATAACATAAAAATATTCAATATCTTATTGTCTTAATGTAGTATTTATTTTATCGAATGTCTTTAAAACTTAGTAAATATCTTCAAAACTTGATTTATAATAATGCATTTATATGCATTGTATATCTCCTAGTAAAGTCATATTAGCTCTTTAAGAGCCTTCAATCAACTTTGTACTAACAAATATCATATTGACATAATTTTCACTAAACATTAATTGAAAAAATTATTTCTATCCTTAAGAATAGCGTGCCATATTGCATTTTTTGTTAGAGATAAATATTCAATATTATTTCAATAAAAAATAAAATTAATCATTATCATTAGTATCTAAACTAATATTTAATTCTTATCATTTCATTTAAATATTTTTAATTTTAAGTTTTGAAATATTTATTTTAAATAATTACATTACTAAAATTCTTTTGTCAAAATAATTTTTAATAAATTAATTGTCAGTATATTTTATTGCTTAAACATTCTCCACTCAGCCTTATAATAAAGTTTAGGAATTTAGAATTTTTCTTAAAGATATTTTTTTTTCAATTGGCTAAAATCTTGTTTCTAGATTAAAGTGAATGATTTTATAATCTATTTCTTAAAACAGTTATAGAACTTTAGAATATTTACTTTTGATTTTAAAATTTATTAATCTAATTATAGAAAATATAAGGAAAATTAGGAACAATGAAAATTAATTTTGGTTGGCCTTTAATTTAATAGGATGGAATGGGTAAGACCAAAGGATGGCTAGGATTAGTTTAATTTTAATGTTAAGGTTAATTTACACCCTAACATATCGGATCCTTTTTTTACCCTTCCAATTGAAAAATATGTGAAATCAATGGTTGCTAATCATTTCCCAATGAGCTTAAATTACTTGAGTAGCATAGGATAAAAACTTTAGATTGCTTTACTATTTCTTTCTCGAACATTTTCTCATTTCTATCTCATCTCATTTTTCTCACCCTTAACACCCTTCTCCTCATTGCTTCTATTTTATAGATTCTAACTACCTAACACCATTTTTCTTAAGCGTGCCATCTTTAATAAGCTAGTGGCTATTTACAACTGTGAATAAAGCCACAAGATGCGGCTATTTACACAGTACCAAAGTGTTTAATTTACTCCAAATTTCTACTATTAAAATAACTTATCACTTCCAATTAAACTTATAATAACTTCTTCGTGTAAAGATAAGCAACTTCGAAACATAAATTTCTAATTTTTGAATTGTATGAGTTGAATTTAGGAATTTCTATATACTTTCCTATTTTTTATTTCCTTACTTTAAATTTAGAAATATTGGGGAATAATTCTTTATATTGTTAGAATAACATAAGTAGAGTTTAGAATAAAGGTTCCTAAGGTGAAAATAGCTAGTGTTGTTATACTTATAACGTTATCCTCTTAAGTTGACGAGTAGGTTAAAAAAGAAATATTAATACAAAAAATTTGGAATTCTTGAAAGAAATAGACATCATAAGGTGAATGTATATTTATTTTAAAGTGCTATTACTAAGTTTATGGTATTAAATTAGATGATCTTGTATGACTTTTACTTATTTTGAATGTTGATACTATCATATAGGAAAATTGAGTTATGATTTTGAGGTTAAAGTGAACCTCTTATTATTCTAGCTTGAAAATAATGGTAGATGTTAGATTTATTATGAATTGTGAGCTAAAACTAATGATTGGAAACAAATGGGATAAAAATTTACAATTTATACGATGGAGATTAGTAGAGGAGTTGGAAACTCAGCTCATAATTGCTTGTGGTAAATGCATATGGCCTTAGGAAATTCTCCAAAAGGTTTATAATCAATTACCATAATTAATTATTTATGAGGTTCAAGAAGCTAACAGTTGAATATACTATTTGACTATAATTTGTGAGTTAAACTCCAAAAGTTACTATAATATACTATTTCCTATTTAGTTATCTTTGGATGAAAATATGTTATTCTCATATTCGAATACCCTCATTTTGTTCATAGTTGACATAAGTCATATGATGTGTAAATTTTGTCTATATTATTTCTTTATATTTTATACCTTTTAGTATATTGCATATACTTAATTTTATAGAATTGGCCTTATAATATGATTGGTATTGATTTTTCAATGTTTTGAAATTATTTAGTTAATATTGAATTTTTATATTATTTCAAGTTTTTTTGTTATAACTTGAGTTCCAAATACTGAATTTGTGAGATCTTTACATCATTGAAAAGCTTAAAGGAGACTTTACAATTTTTATGCTTTGTTTTAAATCCGATTTAGATGTTTAGAAGGTTAGAATTAGCCATGAAGTTAATGTTTTGTCTTTGTCCATGTTGAACCAATCACAATTTTTGGATCATATCTTGAGTTCTAGAAGTCTAATCAAGGTAAAACTAGTATCTAAACTTTCCTAAGACTTAACCCTATAACTTCCATGTATATGCCTTGGTGAAACTATATAATCTTAAAGGTCTTATGGTGGCTAGAATTCAAATTTATGAGATTTTATTATAATAACTTTTGTAATGTATTATTTTATAAATTAGATTTTGGGCTTTTAAAATTAGTAAAGTCTTATTTTTTATAATCCTAAAAGGTATATTATCTTGACTCATTAGGTTTAATGTCAAAGTATAAGGTTTGTTTCTCGAAAGACAAAAATTCTACACAATTCTAGATAGCTTTCTTATATTCTCCAAGTTTATTCTTTTTTAATTAATAGAAAACTAATTTTTTGATCAATTTAAGGAATCTAGGGCTTGTCTTTATTTGGATTATAAGATCCTAAATTATAATGTTAATTTTTGCTAATTGATTTTCCTTTTTCTCTTATTATTTTATATGATTTCTAAAATTACATGAATTGAATTCTAATTTAGTATAATCTACATTTGTTTATGTAATCTATAATAACTATCTAGTTTTATATTAAATGTTAGTTAGTTATCATCATTTTTACATGTGAGAACAAAAGGTTGAATGATTAAATAAGAGGTTTCTAGTTTAATATTTCAATTCAGTTGAATTCTATTTTTAAATCAATTTAGATCAAGCTTTTCAAATTATAACATTAGCTTAATTCTTCTAATCTAATTTGATTAAATCCTAAATGATTATCTAATGTAGAATTCGTGAATCATTAGAGAGGTTTTGGTTGATTCTAAGCTACAAAATTAATTGAAATTGTTAGGTATGTTATAATTTATGATTAATTCACTAAAGAGTTCTCAATTCTTTAGATCAATTATATCATTCTATTGTCTTTTTTGTTACTTCTTTGTTTTACTTCTAATAGCGCATTCTGTTTCATTTTGACACAAACCCTTCCTAAATTAGTTATGTCTATATTTTTGCATCTTTTTTTGTTTTGTTTCTTACATATTGTATTCTTAGTTTTTTTACTTTTGTTTGCATTAATCTCTTTTGCTTTTAGTACATAAAAGGCTTAAATAATTTTTAATCATAGTCGACGAATCATTATGATAAGATGTGTTAGGCCGATCACTTGGGGTTCGACCTGGTTTGTTACCATATATTATAAATTTTTTATTAAATCAATAATTTCTAATTTTAATTAGGTTTAACAATATTATCTTCATGTAAACTATAGGATTGTATAATTAGCCTTTGAATGTGAATATATGTAATATGGATGATGAATTCCGTATTCAAGATTGTATTATGTGTTAATATACTCATATATTTCCTATTATATTTTACCTTACTTATTTTATAGTGCTATAAGTTATTATATGTGTGTATGTGTGTGTGTGTATCCTAACACTTAAATATTAAGAACTCATTCGGTTTAATTAGAGAAAGGGAAAGGAATTAATAAAGGAAAATAAGGAAAAAGGGAATAAAAATCTCATAATTACCTATTTTGTTTTATTTAAATAAAAAAAGGAATCAAATACTTATAATTTATTTTACTAACAATTATTACATTGAAAAATAATTTACTTATAATTATTATTAGAATAATTATTATAATTATTATCTTATTTTTTTATGTTATTTACTAATATTATCATTTTTATAATTTTTAATATTAATTATTAATATCTTATTAATATTATTTCAATTATTAATTTTATCATTTTGATTATTATTAATATCTTAATAATAATTAGTATTATTTCAATAATATTAATTATTATTATGTATTTATTATTTTAATGGTTATCATATTTATTATTTATTATTAATATTTATTATTTTACTAATATTATTAATTATTTTTATGTTATTAAATATTTTTTATTTACTAATATTATTATTTTCATAATTATTTAACATTAATTATTAATATTTTATTATTTTGATTAATTATTAATATTTCATTATATTTATTATAATAATTTTTATATGATTATTTATTTTTATTTGGTTAATTTTTTATTTTTATTATTAAATATTATTTAATAATTATTTTTATTTTTACTTATATTATTATTTTTTAATAATAAATTATTATTATTATTATTATTATTATCATTATATTAAAGATGATAAATTCAAAACTTAAAATGAGAAAATCATATTCTTTGAGAAATTAGGGGGAATCACCATTCTCTCACTTGGGGTAATTTCATTAAAAAAATAGAGAAAAAATAAATTTTTTTTAAACCAAACAAAAATAAAAGAAATGAAATCTCACCATTTCCTTTCCTTTTCCTAATGACCCCAACCAAACCATCCTTAGTATATATATGTGATTGAGATTAATGACAAAGTTTAATTAAAATGAAATTATGATGAAAAGTGAAAAGTGAGAATGATGAACCGAATATGGACGAATAATAATGTATATTTTAACTAGGAACTTGATGCTTCGGACATTATATCATGAACGAAATCGTGAAGTAAGACCACTTGTTATTTTTATTCCTTGCTAGAACCATGACGTTGATGGATTATGCTAATATTAACTGTGCTTAGGTAGATATCTTAATCCAATAATAATAATAAATTAAAGTATTAAAATAGCCAATCAGGTAAGAAATAGGGACCATTTAGCTAAATGTTATTAAATATCTGACAGCATTACTCCGGTCATATACTTTACACACACACACCCATATATACATCTTCTTATTCCCACAATATCTTTATTTTTATCAATTTATTTCTCTGTTTGAAAGTGTAGATGGATTTTAGAGACGTGTGCTATTCCTAAATGGTTAACTAGAAACCTTAAAAAATAGCATAGATACTTTGTTAAAGAAAGATAATAATAAAATTTTGTTCAGGAAACATCAAAGGTATATGGTGATGAGTTAGGCAATTAACCTTGGTGGTGAGATGGGAGTGAAATCACGATAGTGCAATGTTTAAATAAGTAGGACTAATATAATAAATTCAAGATAGATAAATTTTAGGTAGGGTAAGGTGTTCTAATTAATTTATAGAGGGATTAGTGGCGGAGAAGAATTAACATATTCATAACATTCTTCATATACATATAAATAATATGTTTCTATCCTATATAAGTTTTCTTTTAACTTTCTTTCTAGTAGTTTTTCTAGAATATGAGGACAAATTCTTTTAAGAAAGGGAGAACTTGTAGTATATGAATTAATATTTTATTTTTCTTACTTTATTTTAATAACTTTAATTTTTAAGTTTTGAAATATTTGTTTTAAATAATTGAATTATTAAAAATTTTATCTAAATGAATTTTGAATAAATTAATTATTAGTATATTTTACTGCTTAAACATTCTTTATTCTACCTTATGATAAAGTTCAAGAATTTAGAATTTTTCTCATAAATATTAAATTTTTTGTTCAACTAGTTAAAGTCTTGTTTCTATATTAAAATAAATGATTGTATGGTTTGTTTTTCAAAATAATTATAGAACTTTGGGATATTTACTTTTGATTCTAAAATTTATAACTTTATTTACAAGAAATATTAAGAAAATTAGGAACAATGAAAATTAATTTTGGTTAGCCTTTAATTTAATGAGATGGAATGGGTAAGACTAACGGATGGCGAAGATAAATTTAAGGTTATTTTACACCTTAACATACCGAATCTTTTCTTAACCCTTCCAATCAATTGATATATGAAATTAATTGCTACTAGTCACTGCTAGATAAGTCTAAATTACCTAAGTAGTATGGATGAAACCCTTGGGTTGCTTTAAACACTTTCTAACCATTTCTTTCCTAGATATTTTCTCATCTATATCTCATCTCCTTTTTTATTAATTCGAAAATAAAGTGTCTGAAAACTCAATTGTTAAGATGCTAAATATCACTACTCAATATGACTTAGAGATGACTCTTCTCATGCCAATCATATTTATAAAAACAATTTAAAAAATTACTTTATTTACTCATCAATTGACTCAATGAACTCTCTACTCTAATGTTCAACTTAAATTGTAAACCAAGTCAACATTGCAACACTTCATCATTATAGAAAATTTAGGTGTTGCACTACATTACATGGTAAAGGTCATTAAGACATTTGTATACATATAACTATATGTTTCACTGATTACCTACTAACCTATCCATGATTTCACTTCTATAATATTTATAACTTAAATCAAAGATCTTTGTTCACTAAGTCATTACAATGTCTTTGAGTAAAAAGTGCTACTCATATAGGTCGTCCTTAGCTACTTTGGTCTAAAGTGGCCTATAAAAATTTTAGTGTATGAATGGTCATAGAAAAATTGACCAATGTCCCCTTTCAATAGTTATCAATCTATTATCAAGGATTCATACTTTCACATCATTTATTTAGACAATTGGAAACACTTACACCATGATATAAAATAACATGGACCACTTAAACTTTAAACTATACTCTAATATCACCTTTGTCATGACTCATCCTGAGACACGCGATTAGAATAGGGAGTCCTTTCACACGGTAACCTTCTAGGCTTTCCTAAATACATCTAAGTTCATTTATCATATCCAATCATGCTTTTAGAAATAGGAAAATGTAGTTTTTAAAAACTTATTGCGGAATCTATGGAATGTGTTCCTTTATATGTAACTTTCTAACTATCCTTTTACCATTAGAATCTCATATAAGCTTGTTTTTTTATCTATTTAAAAGTAACTAGGTACCTATAAGGATAGAGTGAGTTTTTGTTAAAGTCAATGAGTAAATATTAATCTATAAGGAGTTATTATTATCAAAATAAATAATAGTACCAGCATTTATGAATTTTATCCAAGTTTGTTGGGAAAGCGAAAATTGCAATGAACTACCTATTTAATAGACAATCTAATACAAGTATATACATTTTTAGATTCCACATGAGTTCTCTCTAAGTATTATCCCAATTCTAGTTCATAGAATAATTAAGCTTTATGCTTAAACATATTTTCAAAAACTCATGATAATAACATTATATGCAATTTTCATTAATAATACATTCACTTGTAATCATTTGCACTTATTAGTGCTATCATTCAATTCATATATTTACTCATACCATATTCATGTTATAAAATTCATAAGGCAAACAAACAAAGAAAGTAATATAAATCTTTTAGTGACTTTTAGTCAACTTTATAATCTTACAAGTTCATCCTTATGTCTCTTGATCAATTTTATATCTTTACAAACTATTACTAGGACCTAGTATTTGATAATCATATATATTATATTACCCTTATTACATATCATATGATCTCAACATCATAGTTCTTATCCATATGTCATATTTCATAGTTTAATATCATCCATGCCTGATTTTATGGCTATACAACTTAATGCATTCTAATAACAACATAATAAATCCATTTACAATATTATTTATACATCACAACTCTATATGCTTCTTAACGAGGTTATGCATTATGTGTTTAACTTCCATTCATCACATTCCATATTCAAGATATAAACATTCAATTATATATAATCATAAACACATTTTACTTAGTCATGTTATCCTTTATTATTCCTATTGATGTGATTCATCTTTATTTCAAAACCCCTAGAGAGTAAAATATCATGTCTTTCTATAAAATATGCAATGTTACAAGAAACTAAGGTAATAGTTAACTATATATTCATTATAGTATCTAGAGATGAATCCTGACACCTTTAGTTAACTATATACCCAGCTATAAAAGTCTAGATAGCAACTCTAGAGGCTATAGTTAACTATAAACCTTTAGAAAATAACTCTTAAAATTATAATTGGCTATATAATTAGTTACGGCCTGATTCTATAGATTTTCTCATAATTTTACTATTTATTTAACTAAAAAACTTAATTCATCAACCTATTCATTGCTACACTTAATCCACACTTTATATTATGTAAATATATCAAAATTTAAGCTATTTTCACTAAGAAAATCAAATCATAATCAAGTAATAACTATAATTGCTAATAGAATAAAAAATATAACCTAAACTATTTCAAATAATACAAAAACACTTAAATCCAATTAGATTGCTTACTCATCTAGTATGAAGGGAGATTTAAAAGGTTGGATTTGCTATTTCTTGACCTTGATAAACTAAAATCTTAAAGATTATTCATTAGGGTTCAATATCCCTTTGTTAAAGTTAAAACTTAATCATTTTATCAAATCTTAAGGAAAATGGAAAGGAAGGTTGATATCAATGATAATTTAGTTATTTTTATTTTGATTAGTTGAAGGATTTGATAAAGATTAACTCCTTTTTAACTTAATTTGGAAGAAGGAAGGAAGAAGAATGAGGATGAAAGAAGAAATAGGGTCTGTGATGAATAGTAAGAGGAAAAGGTTGAAATTAAGTTTTAAAAGGTCAGATGCATTTTCATCTTTTCACCTTAAATCACTTCTGTACTCATATACTTACATCTAATCACTTATGACTTTTAATCATTCTTCAATACACTTTTTCTCAACCAAGCTTTATAAGTTATTCATTTTAAGTCCAATTAAAAATTTTATTTTCATTTATACAAAAGTTTCATTCAAAGTTCATTTGATTAGTTAATTCCTTTTTTTTCTCAATTTTTAATCCATAATTTCTTTATTAGAATTTATCTATGCCATTTTTGTTTCTAATTATTTCTTCTAAGATTAATTAATCATTCCCTTTTTATGACACAAAACTCTAAAGAAAGTATAACACACTAAAAGGACAAGGATGGAGTATGTAAAGGTGTGAAGATAGTCAAGAAACATAAGAAAGGTTATTGACTTATTTATTTCTATTAATGCCATTATCATAAAAATCCATATGTTGACATTTCTTATGCAGGTTTAATTACTTGTTTATTGAATAATACTTTTGTGTAAGATTCTTTTAATCTCTCTTAGTAGGTTTAAAACTATCACTAGAAGTTGAATTATGTTTCATATGGTAACTATGTGGGTAGAATTATTTGTTTGTTCTTAAGTAAGTTCACTTGAGAATTTGTTCATTCTATGATCAAAGTGGCAAAATAGTTTTATGAATTTATTTATTTTAAGTAGAATATCATCTCACAAAACTTTCATACTCACTTTTTTATGGTTTATGTTTTCAAATATTTAGGCTAAGATTCCACTATCACCACCCCCATAATAAATAGAATCATCATAGTGCAAATCTCCCATTCTTTTATGGACTAGAAAACATTCATTATTTTAATATAATTGGTTGTAATGTAAATTGTTCAAACTTTCCAATATAGAGTCATGGTCATAAATAAGTAGTATAGAGAATGCTTTATATAGAGCTTTAGTTAGGCCAACTTATTTCTCCATATAAATTTTAGTTTCATAAGTTAGTCTAACCTTTTTTTTTTAAAGTAGCCTACATGTGTTTTTAAACTTATTTAAATGTATTGAAGTATACTCACAAATTCTAGAGTCATATTTGAAGTAAAAGGTAGATTTAGAAATTTTATTGCTTTAATATTATGTTAAATTGATGTTAAGTTTAAAGGAAGACATAAGGAATTATTTATAATAGTTTTACACTAGTCACAACTATAAAAAGGTCATGACACTTCATATGTCACTCTTTCACTCTTTCTTATTTGTCTTCTTTATCTTATTTTATGAATATATTAAAAATTAGATAAAATTAATAATTTTATTTTTAAGATTATAAAATGTTGACAAAATTATTTTTGAATTATATAAAGTCACAATTTTATTCCTAAATAATAGTTTATATATAAAATTTCAATTTTATTCAAGGATGAAATTTTAGTATGGGTTATTATTTAAGGATTATATTACAATTTTATATAGTTTAAAGACTATTTTATTAGTGGCATATAATTTTAAGGATAAAATTATTAATTTTGTTTACAAATTATGTTAAGAAAGTGCTTGAGCAATTAAAGAGTTAACAAATTTAGTTATCAATTTTGGAGAAAATTAAATAAATATAAATTAATTTAAAGAAGAAATGAAAAAAATGAAAAAAGAAAGGTTTGAATATTTTTCTTTAGATGTTATTTTTAATACACAATATACTTAACTTTTTATTTTTACAATTAAAAATTTGTTAACTCATATCTTAATAACATTTTAATAATAAAATGATTATTAATGTATAACTTAATCATAAAGATAAAATTTTTATGTGTAATAATATATTTAGTAAATAAAAATAATTTTTCTTTGTGCAATAAACAAGAGAAAATATATTTTCTTATAATGTCCACACAATAGAAAAGGAATGTAATATCATAAAAAATTACTTTTCCTAAAATTTTAATTTTCCTCAAAATGGACTAAGCCAAGGTGTGATTATATATAAAGTTAAATTTCATTGGACTCTCCTAAAGTTCAAGCATAATTAACCAGCCTCTCTTCTGTTTTCAAAAATCTTATTAACTTTTTTTAAAAACTCCCGAGACTTCTTTTTTTTTATTATATAAAATTTGCCCTTTTATACATTATAATACCCATAGTCTTTATAAAAGTGTTATCTAAATTAATAGAATTACTTAATAATAATAATTATTTAAGTATGATATCTTGACATATATTTTGAAAATATTTTAAACTTGCTTTAATATTTTTTTAAATATAATTTTATAAATTTTTATATATTTGCATGTTACATTAAAAAAAATTTATTCATCAAAATTATGCTGTAAAAATTTTTGATGAAAAATTTATCTTATAGTCAATAAAATATGAATATTTTCATAAAATCTAAGTTTATGTTTTCAATATTTTAAATTAGTAAATTATATGACTAATATAGACAACATTAAAATTTTAGCCCATTAAATTATTGTACTAACTATTTTAAGTGACACATAAATTACTTATTATTGTTTTAAATATTTTGATGCATTAATTATTTTTACTATTAATTAATTATTTAATCTATTTTGTAATTAAATCTATATATTATTAAATATAATTGAAATTTTATATATTTGCTAAAGTTTATGGTTACATTTATTAAATGGGTTAAGATATTGAAAATAATCAAAATATATATGTTAATAATCTACTTTATACTAAATGCTTTGTAAGTTATAGCATTCCGTGTCTGATAATTTGCTTTGAGAGTGAGTAAACCGCTTCCAATTTGGTAATAAGGGCGTTTGGTGATTTTTCTACTCGCACATTGTCCTTTGCCATTCTAATTAGGTTTGATTTCCATTTATTCTTGTTCTTTGTTTCGTTATTTAAAATGGACTGACTTTCATTAATGTGTTGTAGTAGCAGTTTCCCTTTCTTCAGAGCTTTATCATATATTTAGGTTTTATATGTTTTTTACTTGCGCTTCATTGTTTAGTGTTTTGTTGTTGTTCTGTGTGTTTTCTACTTTGGTTTTTTAGGGTTTCTTGCTTAATTTCTTTACATGTATGTATTTTTTTAGCATTAATTTGTTCTATAGGATTTGCTTTTTCCTACAGTTTAATTGAAATGCCCTGATTCCATTTTATTTCTCATCATCGTTCTCTGTTTATTCCTAAATTAGAAACGGCTATAAAGCAAAATCTAATCAGAAATTTCTAATATTGGTAAGTTATTATCAAAGATCGAAGCAATAAGCATCCCAATCTTTTTGGTTCTCTCCAAGCTTTAACTTTTTGATCGAGAAAATAATGTCCACACTCTTCTTCTTCCTTCCAATGATACTTGCTTTTATCTTTGCATTTTCCAATTCTAGCATTTGCTTTTATTTCTTTGATTTATGGAATTGAAGAATTTGTATGGGTTTTTGTTAGGGTTTTTTTATCACTTGGCTTTTGGTAAGTCCTTCAATTTGCATTAAATGTATGTTGAATTGGTACTTCTCTTTTTTCTCTAGGTTGGCAAGTTGGGTTGTTGCAAAGTTAAGGAATGGAAAAGATGTGGATAAGATTGAAAATGCTTAAACTATTAATCATGGAATGAATGATGAGTTTAGTTTAATCTTTACTCTTTTATGCCTACTTCTCTCTTGAGAAACCAATATAGGTACTATTGTGGTGGTCTGATCAATTTAATAAATTCAAATTAAAGCTCTTTTAATGGCATTTCTATGCAGTTTCTTGAATCGTGTCATTTCATAAATAAAAATAGTATGGTTATAAGCATGACTTTATCTAATTTTTCTAGGGGTTACTTACAGCTAAAAAAAACTTGTATACATATTCAATATTTTCTATAAGTAAATTAACTAAATGTACTGAATTTAAAATATGAAATATATTTTTTTGGAAGATTGCAAATTTTAGTATTAAATCCTTTTAAAATGTGATAGTGCAGTTACCTTTAAATTTAGTACAAATAGTACAATCTATCAAGCTTTTGTGTAATTTTATTTTTTATATGTGATAGTGCAGTTATCTTTATTAGCTTCCACCTTTTATGCTCTGTTTTTCATTTTTAGAATGGATTAGCAACTTTGCTTTTATTTTACTATTATTGATTCTCCTTTATCTATCTACTCTATACCTTTATTAGCTTCCACCTTTTTATACTCTAAATGGCAATAAATAAACTCTTACTGCAATTTAAATTTCAAATTGTTTACCTCATTTTATTTTAGCTTGAATTTGTGTATTGTGTTCCTTTACATCCCACTATTTGTGATTTCAGTGTTTCCACCTTCTTTTTATTGTGTGATTTTTATAGGGCAATCTTCACTATTTCTACCTTTTTACTTCCTGTTGGAGGAAAGTTAAAATTTGTAGCATTATTAAATATAAAGTAATATGTTTATTATGAACAAATATTTGTTTCTTTTCTTTCCTTTACTCTAGATGCCCAGCATATTTACGTGTTATTGTTCAAGTTCTCTTAGGTATTTAGCACCATCCTCACCCTCTTGGTAGAAGTAAGACACATGTTCTTTGCCTTTATTCATTATTGGCTCCATGTATTTTCCTTCTATTGTTGTTTTCTTCTTCCAACATTTGTTTTTTCTTTCATTTTAAGTTTATGATTCTTTTCTTTGTGTGTTTTTAGACATTGAAAGACCTTATTCATCCATTGTAAGTGTAAATTTGTATATTCCTATGTTTGTTATGGCTTACTACTTTTATTATTATTTTTTATTCCTCTCTATGAATGTTGTTTGAAAATATGTGAGATAATGCATGTTTTTTTCCCATTCCTTTTCTTTAGGTTGCCATTTTTTCTTTTTATATATTTATTTATTTCATATATATATATATATATATATATATTCTATGTATATTTCATGCTTTTGTGTAATTTTATTTTTCATATGTGCTTCTTCTATTATGTTTACTGGATTTTTATGTGTACTAAGTTGCGAAGTATAATTTTATCCTGAAAAAATTACCATTATTTCTTATTAATGATTCTCTTTATTATATTGTGCAACGGATTGTTCAATGAATCATTTCTTGAGCATTAACAAATCTCGAATCAATTGGAATATTGTTGGTCAAGCTATAAGGGTTTGGACAAGTGATGAGACTTGGTTCGAAGAATGTATTGCACAAGATTCAGGCAATATTTATGGATCAAAAGGTCCTTTCTCATACATTTTTTAAAGTAATATTAATGAAGAGGGCTGTTATTGGATTGAGGAGTTTGAAGTGATCGATAATTATGAGGAATTGAGAGGTACTCATCATCCTTTTCGTATTATCTTCACATCATATACTAAGTTATCAAGCTTTGACAGTAGAATTCCCTTTAATGGTTTCCATTGTATTCTTTTTGCTAAGATTATTCATAGGCATATTCTCATGAATTTATTTCCCAGTATGTCTTTATCTTTATGGAATCTTTATTGGCTAACTTTATCGTAAATAATGTAGTTATTTTCACTAATTTCTATTTTACATTTTGATAGATGTGATTGGACAAATTCAACATGTATCATTGTTGCAAGATGTGATTATGAGTGGAAGATTTGTTCACTACATTGAAGTCCTTCAGGTAGATATATTGTGAGTACTATCTTATTATTAACTTCAAATATTAATAGTATTTACTCTTTTTTATTGTTTAATATTGAATGTAGTATATGCTTGCAATGGTTTTTATCTGAAGTGTGTGCTTTCCAATTTCCAAGTTGACATGGTGTTGAGTAATATGAAGTATAGTAGTAATGATCAATCTTAGATGATTTTTCAACTTGCTCGCATTAAAGTTATTAGATGTAAATCCTAAACTGCTTATGACCTCTCCTTTTATTTAATTATAACAATCTTATAATTAGTTCCTCCTAATATGTGTGATAATTTATTTTAGCATGTATCCATCTCACCCAAGCTGGATCAGTTTCTAGAGTTATTGTCAGTCCTTCTACAAGACTTGTGGATAAGTTACAAAATTAGTGAGTAGATTATTTTCGCAAGCCTGTGATTTCTTTGTCATAATATTCAATTATGGCCCTTACTTTCTATTTTTTTTAAGGCTTATCATGTATTCTCCTAAGACATTGGTTCGTCATCTTATTGATATCCATCCAAACTCTCACTAAAATCCTTACAACTAAAGTGGCTCGTTTGAATTTATAGTCAGTTATGTCTTTTTAGAATTTATAATTTGTATTCTTGAGTACAAAGTTTATTTTTATATTTATTTTGCAGCCTTGCCTTTGTGCAACGGTTGCTAAAGTTATCAAGGTTTTGAAAAATAAACCTTGGTATTATGAAAGTTATGCTAAGTGGAGGAGAATAGTTGTGCGATATGGTAGATAATTTTATTATGTCCAATGCAACAAAAGTATAGGTTTCTCTATTCTTAGGTAAGATAGCACTTTTGAAGTTAAGAGCTATCTTTTTTTCTTTTTTATTTCCTTATATTTCCATGTCATTGTTGCTGATCATGATAAACTTGCTTCTTTCATGGTTTCCAATTGCGATATTGAGAAATTGATTGAAATTAGTGCAAAAGATTTGAAAGATCATATTTCGAGGTAAATTTAAGAAATTTGTTGCTTTTACTAATTAGAGTTTTAATAGGTGGTGTAATGGTTATTTATTAATTATTTATGGTTTAATTATTATAGGAATTTGGGTCATATTATTTCCCTCAAGAAATTGAGCATGCATTTACTTGATAAATGGTTTTCATTCAAGGTTTATGTCTCCCCTTTTAACATTGACCGCATTTGGGATAGTTACAATGTTATCCAAATGGGTGCTTTGTCTTATGAATCTATGTCACAAGAAATGACTTCTTCCAATGAGGTAAAGTTTTTAAAAGTTACTCCTTACTTTAATAATTAGAATATTCATTTGTAACACAATTTAGCTCTAACTACCTTTATTGTTATCAAAGATATTAATTTTATTTGTTTATTTGCCAATTTATAGGTTGTTGAAGGTGTGACCTTTTGATATCAGGACACTAAATTAGCCTTTTCTGTGTTGTCTACTTTAAAAAAAAAACCACTAAGAAAGTTATTATCTTAATTAATCCTATTCATAATAGGAGGAGTTATTTGTTACTATTTAAAGGACAACTCTATAAATGTTATTGTTGTTCTGTATCTGAGCTTCTTAAGTAGAATATTGAACTATTTGTCTAAAGATATCTATTTTCTATTATGTTTTGCAAAATTGCAAATTTCACTTGATACGTTATTCCTTGCATTTATTTGTTTAAAGATATCTATTTTCTTTCTTAGATGAAATGTATATCAGAATTGTATCTTTTTCTTTTATGGTAACAAATTCTGCATTATATTTGTTCACATTTTATTATTTGTTCCCACACAAAATTAAAGTATAATAAAGAAATTCTTAACATGATGATGACATAAAGTTTTTAAGTTTGGCACTCAGAAAGTTTTATTAAATATTTTTTAGGTTAATTTCTTGTACCATTCTTTTCTAGTACAATTCATGACTTTTGTTATTCATGATTTTTGTTATTTTTCTTTATTTTTTATAAGAAAGGTCCATTCATATCCATCTAAAAATTATAGCAGAGGTTGACATTTTGCACAAGAATAAAAACCCAGTGGATAATAAAACTAAGATTAGTAGAACTGTCATTTATTTTAGGGATGTGTTGTTTCTTGTTATCTCTACTTTTAGTATTAAAAGCTTCTGTATCATTTTGTCAAAAGCTTATTAGATTTCCATATTGAGCTTATATTTGATTTTTGCTGCAGATATCTTTCTTAGATGCAATGTATACCACAATCGTATTTTTTTCTTTTCTGGTAACAAACTCTGTATTATATTTGTTCACATTTTATTATTCCTTTTCTAGATAGCAATAGATAGGTATTAACAAATATATTAAGAAAATAATTTTTATATAATCATAACTTTTATTTCTCTTATTGCTTCTTTAAATTTTAAGAAAGTGTCTCTAACTCTCTCAATCTCCACTATAATCAGGCTTTGCAGGGGGCATATGAAAAAATTGTTTCAAAAAATAACCAATATTGGATGGGTGCTCCTGAAGGATGGACTATACTTAGCTTTACTCCAAGTGGTCTTTTGCTTGATGAAATAACTTCTATTGCTCGGGACCTTAACTAAGACAGGTGGTCACAAGTTAATTACGAAGTGCTACTCTTAGTTAAGTTATTTTTTATGGAATGTTACATTTGTTAATCCTTTTATAGTGACACTAATAGAAGACTATTAGTAGTAGTCATTAGATAATTAAAGAGCTCTACAAGGAGAAGACCTTCTGACTTTTCATCTTAAGCTTGATTAAATATTATAAATTTTCAAATTTTAAATGTTTATTTACTAAAAACTTAATAAAATGTATTTTTAAGATTTTTTTTCACTACGAGAAAACATTTATTTAGTTGATTATTTTAATGGAAAATGTTTTATAGGTTATTTTTTTTAAGGTAGTTCTGTACCTACTTGATTTATTTAGTTTATTTGTTATACTTTTATATGTGCTATACTCTAAATTTTAAAATACTCAATAGCCTTTTTTAAATATCAATAATAATATCTTCATCTATTTACCCTTTTTTTAATTGTCTTCCTTCACTGTTTGATCAATTTTTCTTTAGTCAGAGTAGTATCTCATACACTTCATCTTTCTGTGGTGCACTTTTTTTGGCTTTTTTTATTTATTAGAAGATATTTGAAGATTTTATTACTATCTATGTGAAATTATTGAAAGGTTGAATTTTTTAAAAGTAGCTTTATGTGTTTTCCTTTCTTATAATTATTGATATTGCTAGTTTGTTACCTTTACAAAAATTTTTACTTTTTATAGTACTTTCAATCTAATTTGACATTACTCTCTCCAAGGTTATGTTTTGTCTTTTTTTTATTTTTTTTACTATTTTCTTCTTAAGATATTTATTTGTGTTGTATATTCTTTATTGTTTATTTGTGTTCTTATGTTAGTCAATTCCTTATTTGTGTTGTATGTGTCAGTCAAGATACTGTAGATAGGCTAATTGTTTGGACAAATATGTGTCTTTCAATAGCTTCCCACATATACTTTATTTCTGATACACTTTTTCTTATATAGTTGGAAGATATTTGAAGATTTTGTTACTATTTGTGTGAAGCTATTGAAAGGACAATTTTGTGGAAGCAACCTTAAGCATTTTCCTTTCTTATATAAATTGGTACTCTAAATTTGTTACTTGGAAAAATGTTTTCACTTTTGCAGTACTTTTAATCTAATTTGTTTCTCTCTCTAAGAAAATTTGTTTATACCTTATACACTTTATCTGTCCAAGGTCATGTTTTATTTTTTTTTGTAATTTTTTTATTTTTAATATATATGTCTTGTGTTATCTATTTATATCTAATAATTTTCACTTCCTGTTTATACACTTGCAAAAAGTTCCACTTTCTTTTCCGTAGGAGTTCTCCAACACCTAGCACCTATCCAAGGTTAGTCTTATCCTATAATTTCACCTTCATATGTCATTTAATCTTATGCTTATTTTCTATTTTTCTAGATATTGTGTATATTTTCTTAATATTTTCTGTTCTCTTTCATTTATTCCTTTTGTAACTTCTTCAATATAAAACATGCCTTCAAGGTTAATATCAAACTATAATTTTTAGCCTTTTATCCTTTAGTTGAAAATGCCTTGATACATATCAAATTCATACTAGCTTAAGTTGTTAGGAGTAAATATAAGAAATAATTTATTATCTCTTTCACATAGTAATCTCAAAATAATTTAGACTGTGTTTCCCAAGATTCTAAATTTGTCACCTTAATTACATTAGCACATTTAGTCTTATAGCTTATTTGAAGATTCAGGGTAGCATATCTATTTTTATTATTTATTATAAAATGAAATATATATTAAAATGGAAGAAAGATATGACCGAAAAATTACAACTCCTCATAAACTAGAAGTAAGCTTAAAAGAGAAGAAACAAAAAGCCTAAAATGGGTCTGAACAATACAACCAAAGGAAACATCAAAAAGATGTTATCGTAACAGGGTGATCTTTTTAAATATTTAACATATGATTAGTTATTTTTTTGTTTTTTTATTTTTCCTCAGAAGTAACTTTTTGTTTGATAGTATATTTATTTTCTAAGTAATTTTCTTTTATGTCATTAATAAGGAATGACAGTATATGTCTATGTTTTTACATTTTTGTATTCTTTTTGACATATATGTCTATGTTGTCTATTTATATTTGATACTTTGTAGTTTCTGTTTATGCATAAAAATGATATTGATTCTTATATTTTTTTCTACTATTTTAATTTGAACTAAAAGTGATATGCCTTACAATTCTTATTTTTGCATTTTCAAGACTTTTCAGTTCTTCTTACTGTGGCCATTCCAAAAATTAACAATCTTTCTAGGTTAATATCAAACTATAACTAAAATATATCTATTTGTCCATCACATGTTGTGTTTATTTTCTAATTTTTTGGATATTCTATTTATTTTATCAATATTTTCTATTTCCTTTCACTTCTTCTTCTTGTAAATTCTCTAATATCTAGCAGGCCTTCAAGGTTAGTATCAAACTATAATTATTTATTTATTTATTGTATATTAATATTGGAAGTTTCCTTGCAGAACTTATATTTATCTCTGATTTGTTTATGTTTTTATATTTTTTTAAAAGATTATGATTTCAAATGTCTAACTTATTTTTTTTAAAGATCATGGTTACATGATATGATTCCATATCTGTAATAAATGATGCTAAAGAAACATGGAAAATTATTTGTCCTTTCTATGCGTGTGTGGTGTTACCTAAAAAATGGTGATGAAGACACAATCAATGGAAGATCAGTGTTACTTGAATATTTTTACATAGTTTAATTTATGTAGGTGGATTATTGATTAATTTTTTTATTCTTGTAGAGTGATCAAATTTGTGGCACTATCAAGAAATTCCTTGTTAACAAATTTAAAGATGTATTGGTCAAAAGAAAAACTTACCTTGTGCAACATTTCCATGTTGAAGAAAACACAGGAGACTATAGATATATTAGACATCCATATCGAATTATCTTCAATAGATCTTCTGCTATTCAATATAGAAAGGCACCCATCATTGCTTATGGTTTTAATTTTGCTAATTTTGAAGACATCTTATGCCATAAGTGTCCAAAAGAGTGTTTGGTTAGTAAGTGCTTTCATATATAAAAAGATCATATTTATATATTTCTTTGTTATACATTATATAATGCTAATTTGCTATACTTTTTTTTAGATGTCATTGGAGAGGTCAATTATGTGAGTGATCTTATTGAATACACTAAGAATGTTATTATGACTAAACGAATTGAAGTTGTTTTGATTAATAAAAAGTGAGTCCAATAGTTTATTCTTCTTACATGTACTTTTTTATTGAGCAAACTTTGTTTCATTTGATTTGATTGTTAAATATTTTATTCTTGTAGAGGTAACTAATTAAAATGTGTGCTCTGGGATTATTTTGTTGTGTACTTTTCATAGTATATGAAGGATAACAAGTAGAGCTTCAATGTTACGGTGTTCCAGTTATGTCGTATAAAACCATAAGGAGGTAAATAAATGCTTAAGTTTATTTAATAAGTTAAATGTGTCATTCTTTTTATATATTTAATGACAATGAATGACATATTTTATGTTTATTATTTTACAATTTACATCCAGCGTCTATAACTGTTACAAACTCTCTACAAGCATCCAAGTTAATTTTTAATCCAAACATTCCTGAATGTGAAAAGTTAAAAAAAGTGTAATATTATTTATTCATTTTCTTATTTCTTATAATTTTTAGTTTATGCGAATTTAATCTTATAGTACTTATTTGTTTAAGTTTGAATTGCCTTTTTTTCTTAATTTTCTTAGGGTTAACTTGACTGATGATTCTTTTTCACAATGATATACACAAGGATCAACATATTCTTCTTATAATATGCATGAATACTTTCTCTACGTAACTCCTAGGAAGACAATAAGTGAAATTGCTGCCTCAAATGAAGTAACATTTAATTTGATTTTTCTTTTTATGTATTGTTCTGGTGATTATAGACTATTTTTAATGTTACATAATTGATTTTACTATTTTTAAATTCTTTATATCATCCTAGATTGGTAAGTTCATTACTTAAGGCACTGTGCATATGATGCAAACTAAATAACCATGATTTTATGAGGCATGTATTTCTTGCAAGAAGTTTAATAGAGATAATGGTAGAACAAATTGTAATAATTGTGGTCAGCCTCCTTCTATGATAATTCCTAAGTAAGCAAGTATATGAACACTTTATATTGTTGAGATATTTAAGGTATTAAATCTTATTAAACACATCAATTTGTTAATTTTTATTAAAGGTTTAAAATTCAAATGATGGTGAAAGACTTAAAAATAAAACTTTCTTTTATTATTTTTAAGCCCAAAGCAAGCATGGTGTGCAAGATTACAACTTTAGATATAAGAGATAGACTAATAAAGGTATTTTATCATGTATTTATGCATCATTAGGCTATTGTTTATATTAAGAAACTATTTTGAAGTTTTGTTTATAAATTAATCATCACTAATACATTATTCTGTAAAGGAAGAGGATTCATTTGATTATCCTTTTAAGATAGAAGAAGCATTCCTCCAGAAAACCTTTCTCTTCAAACTAGATGTTGCATAGAATAATATTAACAAGATTTGGTAGAGTTACACAGTTGTTAAATTGACTAATGATGAATCAATAATAAATGATTTTATCACGCTATATGACAATAGCAAGGTATTTGTTTATTAGATATGTGCTTGCCATAAAGCTTATATTGATAAGTTTTATTACTTTTATTATGTATGGCATGTTATACAATCTAAAAAAGTAAACTAATTTCATGTTTTATTAGGAGGAAAATATTGTTGTACTTGATGAAGTTGCTAAGGAAAACAACCAGAAATTTGGATTCGAATATATATTTTAATCTCAATTATAAATTCTTTAGAAATGTAATTTTTTTATCAACCTTTAATATGTTAAGAATATATAATTTAATAGTTCTTTATCTCATATTTCATTTTCTATTATAGTTGATTAAGACATGTTCTGTGTCATCTGAAAATGAGGTTAGAAATTCCAATTCCTGCTCATATAACCCCTTGTAAGAGAAATACCAAAGAAGTGGATTTGGATGATTTCCTAATTCTATCTCTGATTTTTCTTCATAATTCAACTACCGAATTGAAGATGCTGGTCAAATAGGAGAAAATTGATTAATTAGATGCCAATCTGAATAGTCTGGTTATGAACTCTATAACTTGGTCAAATGATTGAATTTGTATTTAATAAAGAATTTATGAAAGGTTCTTTTTATCTTTTATGATGTTTCTGACTTAGAGTCATATGTTAATTTCTGATTATGGATTTCTTTCAACTGGACATGTAGAACTCTATTTATGTTGGAGAATTGAAGAAATTTTCAACAAATATATATTTTCAAGTTATATTGTCTTCTTATTATGATTTAACAGATGTTAGTTCAAGAAATAAATGATAAAAGTGATAGAGGCCATATGTGATTCATAAAATTGTAAAAGAATATCTTTAGTTTGTAAGTTGCTATCTAAGTTAAGGATGACCTCACTAGCACGTGCCAATCTTTTCCTCAACATTATGTAAACACTTCAACAAGAATATGGGCATTCTTGGGTACACATGTATGCTGTACTCAAATTATCCTCAGTGTGGAAAAAGTAAAAGCATGCTTACATGTAGACAATTGAAAGGAAAATGATAGTTAGCTCCAAGCGTAAAAAAAAGTTAAATTCTTTTATTTGGTTTTTAAGAAAAAAGGATAGAATGATCATAAATTTTAGTTTGAAACTAAAATTTTAAATAATAAAATTAAATATTCAAAATATATATTTTGTATAAAAACCTTACTATTATTTTTCTTTTTAAATTCTTTTCAAATTAATTTTTTAGCATGTTTAATTGCACAAAAATTAAATTAAAATTAAAATTTGAAAGCAATAATTTTAGTTTGAAACTAAATATTTAAAACAACTAAATTAAAGTCAATTACTATTAATCATCTATGTTCAAATTCTTTTACAAAATAATTTAAAAAAAAGAGAACATCTCATTTCAATCCATGATACTCGATCACTTTTCATTTTAATAGACATAATTTTTTAATAAAGTTATTTTTATGAATAATACATATAATTTAGAATTACAATTAAAATTTCAAGTTGAAATTATTTCTTCTAAAAATATTTTAATTTATAAAGGTAAACATAAAAAAATTTATAAATAATTTATTTAATTATAATTTCTTAAAGAAATCATATATACTTATTATTGTACCCATTTGATTATTTAAGTTAGAAGAAAGTATTCTTATAAATTTTACTGTATTTTTCTAATCAATTTTAAATGAATCTATCTTTGGAAGTGTAATAAACATGTCAATAATTTTTTGATTTTGTATATACTCTTTTTAATTTTTCTTTGAACTAGATAACATCATACTTTTAAAATTTTATCATCTATTTGCATAAAATAAATAAAAATGAAAATTTCAACACCAATTCATTTAAAATTAATAGATGAAACTAAAAAATGTTCACTTTTATTACAGTTTTTTATGTGTGAAAAATCTTTTAATATTTTCAAAATTGTAATTAAAAATATTTTTAGAAGAAATAATATTAACATAAAATATTACAAATGATTGAAAATTATAAGTATAATTAGGAAAATAAGTTAATAGAATAATTATACTTGTGAAATATTTTGAATTTTGAATTCTATGGATCTCAAATTTTACTTGCTATTATTTAATCATTTTGTTACTCTTTTAAAGCAAGAAAGTTGACTTCTAATTCTTTTATCTTTTACGTTTACAATCATACTTTTTATTATGTTATCTTTATGTTGATTTGATTATTGTATTTTATCCTGCCACTTTTTGTTCTTTTCCTCTTTTTTGCATAGCTTTTTTCTTACGTTGTTTCTCTCCAAACTTTTGTTATGCCATTTATGTGTTTCTTCGGTTACAATAGATGCTCTATTTTCCCTTTCTCCAGCTGAGCATGAATTTTTCAAAATGCCTATAGAACTGTTTTCTTCTTCTTTTTAAAACATTGTTTTTGAAAAAATTCCATCTATTTCGTTAGAGAATTTGTCATCCTATCAAGTAATGAATTGTCTTCTTCTTCTTAGAGAACAATGTGTTCCATCTTTTATTCTTTTGAAATAGTTCTCTCTTCTTTATAGTTGAATAAATTGGTGTTCCATTTATTGTTTTGCTACTGTTTTTGTATGTTTTCTACTTTATTTTCTTTATGGATTCCTTGCATGATTTTTCTATATCTTCGTATGTTTTTAGTATTGAGAAAGAATGTCACATTCGATTTTCGTATGTTTTCATATGTTTTTATTCACCTTTCCTCTGTACTATGAACCATATGTTTTGCATAGCCCATAAAATCTTTTCTTTAGTTAAATTTGTTCTCTTTTAGCAAAATATGAAGTGCACAATGGTTGAAATTTAAGGTTTGTCTTCTTTTATCTTTGAGCCTTTTATTAACATTCAAGTATAATCCGTACATGTGTGCATTTTTGTCTAAATTTATTTTAATTAAAAAGTTATTAAGGTTATATTTATATTATTTGGTACATGAAACAAATGCAGAACAATTTGTAGTATTATTAAAGTTTAGGAAATCATGTCTATATATGAGTGCAAGACGCCTTTTTAATTAAAATTCTAATCATCCAAAATTACAAATAATAACATAAAAGAAGGTTTATGTTTCACCCGTTTGTCCAACCAAAGCATTTCTCTATACATAAATCATAAGTTAAAACTTAACTTATTTATATTAAGACATAATTTAGCTTGCCTTTATTTCACACATAATATTTTTCCTTTAATCTGATTCAAAAGATACAAAACATGAAGTAGATAAAATCCCAGAACCTAATCAGCGCATCCATTGTACTAATGATTATGTCATTGCGCATAATGTCATTGTACTAATGTTTTTCCTATAAAAATGATTTTGTAGAAGAATTTGAACATACATGATTAGCTTCAGAAAATTTATTTTTCTTCCATGTTGTGTTCTATTTTCATCAATGATGTTATTACCTTTGTATTCTTGTGGTTCTACGTTAGTTTAGTGCTATGTTTCATATCTATGATTTGTCATGCAAGTTATGTATGTCCTTTTATCTTATTTACTCATGGTAACATTTTCATGAAGTTTTTGTCCTTTGTTATTAAATGAATCTATTAAATACTTAATATATAAAGAACTAATAACTCAAATACTTTATCAAATTGTTCAGTGTCATTTGTCTATTGCACTAACATGAAAAGTATTGAAGCGGTGATGTAAAATGTGTTCAATTTGCTTTTGTTTGTAGGAAAATGGAAAAATAAAGTATAAGTATTGAGTTTTGTTGTCATGTTTTCATATTGGAACTTCCCCACTGGTGCATTTCTAACTTCCCACTCCAAGTAGGAATGTTATTGATAATTAATCATTTATCCATAAAATTACTTTCTGTTATTTGCATTTCCAAATGAGTTATAGTAATTCATTTTCTTTAGGCACCATATGATTCTCTATAAAAATCAATTTCTAATACATATCCATGATGTAGTTAGACAATGAATAAAGTTTATAGCTAGGTTTTGGTATGAAATTTCATATCTAACCAGTTGCATATAGAGTCGAATAATACCATGCCTTATCTTCAATTTGAAGTTAGGTCCATATTATGTATGTTATTTTTAACTATTTTATATTGTAAAAAAAGTACCTCTTTAGTAATAAATAGATATGGATGCTACCAAAACATCAGAAACCTCTTCTTCTTCAAAAGAAGCTAGATTGAAATGTATTGAAATTAGGATGTTGCAAAGGAAAGGAAGATAGAAGTCCACTTTGGGTATAATTTTTTATAATCTAATTAGAATCTCAACTTAAGGAAAAACATAAGATAATTTTTTGAATAGATTTTAAATATTGAGGAAGGAAAAGTTGTTAAACTGAATGATGGAGAAATTGACATAGATATTCCTGATGATCTTTTAATTAAAGATTTTTCTAATCCAATTAAAGCCATTATTCATTCAACATATCCCAATTTGATTAATGGTGTTGTCTATAAAGAAAGCTTGTGTGATTCAGCAATTCTTTCTCTAAAACTTAGTATTGTTGATAATGTCAACTCATATATTCTATCTATAATTCAAGAAGAGGAAAGAGAGTACTTGAGTTCAGATTCAATATGCAAAATAAGTTTGAACAGGTCTTATCAAGTTAATTTGTTGAGTCTAGAATTCCTTAATGGCATTTATTATTCTAAATTACCTAATCATAGCTTGAAGCTTAAAGTTGGAGTTCCTATTATGCTCATGAGAAATATTGACCAATATGTTGATCTTTGTAATGGAACACGATTGATAATCACTAAATTGGGCAATCATGTCATAGAAGTTGAAGTTTTAACGAGAACAAGCATTGAATCAAAAGTTTTTATCCCTCGAATGGTTCTTAGTCCGTTATAATCCAAATAGCCTTTTAAACTACAAAGGTGACAATTTCCTATCATGATATCATATGCAATGTCTATTAATAAAAGCTAAGGACATTTACTTAAAAAAGTTGGATTGTATCTGCTAAAACTTATATTCAGTTATGGATAATTATATGTTGTTGTATCTAGAGTTAAAAATAAAGATGGACTCAAAATCTTAATTCATGACAAAGAGAGTGGTAATTTCAACACTAGCACTAATGTTGTATTCAAAGAAGTATTTCAGAATTTGTGATTTCAAGTAAGTATAACCTCATTTATAAAAGTAATGATTATTACTCAAATTTCATAATTAGCATAATTAATCCTTTACTTTTATTTTTATCACAAGTATTTATCCTTATCTTGACTTGTAATAATTGAATAAATAGTAAAAAAAAAGAATACAAATGAAAAGTAAACTTGTATTTCATAATACTAAGGTGAGATTTAATAATCCACTTTGATTATAAAAATTAAAAATAATATATTAATAATACTAATTATAAATTTAAAAGGTATAATAATTATTATCACTTTAATAAATGAGAGATTAATTATTATGTGTATTCTAGTAGAATAATTTAAAATATTGAAAACATAAATAAAAAATGAAATATTCATATTTGATTAATTGTAAGATAATAAGTAACTTTTTCATTAAAAAAATAAAAATTTATGTAATGCAATTTTTATTAAAAAAAACTTCATAACATATGTAATATGTAAAGTATACAAAGAGTTACAAAATTTTATTTAATTAAATATTCAAGTAAATTTTAAATATTACTTTAAAATATATGTCAAATTATTATCTTACAAATCATTTTGAATGAATTATCATTTTAAAATAATTTTATTAATTTAAATATTACATCTATAAAGACTCCAAAATTTTATTTAATTAAAATATTTAAGTAAATTTAAAATATTTCTAGAATATATGTCAAAGCATTATCTTATAAATCATTTTGAAGGGAGTATCATTTTTAACTAACTTTATTAATTTAAATATTATTTTTATAAAGATTTTAAATATTATAATAGACAAGAAGATAAATTTGATATAATAAAAATAAAGTCAGCTTTATAGATTTTCAAGAAGGGTTAATGAAATTTTTTAAAATAGAAAAAAGATTAATGAATTATATTTAAAATTTGAGAAGGTCAATAAAATTTTCACTATATATAATGATATTTTCTCATATGCATTGTATTTTATGCTTATTTGTTAATGCTGGTAGTTAGAACAAGCACTTGGATTCTTTCATGACCTCCTTCTATGAGGTTAGGTCTTTGGATTATATGCTTTTCTTAGAGGAGATGTGGACATTACGTAACAACTCGCCAAAATGTGAACGGGGTTCTAGCTTAATGAGACGACCTTATATGAATAAGGTTTGGGCTGGAAAGTTTCTAAAGCAATGTGAATGTGGTTTTGGCTGGGAAATTCCAAGAAGTCTCTGAAAAAATCTACACTTATCTTATATTTTTTAGGGAATGCTACAATATTCTAGAAATATTCTAGAAAGACCTTTTTTAGAAAAATCTATCAAAATGTCTAAGAGAAAATTTTAAAGAACTAATCTAAGCTATAAAATGTAATCAATCTCGGCCATTCATTGAAAAGATTGGAATATTCTTGAATTTAGATGTAGCCTATAAATACTTATAACCTTCATTTGTAATGGTATCTAGAAAAGTAATACAGGTCTAGTTCTCTCGGGCATTCTATCAATTTCTCGTGTCTTCTATTAAGCTTTCTAGCCTACTTGAAGAAGGTGTTGTGGGGGACAATTAGGCTTACTTGGCTACTAAAGAGGTTTAGACTAATTAAGTGTCGCACGACAACATCTAAGGAAGTGTTCGGGTTGTGACAATTACCAGGCTTTGTTTATGGTGCCTCATGGTTTTGAAATCCCAAGTGAGTTGGCACTATATAAGTAAGGGTTATAAATAGATCAGGATTCGTAAATCTATGTGGACTGGTCCATAGATATATATAGATCCATGCATGTAAAAAGGTAGTTCATTTTTAATGTGGGTAAAATGGATTAGACCATGTGAATTTGGGTTTAAATGGATTAATTCTATAAGGATACAGGTCAGTTCACAGATTGGTTCTAAAAAATAGATAACCTAACCAAGCACCAGTCACTTAAGGCCCAACCTATTATTGACTACCTAGTAACTACATAAGCACACCTAAACCCACTAACCCAATAAGTAATAGGCCAATAGCATAACAACCTGCTTTTGATTTTGAAATAAAATTGTTATTACCTTTACCAATATGGCAATAGCTATAACTAAAACTAATTTCACTAAAGTCTAAAAGGTAATGAACTCAATTACTCAAATTAGCAAAGTTGTAACTAGAACCCTAAAAAAAATTAAAATCGAACTAATTAGATAGAACAAGTTATAGACACAAACTTTCACAGTGACACAGTCTCACATTCTCACTCATGGAAATCAAAATCATCGATCATTGACACCTTCACTCATAAAAATTATAATGATTCACTCACTCACTAAGCAATGAACACAATATATAATCGAGCACCAGCACCTAACTCCACTCAATGGCAATTGTGGCATTTATGCACTAACAATAATGGTCTAACACTAATTACCACCAAGTTCAGTAGTTCATCTCTCTTTGTTTCTGAGTCTATGTAATAACTTTATTTATATTATGATGTTGGCTATGTTGCTTCTGCTTTGTATTTATTTGAATTAGCTCTCCATTTATATGGTTCTCGCTTCTTAAGCTTAACCTTTTTCTCTATCTTTCTAGTCTAGGGTAACAAGGCTTGAGGAGCAACGAAGTAAGGCTACGGTGGGAGGCAGCAAGTGGCAAAGCCCTTTTTCTCACTTAGAAGTTATTAAGTTAGGACTCACCAACTTAGGTGATTACTGTTAATAATTGGCAACCTTAGCTTCATCATGCCAAAACATTGTGTTTGTGAAAATGGATATATTATTATATTTACAAAATAACTAAATAATACCTTTTAATATACTTTATGTTATTATATCTACCTTAAGGCATGGAAAAATTCCTTAACATGAACATGATGCAAAGCATTCATTCAAAATACAAATTTAACTTATTATTCATTAAACTTCTTATTGTGAAAAAGTCATGTTATGTCTAAATAAGTAATTAAAAGTTAATAAAATAACACAGGTGAAGGGACATGTTTGCTTGCCATTTTGCTAAATATGTTAGTTGATACTTTTATGGTAGCAAGTGTCACTAGTTTTTTTGCATGCATAATTATTTTATGTCTTTACATGAGTATTAGTTAAAGGTATGTTTGTGTTTGATAATTTGTAGTGGTCCTAAAAAATGGCATCCAAATCTATAAATTAAAATGTGGAAGGGAATCATTCTAATGATAGTGGTAGGGAGGGGAATAAGACTGAAAATATTAATGTTATTAGTGGAAGTACTCATTTATGTAATAATCAAGCTAAACCTAATAATGAAGTTGAACCTCAAGTTTAAGATGGATGAAAAAGAAAGAAAACATCTTTAGATATTTGGCTTTTATTTGATAATTTATGAGTATTTAAAGATGGCAAACATAGGGGTGGGGGCTTATATATGAAGAGTGGTATCAAATAGGTACTTCAAGCCTTTTTGGTTATATAGCAAAGTGTAAGAAACTTGACATGTTAAAATAAACTAAGATGTCAGAATTATTATTGGATAATGTTAGAAAACCAAGAAGTAAAAAAATTGATCAAATAGTTTTAGGAACAAAGTAGCTTTGGTAATCATAAAACATGATCTCCTATTCACATTTGTTGAATATGATGGAATTAAAGATATGTTTTAGTATTTAAATCCTAATACAAAAATGATTCCTAACTGTATTTGACGTATGAAAACTTTATCTAAATGAGAAAGAAAGGTTAAAAGAAGAATTAGCTAAAATTTTAGGTATGGTATGTGACTTGTGGACTTCTTATAGTAAAAAAAAGTTATATTTGCTTAACTACTTATTATGTTGATTGAGATTAGAAGTTAAGTAGTAAAATTTTTACTTTTTATGGCATGCCACCTCCATACATAATGTATGAACTATCAAGGAAGATAATAGAACTTTTATGTGAATGGGGGGTTAATAAAAAATTTTTTACTTTAACTTTGGATAATGCTTCTACAAATGACAACATACAATAATATCTAAAAGATGCACTTTGTTTAGAAGAAAGTTTGTTGTGTGATAGTGAATTCTTTCATGTTAAATATTCTATACACATTGTAAATCTTATTGTACATGATAGGTTAAAAGTAGCATCTGATTCCATTGTTAAAATTGAAGAAAGTATCAAATATGTGAAAGTTTAGGAAGATGTGCAAAATTTGTCAATTAATGGGGTTCCAAATTATGTTTGGATATATTTACTAGATGGAATTATACTTTTTTAATGCTTGATAGTGCTTTGAAATATAAATGTGTATTTGCCCACTATGCAATTCTTGATAAGAATTACAAACATTGTCCATATAGTGTGGAATGGACAAGGGGTGAAAAAATATGTGAATTTTTGGAGCCTTTTTATAAGATAACCAATTTAATCTCTGATTCAAGTTATTCAATTGTAAATTTATATTTTACTCAAGTTTGGAATATTAAATATCTTATCTTGGAAATTTTGAAAAGTGAAGATGAAATGATAAAAGATATGGTAATCAATAAGAAGGCTAAATTTGATAAATATTGGAGTGAATATAATGTTTTGCTTGCTATAATGGCGGGTTTTAATCCAAGAATTAAGCTTTCATTATTAGAGTTTTACTACAATACTGTTGATCCTACAACTTCTAAAGAAAAAATGAAGATTGTGAGAAACTAGTTGTTTTAACTCTATGAAGTCTATTCAAAACATTCACCTCCAAGCTCCAAAGGAACCCAATCTTCTAATGTTTCTTCTATTTCATCATTTGCAAGTTCAAGTACAAGCAATTGAATAAGAAAACTTTTTATTAGTTCCTATAATATTTAATGCTTTTATATTTATTATGGCTTGATTATTTTTTTAATTTGTTTGTATTAATTTTAATACTAGAATTTTAAGGCTTTGTTACGAGAACTAAAAAGTCTCAATTGGAGATTTATTTAGAAGAACCTAAGCTTAAATTTGCACATTATGAAGATTTGGATGTTTTGGAATGGTGAAAGTCATAAAAGAATAGATTTTCAGATGTAGCCATCATGACTTGTAATTTATTAAGTGTGCCAATTGTTACAGTGGCATCCGAATCAACATTTAGTATTAAAAGGTGTGTATTAAACAAATATAGAAGCTATCTCCTTCCTAAGAAGGTTTAAGCTTTGATTTACACTCATAGTTGGCTTTATGGTTTCACCTTTTTTAGTAATCCCTTAGTTAATTACTTAACTTAGAAATATATTATCCTTTCTCATTTTAATCATTGAAATTTATTGAACATTACAATTTTAATTTGTAGATTTGGAGGATGATGATGAAGCTAATGACTCAATGGAAAATTCAAACACAAATGCAACAATTGATGTAGAGAAAAAGTTAGGTATTCATAAAGCTGCATAGATGCAAAGTTTAGCTATACTAATCTTTATTGTTTTTGTTTGGAATTAGTTCATTACTTTTAGATTTTCTATAGCTATTCATTTTCATTAATGAGTAATAATTTTTTTTTGGATTTTTTATTGCTGTGTTGTTTTGTTGGATGTGTATATCAGTTACTTCCTAGTTGGTTGGTTATGTGTTAAGGAAAAAAGCCTTTTCACTAATTGTTAGTTTGAAGATTATAAATGTTTCACTATTCCTCACTTCTCTTTTGCTATGAAAGTGAGTTTCTATTTTGTTTCTCTTTTATGAATCTCCTTTAGTATTACAATCTATATTTAAACAAGATAGAAGTACTTTCTTGAAATATGTTGGATCAATGGATACATTGAATGTCTTGGAAATTTTATTTAAAGCCTTGGATAAATCAAAATGCATTGACAAAGTGGTTTTCAATTTAAGTCTTGTGGAAGGTCTTGATTATTATACTAGAGTTGAATTTGAAGCTATTTTTAAAGAGGCGTGCATTTGCAATTGTATTATTTTGGTTTAATAAATTATGGAATATCTTAAATTCAATAATTCTAATGCAATTTGATAATTGTCTAATTGATATATAGATTATGGAATATACAAGGAAGAAGCTCAACACTCAACAGTATCAAGATTCAAGTGCTGATGGAGTTGTCAACATCCAAATGCTAAGGATTTTAAGGCTTTATATATGATTAATTCGAATAGTGCTCAAGGGCTTGAGTTTAGTATCTTATTTGTTAGATCTTATTAGGATTTTGTAATTACTTGTACTGCTCTTTGATTATACATTGGCTTTCATTGGTTTATAGGACAAATTAGAGAATCAAAGCACTAGCTTTGTTATTTGCGTTCGTTGCTTTGTTGTGGAGAGCTAATGTTTTTATGTTTTGGGTTGATAGATGGAGTTTTATTTAAGTAATTAAGCAATTTGACTAATTATAAGAAATGTGTTACTTTTGCTTTTGTCAACTGTTGACGAATGAAAAGACTTGAATCTAAGACTGTTACTTTACATGAATTCTATGATAATTAATATGTGTATAAGAAGATTATTGTATTAAATATTATGGTTCTAGTTCTAGTATACGAGTAGTATTTAGTTATACCATAAAAATAGCACAACAAATACTAAAATGGATTTTGGATGCAAATCGGTCTGTAGACCAATTTGATACTTTTATGGATTTTTTTATTCAATATATAGGTTGTTTATATGGACTACAAAAACATATTGATCTGTGAACCGGTCGAGTACTCTTACAGACTAGACCTGAACCATCTTATTATGTCTTGTATTTTTACGTGAGTAAAACGGACTAGTTAATATAGACCAGTTTGTCCATTTTCCAAGCCTAATACAAATGATTGGATGAAGTTGTCAAATCTTAACCATTTATTAAAATAAGCTTTATAAATAAAAAGAAAAATTTTCACCTCTACACAATAAATTTGAAGAATTACACAATAAACTTTATTTTTAAATTTTTGTTCACTAATTGTGAAAAGACAATAATATTGGAGAATATGTCTTTGACGTAGGAAACTGCCTTATTTTCAAACTTGACTTTAAATTTATTATATATGTATTATTTTGATCGGTTACAATTAAATAATTATTACAACATAGTTATAAATATATCGCATCAATAAATTTTACTTAGTTAATATATATAACTAATAAAATAAAAAATGATCACTTTAATCTTTTATCATTATTTTTTTAAAAATATAATAAATATAATTTATTAATTATATAAAATAAAATAAATATTATATAAAATTATACAAAAATATTAAATTTTACATTATAAATATAATTATAATACAAATTTAATTCTAAATAGAAATAATATTTATTATGTTTATTATTTATTATTTTAATAATAAATTAAAAATAAAAATCATATATTTCTTATTTACTTTACATGAATTTGATGGAATTAATTATTTAACTAATGTTTTTCTTTATTTAAATTATATTCTATTTTAATTATATTAAGATAATTTAAGATATATATATAAGACATCTTAATTTTTTTATATAAACTTATTTTATTTTATTTATGGTAAATTAAAGAATAAGAAAGTATCAATTTAGAAAAGGACAAAATTTAGGTAAAAATTTTCAAGTATTTACGATAAGGATCTTTATTTAGATTAAGACATGTATATCAATTGCTATATTAACTATTAGTCCATCTATTCCTTATTATCTATTACATTTTGAAAAAAAAATTATTCATTTTTATTTATTATTTTTGAATTCTAAGAAAGCATTAAATAATTTTTTAATTTTATCATTCTTTTTCATTAATAAATGCTTTAATAATCTACACTTTGAACCTATTTGTAATTATTTTATCATATATTTTTTTAATTTTTCTAAACTTTGTGTATAAAAAATAATTTTAAAAGTTCACTAAAAATAAATAAATTAAAATACTTTCTTAGTATTATTAAAATTAGTTTATTGTAATAGATAATAAGAAATAAATGAAATAATAGCTTCAACTTGATAATTATGATAATTATTAATATTTTAATTATAATAAAATAATTAATACGCATGATGTAATTTGAATGAAAAATTTTATAACAAATATTTAAAAAAATTTATCTAAATTTTATGATGGAAAAATATTAGAAATATGATTTAAAAAAGATAATTAGAGAAAATAAAATTTATCAATATTTTTAATTTAATAATACTTCTTAAGAAGTTAAGAATTAGCTATATAGAAAGTTAGTTTTTCAAAAGTATTAATTTCTTAATATTAATTAAATAATTTTGAATATTTTTTAAAAAATTAATAAAAAATTTAATTTCTTATAAAAGTTTATTTTTTATATAATCAAATAACTCCTTAATTGAATCAAATCATTCTATGAAGCTAATCAAGGATTTATCTAGTAAGAAGAACAAGGTAATAAATCTTTCATTGAATCCAAAGCACCCGTATTTAGATAGTAGGAGTTCTACGATGTCTAGAAAGTTTTTGCAAAATGAATTAACATTTTTATATTCTCATGCGATGAACTTCTCATTTCTTTCAAGAAAATGGGAAAGTTTTGTTAAATATTTCAAAAGCAAATTACCTTTACATGTGGGTTTTTCAACTTTCGACACCTGCCTTAGGTCTCATTTCTTTCAAAAAAATCGGAAAGTTTTGTAATTTTCTAAAATTTATACAAATTTTGTTAAATATTTCAAAAGTAGGCTGCCTGTGGACTTTTCAACTTTCACACCTATCTTGGGTTTCAAAGCCTTAGAATTTGCAAAAACATCATAGGTAGCTCCTACTTATGTTTAGATAATGTTATTAAAAATAGTTTTCAATTTTTAAAAATAGAAGTACTATATTATAATAAAAAATTCAAAAACAATAAAAAATTATTCAATATGTTTCCAAATTTTATTTTTAAAAATGAGTACTAATTTTTTTAAAAAAAATTAATTTTTTATTTGAATTTGTTCTCATATTCTTTATGAAAGATTTATAATTAAATAATTTTTTTATTTACTTTATTTAACATTTTGTATTCTTTAATTTGTAAATTCATCAGGAATAATTTTTAAAAAAATAAAAATTAAAAATAACTTTTAGAGATAAAAAATAAAAAGACATCCAAATACATCATGCATGCCTCAATTCAGTTGTACCGACTGTGGGATGTGGGCTGATGGTTTCCTGGGTGGTGGCTTAGGGCAGCAGTCATGGAAGGATGCGGTTTTGGGTGACAACTTGACATTGAATCCAACAAAGTTACTATGTTAAGAAACAGGCTTCATCATTCCTTTAACATAGTGATGTAGGAGGTGCCTTGAATATGGAAAGAACAGTAATGTGATGTCATCACGCAACCTCATTGGGTTTTCCCAAACTATAAACTTTTACAAAATAATTACATATCGGACGCCTCCAAAAAATTTTCGCAAGAGACTGTGAATTTATAGCTAGCCTTGTGTCGGAAGTATTTTATCTCTTTCTTATAATAAGAAAATTTCTTGTTTTAATAAAAGAGATATATATATTCATTATGTACAATTATACAAAAAATACTTATATTTACGTGACTTGTATGATTTTTACTTTTAAATTTATATTTATATCTTACCATAAGAATTAAGAAGAAAACTTATTTTTGGAGTATGTTGTTAGGATTCCTCCTCCTCCTCCTCCCTAACATGCCAAGGCCCTTTGACCAATCTAATGTTGGGTAAAAAAAACTAGTTCTTCAAGCAATGTTTCTCTAAAACATTTTACTTAAATGATTTTTTTTTAATTTATAAGTGAGACATTTGCTGACCTAACATCTTCTAACGAGAAATCATTGGGCCAATCAACGTTGGCTTTTTGACAGTTAGCCTTGGAATAAAAAAATATTTTATCGAAATCTTGCACTAAAAAAATAGTTTACTCATAATGCTTATTTTTTTTAAAAAAAAAGTACAGGGTCACGAGTTGCTACCTGCTGTGACTAGAGCTAATCACATTGGGCTACAACCCGTGACCAGCAGCAACTAATCACATTGGGTAAAACCCCTTGATCAGTGTTGACTGGTCACGGGCTGTAGCCCCCTATGATTCGAGGCCTATTCGCCCGTGACTTACACACTGTTCATGCCCATTATTTACACTCACTATAAAACCCCTTCCCCAACAACAACCTTTCATTGAAACTCCCTTCGCCCCAGCAGCAACCCAAAATCCCCTTTTCTCAGCGGCGGCTATATTATCTAGGAAGTTCATTATACAAATTTAGAGGTTCATACACCTACCGTAAATCCTTCAATTTATTTTGATCATGCAAAGTAGAAAATAAAATTTGCCAGTTCAAGTAAGATATTTATTTAGAAAAAAATATTTTTAAATCATATGAAAATATAATGTATCAAATGTAATATTTTTTACAAGTATTCCTTAATTTTATTTTGCATTGTCACTAGGCATTATGGCTAGATTATTATTATTATTATTATTATTGTATTAATTAATCTCATATATTTATTATTGTATCTATACTATTTTATTTTTCCTATATTATTATGGTTGTGGCTATTACTTTAATCTAGTTATACTATTTTAATTTACTTTTATTATTATGATATCTAAGTATATTATTATGTTTGAAGTCTGACTAGATTATGCATATTATGCATATTGTTATGATTTGAATTATTATACTTCTAGGTTAGGCATTATAAAAAAAATTAAAAATTTGAATACTAACAAATTTAAAAAAAATAGTAAAATTTATTAATAATAAATTATTATTAAGAAACATTAGTTGTAGGTTTGTAATACTTTGATATTTTCAAAATATTTTTCCAAACCATAAATTTTGATTTAATCAAGAATAGATATTAAAATACATGTAATTTTGATTTGATTAAGAATAAATAATTATATAATTAAAAAAATATTAAACAAATAAGTTTAGGTATTTTATAAGCAATTGAAAGAAATTCTTACATGTGACTATGAGAAATGATATAGATGCTCATCTAAAAGTAAGAAAGAAAATATTAGAAGTATACAATATTATCATTAACTTATGGACATTTAAAATAATATTATAATACTCATAATGCTGATTCATTAATATTCTACACATCGGGGTCCCTTTGGTTCAAATTGGGGAAAGGAAATAAAAACCTCAGAAGGATTTAGGCGAAAAAGAAATAAACGACTCTTGATTACCTAATCGGTTTGATCTAAGTATTTTCAATTTACTTTGTAAGTAACCATTACTATGAAAAATAATTTACTTATAATTATTATTGAAATATTTATTATATTATGCATCTTATTATTTTTATTTTATTTAGCAATATCATAATTTTTACAATTATTTAATATTAATCACAAATATGTTATTGATACCATTTATATCATAATTTTTGCTATTTCAACTACTATTTAAAAATTAATAATAATTAATAGTATCATAATGATATTAATTATTAATTTTAATTTAATCACAAACTATAATATTAATAATTAATTTATTAATTATACTCAATATAAATGACTTTAAAATATTATAATATTTAAAATAATAATTATTAAAATAAATATAAAGTTATTAATATAATAAAATTATTTTGTAATATTTAATATATATTTCATAATAAATAATATTTAGTAATATTAATTATCTACTAGGTAAATGTTAATAGTATTATTAATATATAATTATTATTTAAATAATAACTAATTGTATTCTAATTATCATTAAAAATGAATTAATTGTTGATCTAATTAATATTAACTATAATAAATATTTTTTTGATTTTATCATAATTAATATTTATGGTAATTATTTTATTAAAATTATTAACTATTTTTATGTTATTGAATATTGTATATTTACTAACATTATTAATTTCATAATCAAATTTAGTTGCTAACATTTTTATGTTATTATTATTTCAATTATTATTAAATTATTTATCTATTAATTTTTGTAATAATGAGAGTTATAATTCTATTATGAATATTTAATATTTTATTATTATGGAGATGTCTTTAAAATTTTAATAAAATTATTAAATTATTGTATTATTAAATAATTTATTATATTAATTATAATACTTATTGTTTGATTATTTATTTTGATGTGATCATTTTTATTGTAAACTATTATTTTTTGGCATGTTTATTTTTACTTATATAAATAATGTATATTAATAATAAATCATTATTATTATCATCATATTGAAGATGACAAACTAAAAATTCATAACTTGTTTATTACCCTTTTTTATAAACTTATCTTAGGATGTTTACTTTCATAAAATTTGAATTTCAAATTTGAACTTAAATTAAACTTATAAGTAGATATTAATAAATAAGTTAAATGAGACATTTAAGATAATTGTAAAAAATAATTATTTATATTGAAGCATATTTAAAATAATTTCTTCCTTCAACCTAAAAATAATTAATTTTTTTACTGCACATAAAATTTAAGAAAGTGGAGAAATTCTAAGATAATTTAGATAAAAAAATTTACACATGTGTTTAAATATAACATTGTAGGAAGTTAAATAAATGGTGAACTATAAAATTTAAGTGCATAAAAATAATATATGTGCAGAAAAATATCTAAGATTGACATGTGAAATAATTAGTTTATTAATTGACAAGAATGAAATAATTATGAATAATTACGTAGTAGTAGTAAATTGTAGTTATTTCTGCAATTATGATACATATTTCAATATTGATTAAATTTACCTTTAGAAATAACTCATAAACCTGACTATGGTAGGAATCAGAATGAGTATTAGGGAAGAAAATATTTGTATTTATGTGAATGAAGAAATTTATAAGACGGATCAGGGTAATATGTTTAAGTGTCATAGGGTTAAAGTAATAAGAATTAAATCAGAGATAACCCTGAATGCATTGAAGAATCTAGTTAGGCGAAAGCTATAACTTAATAAAAATTAGGTCGTAATTGAGTTCATATACAGGCATTCGCTCTCACTGAATCTAACGTGGTATATGGCATGCGAGTTGGAAGATGACGATGACATTCAATGAATGTGGGAAGCGAATGCGAGATTTTCTACACAATTGTCTTGCCCAAAAGTGTATGCACATATCTCAACTATGGAACTGGATTTGAACATAGCAAGCTAACCAATTGATGCCTGTGATCCATGCACATTACCATCCACTAGCTAACTTCACGATACTAATAATAAGTCATCATATTACAACCTGTACCTTACTAGTGTTGAACTAGTAAATAGATGAATTGAATATGACCAGCAGTTTCACACCCTTATTATCGATGATGCTCTAGAGCCATATTTTTCTTAACCCAACTATGGCTTATTTGAACCCTTTTCTTCCCTGAAGGAAATAGAGGATATCATGGATGAATTTGAAGATGAAGATGCATATGATGATGTTCCTGAAGGGATTTGGCGGTGATAACAACAGTTACGATGACGATTATTGTGTAGATATTACAAACGCACTCTCAATAACACTTATAAGTCGATACGTGGAATCGACCACTACCTTTTTTTCACGCACAAATATAGAAGCTGTTGTGAGTCATGATTATTCCTAAGGTAGGAGATAATATAAATATAAATGACAACCAGGAGCCATATATAGGTCTATGATATATGGACTAGAAGTCATTTCATCGTGTAATGAAGATATAATCAATTTAGACTCACTATACATTTTGTGTGCATTACTCTTCGATCAAAGATGAAGAATATGAGTGCCTTTTCTATGATGTACAATGCAATTAGAGGGTTAAAGCATGTCATAAGCCAAGAAAGAATCACTGACAGATATCAAAATACAAAGAATTTCATACATGTGTATCTACCTCTCCTTTTCGAGATTATCCAAAATTGGACATTTATGTTATTTCATCCTACATTGTGGTCATGGTGACTGAAAATTCAAGTGTGTCCATCTGAGAGGTCATTGAGTGAATCCATAGTATTTTTGAGTACTTAGTATCCTATAAGAAGGCTTAGAAGGGCAAACATTGAGTCATCACTCTTGCATTTGAGAATTGGGAGAAGTCGTATTCTATATTACCGAGGTGGTTGGCGGTAATGCGACACTCTAATTCTAGGTCTTACTTTTGATATTGTTAGCAGAGAATAACAGCCAAGCAGTTCTAAAGGTGAGTCAGTTGCATTGTTCCATCGAGTGTTTTGGACTTTCAAGCTATGCATCGAGGTGATTAACTATTTGAAACTGATAATCTAAGTAGATGACACCTTCTTGTATGGAAAGTATAAAGGGATCTTGCTTATCACGGCCTCATAGGATGGTAATAGAAAAGTTATGCCTCTTGCATTTGCCATGGTAGAGGGGAAAATATACGAGATATGGGTTTAGTTCTTATCAAATGTTCGACGGCATATCATTAAGGACAGACATGATATTTGCTTGATATCAGATAGATATCCTAGAATACTAGTTGCCATTGCAAACCCATGTGTCAAGTGGCAACCTCCTTATGCTTATCACGTGTTTTGCCTTCGATACATTGCCAGCAATCTAAACTTAACTTTTAGGATGGCATGACTGAAGAAGATGTTTACTAGTATTAGTACGTATTACCCACACTAACATCATTAATTATCATTGTCTATCATGATTATTATTTATTCAATCAAAATGATATGTGGTACAGGTTACTAATACAAGTAACATGTTATAGATAGCAAGTTAGATAAACTATGCCTAATTACACCCAAGAGTTGTTGATTGAATCGATAATATCCCAAAAAGTCAATTGAGCCATCCTTATGATAAGAAAGGCTGATGATGGGGGCACATAACAACTAATTTGGTCGAGTGTGTCAATAGCATATTTAAAAGGGTTAGATTTTTAGCGATTACTAGGTTGGTCAAAGCTACATTGTATCGAATAAATGTATACTTTGTTAATCAAGCGGAGACATTTATAGCACAATTATAGGAAGGAGAGGTGTTCAATGAAGGCATCTAAAAAAAATTAAGATTGCATTTGGAAAGCATCTACCTGTCATATTTGTCACTTTGACCACTTAGGATCAACTTTCGAGGTGGATGAGTCGTATGACCCGATTTTGAAATAGTTTGGTTGAACTTGCAAGGTTAGCCTATGCAATCAAACATATAATTATAGTGAATTCTAAGTAAAGCATTGGCCCTACCAACATGTGTTTGCAAGCATATGCAAATGTCTCGTTGGATTCATTACAGTTTGTCGATCTTGTATTCCGACTAAAAACAATACTAAAGGTTTAAAGTCATGAGTTTCTGCCAATCAGCGGTATGGAGCATTTGCCATTATTGAATGAACCAATACTTGTATCGGATCCTGCGCAGATACGTCCTAGTGGTCGACTGCATTCCACACGAATAAGAAATAAAATAGATTGGAGAGAAAGTTCATTTGAATCTCAAAGATATGAGTTATGTCGACAAACTGGTCACAATTGCACAACCTATCAGTCCAATCAATGGAACATTTCATGACACCCCTAATCCTAAAAAAGTTAACGAATAACCTTTCTTCAAGATTATTACTATACATAGCTCCAAACTATATTTAGTTTGTTGACATATTGGTAAAAGTTAGATAACTTGTTGTATTTAAACAATATATTGTGCTCGTCTTATTATATTAAATTAATTTATTTTCTTATTGCATTTTGGAAGACTTGCACAAATTTATGGTTATATAATTGATCGAATTCATCCATTTTAACATAATCCATATCACCTGACTCTAATGGCCAGTCAGCATTGTCTTATGACCCTTAGGCCCGATGATAAGTCGCTATTATACTTATAATCTAAACATATTTCATAGGCCGTATGGCTAGGCCAGGTATTTTATTCCCTTAATAAAAAATTGCTTTATTTTACACGTACTAATTATATTTTCAATTGACGTTAGAAAGAGGATCGAATCTTGAAGTTATGATGCGTCACCCATGGGAATCGTCTCTTCAATACACCACTTGCAATTGTACCTTATCTTTAATAGGCAGGCTTTTATGGCATTAATCGACTTGGTCACTTTAACTTCAATGTTGCTCTCGTGTTTGCATTTGTTGACGATGGCATCTTGAGACATATACTTTCCACAACACTTCAAGGGAGTGCACTATTACCCTACAAGATATCTCTATCCAATTAGGTTTGTCATGTGAGGGCGTCCCCGTCTCTAGATGTATTGGATATGATTGGCCAAGATTTACTACAGGTCAAACCACCTGAATAATGTTTACAAGGCTAGTGCCTGAGCATCATTTAGTTAGCAGCAAACTTTGGACATTTACCTAAGTGATACAGATGATAAACAAACACAACATTTTGCGCATGCCTATATCTTGAAGCTCATAGGCAGTTATTTATACCTGACACATTGGGCCATAAAGTGTTACTGATGTATCTACCATTGCTAAAAATTTTACAGATGCTAGTCGATTTAATTGGGGCTCCATAGTTCTAGCTTGCTTATATAGAGAATTTTGTACTGCTACTAAATGTAATGAGATTAACATTGGTGGATGTTTGCACCTATTGCATTTATAGGGCATGGGATCGATTTTCCATTCTAACATCGGCGAGATCCTTATATCCTGATCCTCCCTTGGACATCTACCTTGTACTTCTACCGTTAAGCTTCAAGTATGATCATGCATGATTTTCATATTGTATTTCTCATAACACTTTAAAATATCCGAACAAATGATATATATTTTATATTTCTCATAGGGGAAGAATACTGGGCTGCCTTTTAAGCTACTAGTAATGGCCTTACACCAATATAGAGTATTGTTTAATCAGATAAGGATCGATGAGGTTGGAAGCCCTACTTTATTGTATCTAACAAAGCTAGTCTCATATATAGTGATATGCTTATCTGTATTACACTTGTGTAATGCAGATTATTTGGCATTTTTATGACATTCTCAGTGTACAGCAACTTATACCTTCGTACTGCTTAACCTCACCTAACATATGGCTAGCATCAGTTCCTATCATATGCTTCCACATCGTGGAATGACACCACACAAATCATGTGCTTTGCTAATTTGGCAGGCGACAGCTAATCTTACAAGAGCCATGCAATCTTGGTTCCTATCATACTTTGCAGCTTCGGGGTAAAATGTCAAAAGACTGGCAGCACAAGCATGTGATATTCATTTGTGCTTGAAATGTATGGCACAATACACTTTCATTGATTAAGATAGAGATAGATGCTCTTCAGTGTGACTCAGGCTACAGGACATGATACTGAAGACACACCAGATGATGGATTCATTTAGCTAGTAATGGTTCAGGATTTTTGGTAATAAACGATATTCACACTATTTTTTTATGATTTCTTTAAGATATAATATATATTTATTTATCAAATGTAATTCTTTATAGTTTGATATAGCTAAAAGACTATACAAGCTTAGTGTCGAGGATTCCCTTTCTCAACCATACAGTTAATTTAGGGACACAGTGGATTAGGAATGTCGCCTTATGCTATGTGCACTAAGATAACATCGGGACATGACTGCCACCCAGCCTACTTATCCTACTGATGAATTACTAAGAGCACCTATTCCTGATCCTAAACATGGTAGGAGAGGCCATAACTTCATGTCCTTTCGGGATCCTATTTTGCCAAAGGAAGGGGACGATAATGAAAGTACCTTTTATGGTTATCCATTGATAACACAAGCAGATATCCCCTCCTCCTACACTCCTCCATCGATGTAGGCTAATATAGGAGGTGTGAGTCCATCAACTTATACCTCCTCATAGCAATTCTTTGTAGGTGGAGATGCTAGCTCATCATACAACATGACATTACCCCCATAGCACCCTTATGATGCTCCATAATCATCATTCTTTACTTCATCGCCATCACAATCAACACAATAAGTCCTTGGTTCTCTAATGGTATTATTTGCTGAGCCATTTATATTTACTACTGAGTGCACTAGTAGATCCACAAAGCAACAACAATAATGGTATTTCAACCCGAAGAACCCTATTCCACCATTTTAATCCTCTTCTTAGGACTTGAACTCTCCATCTTCTAGGGTTAAGGCTCGCTTGACTCACGCAGATGACAATGAGGATAATGATGAAGATGAATAGCATCAACTTTAGCTCAACGATCGTAACGAGTAAGGCGACACCCTCGATGTAGAACTGAGAGCCATTATTTTAGTGATTAAGTATTTCATTATTGTATTATAGTGTTTTATCTAATTTTTTCTATTTAATTGATTCATAATCTTTTTATTTCAGATTTAGTACTCTTTCACATTTCATTTATAATATCATCTAATTTTTTTGATAAATTGTACAAATTGACAATCATATATTTTACTCTTCATTAATTCAAATCATATTATTGAATTAATTCCATTCATTACATTGTTATTTAAAATTTATTACAATATTTTAAAATACCGTTCATTATAGTGTTATTTTAAAGTTATGCTTACACGAAACTATGAAAAATAGTATCAATTACTCATCTAGAGGTAATTATGAAAAATCACATTGTTAAATTTTACACTATTTAATTTTAGGAATTTTAACTTTACAGATTGAATTTTACTAAATTTATACTTAATATTCTGTTACCCTAATTAATTAAGTATTTTATGAAATGCTATGATTTTTTTTATTTTTATATAAGAATTACAATATTATAATTTATTAAAAGTCAATTTTTTTACTGTAGCACTTATCTTGAGAAAATAAATTCCTTTTATACTACGTAGTAAATTTTTTTTTCCTAAATTGTCTAAAAATTACTCTATAATATTTAATGAGATTTACTTTATTATGAGAATCACATTAATTAATAAAAATAAGAATGAATTATATAGTAAAATATTAGTAGAATGATATGAATCAAAATTTAAAAAAAATTAACAAAAATATTTCAACGCATGTTTTAATAAAAATTTATTCTTCGAATTCACTAAAATGATTAAAACTACTTAGAGATTTGTGTATATCCACTTAACGTATAAAATAATGATGTATAATGACTAAATAGTCACTTAATCTGTATAAATATATATGAATAATTAAGCTTAACTAAAAGTAAATATATATGAATGATTAATCTTAACACTAAATTAAATCTAAATAAATAACATTTTTAGAAATATGATCTAAATGTTCAAATGTTTATCTATGTCAAGAAGATATTTTGCATGATCTCTAAGAAATTTGAATTTAATACGAATTATCTTATAATGGAGCTATGCCTTCTTTTCTTTTATTCATGTATATAATCACATGTTTTGTAACATAATTTAGTTACTTTAAGTGTAAAATATAATTTACGAGTTAAAGTGAATTAGTATAGGATAAAAAATTATAAGTTTTGAAGTTAATAAACAATAAGTCATTAAAAATGTAATTAATTTTTAAAGTAGTCTTATGAATTCCTTTAATTTTTTCATTAATTAAAAATATATTTTACACTCTAAAGTTGAATATATAATTGACTGAAAAAGGGAAGCTAGGATTTATTAACCATATTTAATTTTAATATTAAATTACATTGATTACCCCAAAAGTTATAGAACAATTTTAAATATTTATATTTTATGTGTTTATCCTTCAATTTCTTTTCCTTTATATTTTATGTGTTTATCCTTCAATTACTTTTTCTTCCAAAGCTCCATGTGCTTCGACATAAAACACTTTTTATAGAACAAAGTTATCAAATAAAAGTATAAGAGAAAATATTTTATTCATTTAATATTAAAAATTAAATAATATGACAAAATAACTTCTTATTTTTTTCATAAAGGAACTTACTTTCTTTTATTACTATAACCTTATGTATCATTTTTAATAATCACGAATAGAAGTACTATGTTATTCCTTTATCAATATACATATATGATTTTTCTAATAAAATAAGTGGAGCCTAAATTATTAATCCAAAATTATTTTATTCTTTTTCTAGATGTTAAAGTCAAATACCACTTTCAACTTATCATAAAATAATTAAATTCTACTTTGTTAAATTTTACAAAATTGATGCTTACAGATTAAATTTTACTAACTTTATACTTAATATTTCGCTACCCTAATTAGTTAAATATTTTATCTAATGATATGATCTTTTTATTTTTAATTAAGAATTATAACATTATAATATATTAATTTTTAATTATTTTTTGGCACATAATTCAACATTTTATTTTTAAGTATTAAATTAAAATTTTTAATGCATAGTTTATTTTTATTATTTATATAATATGAATATTACATATAATAGAATGAAAATTAAATAATGTATTATAATATTACAATTTTTCTTTAAAATTTTCTTAAAAATATATTATCTATATGTAGTTATTTTTTAAATTAAATTATATCATATTATGGATTAACATAGTTTATTAATAAAATATTTATTTTATTGATGCAAATTATTTTCTTATTTCATTTTTAATTAAGGATTTTTATAGATATATATATATATATATATATGTATATATATATATATATATACATATATATATATATATATATATATATATATATATATATATATCATAGTATGATAAAATATTATTTAAAAATTTATTTTTGTGACTTAAATCTTTTAACTAATAAGCTTGCAAGAAAATATGTAAAAATTTGACTTTAGTGAGTTAATAATTATTCTAATGATCTTATGATAGCTACTAATTTTATTATATTATAGATATTGTATAATTTTATGAGAGTTAATAATATTATTAATTATTATTTAGAATATTAATTAATTAGTATTGAATAAACATCCAAATATATAAAAAATAAAATCAAACATAAATTAGATAAAAATAAAAAATATAATAAAGAAAAGGTCACAAATTAAAAATCATTGAAACTTAAAAAAAATGGGTCTAAAATTAGAAAAAAAACCTTATGAACAAAAAAAAATCGGATTGATCATAGGCAGGCCCGTAACTAGTCACTAATCACAGGTTTCCCCTTCCCGTTATTAGTTAATTTTTTTTAAAAAAAATATTTTAAGTATTCCGGTCATTAGTTTTTCATGCACATTATAAGAGTGTTTGGTAAAAAGCTTTTTGGTGAGCTTTTAACTGATTTAATAGTGTTTAACTATTTGACTGAGTTAATAAGCTAATTTAATTGTTTAATAAATAGCTTATTCAATTAGCTAATTGGCTTTCAATCAGTTAATAAACCTAACATTTTTAATTAGTTTATTAATAATGGACTTGTAAAAATATAATATTATCCTTAAATAGTATGCGTATTTTCACTTATATCCTCACTAAAAAAATTAAAAAATTTATTAAATAGTAATTATTAATTTCTATAAAGTATTTATGAAATATAATAATTTATTTTTTAAAAAAATATAATAAATATTTAATTATATTTTAGATTTATCATATTTTTAAGGAAGTATGACTTAAAAAATTATTTAAAAATAAATTATCATTTTTCTTAAAAATAAATTATTATGTTTCTTAAACATAAATCATATAATAAATCTAAAATATTATTAAGGTAAAAAATATTTAAATAAATTATAAAATATATATGTATCCTTATATGTCATTTTATATATAAACAACTAATAGAAAATAACTAATTTCACCAAACATTTTTACTCAAATAGCTAATATTATCATCTGATCAAATTAGCCAATACAATTAGTTATTAGCTAATAGCTAATTAAATCAACTAATTATCAAATAAGGACCTATATAAGGAATATTCTTTTCTAATGGTAGTATTCCAGTTAAAAAGCCAGTCAATGTTATCATGCAGGTTTGCCGTTAAGGAAATGTTCGGTAGCCTAACATTTCCTTGCATTTTTTTAATTGATTTTTTTATTAAATTTGATTGTTTAGTATTTGACATGATAAAATTTGTTATTTTAGTCTATATTGTGTGAAGTTGTAAAATAAAAGAGATTTTTAAACACAAATGAAAAAATAAAAAATTACTTAATTGATTATCAATTATTTCATATGAAAAAGATTTGTTATGTTAATTTTAATTTAATGTTTTTATTATTAATTATAACTTTTTTTTAAATATTCATAACACACATGTGCATAAGCTAGTTTCTATTAAGATTTGAACTTAAAACTTTTAACATATTATCTGGATCTTTCACTAATGATCAATTTTTAGAATGAAAGAGTCTAAAAGTTCTAGATAATCACTTAAATAATTATTTCATATTTCATACATTAAACTTTATTATGTTAATTTTTAATGTTTTTGTACAAGTTATAAATTAATATATGTTATGTTTTTTAATGTTACATACACTAAAAGTATTATATTTTATTAAGAACTTTTGGTTGAAGTGATATGTGATATTTTTTAAAGGTTTTGTATCTTCTTTTGCATGTAGAGATTTATCCTTGATTTTTAAGTGTATATGCATCTAAGAGTTGAACCACTCTTACTATTACAAAAGAAAAAAGCACTATGTTTTATATAATTATTTCTTCCTTTTTTAAGTTATCTAATATTCCAATTACTCTTTTATTTTACTACTTGACACAACTTATAACAAAAAATAAAAAAAATTGCACAAAAGAATTAAAAATTAATAGCACAAGTTATACGTTTAAATATAATTTTGATCCTCTAAAAATATAAATTATATAATTTTAGTTATCTAAATATTTAACTAGTATAATTATGTTCTTCCTATTTGATTCTTGACAATTTCTTAACTTTCTAATTCATATCCATTATCCATCCAATGTCTCTTTTATATTAATCTAAAATGAATTTTGTGTAAGAATGAAAAGAAATATTTGTTTGATTTCTGAAAAAAATTGAATAAAATCAATGGATTATGTATAAAAATTTGAATTTTTTTAGGAGTCCATCTTATGAATTCTAAAAAATGTGATATGTTATGAGGAATAATGTAGTGAGCATTTGAAGTTTAGGCTTTGTTTTATATAATAAATAAATTAACTTATAACTTACTAATTAGATATTTGTTTGGTAGAACTTATAAAAATCAAGGTTAATAATTATAACCCAAATAATTTACATTTTTAGTGATGTTTGGTTGCACTTTTAAAAATTGACAATAATCAATTTTATCTAATAATCCTAATTACAAAATAAGCTATTCAAAGTAGCCTTTTTTTATTAGGATTATAGAAAAAGAAATCTTTAATCCTATGTATTTGTATTTTGAATCTATTGATGATGTTAGAGATTTGATAATTTAATTATTTATAATTTTATTTGAATTAGTGAAATACTAAAATAATTATAAATCCTATTTTGATACTAGAAAATTCAAGTGTTCTTATTTATGAAAAATAGTTTAAATAAATAACAAACATTTATTAAATAAGAATATATATTAAATAATATTTTATATATTTACAAATAAAAATATAAAAAATATTGTAGAAATTAATGATTTTGATTGATATATAATTATATGTATTTTATTGTTATATTTGATAATTTGACAATAAAAAGTAATTATTTTGTACATAATCCAAACAATAATAGATTATATATAATAAATTATCAATTGATGTTACTAAGCATGAAATAGATTATTTATGATTAATTATTCTAAAATTAACTATGATAATCAATTATTTCAATAATTAATTATTTTCATTCCTACACCAAACAAGTTTTGGGTCAATAAGTTATAACTTAATCTTTAAAAGTATTTTATGTATTAACTTATTAAAAAAAATAAGTTTTAATTTAATAAATTATCTTAAATAGTATATAACTTATAAATTAGTAAAATTTTACATGTTTTCCAAATTTATCCCTTTTTTATTAATTTACAACTCATATCCTAAGTAAATAATTATATTTTTATTTTAAATGATAAATAAATATATAATATCATAAATTTATTATAAATAGTTAAATAAAAACAAGTAAGTAAATAGATAAATATGTAATGCTATAAATTATAATTAACTAAATTTCATGTAATTATATTTTTATATTAAATCTTAAATAAATAAAATTAATTAAATAAATAGATGTATGATATCATAAATTATAATTAATTAAAATTTAATTAATTATATCCTTATTTTAAAATAAGTATATATAAAAATATATATGTAAATACATGTATAATTTCATAAAATATAATTAATTATATTTTAAAAAATAATAATTAGATAAAATTATGTAAATAAATATGCAAGGTTATAAAATATAATTAATTAAATTTTAAGTAATTATATTTTTATTTTAAATATCTTAATTATGTTAATATAATTTAATTTTTAAATAAATATGACTTAACTTAATTTATATATCCATTTATATTAACATTCATAAATTCTAATAGCTAATTTTATAAAATATTTTTTATATAGTTAGCTAAATAGGCTATGAGCCAACTTATTAATTATTTGTACAAAACAAAATTTTAAACAAGAATTGGTGAAGGTTGACAAAAATCAAATTAAATGAATAAAATTGTACTCATTCAATTTGTAGGAGACCAAAATAAATTATTTTCTATCAAGAGATTAAAACAACACAATTTATATTTTAAGGAATTAAAACTTTATCCACCCTAAATTTTACGTATGAAATAATAAATAATCACTTGAGTAACTATTTTCAATTTCTTTTACTTTTTCATTCCACCAGCTTGCATAATATGCTATGACTACACTCATCAATTACTAATTATATAATCAAAAAATAATTTGCTTGGAAACATGAATTGAAATTAAGATAAAAAAATAAAAAAATAATATGCTTGGTAACATGAGTTATAATTAAAGTTAAGATAACAAATTTTAACCTATGAAATAATTTATAATCAACACAGTAATTCTTTCCTTTTTTTTTTAGCTTATTTGCATTTAGAAAATTTCTTTTATTCTAGCACATCACACAACATAGACTAACATGTATGTTAACTATTTATTTGAAAATCACCAATTATTTCCATTAGAATTTCTAAGTAAATATTATTTCTAAACACAAAATTATTACATTTTATTTAATTAAGTTAATTTTTATATCATCTAAGCTAATAAATGATAATACATCATAACTACTCATTTAAATTTTTTTATTAACGATGCTTAAATAACTCTAATTGTAATTATATATCTTTAATAATTTAATTAATAAATAATTTAAAAAAAGCTTGTAAGGTGACATTGTGCTAACCAACGTCTCCCCGGCAATGGCAAATTTGCAAAAGAGGAAGACTTTCGTGCATCCACACATCATTAAATTTTATTATAAAATTTTATTTATATTATATAAATAAAATTTAATTAATAAATTTATTAATATATTAATATAAGTAGTAAGTTTTAATCGTTATCTTTGTGAAATAATGTTTGACTGGCCTAACGTTTTCTCATTGGGAGATGTTGAATTAGCTAACATCTCCCATATAATTTTTTTATTAAAATTAAAATAATTTAAATATTATATCAATAAAATGTTTTAAATCAATATTATTTCGGGAAGTATTACCCCATCCAAGCATTATGTCAGTTAAAAGGCCACATTCCGACTCAACCTTTGCGCTCTGATCGGGGCCTACTCCCGTCACATCCCGCGGCTCGCGTCGCAATCCTAATTTGTTTCTAATTTTTAAATCACTTTCTGCCTAATGGTTTGTTTGAACGGAGGTAAAAATAATGGAAGGAGTGGATGAAAGTGGAAAGAAATGGAGGAGAAAAAAAATTAAAAGTGAAAAAAATTTAGCTTGGGATGTTTAAAATTTGGAATGAGTGAAAATAGAAGAGGAAGTAAATAGAAGTGAAATGAATTTTTTTTATTTTTAATAAGTAAAAATAAGGGAGGAAGGAAATGTGATTGATTAAAATAATTAAAATATTCTTTTACTATAATACGGTGAGATAGTTATAATTTTATTTAATAAAATTAAATAAAATATAATATATAGATAAAATAATTTATATCAAAATATTTATCTTATTATTTACATATTTATATTTATAATATTAATTTTAATATAATTAATAGATATTTATAAACTTGCACTATAATTAATATTTATCTTCAAGAATATTCACCAACATTTTAATATTTATGCAAAATTCACCTTAATTTTCATAGGATTTCCTTCCTCATTGAAATTGAAAATTGAAATGGAAAAAAAATTTACATTTTAAAAAAAAAATATTTGAGTTTGATTCTGAATTTAATAGCCTCGCACGTTCTCTTCACACAAAGGTAGAGACGGAATGAAGTTTACCGATCTGATTTGCACCTCAAATGAGGCAGGAAATATAACCCGTGGGTCCCATTGAAGTTTACACTCTAGTTCGCACCCCCCTCAGCTTTCACCTTTTGCTCAAACATGCGAAATCGCAAATTTTTCCATCATTTTTGCCCCTCCCTTTACGCCCCCTCCAACTTTTTCCTGTTTCAAATAGGCCGTAAATATTGGTGGCCTGCCTAAACATCGGTATCATCCGATCCGTATACCGTTTGCTTATTAATTTTAAAAATAATTTTTTATTTTTATAAAAATAAAAAATTTTGCTTAGTAATTTATTTTTTAAAAATATAATTTTAAATATATTATTTAAAAATAAAAATAATTTTTAGATGTTGTTAAAAGTTATTTTTAGTGTTCTTAATAATTTTTAGTGTTGTTAAAAATTATTTTAATGTCAATTTTATAATCAAATAAAATAATTCTTCACTTGTAATATCAATTATTTTTTATTTAATTTAAAGACTTATTTTAAAAATAAAAAATTTTTAAAGATAAATTTTAGTACTATTTTAAAAATATAAAAATAAGCAAAAATATCCAAATACATTTATATATTCTTAAAAATTTTAATATTTTTGAAAATATGATATTCAAAAAATTATCAGAAGTATAACATTATTATATTTAGTTTATTTGAAAATATTTTTAATAATATTATAATATTATATTTTAATTAATTTATATATATTTAAAAATATTATTAAATTATCAAAAATATTCTTATTATCAAAGACAACAAGTGTTAATGAAAGATGATTAATAATAATTAGTGACAACTGATGTTAGTTATTAATGATGGTAATCGACAATAATAATCAATAATTAACTAGTAGTTGGACACGATTATTAGTAGTAAATGATACCTAATAATAATTACTGGTAGTAGATGGTCATTGTGGTGATAATGGTCATCCATAATAAGCAATGTCCAGTAGCAATTATTAATAGTAGGTAGTGACTAACGAAAATTATTAGGGATGACGATTATTTGTTATAGATAGCATTCAAGGATAATAATTAGTAGTAAGTGGTAAATAATGATAGTTACAATTGATAGATAATGATGGCGACAAGCACCAACAATAATTAATTGTATAAATGATAGTGAAATAATATATTAATAGTGATAGATTTTTTAATGATAAAGTAAATAAAATAATGTATTTATATTAATATCTATTTCTCTTAAAAATATTAAATTAAAAATATCTTCATAAATATTCATATTTTCAAAAAAATTTTAAAATTTAAATTAAATATATGAATTGTACACTGTTTCAAAATATTTTAAAAAACATGAAAAAAATTTTGCAGATTAAATAGCACGGTAAAAGTTTAAAAAGAAAAATCCGAGACTCACTTCTTTCAACGAATCATTTCTGCATCCGTGTCTCCTTACATCATAGTGCATGATTATTTATATTTAATGAGAATGAGAATGTGTGATGCGAATGCCCCGTGGAGCGGCAAAACGATGAAAGATCACGGAGCGAGCAATTGTTGGGACCAAGGGTGCAGGGCAGCTTTGGGTCGGGTCGGGAGATCGGGACACACCTAAAGCTGAAGCCTGAAGTTGAAATGTCTGCCGTTGATTATCGCACATGCCTGCATCGGATAACAGTTGGGCACATCCCTACCATCAGCTGCCACGTGGATATATACTAATAAAATTAATATTTTAATCTTTTTAGCGAGATATTTATGCTAACGATCAATTAAAGTGTAAACTAAAATATATCAGGGTATTATGCAGCAGTAATATAAAACGGTTATATTTTATTTAATATAGATAATATTATACAAATCAGTAAATTTAAATCATTAAATTTAATCGTGCACGATTATTATGGTTCACGCAAGCCCTTCCCATCAATTAATTATGCCCGGCCTTCTTTGCCCAACACGTTTCCATGGCGCAAGTTTCTCTCCGCCCTCTCTCTTCTGCACCGAATCGTTTTCACCGGCGACTCTTTCTCTGTTCTTCCAGAATCAATGCTGCTCCGCCGACCGATTCGGTTTGCACTCGTACTTCGACGTCGACTTCGAATTTGATACCCAAGGTCGTGGTGACCAGAGAACGGGGCAAGAATGGCAAGCTCATCAGTGCTCTGGTACTTACTTCTCTACCTTCTGTGACTCCACTATCACCTGCTATTCTCTTTGTATTGCGATTTCGTTACCCGTTGCTATGTGTTGGATCTTGAGAATGCCGCATTTGGTTTTTCTTGCCAGCCGAAAATTCCTTTGCTAGTTTACTCCCTCACTTATTCAGAATGTGTCTGCGCGTTTCTGAATGCCGCATTTGGCTCGTCTGTTGATGTTTGATTCAAGGCTGAAATGAATGTACTGTTCTCATTTATCTTTTCATGTCTTGTTATTATTATTTTTTTTCAAATACCTATGGCTTCTTATTTATTGCTCTGCGGCCGGCTTTACGAAGCTTAAAGCACGTTCTCGAAAGCAAACTTATTGGCAATTGTCAGTTTCCTCAAATTCAGTAGAAACCCTGTTCTCGTAACTTTTATAAACAAATGTATTTTACATATGAAAATTCACGTCAGTGTGCTGATAAAATAGGTTGCCAAAATGTAAATGAGTTTAGGGCTTGAACTCAAGAAAAGGTACTGCTCTTCCAGGAACACTATCTGGATCCTTGTTTTGTTTGAAGTAGGTCTGGTGGATCTGCCAGTACGTACTTGATTTCTAATAAATGAAACAGCTTGTTATGTATGATGCCAGTGCCCTTCAAGATTTTCCATATGCTCGTTGCTGCATCCCCTTTGTCATATAGAAATCAACTTTAGAGTTTAACAGACTTTATGAACTCTAGTTTTTTAATTGACTTTTTGTAATTATATGAATGGATTTTAATCAAGATCTCTAATTAGAACTATCAGTGTAATTGCATCTATAACATGAGTCTTATGTAGTCCTAATTATTGTTGTCGTACATACTTTATTTCTTGTTACGTTTTTATCTATTTTCTTTTGTTTGGAATCCTTTGTTAAATGTGTTAAGCTTCAAGGTAATCGGTTAGCTAGGTGTCCTGTTGGAAGAGTTGCTAGTGGAGATCAGACTTGAACAGCTATCCCCTAATCTGAAATGGCTGTTATCTTCAATGCTGAGTGCAGGCCAAACATGAAATCAATTGTTTGGAGCTTCCACTTGTTGAGCACAGCTGCGGACCTGATTTAGATAGGCTTCCTTCTGTATTAAGTGGTAAGAAGTTTATGGAAATAAATGTGGCAAGCCTAATAATGTCCTTTGTTTTTACTCCGATTAAGATTGTGAGTGACCTTAATGTCCTTTTTATGCGAATTTTGAAAACTGATATTCAGTGATGTGCTTATGGTTAATTGAATTGGGACGGAATAGTAAAAAAACAATAATAATTAAAAAGAATAAAAACTAAATGGTGACATCCTAAAAACACAAAATATTATTCAAGATCAGTAGTTGTTGAGCTATCTCCAATTATCAATGTTTTCCTAAAGTACGAATAGCTATGGCTTCAAATAGACAAATACCATTCAACTTTGAGTCTGAGAACATCGGTGTTAAATTTTTATGCATTGTCTTTGCACGTGAATTGACGATCACATTGTGACTACTGACTAGTGTTTGTCGAAAACCTCTCCACAAATGTGTTTAATTATTTCTATTTTTAAGCTCTTAGGAATGAAATTTATGAATCTTCCTGGGTTTTGGACCCCTTCTTGTTTATGATATACTCCAAATTGACTATTTTATGTCATTATCTTAAAGTGCCGTTAGTATGTGTCATATTTTATATATTTTTTCTGAGTCACGTGAGCCAATTCCTTTCTCAAGAGTGCCCATATCACCCCACACGCATTCACTTCTTCAGCATGTTCCTTGATGGTTGCAGATAATGCATTTGACTGGATTATCATAACATCTCCCAAATCTGGTTCAGTCTTCCTAGAGGCATGGAAGTAAGAGTTACAAGCTACTCCCTCTATTCCTTTTTTAGTATCGTTTTAAAGAAATATTTTTTTCCTATTTATCTGTCATGTTGAAAAACTAAGATTATATTTATTATTTTCTTTCAAATATTGCCCCTAGTATATTAATAAATGTTTGACAACTTTACTTATCAGTTGACTTTTAGTAAATTACAATTCTTCTCCTCTAAATTGAGGAAATTTATTGCCTTTCTTAATTCTTGTATATTTACCTTAATTGACTTTTAAAAATGAATGGAGGGAGTATATGAGAGAGTTTGTAGAGTTTGTTAAATTTTGTGCATTTGCCATTCTAGAAATCTTATGATTGAACCTCTTTAGTGACTTGGTGTCTTAACTACCTTCTCCAACACAGCTTTTACCACGACTTTAATAATGTTTTTTTTTTTCTTGCCTAGAACCCTGATATCATAAGTTCCTATGGGCATGATAATTGCAATATCTTTTCTTATTATTTAACACATAATCCAATTATCTGTTTTTCCTAGTTCTGATGTTGTCACAACTTGTCAAGAATGAAAATTCTTATTTTGTTATTTTCTACTGTATATATTTTTTGTCTAGCGTTGGCTATAGTAAAGGAGTGCATTGTTGACACATTAAATAAGTTTCCAGATCAATCTTCTATGACCAAAAAGGAAAAGATCCATCTTATTACTCATAATATGTGTTTTCAAGGAAAGATCAGCCTTTTCACTATTTAATTTCTTTAAAAAATTATCAACACTATGTTTTCTGACCAATGATTGCCTTAGCATTAATTGTGGTCCTTAGAGCTGCTGGTGCCCCTCATGTTACAATAGGCGCTGTTGGAGCTGGTACTGCAAGCATTTTCAAGGAAGAACTAAAGTCATCAAGACCATCTCTTGATGTTGCCTTTGCACCATCAAAAGGTATTCATGCATATACAGAGAAGTAAGCCAAGCTTATACTATTTCAAGTCTGGCATCATCACCAACTTTTGAAACAAAAGAATATCTGGAATTAAATATGTTCTGTGAGTTCCCTTGGGGGGGGGGGAGTTCCCAATAATACAAAGAAAGATATAAAAGTTATGGTGTTGGAAATTGAAAATTCTGTCTTCAATGCTCTAAGGAATGTGTTTTACTTTGCTGAGAGGTGGCAAATTGTGGACTGCCCCATATTCAGCATTTGATTAGTGAATTATTGGATGTGTGCTTAGTCCTGAACGTAACTCTAATTGATTGCATCTTATGCTAAGTGTAATGTAAAATATTATGTGAATTCAATAATTTTCAGCAACTGGTAGGGTTTTGGCTACAGAGCTTCCAAAGAAGGGAAGTAAATGCACTGTTTTGTACCCTGCTTCAGCAAAGGCAAGTAATGAAATTGGTAGGTGGTTTATTCAATTTGCAATCATCCTTTAATATAATGTTTCCATTTTTGTAGTTTAGATTTTTGATGAAACTGTACTATCCCACCCCTATCAATTCCTCCCGTAACACCTTTTCCCCTAATAAACTAACTTTAGCTCATTGCGGCCTGATCTACACGATTTGGCTCAATGTCTTGTGATGGATCAATTCCTCTTTATAAATATTTGCAATTAGTTAAGTTTGTCAATGCTAATAAGCTAAAATGTAATCCATTTAAGCAACAAAGTGCATTATTTTAATAATTTATTAATAATGACTAATTTCGCTCATTGTAATTATTTGTGAGGAGGAACTGAAACATGGCGGGACACATTCAAATCATATTGATTAGGGTGCAATGTACCACATCTTTTATAATGTGGATAAAGTGCAGTTGGGGGAAACACAATTTTCCTTTGTTTTTTGGTTTAATAAATGTAAAAATTAACATATTAATTGTCTTTGTGGCATTTGTTTAATTAGAGGAAGGACTTTCAAATCGTGGTTTTGAGGTCATGAGGTTGAATACATACACAACTGTAAGCTGGTTTTTTCCCTTTATGCTTTAGGAAACAAAATCCAATATTTAACTTCTTTGTTATATGGATTGCATATATATTTTGGTGTTTCATGTAATTACTTGATTGAAATTATTTTAAAAGTTATTGCCCTACTGATGTTTAAATTCCCAATAATCTTTTTCATAGTGGAAAACTTCTTTATTCTGCTTTTCCCTTCAAATGTGCAACATGTGCATATGTGTGTCATCATTTTTGTTCTTGTGACCAGGGCTAGGAAATGAAAATTATAGTCCCTGATTTTCTTATATTTACCCAATTGTGTTTTGTATAGAAGTATGAAACTTCAGAACAACAGTCAAATTGTCATAAATCCTATATGCATCAAAGTAGCTATGTTTTCCTGCTACATCTCAAAAGTTTCACAATTCTATGAAATGAAAATTATAGTCCTGGCTTTCTTATATTTACTCACTCGTGTCGTGTATAGAAGTGTGAAACTTCAGAACAATGGTCAAATTGTCATAAATCCTACACGCATCCAAATAGCTATGTTTTCCCACGACATCTCAAGTTTAGATTCTCATTGATTTTCTTCAAAGTTGATCATTACCTTCCAGTTCTCCAGCCACCTGAACAACAACTGGATCGGTGTACTTGTACCTGACTTTAATGTGCTTGGCAGGTACAAGTTCACATTGACCAAATAGTTCTAAATCAGGCACTTGCGGTCCCTGTTGTTGCAGTAGCCTCGCCATCTGCAGTTCAGTGAGTTACTTATTGATTCTTTTTTTATTCTCTTCCATATTTTTTATGTTTATTATCAGACTATGCTAGGGTTCTGAAATTTCCTTTGTTTATCAGTCCAAAATTATGACACTAAGGTTCTGTTTATTTTGTCAAAAAGCATTTTTAGTAGGAAAATATCACACATGCATGCGTGCACACATACATATATATCAATGAAGGAGTGATTTGCCACTTGTAGTGATGGTTAATATATATATATACACCTAAAAGCATGATAATAGAGGAAAGTAATTTTTTTTTTTAAAATAGAGAAAGTTGTTTTTCTTAAACTCTTCATATCTAACATTAAACAAATAAAATACTTTTCATTGTTTTTAAATTTTATAATTATATTTTATAGAAAATATTTTTCATTGAAACAAATGGAGCCTAAGTTGCTGTATTGGTCCCTTTTCTGGTCAAGCTTCTGAATGAATTATGACTTTTGACCTTATAAAATTCGCACAAAACTTGCTTTTCTTCCAAAATTTATTCTAATAAATTATTACGATGTTTCTTATTGTTTACTCAGTTCATGTAATTTGTTGAGACAGTGCCTGGAAGAAACTTATTTCAGAATCAGAGTGGAGCAATACTGTCGTGTGCATTGGTGAGACAACAGCTTCGGTGGCAACAGAATTAGGCTTCAGGGATGTTTACTACCCAACACAACCAGGCCTTGAAGGGTAATTACACAGTCTTTATTATTTTCCATATTTGAATCCCTTCCATGTATCGTAATCATTATCATTTCTACACTAGCGTTTCACTGCCTTCTCACATGAAGAACCTGTTTTGTTTCTTTCACATAATGTTACTGGCAACCCCATTTTTTGTTCTGGACAAGACTAGCACTTGATATATGTTGCTGGTCATATAATTTTCCATATTCTGATTTTTAGGTACTTTTAGACAAGTTTTAAGTGAGTTCTGCGTTAATAGTGGTAGTTGATTTAAAACAGAAAAACTGGATGTATTATGAGCAGAAAGGGAATTATGCTCTCCTCAAGTTTGTGCGGCCTAGTACGAACACTCTATCTGCTGTTCAAAATGCTTGGGAATTTCTGTTAATAACTTTTGTTATTCTTATGCTGCTTATTTCACCTTGCTTTTTCTGGGCAGCTGGGTAGAAAGCATTCTTGAAGCTTTAGGAGCGCATGATGAACTTTTTAGTAGTAGTCTCTGCTACTGATAGCCACCAGGAGATATTTTCAGCAGTTCCGTGCAGGTGAATTGATTAGTCTTTGCTTTAATATTATGAAGTAATATCTTTAGGGGTTACTGAAGAGGCTATGGTGAGATGCAAGTAGGTAGCTTTATCCTTTCTAAAAGACGTAAAAGACGTCTAAAAGAGAAACCGCACCACACAAATCGGCTTTACAGCCTTCTCCCTTGTGAATATTACTCACAACGTGGGGTTCTAATGCACTTCTTGACGGTGGTAGGTGGCAACGAAGCTTTCCATCATGTATGCAGTATATATAACTATTGCTGGAATTCCAAATTTTTCGGTTAACGAGTCAGGACCTGATTGACGTTCGTATACTTTCATGTGCAAGAAATATGTACGTGTGATGACTTTCACTGTCCATAAACTTGTTGGGGCTATTTGGGTTTTTGGGTTAAATTAGGATTACCATATTAGCGACTGGGCCCATTGAAGTTATCATGCTACTGAATATCCGATGCAGATGATAAGACACGACCCGCCTCGGCCTAGCTTTGTCCTTCTAATCTTTTATTTGTCCATACTGAGTGGATTTGAGATTATTTTCAGAGTTTCACTTTGTAATCAATCAAGCGGGGATAATCACATATATATGAATGGCATGCTCTACAAACTAGGGTCTTTCTTCTTCCCCATTCTAATTGGAGCTTGATGTAAGAATTTGGAAATGAATTGTTTTTGAAGTACTATTTCTCAGGAGGAAGCTTTCCTTGGAGGAAAGATGAGATCATTGTCAGTGCTCGCTCTGGTTGATAGCTTGGTACTGTGTGCCCAGCTCCTCTTACTGTTACGAGTGTGATCCCTTTGTACCCGACCACATACCCTCCAACCTGCCGTATTGTATGCCATTAGATAACTTAACGGGAGATTCATGACCAGAAAAAAAAAAGGGGAAAAAGACATATCTCCATAAGATAATCCCTCTTTACCTCATCACTGGAGTACCATGGACGCCAAGCAGTCACCGTTGGAAGCTTGAAGGTGTTTACTGCGTACCTAGATGATGTTATGGGAACACGCCCATCCGTATCGCCACTGCAGTTTCCATTAACAACAATATATCAAACACTGACTTCCGTATGGTGCATATATAAACACCTATCGCATTCGCATGTCTAATGCCTGATTATGATGAAGCAGAGTACAAATTCTCTCACCTGTATATACAGATTCTTATCCCACTTCTAATTAACCCGCTTATAATGGGTAATATACTGCTCGGGCTGTCTGTCCATCCTATCGCGCTGAATAGATGCAAATAATGGTTAACCTCATTGTCTAATTTATAAGATTGAAAGGCCGATAAACTTAGAAAGCTGATACCCGCAAGCACTCCATTCCGAGGCTTTTGCGTGAAGAGCCTTCTGAACTGCTGCTAGATTTAAGTAGGAAAGAACATAATTGTCAGAACAGGGGTCGAAGTTGCTGTCCTGAAAAGTCCAATACGAAGATTAGTAGGCATATTATACCTAATCATATATTGTAAATTCGTATTTGTATAGCTGGTAAAACATATCCGAGGATATAAATGATTGGATCAATGTTCAAATATAACGGGTTCTTTAGTGTTCAGATTTTAGGACTAAAACTCACGAGATCAGTTGCGCCAGATTTTGATGCTGATGGATTGCAAGGTGGAGCATATATGTTGTATATGTTAAGACTTGCAAGCTCTTCATCTCCTCTGCGCTGATATTTCTCGCATTCAGTTGAAAAATTACCAGTCACAAAGTCACAACACTTTGCAATTCCTTCTTGGGTTTCGTCAGAGTTTAGAGCATGAGTCCAGAAATAGTCATACATCCCCTTCGTGCACAAATTATCATCTATCCAGGCGTTTCCAATCTGTACCAATTATTAATTAAATTACAAGACCAACGAATCAGGTTTTTAATATCGAATGTATTGAATATGCAAAGGGGGAGTGGTTATCCATAGTTGACTCACTGCTATTCCTTTGAGGCTGACGACCGTCCGGTTGGTATGTTCATTTTTTGAGAGAATAGTGTGAGCTAACTGGGGAACATAATGACCGGCGTAGCTCTCTCCGGCTATGAATAAGTCTCGGGTTTTATAATGTGGAAACCTCTCGAGCCAGTTTAGAAGAAACGTGTAAGAATCCAGGGCTGTGCTCTTGTCACCTGTGTTGGAGTAATCCGAAGATGTGTTTGAATAAGAAAAGCCAACTCCAGCCGGAGACTCTAGGAAAATAACGTTTGCCACTGCCATTTTGTAAAATGGAATAGCAGTGAATGATATGGAGTGCACAACGACAGGAAAGAAATTCAGATGAAATTTCCATGCTTTAATTACCCTTGTTCCATGCATATATATTTCTGGAAAGTGTTTTTCCATCACTGTTTACCCTGAAAGGTCCCAATTCTTCCATTGCTCCATAACCCAGAGAAGAGCACCCGGGCCCTGCATGCATGCATTAATGACTCAATACGACAGAATAATAGAAGGTGCAGTGTAGATAATTCGTCTATGTTCGATTGGAGGCTATACAACAATAATAACTTATCATTTTTCATAATCTTAATTGCTCCATCCATCATTAATGAAGACATGATACGAGTAGAAATCCTGATGACTGACAAGGACTAACAGATATTGCATCCTTGGCTCATTGACAATAGTATTATTCTATTTAATTTTTTCCCGTGAGGGAGGAGAAGGGATGAAAAATTGAAAAGAGGATTAGAAAATAAAGATGGTTTCAATTTTCAATCTTGAATAATTACAGGACAAGAAAAAGGATGAGAGCAGTGGATGTCAAAATCAAAACCACGGGCCTTGTCCTGATCATAGAATTGTTGGCAGTTGCTTTCGAACCTAGAAGAATCTGCAAGGTGGGAATATACAAAGGTGGAGCCGATTGAGAAGACAAAGTTGCCAAATAAATGATGTTCCATGGCAGACATGGCTCTTGTCCGGAAGCTCTACCATTGCAATTTTGGTTTACACTCTTCCAAAAAATAGAAAGAAGATTGATGTGATATTTGGGAATCATATTCCGGCACTGAGAATGATGCACTGCCTTCTTGCCGTGTGTGCCCACGGAATATGGTGCGGGCTTGCACTATTCAACATTATTCTTCATTTTTCTGGCTGTGAGCCAAAGTAGATGTTATCTAATTAAATCAAAAGGAGGAAGGGAAGAAAAAAAAGAAGAGGGTTTGTTAACAAGTATGAAATATTTGAAAGGGTTGCTTAAATTTTTTGAAAAAGGTAAGGTGGGGTTTAATTATATGATAAATCTAACATATATACTAACATGTTTAATGACCACATCAATGATTATTTATGCATGCAATTACAATAATCTAAAAAGAGTCTTTATAAATATATCCTTTATTTGATGACACTACTTATTGTATAATAATTAATTAATAGTGGTATCACATGCCCGGAATGATTAGATCAAGTTACCTCCATTTAGCCATAAAACAAGGGGTTTGGTGGAAGAGTTGAGAGGCGATTCCACAAAATAGTAGAAGAGGGCTCTGCCAGCTTTGGGATCCACTGTGACATAACCTGAGTACTGATCAAAATCCACCCCATGGGGTTGGCCAGGCAAAGCTTCAATCTTGTCAGCTTCCATCAGCCCATCTTGTGATGCTATATATGAAAAAGGTGAATACCCATTTACGGCACTCCAAGCTTGTTCATCTAGTTCATGTGGTGGCTTCCCAGATCTCCTCGATTTAACAAACTTATAGAGATAGTCTGCTTGCTGATTGGCCTTACACGAAGTGGGGATCAGATTCTCCTGGAGATATCCGGAGACAAACAGCAACAGCAGCAATTTGAGAGAAGGAGTTAGCTTCATCTTCAGGGCCTTGGTTTGCTATACCTCACTCCTCACATGGTATGCATATATATCTTCCTTCGGGCAAATTGCCTGGAAAGAATCTTATGTATAATTGATATAGAGAACATACAATACCTTCACTTAACTTGAATTTTGATATATGGTAATAAAGAATAAATGCCAGTCTTAGACGTCGACTTTTATAAAGTTGAAATACATAGTCCAAAAGAGAAATTATTGTCATGTTTAGTGCTTTCTTACTTTAATATAATATATAATTTTTATTAAAGAACAGAGAAGAAACTGTAACTTTTGATAATGACAAGGGATTTTTATTTCATGTGCTATTGGTATGCTTTCAAAATTGAAGAAGCCATTGGTTTGGACAGACCAAAAGAAAAGGATATTGATAAAACTGTTGCATGAATAAAGTTTTAGGAAAAGCTTCCTTTTTAAATTTGTTCAAAGGTAGAGAGATCACCAAGCGCGGCAATAATCGATATCGGTTTATAAATTAATTGAAGGGGAATATCTAACTATAAAACTAAATAAATAGTCAAATAAATAGTTAAGTCTAACAATATTTTTGTATATGATCAATGTAGACATATAAAATTCAAGAGAGATTTTAATACATTATTGATGCAGTAGTATATTAGTGTATTATTAAATTTAATCACATATTAATTTTTTTTAAATCAAATTTTCAACATCATACAATAATATATCAATGATCAGTTTTGTAGTGTATCAATACACCATTATATTAATAGTGTTATATCAGTGGTGTACTTTAGAATTTTCTTAAAATTTCACATTCTTATGTGTTAAATTATCTCAACATTTAATTTATTCTTTCTTTGGATTATAGAATGTGTTAATCGGATCCTTTTCTGCACCCTGAATTAAACCAAATTATAAGAAATAAAGGAATGCAAATAATTTGATATATAAAAGCGATGATTCCTTCACATGTACACTAGCTGATTTCCATTTCCGTGACGTATTAAAGGGATGTGGCTGTCCAGTTCAATTTTTTGCTTCCTAAAATCAAATTGCAAGGGTAAGGTTACTTTAATATTCCATCTTTGTCCCATCAGTTTTCCTTTATTTTTTTTCATATATATATATATATATATATATATAATTACAAAATTTTGTGTTTGAAACCTTGTGATATATATTATTTTAAGAACTTTTCACATACTAATCATTTTATTACACACAAAATTCATGCAGAAGTGTGTAGGTGGTGTGAAATTGGGGATGTGTGTTGTTGAATAATGAGAAAAGAGAAGGAGGACGCATACATGTGGCTGGGTCATCTCTTGCATCACCAGATGTGGCCAATCAGGTTTCCTGAAGCAGACTTAATTATTTCAAGTAACACATACCACTGTCTTTTAATATTACTGCATGCATGCTCCTGAAAAAGTCATGGCTGCCTATAAATTCATTCAGGCGATCCCAGTTACAGAAATCTAGAAGGCAATTAAGCCCATTAATTGAGACAAAGGAAAAAAAGAAAAGGGTATGCAATCCAAATCAAAAAGTCATAAGATCATACTAATTAAATGAATATAATGGAAACATTAATTAGTTAATCCATATTCATGAGCTCACTTTAAATTTTCTCTGCTTTTTTACATTCAAATTGCAAAGAGATCGGTGCTTCGTTGAGTAATATCCGTCCAGACAGCCAATCCTGCTACATACAGAAACCAATCTATTTTTCCTAATTTGATAGTGAAACTTCACATAACAATAACCGAGGATTAGGATTGTCGAACTAATTATAAATTAATCATCCAAGGAAAGGAAGAGGACACACCCATGTCCTTTATTTCGTTTGGTGACGCAGGTGCAGATGTAATAAGTAAGGCTATGCTTGTTTTTTTCATAAAAATATAACCATAAGATATTAAATGAGTAAAAAATAATTTATATTTTTAATAATAAATATAAACAGTTTGTTAGAGGTAATTTCATCTTTTTAAAAATGAAAATTATTTTCCTTCATTGCTCTAATTTTAGGTATAATTTTTTTAATCACAAAGTATGAACACACATAGTATTCCTTCATTTATACATAAAGAAATGAGAATTTCTTATAAAAAATATTTTTAAAAAATAAATAATATTTCTTTATTTATATAAAAATAATATTTTTCTATAACAAATATTTTCTAAAAAGGAAACGGAATCTAATATATAGTGTCAATTTATGAAAAAAAAAATGCCCAATTTATTTGACTTATTGCTCTTCAAAGTGCTGAAATCAATTCACAGATGATTTGGTTTCTCAATATTTTATTCACCTAAATTAATTTTTAATGAAAAAATTATTAGTAGGTCTTCACGGACGAACTATTTGTTTATTAAAGTGAGGTTGGCCAATTGAAATTTAAAAATAAGCTACTAAATATACCATCAATCGAGTCTCGCCGCCTGCGCATATGATTTCGCGGCTTTAATTGGGGAAGAAAAATTACACGCGCGCGACAAAAACGTGTAAATTGTGTTAATAAAATTAATAATTTTATTCTCTAAATTATAAGATGTTAATAAATTAATTCTCAAATTATATAGAAGTTACAATTTTATTAATAAATAATAATTTATATATAATTTTATCCATTTTTAGAAATAATTTTATTCCAAATAATATGATTAAAGGATGAAAATTATTCAAAGATGAAATTATAATTTTATATAATTTAAAGAGTATTATATCAGCATCTTTTAATTTTATGGATGAAATTGATTTTACCAATTTTTTATGAAAAAATAGTTGAAATAAGTAAAAAATTAATAAAGTGAAAAAGGCTTTGTTTAGCACAAGTAGTTAATAGATTAGCTTATAATAGATAAATTAACCACTTGTATTAAAAGTGCTTGAAAAAAATAGCCATTGAACTAATTAAAAATATAAAATAATATATAAAAGAATATACTAATATAAATAGATATATAAATTAAATTAATTTATATTTATTTTGAAATTAAATTATATTAATAAAATTAAAATATTTAAAATAATAATATAATTATCTAAAACCTAATTAATTATATTTATAATATTACATATTTATTTATTTATTTATAATTCAAAGTAATAATATATTAATTTAAAATTTAATTAATTATTCATTTTATTCCTTTTTAAGTGTTATTTTAGTTTTGTTTCCATTTATTTCTCATTTTAAGAAACCAAGAATGTATTTATTATCTTCTTTCAAAATTATCCCTGGAATTTAAATAAATATTTAATAATTTTACTTACTGGTTAACTTTTGGTAAAAACATATTAATAAATTACAACTCATCTTTCATAAAATTATAATTATTTATCATCTTTTTTCATCCTTGTACATTAATCTTAACCTTCTACTTGCTTGAATAAAAATCATTAGAAAGAAAATTCATAAAAAGAAAATGAGTGAAAAATAATATTTTTCTTTATTTGGTTGCAAGATATAAAATGGGTGGAAGAGTAAAGGAGTGAAAAAAAGGGTAAAACCTACAAATTTTTTTTGTCACATATAGGTAGAAAATGAGTGGAAAACTCACTTTTTACAATTTTATTCTTATTTTATTTAATTTGGAAAACTTATAATGTACAATTAACAAGCATAAATGTCATTCAACTTAATTTAATTTAATTTAATTTTATTTTTCTATTTAAATAGTTAAAGAAAAACTATTTTCTTCTACTTTTCTTTCTTCTTATTTTCTACCCATACAAACAAGAAAAAGAAAAATTCTTTTTTTTATTATTTTCTTTCGTCTCATTTTTTTTCTTTCTTTTTTGGATCTAAGTAAGGGTAAATGACACTTAAAAATGAAAGTAAGGAGTATATTTTAAGAAATCACATGTTTGTTTACTTATTTGCTTGTTTTTATTTATTTATACTAAATTAATGAGAATATGTTAAATATTTATTTATATAATTAGAATATAGGTTGTCATTTAACTAAAAGAAGGGGGATAAATTTAAAAATTTATTAAAAAGCTATTGATTAATAAGCTTTAATATTGCTTATGAAGCTCATCATAAGAGCTTTTTTTTTTTTTTTGAAATTAGGTGGTGCATCAAATAACTTATTGACTAAGAATCTATTTTATGTAAGTAATTAATAAATAAGTTAATTATGTAAAAAATATTTTATAAAAGTAGCTATCAAATTAGCTAAAAATATAAAAGAATATAAAAGAATATGTTATTATAAATATATATAAAAATTAAATTAATTTATATTTATTTAAAAATTAAATTATATTAATGCAATCAAAATATTTAAAATACAAATATAGTTGCCTAAAATTTAATTAATTATATTTTATGACCTTATATATTTATTTACTTATATAATTTTTATTTGATTATTATTTATAATAAAAATATAATTAATTATATTTTATGATATTATATATTTATTTACATATATATTTATATATCTATAATTTAAAATAAGAAAATAATTAGTTAAAATTAAATTAATTATAATTTATGACCTCACATATTTATTTATTATTTAATCATGTATACTAAATTTATGATGTTATAATTGCTTAATTAATTAATTTTTATTTTTTTTATTTTAAATATGAATATAATTATTTATTAAAGGCATTTATAAATTAATAAAAAATTAAAAACTATTAGCTTATAAGCTATAATTTATTTAAAGTAACTTATCAAATTAAAGTTTATTTTTTTATGAATTAATGAATGAAACATTTTTAAAGGCTAATTTTTAACTATTAACTAGATCAATAAATTATAAGTTAACTTATTTATTGTACTAAATAGAGCTTAAGTCAATAAATTATAAATTAATTTATTTATTATACTAAATAAACATTAGGTAAGTCAATTTTGTCACTTTAAACTTTAGGTAAGAAAGATAAACTTAAGTCATGTTATCTATAATTAACATGAAATTTTTTTCTTAAAATGTCAAAAATAAAATTTTAAATTGTTAAATATGTATAAAGATTTTAAAGAAACTTAAGGTTATGCTCATGGTGTGTTGTTGATGTTTAGGCATAAATGAATTCAAATTCTTGCATGCAACTTTTGGATTATAATTTTATGAATTTAGCTTTTTTGGAAAGTGTTACGACGTGTCTTGTGGTGGAATTTGTGGGAGGCAAGTAGGGATGCAAATGGACCGGGCGGCCTATCGGGGGCTTATGGCTCAACCTAATTAAGGCCTAACTCGGCTCGGCCTATTTAACTAAATGAGTCAGGCTAAGGCTAGTATAAAAGCCTTTTTAATTAAACAGGCCAGACTTTTTTATTTTAAGTCTAGTTTACAGGCCTATCGGGCTAGCCTATTTAATATTTTTTATTTAAATTTATTTACTATAAAGGCAATGACATATAGGCTTTTTTTTTTCAAGTCCATTATACATATTAAATATTTTGAATGTTTGTTGTATAATTTATGGTGAACTAATTTACCTTTGTTGTTAACTTTTGATATTATAATAACTTAATGTTATTTTACTTTTAATTAAATGTTGAATATTTAAATTAGTAATTTTATGTTTTAAGTATATGAATTTATTTCTTTGTTAATTAGTTCTTATATAAAATTTTGTATTAATTTTAGTATTATTAGGAGTATTTTAAGAATATATTGATATAAGTTTATATACGTTATTAACTTATTTAAGACCTTTTTATAATAGGCCTTTTAAGTCTTAAGTTGTTAGTCAATTTAAAAATTTGTATTTAAAATAGACTTTTAAATAGGCTAACAAGCCAGGCCAGGCTTTTAAAACAGGTCAGGCTCGGGCCTAAAATAAAATCTTATATAGGCTAATAGGTTAGGTTCGGGCTAATGTTTTATAATACAGGCCTAACTTATTTAAGGCAAAGCCTAACTTGGCCCTGTCCATTTGCACCCCTAGAGGCAAGGCAAGCAGTTTTGGCACCTTCTTGTAAACGTTGGTGTATGAATAAAAAAATGAAGTTATCATCGATCATTTTTTATGGTATGATTGAGATATAAAAAATGATCTATATTCTCAAAGTTCAAATTTGAAAGTTAGTTATGTATAGAAAAAAATATTAGTACTCAAGAATGTCATTTTAAAGAGCAATTGTTTGTTTATTCTAATTCTATCATTTAAATTGAATTACAAGAGCTCCTAATATATTATATGTGTGTTTTTCTAAAAAATAATTTTTAATTTCAGTTAATTTATTAATTTAGTTACCTAAATCTATCCAACTTTATGATAGGATTTAGATGAAATTAAATAGTTTAATAATATTAAATACCATCATGATTGTATTTACAATTGGATTATTTCACTTCAATACATCATAGGCAAAAATTTTATTTTATTAACTTTGAAAGATTTTTGTTTTGTTATTTTTGGAAGTTTTTAATAAACAATTGTAATATAATTTTTAAGATAAAGAAAAATTATTTTAAGTAAACTTATTTATTTTTATATTTAAAAAGTATCACATCAATGATTTTTAATTTATATTATCAAATTTATCTAAGTTCATGACCAAATCTAAAATAAAAATCTAGAAAAATTAAAATTATTTTCATATTATTCCATAATTTCAAAGCATCAAATTTATCTAAATTTATGACCAAATTTGAATATAAAATTACTTATAAAAATTGAAATCATAATTATAATATTATTTCATAAATTTTAAAATATTCAATTTATCTAACACAAGGACAAATTTAAATAAAAAATTAAAATTATACTTGTTGCACCTATAATTAATTTAAATATTATTTCATCATCACAAAATTTTAAATTATAAATTTTTTATAAAAGGTATGTGTCAATAAATTGTTTAAAATAGAAATTTTAATGATAGTAAATTTATATTAACAAAAGTATATTTTTTTATGAATTTAATCGACATTGAAGAATATTTAAATCAAGGAAAGTCGAATCCATAATATTATATTTGTAATTTATAATAAAGAAATCAAAAAATTCAAAAAAAATATTAATAAAATAAAAAAGTTAGACAGGTGAAATGATACCTTAGATCAAGTTTGTCCTATCCATTACTTTTTAAAATTTTTTAAATTTTTATAATAATATTTTTAAAAGGAAATAAAGATAAAGATAAAAATAAATTAACTTAAAAGTTCACATGGGTGGAATGATACTTGTCACAGTATTGTCTTATTTGTTACAGTGCTGTCCCATCTATGTCTTATATTTTTTTAAAGAAATTTTTTATTTTTATTTTATATTCATAATATAATTTATTATATATATATATATATATTATGAAAGCATAATTTAAATTATAAATATATATAAATTTGGTAAAGCAAAATAAATTAAAACACCTCATATACAAAGATGATAAATGTAAGATAATTTTTATATATATTAATATTAAGAATTTTTAATTTAATTGGCTCATCTGATTTATTTTAAAATATTTCTTATTTCAAGAATGTTAAAATAGCTTAAATTGCCAAATTATTTTAATTTATTCTATCACAAGAATTACATAAAATAATATCTTAATATTAAATATTAAACAAAATATTAAAAAATAAATAATTAAACCAACAAGGAATAGATAAAAAAATGGAGATAGAATGGACATAGTAATACCTTTCAATATTATTTTATTATTATTTTTTAAGAGTCTTCCTTATTTCTTTTTTTTTTCCCTCTATTTTCTCCTTTTTTCTATAGTTTGTCTTTTTCTTCCTCATCTATAAGTTCAACTTGCTTCTTCTTCTTCTTTTTGTTCTTTATGCCTTTTCTCTTTTTGATTTTCTTTAAAAAATACCTTTTTTCCTTCTTACCTATATTTTGAAATTTTCTAATTTTTTATCTTTTTGCAATTTTTTTTAATTCCTTTTTTCCCCTTGTCTTGTAAATGAACTTGTCCTAACTTTTAGAAATGAAACCTCAATAGTTTCATTTTCATTTAGCCTACATTTGATCTACATTTCACCTAAGCATCATTAGTAGGCTAGAATTCAATAAAACCTTATTGTTTTTTAACATTGGCTATTGCCATATGAAATTTTCTTCCTTTGAACAATTCAAAATCGCTCCATCTCATTGTGAGGATAGAGATAGATTGGCAATGAGTTTGTGATTAGTGGAATTTACTATATAATTGAATGATATACAACCAATAGCTATGAAAGATGTGTAATGTAAAGATGAAAATGTCAGTAACTTTTCATTTATTATTATTACCTTGCAATTTTTTTTATTTTTGTTTTTAAATTTTTTTAATGTACTTTATTATTTTTTAGATAAATTGAGTGTTAATAACTGCCCTCATTTACTCATCCTCCTAGAATTAGAAGATGAATAAAAATTTTGACATACAGTTATATTTAAAAGTACACTAGTTTAGCATAAGAAATAAGAATAATTATGAAGTCATAACACTAATTACAACCACTTGAGGGTTCTGTTTTGCAGCTACTTCTTCACAATAATGGTTAACAACAATAGTAACATGGTTATAGTTCTCATAGAAATCAATACTACCCGATCATTCCACTTAGGATTTTGTCTAGTAGCTACTTCTTCACAACAATAGGCAATAGTAGTAGTAGTAGTAGTAGCATGATCACAATTAATATAGTAATCAACACTGCTCGATTATTTACAAGATGAGGATTTATAATATATCTTAAAAAAATGGTAGAGTATCCCCTATTAATCCAATCCTAACTACATGTAACTATCATGCTGCCATGGATCACAAATTACTACACATGATAGAACTATAGTATAGAGTATAATAGCTAAAATTATAATTTCCACATCATAGCATTTCTTCTTTATATTCTTGCAAGATTGATGAGCCTTTAGATTCTTGCAATGTCTCTGCTTTAGCATGAAGTGACATAGTGGCACTTCGAATAAAAAAGATAAAGATGGTTAGCAAGAAATTAAAGAAACAAAGAAATTGGGTGATGGAAGTTGATAGAAGGTAAAGGAATGGTGATGGGGAAGCAAGTAGAAAATTGAAGAAAGACAGAGAAATCGGATAATAGAAGTTAAAAGGAAAGGTAAGGAAAAGTTGATGAAGAAGTTAAAAATTGAGTGAGGATGAGGCAATGGAAATCGATAAGAAAAGAAACAAAAAAAATTAGGTGGTAAAGACTGAAAAGATAAGGGAATATGATAAGATAAAAAGGAAAGAATTGAGAAAGAAAGCTAATGCTAAAAAAGAAGGGATTTTTTTTTAAGTATAGGGACTATGATATTAGGCAAAAAATGAAATAAGGGAAAAATATGGTTCAGCCCTATTGACACCAGGTGAGGAAGAATAAACCTTTTTCATATATCCAGCTTGAATTAACTATGTTTAGAAATAAATAAACTAAATTTATTAATTCTAACTTGACAATTGAATTGAAACCAGTTTGACCTAAATTGATTGGGTTCAAAAGAAATGCCTAGATTGACATAAGTTTGATCCAATTTGACTATATTTAATTTAATAATGAAATAAATTGAATTGACAGAAGCCTAATCCAACTTGGATGATGAACAACTTGAATTAGCTTAGGCTTAATTTAATATGAATGGGTTGATTTGATAATAGAAAGGCAGTAACTTGGATCGACATAAGTTTAACTTAATTTGATTAAGTTCAATTTTAAAAAAATGACCTAAATTGACATAGGTTCAACTTAATTTAATTAAGTTCAATTTAACAATAAAAAGTAAAGTGATTAGGATTGACACATGCTCAATTCAACTTGATTAAGTTTAATTTAATGATAAAAAAAATGAACTGGATTGATACAGATTCGACTCAATTTGACTAAGTTCGATTTAATAATAAAAAGTAAAATGACCCAAATTGATATAAGCTCAACCTAACTTAATTGAGTTTAATTTAATAATAAAAAGGAAAATAATTTGAATTAATAAAAGCTTGATTCAATTTGATTAAATTCGATTTAATGATAAAAAGTAAAATAACTTAAATTAACATGGGCTTAACTTAACTTGATTTAGTTTAATTTAACAATAAAAAGGAAAATGACTTAAATTAACATATGCTCGATTTAATTTGATTAAATTCAATTTAATGATAAAAAGTAAAATGACTTGAATTGATACATACTCTACTCAACTTGATTGAATTTAATTTAATGATAAAAAAGGAAAATGATCTAGATCGATATAGGTTTGACTCAATTTGATTAAGTTTGGTTTAATAATAAAAAGTAAAATGACTTGAATTAACATAAATTTAACTCAACTTGATTGATTTTAATTTAACAATGCAAAATATAAATGACTTGAATTAATGCAAGTTTGATTTAGCTCGATTATGTTTGATATAATGAAAAAATAAATGACTTGATTTGACACATTTAACTTAATTTGATTAAATTTGGTTTAATAATGAAAAAGAAAAATAACCTAGGTTGACATGGGTTTGACTCAACTTGATTGAGTTTTATTTAATAATGAAAATGAAAATGACTAGTACTGATATAAACTTGACTTGACTTGATCATATTCAATTTAATAATGAAAAAGGAAAATGACCTGCATTGATATGGGTTCAACTAAACTTGAATGAGTTTGATTCAAAAAGGAAAATAACCTAGATTGACATAGGCTTGATTTAACTTGATTGAGTTTGATTTAACAATGAAAAAGAAAATGACCTAGATTGATCTAGGCTTTATTCAACTTAATTGAGTTTGATTTAATAATAAAAATAAAAATAAATTGGATTGACACAGGCTCGACTCAATTTAATTGAGTTCAATTTAGCAATGAAAATGTAAATAATCTGCATTGATATAAGTTTGACTCAACTTGATGGTGTTCAATTTAACAATGAAAATATAAATAATTTGGATTGACATAAACTTGACTTAACTTAATCAATTTCAATTTAACAATGAAAATATAAATTACCTAAATTGACATAAACTTGACTTAACTTGATGACATTTTATTTAATAATAAAAATATAAATGATCTAAATTGACATAAGCTTAATTTAAATTAATCAAGTTTGATTTAACAATGAAAGTATAAATAACTTGGATTGACACAAGCTTGACTCAACTTGATGACATTTAATTTAACAATAAAAATATAAATAACCTGGATTGACACAAACTCAACTCAACTTGATTAAGTTTGATTTAATAGTAAAAAGGTAAATAATTAAATTAACATATGCTCAACTTGACTTAATCAAGTTCGATTTAATAATAAAAAATGTAAACAACCTAGATTGATACAAGCTTAACTCAACTTGATTAAGTTCAATTTAACAATAAAAATACAAATAACTTGGATTGACATAAGTTCTACTCAACTTGATTGAGTTCAATTTAATGATAAAAATAATGATAACCTAGATTAACCAAGTTTGGTTTAAAAAGGTAAATTATGCAAACATGATTTGATGTAAGAACGTGATGCATGTAATAATGATTTGATTATTTCTTAGATGAGTTCCTTACTTCATCCTTTTAGAGACTTCAAAGAGTGCTAAGTTTTATCATTTCCTATTATGCACATTTCTTCTTTATTTAGCTTAAACTCTCTATCAGCATTGCCTCTTGTTTTCTATCCAATAGAATTGAGACAATCCTAATGCTTAGTTTAACTATATTTGCATTATTGATTTCATTAAGACATATTTAAATAGGCATGACTACTTATAATTTTCCAATACACACTAACCATATGAAAATGCATAATATTTTCACAAAGAAAAAAAAGGAGAGACATAGATTATTATCATTACAACAAAAACTAGAAGTGAAGCATAAATAGCAATAAATATCATTTGTAATAAAGTTTACAAAGAATTATGGTCTTTTCATAATATGTTTCAAAACATTAATATTAGTTTCCTTTTACATATGGTTTGATGATCACAAATTATGAAACTAATTATAATGAGCCTCATCATAGAAAACCTTTTTCATAGCATATGATCCTTCTAGCATATGTCCTTATCAATTTTTTTTAATAGAGTTGAGTATAACATAATGCAAATAATTTTTCTTTTAATAAGATTTAATTGATTATACTAAGTTTGAATTCATTTGAGTTTTCCTAATGACGACAACTTGATCTAAATAAGTTTAATTTCAAAAAATATGAATAATTCAACTCAATAGAGATTCTAGGAAAAACTTAAAAAGTTAAAAATAAGATAATGAGAATTGGTTTCATAAAACTATCCCATGCTTAGTTTTATATGTTCTAGGCAAACACAAAAACACTAATTTTTCACTAAAGTTGAGAATGCAAAGTCACAAGTAAGAAAATCATTATAGTGTAAAGGAATCATAACATTCATGAATTAACAATGCACTCCATCTAGAATTAAAAAGTATAGAAACTTTATTTAGGAATGAAAAAACTAAATGGTAGTATCTTAAAACTCTTATTTTCAATCCTTCAAGTAGTTAAAGGTAAGTGTCTCACTCAAACTCAAAATATTAGGAATTATACTACCATAGGCTTGCTTAAATTCTTAACCTCAGTTACCTACTTCATATGCATAAGCAAATCAAAAAGACTTATTAAAGGTTGTAATGGGGTTAAGGTAAAGGAAAGATAATAACATGAAAAGAGAAGTTATCAATTAAAGAGATTAAAAGAGTATTGATGGATAGATTTAAATAGTAAGTGACTAAAAAGTCATACAATTGAAATTACAATTGCTTTAAGGACATATCATCCTTTCCTCTTTCTATTTCTTCTATTTTTATTTTTTTCTTTTTTATTCCTTTCTATTTATTTATTTTTTAAATGAACTCCTTTTTTTCAACTTTTGATATATTTCTATACTCATTTCAGAAAATATCCTTTCATTGACTTCAATTAATGTACTTCCATATTTATTTAGGAACCTATTCTTCTTTTTTTTAAAGGCTTGCAATTAGTTAAAAGTAAAGGAAAGTAAATTAAGCACAAAAGGGATACTCAATAAAAATACAAAAGTTAGCTATTTAGGTATAAGTGATTCATTTAAAGAAAAAATACTTTAATCATATTTGCTCATGCATGTGAAAATGTAATCTTAATAAAAATTAAAGCAAGTTCTGGAGTGATAACATAATAAGTGAATCTCTTATATAAGAAAAATAGTGATTATTAATTAAATAAGCTCAAGGTTTCTTGGTTAAGAGGTGCTAAACTTAGTTTTTTTAATTTAAAGTTTATTGCTAAACTTATCAATTTGAAGAAGTAAGATAATTATTCAATCATGCTACAAAACATTCAAACCCAATTAATTCATATTTAAAACTCATACAATTTTTAAAATTAGTGAAAAACACTTAAATAAGCAAGAAGACCTAGAACACTTAAAATGAAATTTAAAAAAAGAATGAACTGTTTCTCTCTTTTTTTGAAATGAAGATAAATCATGAAAAAAATATACTACTAATGGGATACATATCAAGAGCTAAAAAATAACTTTTTACTCAGCTATCCTTTACATATACAGTTAGTCTAATAATTTTACTAACATTTTTTTTAAAATAAGGATAAATCATGAAGAAAAACATGCCACTAATGGCATGTTTATCAAGAGCTAAAAATAACTCTTTATTCAATTATCCTTTACACACACAATAAAATTGATGGTTTTACTAACAGTTTTTTTTTTATTCCTCATCCAAATCTAATTTAGACAACATCTTTGATGTCTTTATAGATAAAGGAAGGCATAGACAAGAAAAATAAAAACACAACAATAAAAATGGAACAAAAACTTAGAAGTAAAATTATGAGAGTGGAGAAAGTTACAATTGAGGAGCGTTATCTAGTTTACACTTCTTACTAGTATCCTAGGCTTGCCAATATACTTATTTCATTAATGGATTAGGTTTAGGTACACAAATTTGTAATCGTTCAATCAATTGATCAACAATTAAGGCATACATTATAGTGCAACGAGTTGCTTGGGAAATAAATCTCTATTCCACAACTTGATCTAAGAAAAACAATAAATTGTCATAAAAATATTAATATTTAATAATCCTAATGACTTTTTATGAAAGTCTAGTTTGGCCTAATATGCAATGCTAAAAATTCCAACGTTTCTAGATTATTAGGAAATGTGAATGCTGAAGCAAGCTTGAAACTTTTAACTTAGTACCCAATGCATAGTTAGTAATGATTTTATCATTCAAATTCTTCACAATGATACTTAAGACTTGGCTCCCTTTAATAAGTGCAATCATTGCCACAGATCCCCTTAAATTTTATATTTCTCCTTTATACATAAGGTTGACATTTTTGGTAGCTAACACTTTACCAAGCCCATTTGCCGTTTTCACAAACTCATCATCTTTCCCTAAATTGGATCCATTAAAGACACATGTTGATTTAAATTTGATTAAATTTGTATATTGATTTAAATCTGTATGTTAATTTAAATCTATATTTAGATATATTTTTTTTGACAATTCGAAACTCATAATCAATTTTTAATGAGTTTAAGTGATATAAATGACCTTTGGTGATATCTACAAATGATGGAATGATAGATGCAAAAGGCTAAGGAATAAAAATGAAAACTACATTCAATTAGGCAAGAATAAAACATAGGAAAGTTATTCAAATTCAATTTTTTTTAAAATGAAGGTAAGCCACCTAGTTTAACCAATATATTACTTAATCATCATTTTTGGGTAAACTTGCATGGCTTAGAAAAAGATTGGTCATAAAAGAGTTCCTTTATGTGTCCTACGAGGATTTTTCCTAAGTTTAGAATCTTCCTCTTATAAGATAGACTTCTCTTAAACAAAGTTATTCTAAGTTTATTCTAATTTGTGCTTGGTTTAGATTCTATAACACTTGATTGATGAAAGGTCCCCAAATTGTCTTTATCGTCACCATCATAGGCTAGTATGGCCTCTACTCCTCACCTTCCTACTCGAGGTGTCTTATTAACCTATATAGAGATCAACGATCTCATAAAGGCATCGTAACTTTGCCCCTAACTAATCCTAAAAAGTAATATATGTGTGAGATCGATAATGTACGGTGTGTGAAAGGGAACATCAACTATACATGACTAATTTACGATAAAGTAAATAAGGTAGTCATGTTGAGACAAACATGATAAACACACATGAAAAGAAAAAATTGAACTAAACATAGAGCAAGGAGATTCAAAACAAAGATAGAAAAAGAAAAAATAAATATGACCTAACTCTGATTTAGTCTCCAATGGAATTGCTAAGCTGTTAAGACGTGCCTCACAGTAGAATTCATAGAAGGCAAGCAATTTCAATACCACTTTAGAAACATTGGTGTGTGAATAAAAAGAAAATAGAGTCACTACCAATTATTTTTTATGGTGTAATTAAAACATAAAAAATGGTCTGCATTCCTAGAATTCAAATTTAGGAGTTGGCTACGTATAAGAAAGTTGTTAGCACTTTATAATGTTTGTTCAAAGATCGATTGCTTGTTTATTCAAATTCAATTTTTTGAATTGAATTACAATTGTCCTTAATATATTATATATATTTTTTCCTAAAAAGTAATTTTTAATTTTAGTTAATTTATTGATTTATTTACCTAAATTTACTTAACTTCATGACAGGATTTGGATGAAATAAAGTGTCTTAATAATGTTAAATATTATTGTGATTGCACCTATAATTGAATTACTTCACTTTGATACATCATAATCACAAATTTTATTTTTTAAATATTTTTTAATTTATTATTTTTGAAAGAATTTCATTTTATCATTGTAAAAAGATTTTTATTTTATCAATCTAGAAAAATTTTATTTTATTATTTTTTTAAAAAAATTATTTCATTATTTTTGAAATATTTTTAATAAAATAATTATAATATGATTTTTAAGGTAAATAAAAATTATCTTAAGTAACCTTATTTATTTATTTAAAAAGTATTACATCAATAATTTTTAATTTAGATTATTAAATTTGTTTAACTTTATGATTAAATTTAAGATAAAAATTTTAAAGAATTAAAATTATAATTTTAATATTATTTTATAATTTTAAAGTATTAAATTTATCCAATTTCATTATCAAATCTAAATATAAAACTATTCAGAAAATTGAAATCATAATTTTAATATTATTTTATAATTTTTTAAATATTAAATTTACTCAATTACATAGTCAAATCTAAATAAAGACTTGCTAAAAAAATTAAAATTATATTTATTAGACTTATAATTAATTTTAATATTATTATATTATCACAAAATTTTAAATTATAAAAGTTTTATAAAAGGCTTTTGTCAATAAAATTGCGTGAATAACATTATTTAAAATATAAATTTTAATGATAGTAAATTTATATTAGCAAAATAATATTTTTTTTGATGAATTTAATTAACATTTGAGAGTATTTAAATCAAAGAAAGTCAAATCTATAATATTATAATTGTGATTTAGAATAAATAAATAAAAAAAGTAAAAAAAATATTAATAAAATAAAAAAAGTTAAATGGATGGGATGGTACCTTGGGTTAGGTTCGTCCCATCTCATCACTTTTTTAATTTTTTTAATTTTTTATAATAATATTTTTTAAAAGGAAATAAAGACAAAAATAAAAAAAAAGTTAATTGAGAAGTTCATATGGTTAGAATAGTATTTATTACAATGCTGTCTCATCCATGTCTTATATTTTTTTGAAATTTTTTTTCTTTTTCTTTTATATTCATAATATAATTTATTATATATTTTTTATAAAAGTATAATGTAAATTATAAATATATATATAAATTCAATAGAGTAAAATAAATTAAAATGCCTTGTATATAAAGATGATAAGTGTAAGATAATTTTTAAATGCATTAAAATTGAGTTTTTTTAATTTAATCGGCTCATTTAATTTGATTTTAAAATATTTCTCAGTTTAAAATAGCTTAAAATTTCAAATTATTTTAATTTATTCTATCACAAGAATTGTATAAAATAATATCTTAATATTAAATATCAAATAAAATATTAAATAAATAAATAAAAAAATTAAAATAACAAGGAATAGACAAAAAAAAGGGGGACGAATGTAGCAATGTCTTCCTGTTTTATCTTATTATTATTTTTTAAGAGTCTTCTCTTTCGTTTTCTTTTTTGCCTCCATTTTTTTCTTTTTTCTTTAGTTTTTTTTCTTCTTCTTTTTTCTCATCTGCAAGTTCAACTTGCTTCTTTTTCTTCTTCCTTCTAATCTTTATGTCTCTTCTCTTTTTGATTTTTTTTTAAATACATATCTTCCTTCTTCCCTTTCTTTTAAAATTTTTTGATTTTCCCTCCTTTTATTATAAATTTTTTTAATACTTATTTTTCAATTCCCTTTCTTCCTTTCTATTTTGTAAATGAACTTATCCTGACTTTTATAAATAAAGGCTCAACAATTTTATTTGCATTTAACCCACATTTAATTTACATTTCACCTAAACATTGTTTACAAGCTAAGAATTCAATAAAATCTTATTATTTTTCAATATTGGCTACTGCCATATAAAATTTTCTTCCTTTCAACAATTTAAAATTATTTCATCTTATTGTAAAGATAGAGATAAGCTAACAATGAGTTTATGATTGATGGAGTTTATTATATAATTAAATGAGATACAACCAATGAATATGAATGAGGTGTAATGTAGAGATAAAAAATATCATCAGCTTTTTATCTATTATTATTATCTTGTAAAATTTTAAAATTTTTTATTTTTTATTATTTTTATTTTTAAAAACTTTTAATTTATTTTATTATTTTTTAATATTTATTTTTATTTATATTATTTTCTGGATTAAATTGAATGTCAATAGAGAGTGTGCATGATATTAGTATTTTTAAATTCGGATTGGTTATTGACTCGATAAGATGAATGGGTGAAGGTCAGATTGATTCAATTGATTAAATCGAGTGGTTAAACTAGTTAATATATTTTTATATACATAAATTATAATGTTATATATATTTATAAAAATATTAAATTAATTTAACTTGTACAAGTATATTTATAAAACATAAAATAATAAACATTAATCTTACTTTAATTACAAACTTCTATTACAATTTTAATATTATTTTATAATATAAAATTATATTTCATTTCAATGTAATGAAAGTTTTAAATTAAACATTAGTTAAATAAAAATAGTTTAATTATATAATATGTATTATTTATAAAAAATTTAGATGAAATAAAATATGAAAAATAGAAAATTATATACATTATATATAATATTTGTCATTATTAAAACAAAGGAGAAGTTTGTTTGAGTAGTAACAAATTACATGGTGGCTTCAGGGACTTGTGTTTGACACTTTTGTGTTGCAAGTTCATTTTTTATAATTAAGATTGTTGTCAGTTTGAGTGGTAATAAATTGCATGATGGCTTCTATGTTGCAAGTTCATTGCTCAAACTAGGTTGTATTAGATCAATGAGTTTATTAGGCAAATAACAAGTTAGGTCAGTTCAAATCAGCCTATCTGGCTACCTCATTTCTGGCTAAATCTGAACCAAACCAAGATCTAATTCTTAGTTGCACTAGTTAAACTAGCTATTTCGATTCAAATTTTAAAATAGTGCATGGCATAATATAGCAAAATAATTAATCATAATTATTAATGAGAAAATGAAAGTTTGAATATTTGATAAATAATAAACATGCCAAAAAAAGTAACCTTTTAATTTATTATTATATTATTCTTTTAAATTTTTTTATTAACAACTATGATCATTCATTTTATCGTCTAAAATATATCTTATATTTTAAAAAAGTCAGTTCTAGTTTTAAATGTCATTGAAAAAAAGTATACCAATATATGTTTTTGTAATTTTTATTATAGAAATTCAAAATTTTTAAAAGCTTCTTTAATTGTTTTTAGTATATTTATTACATGCAAAAATCAAATACATTTGTAAAATTTTATTAAAATTTTTTTATAAGATTTTATATAAAAAAATTACAAAGTTTATAACTTTTACATTAAACTCGTATAAAAACTTAATGTATTTACAGGGTATATCTTGACAAAACTGATAGCTTTCTTTACACAATAATTTTTCTTTTATATTAAATCAATGGTAGGTATCATAAATCTAATTTTCTTTTGTATGAGTTGGATTTTGCTGATCCCTAATGATGTAGTACCAAGTAATTTAATTAGGACATAGATGTAGTATGTTCTGGAGTGGAGGATGGGAGAAATTCTAACATATGTCCTAAGATATGAAAATTTTTAATTGAGGCCAAAAGGAAAAAATATCAATTAAAAAAAAGTGAACTTTGCACAAGTGTTAGGATGTTAGGGCCATTTATGATGGGCTTTCTGCTTAAAAGTAGCAAAGAAAGTTATGGACTAATTACAACACAAAATAGACATGTTACCTTTGTCTATTTAGCATTTGTTATCCATACTCCGAATATAAAAAAGAAAAAAATGGTGCAAAAATATCTTTTTTGGAATGTAAACAAATTTGAGAAAATGGAAGCAAAGACATACTTATAAATCCAAAAATTCTTAAATCGATTAAAAATAAGTGAATGTTGCCGAGAGCCTTTGGCTCAAGTGACATTCAATGTCCTTTGAAGGCTTTGCATCTTCCACTACATTTAGGGTTTGATCCATGATCCTTACGTGTGTGTGTCTAGTGGTTTAACCACTCCTACGATTATAAAAAAAAAATTGAATATCAATGTTGAAAGTTACATAGATTGACATGTGGCGAGGATAGCTGAGTTGGGAAAGTTCAGATTTAAGATCTAAAGATTGCATGCTCAAGTTATGCTCACTGCAATAGGGATTTACATGATGTTATTTCATTTTCATTGGCTTTTTCCCTACATTTCGCTCTTTTTCTTAAGTGTTTCAGATTTTTTTTTCAAAAAAAGGTGATATTGTAGTTTTTATTTGGCATATATGCAACACTAACCAGAAATTCATGGGCACGAAAAATGCAGGTGCAAGTGCCAAACATAGTACAAAATGGACCATTCTTTTATCTTTATATATGTAATCACTGGGGAAACCTAATATTTGATCGGGCACAATGCATGTGATTAGATGATGATTAATGAATGGGTAAATTCTTTTTTATAAGATTGATTAGTATCGGATGTTCTTGCTCTGTTGTAAGACTAAAAAGCCTTCTTTAAGCTAATAAAGTAAATACTAATGGAAGACATAACAATGGATGGATAATAGTAGCTAGGACACCACCAAATTAACCACTTAAAAACTTTTCAAAATGAGAAAATAAAAGGGTTCATTGGAGCTTTTTTTAATTAATTATTAATCATTTTGAAGATTTAAATATTAATAATTTTTTCTCTCACAATAACTTTTGTATTTGGAATTGAAGTACATTTTTTGTCCAATAGGATAATATATTTTATTTTTTGTTATGGTTCACATGAATATGAAATCAGGTAAGCAACATTAACTAATTGATATGTATAGGTGTATTCATTATTCTTTATTAAGGAATACTTGTGTACTTTCTTAAAGAGGAGCAAACATCCATTTCTCTTTAGTAAGGAATCTCCAATGTTGTAAGTCTTATAATTTATGAAAAAAGTGAATTAAAAAATAAAAATAATATTATTCTTATTCGTTATCCCCAAGTTTATGAAAATAGAGGCAATCTAACATTTATCTATTCCATTCAATATATAAAGCAACAATGGATTGTTGAGTATTGAGAGAAAATTAGAAGCATTTGTCATTTGTCTCTTGGGCTATTGCTAATAGATAAAACTATTCTGCAGTGATGCTAGGGGGGCTAAATGTCCTATACTATAATCAAATTTCTAAAAAGAGATTTTTTTTAGTAATGTTTTTCACCACATAATGGAAACTTTCTTTTTCTTTTTATAATTTTCATGATCTATGATGCCATACAACTATCGGATATTGTGTAATCCAATTTCTCTTATAATGATGACAAGTGGTTTATGTCACCTTAATTTGGTGCTATGAAATTTTCTCAACTTAATTGCTCAAACCCTTTTGTTAACATATATAAAACTCTAATGGGTGTTCATTTTACCTAAATTTGTGGTTGTGGTGAAATTTTTGTTAGTAATTTATAAATGTTAATGATTTTTTAAATCATATATTATTTTAAAAAATTGATTCTAAATGGTATATAAATAAAAATTTTGATTGAGTTTTTCAATAGATTTTATATAGTAATTTTACATATAAAAAAGTTAAAAAGACTCTTGAGTCTAAATTGGTAAATAAATATTTTTTTCAAAAATTAAAGTTTTGAAAAGAAATAACTATTTGTAATTGTTATTAACTGAAAAGTCACCATAAAATGATGTGATTGTTTACAATAGTTATTTGCTTAAAAGTTATATTTGTTCAACAATTATAAATAAGGATTTTTACCGGATTATTTTTACTACTTTAGATCAAGAATTTTAAATTTTATTGTATCCTGGGACAAAATATTTTAAGAAAGTGTAATACATATCTCAGAACTATTTTCTTCTTATTTAATCTTTTTTCCATTATTTCTTTCTTATTTCATCTTCTCTTCAACATTTTCTTATCATCCCCTTTCCATCCTATTTTTTTTCTAACAATCTAAAGGCTATTAATAATGAGATGTATCAAATCAAATGACAAGGATAGATGGAAGATAATTTTGACATAAAGAAAATGGAGAAAACATAAAATGACGTGTTATTTGTTTTAAAAGGCATTTGGAAAACTTTCAAGAAGTGTAATAAGGCATTTATGTCAAAAAGAGAGATAACAATGTTATAAAGCTAAAGGGCTAAAGGTTACATTATTGCATGTAATAATTAATTAGAAATTAAATCATGATGGAATTTGTGAAGGTGCATGAACTAAAAAGAGTAAATGGCAATTTTGTCTTGCAATCACACTTGAAGAAGTATCATAGATATATGGATCCAAGTGAAGAGAATTCAAATTGTAACAATAAATGAATTAAAGGTCAAATGTGCAATTCTATGAAACTTCAACAGGTGCACAATTTCTGGATTTTCTAAACTATTTGTAATCTCCTTAAATCTTAATAATATATGACATATGGATTATTCATGTTCTCCCTATGTATCTAATCAGGTGATATAAAGTTAGATGAAATGTATATAGAATTATAAAATATTCCACTACATGATTTATGAAATTTAGTTAATCATTGTTTGAAAAATAGTTAACTAAATGTGATAAAATGATATAAATATAACTTATTATTCATAAACAAAAAGAAAATTTATAGATTAGAAACATGTGTATCATTAAACTCTCACATTTTGAATAGTCATGTTGAATGAAAAAATATATTGATTCATATTAAAAGTCATGTTGATTTATATCAAAATGATATGTTGGTCTACATCTATAAAAATATGATGGTTTGTATCCAAAAAAAATATCAATTCATGTTTAAAGGATATGATAGTTTGTATTTGAAAGATATAATGATTCATGTTTAGCAAACATATTATGTTTCACGATTAAGAGGCACAATGATTATGATCAAAAGATACAATGGTTCATGTTTGAAAAAGGTTTGATCAATTAATGAACATGTGATGAGCTAGGAGAATTGATTGTATTCTCTTCATAAAGTTAAAATAGATTTATCTTCACCCATCAATTTTTCCTTAATAAGAATTTGGATCCATCTTTTGCTAATTATGCTCCAACATCGTTAAATTCAAATGAGGATTAAAGATGACAATAATTGCAAATATAACATTATATTAGATCTAATATTTATCAAATTTTCTTTTCATGCTACAAGTCATGTTTTTTACCAACTCTTCTTTACAATTCATATTATCAATAAGAAACTTCTCAATTTTCCAAATTCGATCAAATACAAGTTTGATGTAAAGTAACTAGATCCAAATATTAAGTTAGTTATATTGTAAAATGGTTTATCCATTCTTTAATCCATCACTTATAATTTTTATCAAAACATGCATGATAAGTAAGTGCAAATTGATATTTCAAAGCATCTTCAAGCATAAAATAAATAGAGTTCCATCTAGTAAGCATATCTTAAATTTCCATTTATATTAATTGAAACTCGTCTTGCATACTCTTGAAAAGTCTTTATTTTAGTCTTGGACCCTTTCACATAGGCAATACTTTTTTTAATTTTATGATAAGAAAATTGAAGCTACTTTTAATCTTTCTTAGATAATGAGATTTAACATATGAGCACAACAACACATATGACAAAACTCACCATCATAAAATAAACTTTCTTTTAAACTTCCCTTTAAAGAAAGGTTAGTTTTCAAGGTCATTAAGGTAAGAAAAAAAACTTTCTTATCAATTTCCAATTAGTTATAATTTTCATCATGATAAGTGTATCAAAATAAGTTTTAAATTCATTTTATTAGTGGCATTATTTTGAATTTATGAGGAATAAATATGATACTATCATGTAATTATTTTATAAATATCATTATTAATCTTTTTCTATTTTTAGGTTATAAAAGCTAATTTGGCTATAATCTAGTCAAACTATTATCTTGGTACATTTTAAAAAGCTTAATCAAATAGGTGTCAACAATCAATTAGGATAAATTTAAAGAAGCTAATTCAGCTATATGTTAACTATGAATTTAAGGAAACTGACTTAACAATGAACCTAGTTAAGTTTCTGTCTTGATACAATTAAAGAAAGCTAACTTAGCCATAAGTTAGCTATGAATTCAAGAATGCTGACTCGATTTTGAGTCAACAATGAATGTGATCAAGCAATTGTTCAGATATATCTAAAGGAATAAAAGTCAATTTTCAAAATTCTTAGGTTCTCATCCACTATAAATTAAAGCCTTAGCTAGTTATTCAAGACACATTGCTCTCCATTTTAGTATTGCATATTTCTTATACTTTTTTACTAGAATTTGTGAGAATGCTTTGCAAGTTAAGCTAGAATTTTTACAAGACTTGAAATGATCCTTTATGTATAATATTTTATTATTCTACTTTTTATTCTTTTTATGATTCGTAATGTTTATAAATTAGTTTATGTTTAAAATTCTTCATTATCTTTATTTTTTTTAATAATCTAGAGATTGTATTTTTTAATTTTATATAAATTTAGTCAAGCATTTTTTATGTGGTATTGTTTAAATATAATAGTTAGTGGTAGAATAGTTCTATACATTGATCCTTTATTGTATCATTGTGAATTTGATATATTGTTGATCTTGGATAACATACAAGATAATCCTTATATGTTTCAAATTAAAGGAAATTTTGTTCATATATCTAAGACAATTAAATTTTGTAACGAATTTTAGATACATACCTTTTAATTGTTTGTTTGGGATGTGAAACAATATTTGAGATTTAATTGAATCAAAGTAAAGAATAAATATATGAAATATAATGATGACACTCAATGCCTTATTTTATTATGATTAAATTTCTTATTATTTAAAATTTATGCAAATCAATATTTTCGATAAATTACACTAATAAATTTTAATATTGTTTCTTTTTTTTTTCATTAATTTGGTTTGTTAGGCTTTTCCTTGTGAAATCAACACCTCAATCTATATTGTAATAACTATAATATTTTTTTAGTATAATTAAAATTTAGCGCCGTTATCAAGGAGTTGCTATCAGAATCAAGTTTATTTATTTTTATTTTATTACTTTTGTTGGTTTAATTTTTTATATTATCTCTTTAATTAATCTTGTTCATATGTTTTGTGTTACATTTTGTTAAAATAAATAAAAAATATAAGATACTATTTAAAGTGTATGCATCATCTTGGAAAGGAACTTATAAGTTTTTTTTTTACGAGAATTAAAGCTAAAGTAGTATAAGACCAGTTAAAAACCTTATTTAATTCATCTTCATCTAGTTTTGACACTATGAGTCTACATGAGGACAATCCTATTAGGTCTTTGAAAGACTAATTATACCATACTCACACAACCACACTTTTATGTATCATTTTTCCTTAATACACCATAATTTGATTTTAAACCTAGAATAATATAACTTTTGCCTATTTTTCATGATTTAGACAATGAAAACACATATGTGCATATTAAGGAATTTCAAGAAGTAATAACCACTTTTCATAACCAATGCAATGCTGTAAATGTTGTTAGATTAAAATTTTTTCCATTCTTCCTAAAAGATAAAGTTGGTTATAGTCTTTAAAACCAAGATCCATAAGCATATGGCAAGAAATGATTTAATTTTTTTAAATAAATATTTCTTATATGACAAGACCAATGGTTTAAAAAGATAAATCTCCTCATTTTCCTAAAAAGATAGTGAAACCTTTTTTTTAATAAATACTTCTTATATGACAAGATCAATGGTTTAAAAAGTTACATCTCATTTTCCTAAAAAGATAATGAAACCCTTTACCAAACCTAAGAAAGCTTTAAAGAGTTGTTAAACATATGTTCACACCATATGTATAAAAATTAACTCTTAGTTATTTCTATAATGAACTTACAATTAGGTAATGCCAATTTATTGAAATGATATGTAATGGTAAATTCCTTAAAAAAATCCCAAGAGAGCCATAAAACATGTTAATAACTTAGCTAAAAAAGCCCACACTTGGACTAAACCTAATATCACTAATAGCACCAATAGATCATGAGCAACTTGAATCTACCATCTTCAAGAAAAGAATAGTTTTAAAGCCCAAGTAGTAGCTTTAACTAAAGAGCTAAAAAGTCTAAAAACTAGAGATTTATGCAGTTGCATTAGTTGAGTTACAAGGTATATGTTTTATTTATGGAAGGATAAAACTCCTAGCCTAAAATTATCCCACTTTAAATGAGATGAAAGTGGTATATAAGGAATAATGTAATGGCATATAGACATTTAGGAAACCTTACTCACCTTACTCAAAAACATATAATAGGTTGGAAGAACCATCCAAACTTTAGTTGGAGGTTTAATTTCAACTAGCTTACATTATTCAATAATTAATGAAAATTTGAGGCACAACTACCAAAGTTGTACCCTTCTTCCTTTTTAGAAGAAGCTTTACAAGCATTCATGGTAGTATAAAATAATACTAACAAAAAATTTGAAAGTATGCCCACACACATGGTAGAAAGGGCATAAAAAGATTAAGAGTCAGATCATTAAATTGATTGATGCTATATGAGAGCAAGGAAAATTTTCTTCTCAACCTTAGGTTTTTCCAAAGGAGTAACAAATAGCATAAATTTTACATTAAACGCTCAAGATATTAAAGGAGTTTATACTATTACACTTCAAAAGTGGAGAAATGATAAAAAGTTTTGATTTAAGTGCCTTTCCTTCAAGTTTTCAAATCTAGAAGGAATGTTTTAGAGAATTAAGGTAAGATCCCAAAACACTATAATATAGTAAGGTCAACATTCCTTTGGTACATGTTATTAAGTAGGTATTGACTTATTCCAAGGTAATCAAGGATTTATGCACTATGAAGAAGAAGCATCATGCTAAGAAAATTAAATTCTTAACAGAAAAGATGAGTGTAGTGATTAAGCAAAAGACATTGCCAAAGTATAAAGATCTAGGATATCCAATAATCACTTGTCATATTAAGACATAAAAGTTTGACCAAGCTCTACTAGATTTAGATTAGGTGTAAATTTTATACCTTATTTAGTTTATCAACACTTAGGGTTTAAAGGGATCAAACTTATGTTTATGGTACTATAGTTAGCCAACGATTCAATAAAAAGACCAAAAGGAATATTAAAAGATGTTCTATTTCAAATTGATAAATTTTGTTATCTCATTGATTTTTAGTCTTACACTCAATCTACAATTGATGATGGATAAAAAATTTCACTCATCTTAGGATAACCTTTCCTTGTTATAGCTAATGCTTATTAATTGTAAGAATGGTCTTATGAAACTTTTATTTAAGGAAATGATTTTGGAAGTGAGCATTTTCAATGTTAGAAAACAAGTACAAGAAAAAGATAATTGTTATTAGTATTACTCATATGATTAATCAAGTTTTATCTTTCCTTATTTTTTATTTTTTTCATTCTTTCTTTTATTTAGTTTCATACATTTTTTCTTTGTTAAGTTGCTTATTTGGTTTTTCTAATTGCTCCATTTTATGCATAAAAGTCATAAAGCCTTTTCTTTGCTTAAATGTCCTTTCCTTTCTATCTCTCTCTATATAAAAGAGTTTAGGAACATTGCATAATTGACAAGTTGAAAATGAAAATTTTACTTTATTATCTAAGAATAATTCCAAATTATTTAGTTCAAATTATCTCTTCTATCTTGATTTTTAGAGATTTATTTCTAAAAAATATTTATACATTTTTAAGCCTTATGGTAAAAGATGGTTAATACATATATCTTCTGTGAATGGGTGGAGAGGAATGAAAAAATAGCTCATGAACTTGCATTGATTATTTGAACTAGTTTACTTGGTGCTTAAAATATGACCTTATGATTTATAATGTAACCATCCAAGAGATAATATGTTTTATTTGAAGGATTAAATGTGCCATTTTTGAAGTTTTTTTTAGGCATTGAGAATTATACAAAGATTTTTCCATTAAAAGATGAAAAAAAGAAAAAGAAAAAGATGGAAATGGGAAAAATAAAAAATAAAAAATAAAAAATAAAAAAGAAAGAAAAAATGAAAAATTTTCAATTTTGAGAAAAAAAAAGAAAAAGGAAGTTTTATGATAAACCTAGTTGAAATTCTAAATAAACAAGGCATTTATTTTGTAGTCAATGTTTAACTCATTTGTTTGTTCTAAAAAAATAAGTGTTCATTCTGCTTTCCAATACTATAAATGAAATCCCTTATATTAATCTCGATATACTTACCTATTAGAATATAGGGGTGAGTCTTTTTCTTGGATAATTTTTGAAGCTGTACATATTATGGTCTATGGTAAGAAAGTTATAGCTTAATACATGCATAAGTATAATTTTGAAAGTTTAATTAAAATAATCTTAATAGCATTTATGATCTCTTATTAATTTTGTGCTTAAAATAATAAATAATTTTGTTAGTTTCTTTTTGATTTACTCATCATGTTATGTTTTATAAGTTTCACTTAATTTGTCAAAGGATTAACAATGAGCTAGTTGAAGCTTGTGATAATCATATAAAAATAAGTTATAAATTGATTTTATTGGTGGTATTATTTTAGATTTATAAGGAATAAATATGACATTATTGTGTAATTATTTTATAAATGTTATTATTAATCTGTTTTAGTTTTCAAGTCATAAAAGCTAATTCAGCTATAAATTAATAATGAATCTTGTTAAATTATTGTCTTCATATATTTTAGAAAGTTAACTCAGTTAGGTGTTAACAAACAATTAGGATAAATTTAAGGAAGTTGACTTAACTATGCATCAACATTGAACCTATCAAGTTGTTGTCTCAATACAACTAAAGAAAGCTAACTTAGCCATGAGTTAGCTATAAATCTAAGGATTCTGACTTAGCCATAAGTCAATTATGAATTTAAGGATGTTGACTCAGCCTTGCCAACAATGAATATAGTTGAGCAATTATCCAAGTACATCTAAAGAAATAAAAATTAGTTTAGGAAATTCTTATGCTCCCATTCATTATAAATTGAGGTCTTAGCTAGCCATTCAAGACATGCCACTCTTTATTCGAGTTTTGTATCTTTCTCATATTTTCTCCCTAGAATTTGTGAGAGTACTTTGCAAGTTAGGCTAAAATTCTTACAAGGTTTAAGATGATCCTTTATGTATAATATTTTATTTTTTACTTTATTTTTTTTAATTTACAATGTTTATAAATTAATTTGTGTTCAAAACTCTTCACTATCTTCATTTTTTTATAATCAAGAGATTATATTTTTCTATTTAATATAAATTCTATCACTTTTTATATGTTATTATTTAAGTATAATTATTACCACTTGAATGGTTCTATATGTTAATATTTTATTATAGTATTATCAATTTGATATATTATCAATTTTGAATAACATAAAAGATAATTCTTATATGTTTTAAACTTAAGGAGAGTTTGCTCACATATATAATACAATCAAATTTTCTAATAGACTTTAAATACATATCTTCTGATTGTTTGTTTAGGATATGAAATAATAATTGAGATTTAATTTAATCAAAGTAAGGAATGGATATATGAGACATAATAGCGACACTCAATGCTTTGTTCTTTCATTATTAAATTTTTCATTATATTTAAAATTTATGGAAATTAACTTTTTCAATAAATCACATTATTAAATTTTAATATTGCTTCTTTTCTTTACTAACTTGGCTTGTTAAGCTCTTTCTCATAGGATTGATACCTTAATTTATATAATAATAATTGTAATATATTTTGAGCATAATCACATCACATTTCTTGCTAATATGATATCTAAATATCGAGGGGGCATGTCATAAAAAGAAGAATTTTACTTTTTAACACCCAATCCAAATTAACATAATGAGTAGTTGAATAAAGACAATTTGTTAGTGCAAGCAGTCCATAAATCACATATTAGACACACTTTACCCCCAAATGTTAGACAAACAATCTTTCAAATCTTTTTTATTTTCAACATATCCTTGCCACACATCATAACTTGCAATCTTTCTAGAAATAAATTTCACATTTGGGTTCAAATATTTGAAAAATATACTTAATTCCTTCATATTGTAAAACTTGAACAGAAGGTCATGCCTTACGAGTGCATTGACTATTATTTTTTATTAAAACTTTTGTTCAAGTTTGTTACATCTTAATTTTCTTAGATGATAAAAAATGATTAGGAGAATTTGTAGTTGCTTTATTTTTTTTTAATCTCAAGACATTTTTCCATATGATGAGAAAGAATAGAAATGCCATAAAGTGTTCCACTCTAGCATAAGTCACTTTTGACCTTTAATATTTTGCTCTTAGTTTGCTATCTTCTATATTTGTAATTGTCTTTTAAAAAAAATCCTTACATTTAAGTAACTTTTTCCTTTTTCTTTTTACTTTAGGTGTAGTTGCATTATCTTTAATTTCAAATTCTTTTTCAATTTTCAATTGATAAGTGCTATGTTTAACATTTATTTTAGAACCTGAGACTTCCATTTGAGTTTCATCTAAATTTTCACATTGATTTGTTTCAATATCTTGTGAACCTACCATATATAAGACTACCTATAGATTTACAAATTCACAAAACATAAGACATGTATAATTAACTAACTTTTTTCTGAGACTACTTAGTAGCAAATAGTAGCCAAAACACACAAGACAATGATAATGAACAAATAACACCAATTTATTCCTTACCATGTAACAAATAAAAAATCAATCAAGCATCACACTTAAGGCCTATTTGCCTTCTTCAAAGTCTAGCAAAACATTAAAAAAATGTAAAATGAGTTAAAATATTTTTCCTTTGAAGAATAGTTTAAAAGTTCCTTTATTAGTTTTATCTAATGAAAATCCAAAGTCTAAGTTGCATTTTCAAATTATGAAGTATAATTAAGTACTAACTAACTAAAAATTTCAAAAAGAAAAGATAAAGAAAAAGCGGTAGGTATTTTTTATAGTATGAGAGGAGAAGTAGAGAAAACTAAAGTGCTACACTTTGCTATTTGAAACCAAATGATCAAATGAAGATGAAAAACATATGAAATAAATTAAATTTTTTTGTTAAGAATATGGATTTTGAATTAAGATTCATACATGGAACAATGTGATTTTGGATTAACCTCATTTTATAAGTTAACCAAAAAATTTGTTTGAAAAAACACAAACAATTTAGGTCTCAAATTTTAAGTAAAGTAAAAAGGACATTAAGAAAGATCTTGTTTGTTTTTATTTTTGTCTTTCAAGATGCCACATTGCTTAAATAATGAATCAATGCAAAACTAGAGAAACAAAATGGACTTGAGTGTAACATTTAGAATGAGAAAACTTTACTTGAAACTATCGAACTTGAAGTTAAGGCCAACTCATGAAAGGAAGGTGTGCATTAACAATGGTCATTGAAGACAATTGATCAACAAACAAAGATGGATCAACAAACAAAGATGAAGATGCATTGTTGAAGAGAGAAATTAAAGAGTCTGAGACTCTGAGTTGTTACGTGAGTGCATTTTGCCTTATCAATGTTGTCGTTTTCTTCCTATGTCTAACTTAGGTTTTTCTTGTTCAAGTTGGAGCATGAAGAGAAAAAGCAAAGCTAAGCAGAAACTAAGTCTAAAGCTAATGAATTGTGGATGTGTAAGGTAAAATTTGGATTAGGCTTTCAAGTTTTTTGTTAATTTGGTTTAGTTTTTTTTTAAGTGCATTGGGTTAGGTTATAGTATTGGACTTTTGAACTTTTTTTAAAAGGTTGGGGTATTACAAATTTAAAAAATTATTATATGCAAGGGTAGGTCCATGCTCATTCGAGCTAGACTGCATGAATTTTAGTTTCTAATTCCTTAAAAAAAAAGGTTCTAAAATTTTAGGCTCGGACCATCCCTTTTCCATTTTGTATATTCGTGAAATTTGCATATCTAAGTTTGTTTGTACATCTTTAATATACATTGTATCTTAAAAATTTTTGCATTTGATAGGTATTAGCCAACTACCTCAGCAAAGATAGCTCCACCCAAAATAAAAATTGGTAGAATGGAACTTGTTTCGATATTATCATCTAATTTTTATTTGGGCGACTTATAATTTACAAGTAATGTCAACTCTTTATCTATTTTCAATTAAATTTGTTGTCATATGTCTCTAATTTAGTCTTATATATGTAAAAATAATTTTGTCTTACATTTGAAAAATCCTTAAATGTTAGACACATAAATTGTCTTCTTCCTTTTATAGATATTAGAGCTTTTGAAAGATATACTAGACTCACAAAGACCCTATCCTTAAATTGTCTTAATTTGATATAAATGATGATTATTATCTTACATTAAAAAGTTTCACAAAAAATTTAGATGAACTATAGATTAGAGATTGGCATTACATGAAAGTTAAATAATAAATTTTTTAAATAGATAATGAAATTAATTCAAATAAAAGTATATAGATGATGTTAAAATAGGATTTAAATTTAATTTATTATCAATGAAAAATAATTTTCTATTGTCACTTATATGTTGCCACTTGCCACATCATGGTAAAATTTTATTTATTATTAATCTTTGAAAAAATTACACTTTATTCATTTGTGATTTTTCCATTTTGTATTTAATCAATCTTGCAATTTATCCACATGTGTTTTCAATTATTAATACTTGGTCTTCCTAAACCATTTCCCTTTAAAAATTTAATAAAAAAAATTCACATTCATTACGTGCAATCTCTATTTCTTTATATTTTAATTCAATTTGACATTTACTTAAAAATAATTTGCTAAAAAAAACCCTATGTAGCATTATTTATTCAATAAACATAAAGCAAACCATAGAAGATAATTTTTTAATGAAATTAATTTTTTTGGAATAAATTAATTCTAAATAAATATCAAATTAAGTCCAAATATGACGAAAAGATTTGAGTTTTCTATTAAATTTTGAATGGAAAATAGTTTAAATGGATAAAGTGTTAATAATTGAAAACATAAATAAGTAAATTATAATACTTAAAATCATAAATAGATTAAGTAATTTATGTATTGTCACAATAATAAAATCTTTTATCATATGGTAAAATTAAAATTTATTTATTTTTAATAATGTATCATCTTAGGTGAATTGGGAAAATTTAAACTCTTAACAAATGGTTATTAAAATTTGGGTATTAAAAATTATAGAAAATATTTAGGATTATGCTATGAAAAATTCAACTTCTTGACAAGGTTAAGTAATTTCAAAAAATAATTTAATAATAAAAATATTTAACTTCTTAAAAAATAAAATTATCCGTGATATTAAAAAAAAAGAAAATATATCGTTGATATTTTCCTTGTCTATATATGCAAAGAGGAAGGAAAACTAAGCGCGACAATCAAATGAGTGGAGTATTTATAGTTCAAAAAAAAAGAAATAATAATAATAAAGTTAATTACTTCATAATCGCATAAGCATTGATCGCAGCCTTCGACGTGAGTACGCATGAAAAGTAGTTGCGTCCCTACTCTTCAGTTATGGATGTTTTGGATGCAAATGTATAGCTTTGTTCTCTCTCTTCCTTTTAATTATTCAGAAAAATTGTTTCCGTCTAATTTCGTCTGAGGGGTGGATTCAACATCATCTTCATTTTTGTTCGAGCATTGTGTAGCGGTTATATTTCTGGGTATCTACTCTCATCAGTCTGTGATTAGTCTTTGAGGGCTACTAAGATTTCACTATGACAAACCCTTAAGCTTTTATAATGATATATTGAGCTTTAAAGTGGATTAAACCGCTTGTTTTCATGTTTTAATGAAGTTTATATCTTTATTCCAAGTAATTGCTGTAAATATTAGTTAGGATACACAGATACTTAAATATATCCTACTGAAACATAAAATTAAATCAGAAGTGGAAGTTTACCTCCAGCCATTGCTACATCTAAAAATGCAAATTGAATTTTCTGTAATCTTCTTATCAAATTGCATCGAAAGGTCATTGAGAATTCCACACTTGGATACTTCTAGGTTCTAGTTTATGTACTTTGATGGTATATTTTGTTTAGAAAAACTAAGTATAAAATCGAACCCAAGGACCCCTATTTATGTTTTTATATCTGTATGATCTCAACTTCTTCCATAAAAAAGCTGGGATCTCGATAGTTGTTTAAGCAAAAAAACTACTTCCTAATTTTATGGACCACATTCAACCAATTTGAACATTGGTTTGTTGCCAACGGGAAAAAACAAATACATTCTCCCACTTGGTCCATAAAAACTAAATATATTCACAAGAAGAGAAAATTCAATGAATGGATCATAGTGATAGATCCTCTATTTGTAAATATTACCTCCCATGTATTACGATATACTTTGCTTTCTTAATCCACCATATCTTAGTTAATAAGTCTTATACTTATTCTAGGTCTTCTTAATGTTATTTTTCTCTAAAAATAAAGGTATACATTGAAATGAGAAAATAACTTAAATTGAATAAGAGCTTTATTACAAATATGTATATATACATAAAAAAGCTCAATATGATACTAAGTCCTATCCTTAATACATTATCCTTAAACACTGCTGGTGGCATGCCTTTTGTTAAAGGATTTACTATCATCAACTCAGTGCTAATGTATATAATGGTAACTTGACACATTCCTGAATGGCTAAGTACTTGATATCGATGTATTTACTTTGACTTCCACTTTTGTCATTCTTAGCTGAAAAATTGCAGGTGAATTGTCATAATAAATCCTTAATGGTTTAGAAATTGAATCCACAACTGTAAGCTCAGAAATAAAGCTCTTCAACCATACACCATGTGAAGTTATCTTAAAACAAGATACGAACTTAGCTTTTGTGATAGAAATAGCAACTAAGGTTTACTTCATGCTCCTTCAAGACATGGCTTTGCTAGTGAACATAAAATTATATCCTGATGTTAATTTTCGTGAATCAATGCATTCAACGAAATCCAAGTCTGAGTAGCCAACTACCTCAAGATTCTTAATTTGTCTATACATTAGCTTTTGTGATAGAAGTAGCAATTAAGGTTTGCTTCACACTCCTCCAAGATATGGCTTCGCCAATGAACATAAAAATATATCCTGATGTTAATTTCTGTGAATCAATACATCCGATAAAATTCGAGTCTAAGTAGTCAGCTATCTCAAGATTCTCAGTTCGTCTATACATCAACATGTAGTGTTTAGTATTTTTAAGATACCTCATCACTTTCTTTGCAACTCTCCAATGATCCATTCTTGGATTACTTTGATATCTCCCTAACATTCCAACTGCAAATGTAATGTCAGGTCTTGTACAAACCTGAGCATACATAAGGCTTCTAACAGCTAAAGCATATGAAATGTTTCACATTTGTTCCCTTTCTAGATCATTCTTTAGGCATTAATTTAAATTGAACTTGTCACCTTTCACAATCGGTGCCATACTTGCTGAGTAGTCCTTCATTTAAAATCTCTTTAAGACCTTATTGATATAGGTTTCTTATGATGGACCCAAAATACATTGAGTTCTATCCCTATGAATCTTAATACTAAGTACATAAGATGCTTCACCCATATCCTTCATGTCAAAATTTTTAGAAAGAAACTATTTCACCTTATATAGCAACCCTTTATCATTGGTTGCAAGCAGTATATCATGCATATGCAACATAAGAAAATAGATTTTACTCCCACTGACCTTATGATATATATACTGATCCATGACATTTTCCACAAATCTAAAGGAGGAAATAACATTATGAAACTTGAGATACCATTAGTGAGAGGCCTGTTTCAATTCATATATGGATTTCTTAAGCTTGCATACTAAATGCTCATTGGCACTAGAGGAGAATCCTTTTGGTTGTTTCATATATACCTCTTCCTCTATATCTCTATTGAGGAAATCCATCTTCACATCCATCTAATGCAGTTCCATGTTAAATTAGGCAACTAATGTCATTATTACATGGAGGGAATCTTTCTTAGATATAGGAGAAAATGTCTCTGTATAATTGATTCCTTCCTTTTGAGTAACTCCTTTACACCTAATGGCCTTTGAACCACTAGATAACTTAACAAAATCTCAGACTAGAAGCCATGGAATCTATCTCTTCCTTCATAGCATTGTACTATAGTCTAGATTCTCTATAGTTGATGGATTGTGAAAATGTCTCAGGATCATTTTCAGCTCCTATATTGTAGTCAAACTCTAGTAGGTACACAACATAGTCATTAGGAATTGCTGACCTTTTTTCCCTAATTGATCTTCTTAATGTTGGGTTAGCATCTTCTTAGGGAGCATGTTCCTCGACTAGTTGCTTAACAATTTTTAGTAATTGTTCAACAATCGTATCAACTTGGTCATGGTCAACTGGTTGTAGATCCTCAATGATTAGCTGTTCAATATCTAATGGTACCTGAGGGGCATGAAGCACAACAAATCTATCACTTGATATGGAAGCTTGAGAACCAAAATGATCATGCTCAGTGTCTGGATACTGAATTTGATCGCTCCCACTAATTAAGTCATTCTCAAAAAGTTTTACATTTCTTGATTTCATAATCCTAATGCTATGGATAATAGAATCTATATCCTTTGGACTTTTTAGTATACCCAATGAAATAGCCACTTATGGTCCTAGGATCTAACTTCTTGTCTTGTGAATTATAGACCCTGACTTCAGACAGATATCCTTAAACACGTATATGTCTTAAACTTGGTTTCTAACCCTTAAATAATTCAAATGGTGTCTTTTCAACAACCTTAGTTAGAACCCAGTTAAAAATACATATAGTCGTCTTAAGGGCTTCAATCCACAAGGACTTAGAAAGCTTAAAGCTGCTAAGCATGCTCCGTATCATGTCTAACAGTGTTTAATTTCTTTTTTTAGTTACACCATTTTGGTCTGGAGACCCAAGCATGGTGTATTGGGCAACAATCCCATGCTTTTGAAGAAATCTAGCAAATAGACCTAATGCTTATCCATCTTCAATATATCTACTATAATACTCACCACCTTTATATGATCTTATTATCTTAATTTATCTATCACATTATTTCTCTACTTCTGCCTTAAATACTTTAAAGGCATTAAGTGCCACATTCTTATTATTTAATAGATAGAGATACATATATCGCGAGTAATCATCAATAAAGGTGATAAAGTATTTCGGACTACTAGAGTCCAAATCTAGACTACAAATATTTGTATGTATGATTTCTAAAATGGTAGTACTCCTCTTGGCACTTTTCCTAGTCTTATTAGTTTGCTTTCCCTTTATACAATCCATACAAGTTTCAAAGTCGGTAAAATCTAGCATACTAAGTATTCCATCTTTTACTAATCTTTTAACCCTCTCTATTGAGATATGACCTAATCTACGGTGCCACAACATAAAGGAATCTTCATTAGTAACACATTTCTTAACACCTATACTACTAGAAACATGCATTGAATAATTAAGTATACTATCTTGTAATTGAATTCGGAAAAAATCATTAGAAATTGTACCATTGCCAACAAGATTAGATTTATAAAATAACTTAAACATATTATTTGAAAATTCAAAAGAATATCAAAAAGGCAAAAGTTTTGAAATAGAAATTAAGTTTCTAGAGAAACTTGATATATAAAAGGTCCTTTCCAAGATCAAACTAAAGCCAATATCTAAAATTAATATACAAATTCCTATAACTTCAACTAGTGAGCCCATCTTATTGCCTAAATAGATGTACTGTTCACTGGCTTTCTTTAGTTTAGAAAGCCTTGCAAGGTATTAGAGATATGAATTGTAGAACCAGAATCAATCCACTATGTGTTACTACTAACATCTACCATATTAAATTCATAAGAAAAGTGTGAGATTGAGATACCTTTTTTTTTTCAAGCTAACTCTTGAATTTGTTGAAGTTATTCTTCATGTGTCCTTTTTTCTTGCAGAAGAAACACTTGGACTCTTTCTTTATATTACCTTGAATGGGTGCATTTCCCTTTCCTTTTGAGTTAGCTTGCTTATTGTTCTTTCCTTGTGTTACCATATGTGTGTTTTCTCCCATTTCTACAATAAGCCTCCTTTTTTCCTGTACATACATGGACAGAAGTTCATTGATTGTCCATTTCTCCTTATGTATGTTATAAAAAATCTTGAAAGGTCCATACTGAGGCGATAGAAAGTTCAGGATGTAGTGCACAAGGAAGGATTCAGACATCTCAACTTCAAGCATTTTTAATTGAGCTATTATGTCCCTCATTTGTATGATGTGTTCTCGCACTCCCGTTATGCTAGTAAGCTTTATGGATGATAAACTTGTCATTAGGGTGCTTGCTAAAGCCTTATCCAAAGTTTCAAACTATTCATCAATAGTTTTGAACAAATTTCAAATATTTTGATGCTCTCCGATAGACCTATGAATGCTAGCAGATATCTTAGTCTTGATATACATCATATTAAGGTGATTTGATCGCTCTCAACGCTCATGAAGTGATATTTCAGTTGCACTACTACTATCCGTGGGTTTAAGAGGTTCATCCTTTCTTATTGTATCATCAACGTCCATCCATCCTAATTGAAAAATCTTCTCCTTCCATATCTTATAGTTATCACTAGTTAATTTGAAACTTGAAAATCGGAGATATTCAAAGGTTAAAAAGTTGTATAAAATTTACATGCTATGTTAATAATTTAAGGCAATTAAAAAAAATTTCATATGATATATCTTACAAATACAAAACATATCTATTTAACATAGTCCTAATAGCAAATAAAATTGCATGTGGACTTAGTTTTATTTAATTAGACTTATATACAAAATTAGTGAAACTAGCAAATTATATCCTCTACCTTAATTTTTGTGGGTAGATTAAGACAAAAGAAAATTTACTATCCCACCCTAATTAATCATATTAAATATGATAATATTCATGTGGGATAATAATTATTAAATAAAATATGATTAATCATAACTAATGTCATTTTTCTTTATGTGATCCTAGATTTAAATCTAATGCTTAATGTATAATTTTAGAATAATCAAATGTGCTATGGCTAAACTTTAACTAAATTGAAATTATATGGATCACTTGACATTTAAGAACAAAACATACTTAAATAAAATACATAAATAGGCATTTTTTTATGAGAATTCAAATATTAATTAATCACTTAAACAAATGTGACAAATTAATTTTCTCTCCATAGAAATATAAATATATTGCCTCCAAATTGATAAAACAATAATGTTATCATAATGAGAAGTAAATAATTAATTAATCAACTAAACTAAATGCAATTAATTAATTAATTTAAATTCTCCTAATTAATTTAATCTAAATGTGAAATTATTAAGGTATATTAGAATAATTATGTTTAATTTCAAAAATTAGGAACTATTAAATATTAAATATTTTTCCAGGAATGTTAGGAAATAGCTTCAGGATAGGTGGTTAGCCACTTTTCATGCTGGCCCAAGGATAGTGGTTTAAATCACATGCATGGCAATTTGTTCCTTTTTTTTTTTTTTTTGAAAAGTAAGGGCCCTTTAATGAAATGGTGAGTTTCATGGAGGCCTAAACGCAACCCGAAAATCGCAAATGAAACAACGCTGTTTCAATAAATGAAATGGTGTGTTTTAGGGAAACCCTACCTCCAGTTGAGTCAACCCGAACCAGATATGACCCATTTCAGACCCGCATCAGAACCCACTAGCCTTATGCATTTTCAATACAAATTTTCCTAATTTTTTGAGCCTAAAACTATAATAAATTCATGGGCTATCCAATCTTAGTCTTAAAAACATGAAAAATTATCATGTGAATAGGATTCGAATTTAAAATCTATCCTCTGTTTTTCATGAAAACCATAGCAAGGCATAGTTATTTCAAGTTCTGATACCAACTGTAAATATTAGTTAGGAGACATAGATACTTAAATATATCCTACTGAAGCATGAAATTAAATTAGAGGCGGAAGCCTACCTCCAACCATTACCATGTTTGAAAATGCACACTAAAATTTTTATAATCTCCTTGTCAAATTGCACTGAAAGGTTATTGAGAATTCTACACTTGAATACTTCCAGGTTCTGGTTTATGCACTTTGATGGTATATTTTGTTCAAAAAAACTAAGCATAAAACCGAACCCGATGACCCCTATTTGTGTTTTTATATCTGCACGATCTCAACTTCTTCCCTCAAAGAAGTTGGGATCTTGGTGATTGTTTAAGCAAAAAAATTGCTTCCTAGTTTTACAGATTATGTTCAACCAATTTGAACGTTGGTTTGTTGCCAACGGAAAAAAACTGTTACAATTGCTTGTATACAAAGTTGACGAGTGGGTTTTATTGGTGGTATTTGCAGATTTAGTATATTTCGCAAAGATGAACTCCAAAGTTAGGACGACGCTGCAGCCAATGAACGCTCCAATGGCACCTCGAAAAGTAACTAAAACTTGTGGTTCTTTTATTTTATTAGCACAAGCAGGGTGCATTTATATAGTATTTATTTGTTTAAAAAGGTCCGTATGGTAGAAAAGTTTATCATTATTAAGTTAGCTTCGCTTAAGAGTTATCATCACAAAATATGACTAAAGTTTTAACGAACAGGCCCTGTCGAAAGAATCCAGAAATCCTCAAAGAGAAAACACAGAAAATGATATTTCAAGGATGAAATTGGAAAAAGAATAATGATAGGCATATTTCTCCCTGATTGTGAATCCCCTAGCACTGTTAGCTTCTAGGATTTGAGTTTTTGCTCTTTAGATATTTTAATTTTTGCTTAGAGCGTACTAATTTTTTTGCTTCGAATGAAAAGGCAGAGATGCGGTGAAGCTTGGGAGGGCGGCAATGCTAAAGCAGCCCAAGATCGGAAAACCTCGACCAGAGAAAGAAAACTGGCTTTGGAACAAGATGTATTTAAATTTTCTACTTTCCCATTTTATTTCTTTCCTGGGTTTCGTTTTCTTCTCTTGTATTCATTCCTGAGCTTGAAGACAATGGACAGCTTGATAATTTGAACAAGAAGCTTCGGCATTAAGAGAACATTCATAGAGCACTGGAGAGAGCTTTCAACAGACCCGTGGGAGCTCTGCCTCGTCTCCCTCCTTACCTCCCTCCTCGTGTAAGTAATAAATGTTTCCCTTTCTATTGCTTATTTCTTGTTTTGTCCCCTTCTAAATAAATACTGCTTTTACTAGCAAAGAATTCAAGGTTGATAACAATCAGAAACAGAAACCTGTTCCAAAAACTTGACTGTTGAATTTTTTATTCGTTTAATATGCAGATTCTATCGCTTCTGGCTGAAGTGGCAGTATTGGAAGAGGAAATTTTTGGGCTCGATGAGCAGGTTGTATGTTTCAGCCTTAGGCAGGGCTCGTACCTGGACGCTGTCTACATGTCATTTTCTACGAGTAGAGTGGAACATTCAGCTCATCCAAAAAAATGCTGACCCAATTGAACATTAGCTGGATAATTTGAATTTGAATTCTGTTTCCCGAGCAGTGGATAATCCAGCAACATCTACCACCACACCTACACAGGGTTGTTAAACGACCGGTCCAGCCAGTCCATAAACTGGTTTGCGCATGCCGGTCTTAAACGGTCAAGCCGCAATTTATGCAAATCATAGTAATTGAAGTTTTAATCCAATACTATGCAATTTGAGAATAAACAGGTTGGCCTGCAGATTTTTTTCTTTCTTTTTTAATTTAAAATATTATGAATTCTTAAATTTTTAAATAATAAAAAAAATTAAAAAACATTTCTAAACACTGCATATTCATATATAATTAAATCATAATATATTTAATATCAATATATAAATAAATTATAGAATACTTACAAAATAAAAATATTATTTATAAATAATTCATAATACAATCTTATATAATCAGAAATAAGAGAAGTATAATTTTATTTAGATTAAAAATTTAAACTTATATAAAAATAAAAACTGAAAAGTTAAAAAAAATAAATAAATTTTGTACCCCGAACCAATCCATATGTAGATTGAACCATACAAATTGTGGGCCTTACAAATTGAATTGAGTTGAATTTGCATTTATACTGATCTTTATTTTAATTAGCTGAATTCGTAAAAGTTCGTATACAAACTGACCCTATAGGCTTGGGCTTATTTCAACGGCTATAAACCTACAAAAACAATCCACGGTGAGCATTATGTCTCATTGATTCAGCTTAAGCGCTCTCATTTTAGAGTATGAATTTCTTAAGTGGAATTCCCATTGCCCGTGCCTCCTGATTGTGTTTCCCAGAGGATAAAAGTGGAAAAGAGAAACAATCATGCATTAATTCTTCCAAGATCGGCAAGCATTCTGCAACTAAAGGCCAAATAAATGGAACCCCAATTGAGAAACTTCCTAAATGGTGGGATGCTTCAAAGAGGCAAGCAGGTATGGGGTGAAGTAATTTTCTTGCACTCAAGGTAATTCAGCTTTTGAAACGTACAGCGGGAACTAAGGGCGAATAAAAAACCAATTGCAGAAGCATGGAATCTTAGTTCACATGAAAATCCACAAGGAAATGAAAGCCCAAATACCATCTCAGAAAATATCCTGAAGTGCTTAGCAAGAATTCTCTTCTGAACGAGTTCAGTGAAGATTCAAGATTCTGCAAATGATGGAACAGAACTTTGGGATCCTTATGGCATCTGTTTTGGAATTTGGAAAGAGGGACGTTGGTCCACACAAGCAATTACATGCAATAGAAGTTGAATCTTCCAATCCAAACCAAACTGCAAATTCTTTTTCTCTGCTGCGTCGGTTGAAGTATGTTATCTTTTGTTCAAATTAAAATGCATTGTGATAAAAATTCTAAACTACAGGATTCTGATTTCCCAAATTTGCAGACTTCTTTCGAGATATTTGCACCTATAAACTTAGAGAAACTTATTTATCAAGAGAAGCTTGCATTCTGGATCAACATCTGTAACTCCTGTATGATGAGTGTATGTCAATTATGTCCATTAAGCTAACATTCGAGACCTTTGTACTTGGTATGTTCATATCAATTCCACCTTGTTACTTGCTTAGTTGTTCCCATTACTGGCTTTTGCTGTTTTCCTCTTTAATATCAGTAAGAATGCATCTCATTTGGTTTACATAATTTTCCTTTTAACCATTTTGAAGAGAAGGCATTTGCATTTCTTTTTTGCTTCAGGCTATCACAGAGAACGGCATTCCAGAGAGCCCTGAAATGTTCGTTGCACTGATGCAGACGGTATGGATTGTGGAGTCGTTTAGAGTTTTGTTTCTTCCGATATGGTTTCAGTTAACTCTTTCAGTTAACTCTAACATTGTAATGGTGAACTTCACAGGCAACAATTAAGGTGGGTGAACACTTGCTAAATGCAACAACCATAGAACATTGTATCTTAAAACTTCCTTATCGCTTGAAATCTGGGGGTGCTCTTCATTGTTACTCTAGCTCTTTAATGAAATGATGGCAAGAAGAATATTTGGATTAGAATTGTCAAAGCCTCTAGTAGCATTGGCACTCTCCTGTGGAACTTGGTCCTCTCCTGCTGCAAGTTTATGTGTAATTCTTCAATTTTATATTGGCATATCATCTTCAAACCGAATCTTGAAAGAAATGATTGCTGTGTTTGTGACTGATAAACTGTATCAGACACAGGTGAGGGCATCGCAAGTTGAGAATGAGGTAGAAGTGGCAAGAAGACAGTATTTACAGGAAGCAGTTGGAAACATCCCAAAACTGCTGGATTGGTATTTATTAGATTAGATTTTGCAAAGGACCTGGGATCATTGTTTTATTGGATTTGCCTTCAGTTACCAAGTGAATTAGGCATATTGTTATCGGGATGGGATTACAATTTTGTATACAAATAAAGATTCTCTACATATATGTTTTAATGTTGTATATTCTCACAATACATAGAAGAAATTAAATTAAACAGACGGAGATGAGCAGTGCTTGCTACTAGGCCGGAAGTATGATACTGATCACTGTCTTATGTTTAACAACGCAACAAGATTGAAAAAGAGGAACTCCAAAACTGGGCTGAGACAGAATTGGAAAAGCCCAATTGCTAGGATGACAAATGAGTTGGGCCTGTTGTCTTCAATTAATTTCAGGAATCGATTTTGACTTGAACAAGTCTACCAAGACAAGTTGATTAATTTTATATTTGATGGTTATCTTGCTGGCCGATGACTTTCTTTGATTTAAAATTTATTCACGCGGCAAGTCGGGGTGATCATGTTGTGTCATAGACTCAGGTTGGATATATATATATATATTTTGCATGTTTGTAATCTGAATATTATTAATGTATTTTCATTTATTATATTGTCATTAAGTTTCTTATGTCCGGTTTTTGCACACCGCAAGTAACCTCTGAATTCTAGAAACAATCTGTTGAATAAATCTACGGGTTTCCTTTAGCACATTTTCATATTCGTTTAATCATTTTGATTTACACAATAAATAGAATCATTTGAATAATTGAAAATAAATAGAAACATCTTCAAGTTTTATAAACTTCTTGTTTCTTATAAAGTACTTTACAATTTTTTTAATGATACAATTGATAATTCACTTAATACGTACAAAATTTTAGATTCAAATCCTCCCAAAAAAAAAAAAATAAGTTCTAAAAATAAGATTAGGTGTCATGACATCACTAAAATGTTAGTAAGAGTAGCTTTACAAATTTTTTGAAACATATTTTTAACTTAATTCCTATCAAAAGAATTTATCCTAAAATTCAATAAATCTTTATCCTAAAGTTCAATAAATCAAGCCTAATGTTGTCATTTACAAGTTAAAAATAAGAGCAAAATGAGCACCATTTTTTTATAGTAGTAGATCAAGAATTGAATCTTAATGTAAAGGGAAACACAAAATTTTGAGAAAATATCAAATATTATTTAAATTAAAGGATTTTAAGGATATTTGAAAATTATTGTTCTTTATTTTGTTTTAAAGTGAGATGTATGTTTTACAATCATTGGTTATGCTCGTCCTCTTTTATTCTCACTCATCCACATACATTATCTAAAAATATTTTACTCTAAGGTTTTAGGAACAACATATCCTTCATATAATAGAAGTTTAAAATTATTGGAAAAAGATCTTTTCTACAAATATATAAGTACAAGTTAATTAAATTAATCAAAATGTCACAATAAAATAGTACATCAAATAATTTAATATGTAAAGTTTCAAATTTTATAAAAAAATTACAGATGAAAAAATATATATTATAAAAAAAAATTTTAAAATCATACACATAAAAATTATCAATTATAATCTTATAAACTTGTTAACTACCCCTATATATTTATCAAACTTATATAAGAGTTTTCACATAACCTCCATAAATATTTACATCTTATTTTTTTTCATATTTCAAACTCCTACCCAACATAAATATTTATGATATAATAATACTTATGTTACAAAAAAATATAACTTTAACTCAAAAACTTAATTAAAATAGTATGATAACTTACGATAAGTAACAATCGATATCAATAATAATAGAAATCAATTCAAGAATGAACCGTCGAAAAATTAATTATTAAAAAATTGTTACATTTATCTCAACATTTCTTTTATTTGTTTCTATTAATAGTGGACATATAAATTATATATTTATCGATTGACTAAGTATCTCTCATGTAACAATATATGTATATAAAAGTATACTGATGATACTAATTAAAACATGCTCATAAAAAATGAACTTTTAACTCATTTAAATAAATAAATAAATTGATATAAATATAGCAACATGACTTCAAAAGGATAATTACGTATACACATTCATAGACATACCTTGTTGCCAAAGTGCTGTATAGTCTAGAAGCTCTACATATGGTTAGCTCTTATGTTTATTTAATCATTTAAAATTATATGAAAATATAACGTATATTGAAAGCGTCCACATCAACAACCTGGCTCACGTAAAACGCACACGTTGCTGGGTCAGCCAGACAGCCACTGGCTATAAAATAAAAGGAGTAGTGCCCACATGCTTGCCTACTAAAATAAAATAAAATACTCACATGGGACATGGGTGTCCGATTGAATTTTTAGCCTCGGTAAATTATCCACGCAGCAGGGGAGGCAAACAGATGAGAATGTAAACAAGAAGTGGCCTACGAGTATAAATATAATATATAATGTAAATGAGAGGTGCTATATTTCGTTTTCTTACATGAGTGTTAGCAATTTTTATTTTTTTAATTGATCGAAGTAATTATATCATTAATTTAATAATAATAAAATAATAATAATTTTAAATAATTTTAGTAAAAATAAATTTATATTTTTATAATTAAATTTAAAATATTTAAATTAATTTTATTTATAATCTGATATCTATAATATATATACTTTTTAATTAAAATAATTAATAATAATAATTTAATATTATAGTTTTTTTACTTAAATAAAAAAATAGAAGTTACTAAATTCCGTACATGATAACGCTCATTCCGATTAATAAATATAGTCGAATTTCATTGTATATTAAATAAATTTAATATATACATAATTTAATTTTATTGATGAATTATGAATTATTAAATTAAATATCCTAATTAAAAATATAAAATTTAATATAAATCATTAAATTTTATACCTAGAATAAAAATCCATGCAAGAAAAACAACTCATATGCTAAATGTACAAGCCATATTTAAAGGGCGGCCCCGTTGTTCCACTGTCTCATCCCCAATGGTCAACAAAACACCATCCCGATACTTTATCTGATCCTTCCACGTTATTTCCTCTATGCTTGTATAAAGCCGCCAAACACCCCACAAATCTCTTGCTAGTCCTTCCCTCTTGAAACAAAGTCTGCAGAAATGGAGGTGGCCATAGTTAGTCCTTCTTCGGATTTTGATTTCAGCGGCGCAAGAACTTCCCCATATCTGAGCTCTCACTCTTCTCCTCAACGATTCGGGAAATGTTACTTGAGTGCTCCCACCAGTCCATCCAGAATTTCTGAGTTTTATCGCGATTTTGATTACTTTTCTTCCATTAATGGCGACACTGCTTCCATTCCTTTTGGTTGGGAAGAGAAACCTTCTACTACACCAAAATCATTAAAAATGGCGGCCAGCAACAATGACGACGACGACGTCGGTTTCGCCTTTTTTGTTAATCAAGAAGCAGACAAGAAGTGTCGTTCGGCTGAAGAGCTATTTGACGGTGGAAAAATCAAGCTTTCGAACCCTCGAACTGGTTTGGAGACTGAGGATTATATATCCCTCAAAAACCCATTTCTTTCACCAATACAAAAACCCAGATCGCCTCTCGCTCAGGGGAAGAAGATTCGCGATGCTTACTCACTGAAGAGAGAGTCCGACCCGCATGCTATTGAAGATAAAACGCAAAATGAAGCAGAAGGGAGAAGAGGAAGAGATAGGACGCCAGCGGCAGTCCTATCTTCTTCAAATTCGGATCGCAGAGCTTCGCGATCCCACTCTCCTTACAGGGTTTCCCACCATACATGGGACCAAGAACAGAACACACAACATGAGACAAACAAAGAAGAATCATCGTCTTCTACAAATCCAGGATCAGCTTCATTATCATCTGCAAATACTTCTTCGAAGAATTCGAGAAAGTGGAGATTGAAGGATTTTTTGTTGTTCCGCAGTGCATCGGAAGGTAGAGGCACCAACAAAGATCCATTCGGGAAGTATTCTGTTTCGTACAGAAAACCTGAGGATAGTAAAGCTTCGAGCTTCAGATCATCGGAGAACCCCATTACAGTTGCTGGGACGAGAAGAAGAGGACCCGTCTCAGCACACGAATTCCATTACGCCGTGAAGAAAGCCGAATCGGAGGATTTGAAGAAGAAAACTTTCTTGCCTTACAAACAGGGGATTTTGGGCAGACTCGCTGGATTGGGCTCTTCTACAAGATGAGAGATCGTACCCAAAATCATTGTGAAATCATTAATATTTTTTTTTTTTTACGTAATTTATTAGGCTGATCCGAACTTATGTAAACAAAAATCATTTAACGTTTTAAGTGCAATTATAGTAGACGAGAGATCATTTGAATTGGCGCATCCATTCAGATGCAAATCATTGGTACACACATACAAACATCTTTTTCAATTACAGATGTTTTATGGGAACCAATCATTTGTAATTGAACTGTGGAATGGATATTCTTTTCTTCGAAACCAATTGAATATATTCAAATTTAAAGTCATTAAAAAATAAATAAATTTAAATTTTGAGTCGAACATCACTAAATTTGAATAATCTGAACTTGCACTTAGTTCAAACCTAATTCGAAATGAGCTTAAATGACGGGGTACAGATTTAGGGGCTTTTGCAAATAGTGAATGAGTATGGAACAGTTTGGTTCCATATTTTTAATATATTTCCATTGTGAGCATACGTGAATAAGTGTACACAAACTTTTGTGAGCTTTTTTTTTATTTTTAATAATTTTTTAAATATTTTTAAAAAATTTTAATCTAATCTAATTTTCAAATTAATATATAATGATCTAATATAATTTTTTAAACTTATTTGATTAATTGATTATACAAAATAGAAAATAATCTAATTATTCATTTATAATTTATGAAAAAATAGATTCTTTTAATTTAATTTAATCCAATATTCCCTCGATGTGCCTTCTTTGGTGTTTAGAGTTCAATCTTTGATTCTTGTATGTGCACTTGTAATAATTTAATTATTTTTAATTATAAAAAAAAAAGATGCAAGTTATCAGTGGGTTTTTGTTAGGGGTACCTAATGGGTAACCCACATGGCCCGCAGGTTGGCCCGTGCTGACTGGGCCCTTTTAGGCCCGATCCACTAATGGCCGCATTTTATATGGGCTTATTTTAATTGGTCCGATATGCAAAAAAGCTTGCAAAACATACAGACTTTACACTATAAACGAGCTTGACCCGCAAGCCGGCCCACAATCCGCACCAACCCACACCGCACGAGCTAGTCCGTTTATGCTTGTATTTTTTACGGGCCTAATTTTAACAAATCCGACGGATCGGTTGGTAAAAAGCCTGTGAACTGGTCCGCCAAGCCTGTGGGCTAGTGGCCCGTTAAGCACCCCTAATTTCAATAGTGCCCACTAAATATATCCATGTTTTTGTGGGCCTAACTCATATGACTTGCCTTAACCTAACTTATATGTTTACTTAAATGAGTTTGCACAAATTTATTAACTTAATATATTATTAGGCCTCAAATTCTAATCAAATTGAAAATGTTAGAACTATAACTTAAATTTATGCAATCATATTTGAATCATTTGTTATTTCATACAAATTTGAGATTTTATTTTTTATAAATAATTTAGACATAATTATTTTATTTTATTTTAATTATCAATATAAATTTTTCTATAACATTCAAATTTATTAAAAATATCAATACAATTATGTGATTAATTATTCAAATTTATTAAAAATATCAATACAATTATGTGATTAATTTTTTTATGTTATATTATTTATATATGGTATAAAAATAAAAATATATTTTTTTATTATTAGACTCATTTAAACTCATAAATAATTTAAAATGAGTTATATGAAATTTAAATTTAGCTCATATATTATTCAAGCTGAACTCATTACTCATTTAGACTTAACTCGTTTAAAATTAAACTCAAATCAAGCTTTTTACATGTCAATCTTGAATCACTCATGCATAACTTAACTTGTTTGCATTCCTACTCAAACATAACTTGTTTGCATTCCCACTCAAACATACTATCCTCCTAATATTTTGGACAACCATTTTCAAGAAAATTTATCATAAATGAATTAACTAATTGTGGTCACATTGATGCTTTTGAAGCTATTTCTCTAAGTTTGAAAATGAGTTGACTTGTTTGCTACCCTACTCAAAGATGCTGTCCTCCTAATATTTAGGACAACCATCTTCAAAAAAAAATTATCATAAATGAATTAACTAATTGCAGTCACATTGATGCTTTTGGAGCTATTTCTCTAAGTTTGAAAATGTGTTAAATGACTAAAAAATAAATTAACCACACAAGCATTCATTTTAAATAAGATTTATTGACTATTGATGACATGTTTTCTAATTATTACGCTTCTTTTCTTTTTTTTTTAAATTCATGCATTTTGTTTTGGTGTCTACGTTTTGTGTTAATAATTTTCCCCAATGTCATTCACACCTTGAAACTCAAGCATTTCTGGCTAGGTGCAGACGTTCGTTGAGTTATGAATAATAATGCTCAAATTGCTGGTGACTAATATTTAATATCTCCCAATCATAATAGAGAGAATACTTATGCTGCCGTATACATGAGAAATTGATACGCATAGTAATTTATAATTAATTTCATGTAATGTGTATATATATAATTCCATTTATTTTGTAAAGAAATGTGATTTATATATATTAATAAAGAAGTGATGTGCTATTTGTATATATGATTTAAAAAAATGAAATTTAAAACTATAGTAACAAAAAAATTCATCTTTTAAAAAGAAGATTTTATTTTATTTTATAAATTCTTCATATTTAATATTGAGTAAAAAAATATTTTTTTGATTTTAATATTTTATAAATATATTTTACAAAATAACAGAGGCGATTAATTTTCTTTTTGTCATCTGCATGCCAATATTTATACACATAAAAATATCGTCACTTATTCATGCTGTACCATGTCAGCTCGCTTTACTATGAGGATCATGAGAAACTGATGATATTATTTTATTTATGGTTCACAAATAGAAGTATTCAAAATTTGAAATTCTAGGCAAGATGAACTGGGAGTTGCAATATGCTCTGACCCTCGTGGACCCGAGGTTTTTGTGCCTCGTAGAGGTCTATCAAGGCATCGTACTCGGATTCAATTATTGTGATTTTCCATATACAGATATACCTAACGGGAGTCGGTGCTACCCACCAACATAGCAACTCAGCAAGGGGATTATATTTTTTGGTTAAATCGGTCTCTTTTCTACCGAAGGAAAAAGACTCAAATAAAAGGGTAGAGATGCGGGGAACCCCATATCATAAGAGGTGAAATGTTCTCATTATTAGATTGCTAATACATTAAAATTTATATTTATAATTTTAATTTATTTATTTTAAAATTAAAAAAATAATTTAATAATAAAATACTTAAACTTCTAAAAAGTGATGCAGCCATAGCACTTTATTCAGCGGGTTGATGTTTTTCCCCGCCAACAAGGACTACCCGTGCACATGGCAGTTGTCCATTGCTGGATCGGAAGGTGTCGAACTCTACATATTTTATTTTTAACATGACCGGCCAATTAGTAAAATATATTTGCGAAATTATGAAGAAAATACTCTAGCATAAAGACTAAAGACAACAAAATGTTATTTATGAAGCTTAGGCTGCCATTTAAAAATGCAACTGGATGGATAGGATGAGAGAGTATAGACAGTGTCAACTTCTAGAAGCGGTACAGATGCGATGACACAATCAAGTCTTATTTTCGTCCAAGTCAAATCTGTCATACAGCTTAATGCTTCATAAACTTGCCTTCAGATTCCATTGCATTATGGATATAAGCAAATGCCATATCTGAAGCATAAATTTGTCTTTGTACAACAAGATTCGAACCAAACCAAGAGTTGGGAGTATGCAGGCAATCTTTAGTTTTTTACACCCTAAGCCACAAGCAATAATGTATAGCTCCTTCTGAACAGTTGGCTGGTATTGTTGCTTTAGAAGCTCATTTAGTCAACAATCACAGTCTGCCTCTTAGATAAGGGGAGAGCTGGCTGGTTATTCGACATGTATACACAAGGAAAGTACATTAGAAAAAGGCAGAACAAAAGGATCTAAATTGCATGCATATTAGATAGAGGAAAGCCAACACCAGCACCTTGAAAAAAAGGCATGCTCAGTCAAAGTTATCAATTTTGATGGGAGTAATCTCATCAGCAACATCAAAATGGCCAATCAATCGTGCAAAGAAGATCATTTGTTGTTCAAGGGTAAACTTGATGTTTTCAGCCTGCGTCCAATGCAAATGGACAGAGTTTTCTACATGACATCCTTTTAAGTAGAAAAATAATTATATCAGCAAAGTACCTTCCGGAAGCCATGTTGTTCTCCTTCATACTCCACGAGAGCGACAGGAACCCCTCTTTCCTTTAGCGCCTGGTGAATCTTACGAGCCTGGTCAGGGGGCACAACCTGCATTGCATAGAATACGTTTATTTCAAAGCAGAATTAAGCCAACTATTTCCACACTCCTTATTATTGAATTCTTTTTTCTTTTTGGAGGAAGGGGGGGGGGTTATTGCATTGTTGCTGACCTTGTCCTCTAATCCTTGAAATAAAATTATAGGGCATGAAAATTTGTCAACATGATTGATTGGGGATCTCTCAAAGCACTCCTTATCACCTCCTGCAATCAATAAAGGGAATGAAGGACATAAAGAAAATATATTGAAGAGATAACTGCTACCCTAAGATGCTATTGTTAACTTACCAGCAAGTTTACCAATGTAACGGGATTCAAATTTGTGAGTTTCTGCTCTCAACAAGTTCAAGTCAGCTACCTGTTGAAAGACCAATTGAAAAGTGATGCGAATCATTGACAATTATTCCATGAGATCTATTTCAAATGAACAAGTGCATGACTGCATTCTTCAGGGAACAGAATCATCCTTAAAGAAATGTAAATCAAATTCAAGTATCAGAAGCACTCACACCATACAAAGAAGCCCCAGCTTTAAATGTTTCTCTAAAAGCAAGAGCAGCTAATGTGGTATACCCACCAGCAGAGCCCCCTGTAATACACAGCCGCTCCCCATCTACCTTCCCACAGTCTACCTGGACAAAAAGTTATATAACCAGTCTTTGAGCAAATTTATTACCAAATTTTAGGAAGGAATTATGCGCAAAAGGCCAAAAATAATTACCAGATATGTAGCACAACTGCAACAATCATTAACATCAACTATTCCCCAGCGTCCCAAAAGTCGTTCTCGATATTCTCTGCCATATCCTTCCAAAAGTCAAAATTTCCATCAATTTAAAATGTCAAATTGTACAACAAGAGTTCAGAAAACTATTTGGTAGCCAAGATGAAATACATACCAGTGCTTCCACCATAATTGACATCTGCAAAAGCCCAACCTCGACTAGTCCAGTACTGAATGCTCAGATTTAAAATTCCATGTGTTTCAGATGTTGGCCCACCTGAAATATTCAAATTTCAAATAGAACGCTAAGAATATAAAAGTAAAACTAGTAGCACCTGCAAGGAAAGGTAATCTGGTAAATCTCAATTGAAACTACATAACAATATCAAGTATTGATCAACACTTCAGCCATCAAATCATTTATTGTGTTTAATTCACAACAAAGGTCAGCTTTTCTCAGTGTCACTAGGAGATGATGCAATATGAAACTTCACATAAATTCTAGCCATAGATGGAAAACCCCCTTCAACGTTTCCAACATGTAAGTGGCAAAACAATTTGAATATCATTGAACAAAATTTATTCCTGATACAAAACTATGATAACATACCATGGCTCTTTAACAACAATGGAGGCTTTTCCCCTTGACTAGCCTGATAAGTAGGATTAGATGGTGGATAGAAATATGCATAGGCCTTTTGGCCAGGGACTTCAGTTGTGAATTCAATCATCTCGGGCTTACTGACATAAGAACTATACTTTAAACTGTCTGGTGAAGAAGACCAAATTATCTTGAAGTCAACTGCTTTTAATTTATGATCATCTAAAGTCACCTAAGAAACAAAAGAGGGTATAAGGGTGTATTAAGATGATCCAGAATTCAAAATGAAGGCAAGAGGCTTGTACCTTAGCCACTGATGATGGACGAACTGCAGATGCTCCCTCCACATATAGGCAATTATTCCCAGAAGTCTGTATTCACATTGCACGATTAAGATTACTATTGGGATTTGGGTCACTATTCAACTACCTTTTACTCAAAAGAAAGAAAAACAGAAATGCAAGGAAACAATTCTAAGAATTACAATGTTGTCTATATCTGTGAAAGGGATATCGAGCACAGATAGTTTTGAGCTTTGCACACTGTCAAGAATTCCTAGATATGATCTCCCCTGCTGCCTGCACACACAATCCAAAACCTTCAAACTTCAAAGCACTAAAATGGATGAATTCCTCAGCCCATGCATATAAACAAAGGGATGAAACAAGAAAAGGATGGAAGTAGTAGTTTCAGAATCACCTGTAACTGCAAGCAATTAAGTTTCTTTGGTCATGACCCTGAACAAATTCATAAGAATTCATGCCAAATATCCACAATGGCCTTGCAAACTCAGCATCCAATGAATAAAGTGGCAAAACCTTATTCTCAGACTCTATCTGTGAACAAATGAAGTGCAAAACATAGGAAAAATAATTAATCAATTCCTTATTAGAATTATGTGTCCAACTCGAGAAAATGTTCGACGACACTTGCAATTACATTAATTACCAGAATCACATTGTTGCAAGAATCCACAATTAAATCCAAGGAGAAAGAAAATTGATTAAAATACGTGGTGGAGCAAAGTATTATCAGGGACAGGAAGCTTTTCCATAAAAAAGAAAAAAAAAAGGGAATTTGTTAAAAGGAATTGCATGCAACAACCAAGTAAAATGCTTCATTGCAAAGTTCTTTACCATATTATCTTTGGGACTATAATAATAAAAGATAGCTATTTTATTTTATTTTTTATAGAAATAATGGCTAGTTATTGATATAAAAATAAATGAAAACCATCATTTGCAAAATCCAAAAACTATTAGACAAAGAAAAGATACCCATTTATGAAGATTCCAGAATCCATTGTTCCTATCAGTAATGAAAAATAGTTCCCCTGCATAGTTTAAACACAGAAAGTATTAGTTTTATAAACAGAAGGCAGTGAAAGAGGGTAATAATAAATACTATTATATTCTCTTGTTGAAATAAATAGAAGCCCTTGAAATTATCATGCACAAAAACAGCATACAAATGGTCCACATTTGAAGTGTACGAGAAGCCTGTACACAATTGAAGGCAAACTTTATAACTTGACCTATATCAAGAATCTAGGCTTGACAAATAATATAAACAAACATCAGGGTTCCTATACTTATCACTAATTCAGAAAAAAAAAAGGTTGTTATTTTATTTATTTATTTATTTATTTTTTTTTTGGGGGGGGGGGGGGGGCGGCGTGGGAGGTGTTGATCATGCATTTTGATTTTTAGTCAGCAGTTACGTGCTTGAGGACTTGCAGTAGTCCTTAGTCCCCAATATGTAAAGTTTTTTGTACCATCAGGTGACCACTTGGGTTCGGTTGGAGACTCCACGAGTGAAGGATCACCACCAGCAACACAGATGCGTTTGGAGATCTCTCTGCATGCAAGCTTTGGATGATTAAACTTCTTGTTCAAAGCACAACATATAATTAGAATCGTTAAATCCAACTCTCATATAGAAATTAAAAACTAGATCCAGAATATACTTTATAAGAGAGGCAGAGGAGATACAATGTATATCTGAGAGCCTCTATGGAAACTGCCTATGTTCATAAAGAGTATCAACCCTACACATTACGTTAAGTTAGCATAATTGCTCATACTTGAGAAGCAAATTATCACTTCTCTGTTTTAAAGGTTACAAGCATACGTGTCACTAGACAATGTTTCTTTGACTGACAGTTGCAAAGATCTTCAAAAGTGTCCGCAATTCATATTTAAAGATGTCATTTCAAATAATTATCATTGTAAAACACTAGAATATTTGTTTACTGTTTTTAAAAATAATTTTCTGTTTTTATGTTTTTAAAAACAGAAGTTCTTATTTAGAAACTATTTTTATAATCTATTTTTTAAAACTATAATCCTAATTGTGTAATTTAGAAACAGAAATAACTTTTAGATATTTTGTTGAACTTGTTCTTGATATTAAATATTAGTTTTATAATTAAATGAAATATTTTCTCATTTACTCCTCCAAACACATCCTATTATTTGTTTCTTCAAATCAGAAAATAATTTTTAAAAACAATAAAGCAGTTTTTTAGAATAATTTATGAAGATAAGAAAACAAAAACATACACAAACAGATCTATACGCAATAAAAGAACATTTCATGATCACTTTAATGGGGGGACAGGCATGGTGAACAAACTAAAATCCCTAAAATGGAGTATGTTCTCACCCATTTTCATCAATATAGCCAACCCAGAGTTCTGATTTATCCCATGGCATGTTAGGATGCCTCCACTGAATCCATGCTATCCGTTCACTCTTTTTATCCAGACGAGGGAAAGCATAGAAGTCAGTTCCACCAACCAATACTTTTGGTTCTGGATATCACACAAACCAACCATACACAATTAAAAAAAATCTTAATACAAATAACTAAATGGGATATCAAACATTAGCATGCAGAAAAAATTTACAAAACATTTGGCTACGGACAATAATCACCTATTTGTAGTTATATAATTCAACACCTCGGCTCTCAAATATTTAAACTCAAAGTAAGATGGAAATCCTTACCCTCAACATCCTTACTGTCAAGAGCTACTGATACAATAGTTGTGGTTGGATTTAGAGCGCTCACCCTACGATCTGCTAGGAAGACAATATGAACAAGTGATATTGCTGCAAACACATGCTAACATTTGCCCCGAGGATAAAGTGCTTTTGAACAGTTTACCTTCCTGTACGCTGACATAACGATTGAACCGTGCATCCACTATTCCATCGGCATAGCTGACTACTGGTCCACCATAATCTGGAGTGAGAGGAACAGGAGGCACATCTGCTGGACCACCAAAGAAGATCACTCAAAATAGAAAACAAGCTCATTATATACTTATAAAGAAGATCAAATCAAGATCCACAGACAAAAATTAATTTTATTTTGTTATTATTTGCGTAATACAACTTAACCACAAGTTAATCATGGATAAAACATTTTTATTCAACGTATGAAATGACGAAACTAACATAACACAACAAGAAGTGAAGGGCAATAAAAGGTGCGATTCGACATTAATACACACGCACATCTATCTATCTATCTATCTATCTATATATATATAGAACCAATTCTTAACAACTGCAAAGCAGCAATGTTGTTGAAAGGGAAGAGGTGATGCTCACTTTTAGAGCTTATTGATTGCTTATACAGCCTTTGGTCCTTGTAATTGGCGAAAATGACACTATCCCCTGAAATAGTGAAGGCGCCGCCTCCGTATTCCTGTGCCAATGTTCGCACACCGAAGTCTTTAGGCGTTATATCGATGGGCTCATCTCCGGTTTTTTCGGGCTCTTGAACCAGAACCGCCCGCCTGCAATGCAATAACTAGGATCATTGATCTTATACTAATAGCTCTCAGGGTTTATGAGGCTTACGTGAATGAAACGCATATCAAGTGCAGCGACAAAAGATGCCATAATAGGCATACCCTCCCTCAGTGGGGCGTGATTCGAGCCAAATAAGGCGGCCGTGACCGTCGACGGCGGTGCCTCCGAGTCTCTTGGAAGCACCAGATACAACTTCAGCAGTGATCGGGGACTTCCAGGAGCCGTAGGGAGCAGTTGTTTTTCCATGGTCTGCTGTCTTGTTGAGTGCAGAGGTTGCTAAAGAAGCCATAGTTTTGCAGCTCCGATGCTGCTGATGCGGGGATTTAGTTGAGACAGTGGCTAGATGCCTTCTACTGAGATGGCTGAACTTGTAAGTAAAGAATTTGGAAGATGACGAAGCGGATAAACGATGGAGAAGAACAGCAATAGCTAACGTAGCCATTGACCAAATACTAGTATATATCCCTCGCTCCCACCAACAGTTTGAGAAATGCCATATGACTTCATTTTCATAAAGGCCTCCACTGGGGAATATGGGCCAAAGGTCTACAAAGCCCGGAAGCAAAAATGAGATTCCGTTCAATTCATTACTGGCCCAACAAACAGAGATGGAAAAGTGCGAACAAACGGGAAACAAAACAAGATGAAGTTGCTCTTCAATGTTGATTGTGCTATGGTTAACAATTTTTCCAACACTGGACAACATATGATCCATTGGACCATTAGCTCTGGTGAACTATTGTGAATCATACACTTCGTCTGTGAGAGACTGAGGAATTAAAGATATACACAACTATTATGTATGAGCTGCAAAATGAATCATAATGGGAGCATTAAAAATTGGTTAATTTTATTATGCATCAAAAGAAATTCAATGTCTATATTTTTAAAAAATATGTATAAAATTTAATGTAAACTAATAAATACTCAATATATAGGTAAATTTCATGCATAAAAAAAATTCAACTTTAAAAATATGCATGATTTATATTAGAGAGTAACCAACACGACCATACCAAAATTTCATATGAAGGAGGCAAAGGGTGCATGGATGAGCATGAAACCGTGCATTATCCAATTAAGTTAAGAAATACTTCTAAAATAATTGTTCCTACGGAGTCATCAATGCAGCGGACCAGGAAGGAAACAAAACACATTCAGGTGGTCTGGTCCCAAAAATAATCAACCCGACATTAAGCCAGTGGTTGGCCGGAAACCAGGGCAAGCACGCCATATTCAACATGGTTGGGAAGGACCCATCCAAGGGGCAATAAGATTGATAGTGAAAAATAATTATATTTGTATACTTAGTACATATTATGAGGCTTTAATTTTATTCAATGTAAAAAAATAATTATAATTTTTAATATACATAAAATTTTACAAAATTAATAACTAATTGTTTTTATTAAATAAAAATAAAATACATATTATAATGAAGCATGTAATTTTTTTTGCTGAAAGATAATAATATAGAAAGACTGTTAATTAGTTAGTGAATATATAATTTATATGATAACTAACAATAAAATTTAAGATAAATATAAGAAAAGATGATTGAAAAATTAATTAATCACTTTTTCATATTCATTTTAATTTTTATTAATAATGAACGTATAAGATATACACTTATTGATTAATTAAGAATCTCCCGTGGAAACGATCAGGCTTAACAATCAATGAAATTATAAATTGGATGCCTGTGAAATTATTATTTCTAATTCAATCCGTTGGTCCCCCGAGAGCAGTAGCAGGCCAGGATCCAAAAGCTAATAACATCAATGCGGGTTAAACACTTAAATTTGAAAGGCATTGAATATATTTTGAATAATACATATAATTTTATGTAAAATTTTATAAAAATTAATGAAAGTACACACACAGAGTAAAATTTTTTACATAACTCTACCGTTGCAGTTTAAGAGATAAGTAGACTGGCATGAATAGGAGTCGTTTTTCAAGTAGATGTTTGAATCTGTTTAAATGTATTTTTATTTTTTTATTTTGAGTCTTTCCATTTTAAATTATATATATATAATTATAATTTAAAAAATTATAAAATAGATCCTTTTATTTTAAAAAATATAAAAATAAAAAATTATTTTTAAAAATAATAAACAAACCGCCCTCGATACCAAGTTCATGCTACCCGTTTCCTACTTTTCTTCTACTCGTGACTTGAAGTTGGTGGGTTTGGGGATAAATAAGGTCGAGACTACAATACCTACTGCTTTTACAATAACCTCGACTTACACCGCAACCCACCAAATACGTTATCTCTATTTTCCGACGTGGTCGGAAAAGTGTGGAAAAATACTTATTATTAGGATATATAAAAATTAAATAAAATAATAAAATAATAATATTTATTTTATTTAATTAAAAATAAAAGAAGCAATTTATTGAGTGATAAAAATATAATTTTATAATTATAAAATTTTCTACTTCTTTTCTTTACTTATTTAATGAAAAAATATTTTATTAATTTTCAGAACATTTTTTTAATTTTTTTCCAAATATTTCATAACATTCAAATATTAATTTTTTTAATTTTTACTTTTTCATATTTTTTATAGATCCAAAGAGCAACTTATGGTACCTAACCTCTATTCTCCAACCATTCTATTCTCCAACCACTTTTATAAGCTTGCGCTTATCTTAATTCTTATCAAAAAGATATCATAAAAGTTAAAAGATGGAGAGATTTTGGTGCACCAGATATATAATGCACCAGTCTTTGCTAAAGATTTAAATTTTCTAAGTTGCGTAATACTGTGCAAGTTAAATAAAATTTAATGATTTTTACTTTTCAGACAGTGGTGTGCCATATATTTGATGTATCTTAATCCTTTCCGAAATTTTATTATCTAACTTTCAAACAAACTTTATTTTTATCTTTTTAAAAAGAATTTTTAATTAAATTTATTTTTAAATTTTTTTATTTGCATGCAAGTATTCTTACATATATATTTTTAGTATAAGATTAATTCGAAGTAAATAATAAATTACTCTTAATAATAACCAATCCAAAAATTAAATTTAATATCCTTTAAGTATGAAGTGTGTTAAAACTCCACCTATTATTATTAAATTGAATAATTGTTTATTATTTTTTAACTTCTAAGGAAAAAACACATACTTTCACTTAGAATATTAACTTCAATTGTTTTACTAGCAAAAATACTTTAATAGCAAACAAGCTGTTATTTATGTAACATAAAATACACAACAATTTTATATTTATTGAAAATAAAATCTAAAATTAAGTTTTGAATGAAAATTAAGGGTTATCATTAAATATAAAATAGTATGATAAACTTATAAAACTTAATCTAATAAATATAAAAATTTCAAAATTCAAATTTGAATTGCATTTTCAGTACTTATAATAATTTTGTAAAATAAATTAGGTACATAATTACTTATTTGCAAGTATATATAAAACTTGTTATTCTTAAGGAAAAATCTATAAAATATCAATGATAATCATTAGATCTAATCGCTAATATACCTTCGTACAATGTATGAAAAATTAAATTTAATGTGTGACTAAATTAAGTAGTACAATAAAACATGATATAATATACCAAATTTTGTCTTTATTCTTAAACCAAATTTATTTTTCTTATTTACCCTTTTATTTTCTAAACTCTTCCATTTTCCTTTTTCAAAATTTTAGCTCTCTCTCCCCCAGAAGATTTTAGTAGCTCTTGTAAGAATATATTTATGAAATTTGTCTTTGATCTTAGTCTTCAATTGTAGTATGGTCGAAAAAAAATAAAATAAATATAACTAATATTATTAGCATAATAATTTATAAATACTTATTATCCAAAGCATAAGATTTCTCACTGATATATTAGGAAATCTCTCTTTCAGCAATCTCTTAGTCTCTATACAATAGGTTTTATCAATAGAACAGAAAATTTAGAACTTAAGAGATGTGAAGTAGGAACCCCTTTAAAAATTACACAATCTAAGTTTTATCCCTTTATATATTATACAATCTAAGTTTTGAATCCTATCCATCATCGAATTCAAAATCATTTACTAGTATTGGGCCAAGTACTCATATGTTCATATAAAATTATCACACATATAGGATTTAATTAATAATAATTATTTTATTAATAAATTATATAAAGCCTATAAAATACTAACAATCTCTCACTTGAACATATATAATTTATCAATAATGGCCACAAAAAAAGATTAATGTTAATACAAAATGGTGCTTTCACACTTAATTGTCCAATGAGATAATAGGTATCTAGTAACATAAAAATGTTATATCCAAAAGGATATTAACATTACAACATACCAAATACCTACACCTTGTTAATCAATATTATCAATATGTGCAGAATATGATTTACACTACCTTATGTGACTATATATAAATCTACAAATAATAGATTTTGACATCCACCCAAGATACCTAAAAAATTATGAGATAGAGTCTAAATATTCTTATAAATAGGGTCTAAATATTCCTATAAACACACCATAACTAAAATGTGTATAAACATGGCAACATTACGAATATTTCATTATGAGTATTTTGTTTAAACATATCATAAGATATCAATGAGCTCATATTAATAAAATTTCCACTAGCCCAAGATACCAGAAAGGCTTAGGAAAATTCATTTTATTCGTGTAATTATGCTTTTATATTTACCCTTAAGCCTTTTAATTAGTGGATCCATGAGTATTCGATCCCTCAAAATTAAGTAATATACTCACATATCTTTCCTCCCACAAATAGGTACTTTAATTTAAAGTCCTTTACACAAATAAGTTTATTATTGTTAAGAGAAAATCCGTAATGGTAGTATTGTCACAACATAAATTTGGTTAAAGTCAGAAAACCTTCAACTTACTAATTTGATAAGGAGTTTATTACATGCAACATGTCTTGCCCTTTAACGGAGATTATTATAATTGACTACACAATAATTTTACAACATAGTGCCTTCTAACGCATATCCAAACATAATTTTATATTTACCTAAATAATTGATAGAACAAGTCTAAGTAACTTGTATATATAAGATTTCTTGATCTTTTATAGGACATGTTGGTATGTGTCCTAGGAACCAATCATATAGATGATTGAAATAATATATAATGTATTGTATTTTATTTTAGGCAATGCAATTATTATATTATTTTATTTTTATTTTATTAATTTTGCACAATTTATAACTTAATATAATAATTATCCTTGGAATAGTTTTACTATTCCTAAAAAGCTCCTAATAAAATATTATTACGGAAAGGATAGTAATAGTACATCGAGACTGACATGTATAGTAACTGATGATTATGAATTATAGATATATGATATCAAGTTAATACATGAGTACATTGTTAGTGAACAGATGTACTGGACTGACCCAATATAAGAATATTACATAGATAAGACTTGTATCATTAGTAATTCTCAAATGGTCATAATTGCAGATAGTCTTTTAACTTGAAGTCACTACGGTTCCCTATATGAAGGGTTATTCACTTTGATGTCATCCTATGTCACCTTTAATCGGGATGATAAGTAGAGCATTGATTGAATGTGTCATAAATCATGCAGAGGGAAGTGAATAATGAAGATGAGATTTTATTACTCTTATAAAAAAGAGATATATCCTTGGGCCCCTTGATTGAGTGAGACTTAGAAATGCATGTCCATGCTCAAATGGATCAATATGTGATATTGATCATTTGTTTTGAAATCTACTCAATATCAAGAAATATAAATTGAACTTTGATGAGGATGACACATTCCATACCTCTAGTTCAATTTGGATATTATTACAAAAAGAATTATGATACAAAATATTAATCATGTATTAGATAGATGTCGAATCACAAATATTTTTACTACTTAAGTGGCGGTGGTGTATTGCTAGATACCACTCACTGTCTATGACTCAATAATGAGTCATTGTCAATATAGTAAGAACCTATAGGGTTACACAAAAGGAGTAGAAATAAGATAATAATTAATTGAACTTTAATTAGATTAATATCCAATTAACTAGACTTATTTTCATGCATATATATATTATTAAATAATAATATATTTTTCACATAATAAATATAATTATTATTATGTGATATTATTTGATATTAAAGTAATATCAAATAATTACGTTATCAGATATTAGATAAATATATTATGAGATAATATTATTTTAATATTTGATAACTATATGCAATTATTTAATATTAAGATATTTATATTATGAGATATTATTATTATCTAATATTAGATAATTAATAGATAAATCCTATATCTCCTTATTATCTCTAGGATAAGGATAAGATAAGTTATTAAGTGTGATTATAATTTTTGGAGGAATTATCCTAGTAGGATTAGGATTGTGGCTTGCCTAAGTTCTATAAAAGAGGACTTGAGGGCAACACTTTACACACACTCATAAACTTTCATAAAACTCTAAATCACTCAGAAAATATCAAATCCAAAATCCTAGAGAGAAAAACGCATCCTAGCAGATTCGTGAAGGGTGAGAGTTCGTTGTTCACTCCGTGTAGATACTATAGAGACGTTGTACCTTTCGGCTGGCGTTTGATTCATCCGCTTTCTCAAGTTTTGATCAGTAGAAACACAAGTGCCCAACAGGTAAAACCCTAATCATTGATTTATGTCTTTTACATGGATCATAGGTAGAATTCAGATCAAATTTTGAATTTTCGCTGCGTATGATAATCCGAATCCCTAATAGGATAGTGTGTAATCACTTATATAATATCATTTATAGTTTAAAAACACTTGACTTAAATTAACAATAGGTTACCTATGACTAACTTATATAGGATAATCCTTACTATTATAAAAAATACTTAGGCATAATAAATTTAATTCCCTTGAATTAATGAATATAAGAGTACATTAACATATTGAACTCTTTTAGTACTAAAATAAGACAAACCAAATGTCCTTAAAATCTGTGTGTTATAGGCCTAACACACAAATGATTTCAAGTTTACAGGCCCACTATACATGCAATTTTGGGCTTTACCACACTTCACTTTCAAGTCATTTTTAACTAAGTTAAATTTAATTACTTTGTTTTAACTAACATATCTATATGATGACTAATTTAAAAGAATATTATCGTCATATAAATCCAAAAAATTATCAAAATGTCTAAGTTTATCACACATTAATCTGCATTATTCTCTTAATATTCAAAAGAAATTACAATCTCATAAAAAATAAGATACAACTATATGAATACACTATTTGGTTATTAGGTCACTAATCAAAAGGATTACTCTCTTTTCCAACTAACATGGCTTCTACTAAAATAAGTTATTCTCTCTTCTCCAACTAACATGGCTCCTATTAAAATGAGTTATTTTAGATCATAAGCAAATTTTAAAATATCGATATAAAAGAGTTTTTGATAAATTACACCTTTTTCGTAAAGTAGTCATTAACTACTAACCCACATAATCTTGAACCAATAAACTTATATGTGCATTCCTATTATATTTATTTTTCTAAGTCCCACCTTTTACCAGATTCAATAGTCTCCCACTATTTTAGTATATCCTTAAATAAATCAGTCTTACTAAGTCCTAGAGATATTATTAGGGTTAATTTTGAAATTTGAATTTTATAAAATCCCAAGCAACCCTTTCAAACCATGTACTCTGAAAATACCTCAAAAATTAAGTTTTATTTACTAAAAATTTTCAATTAGTCAAAATAAATTTTCACTAATAAAATACTATATTTTTTGATATAACATGAACAAAATCCATCTCCAGTTATAAAACTACTTTTCAAGAAGTTAACAAACTTTGGTGGAAAAAACACTTACAAGTCAAAAAAATCAAAATCTTATATTTTTGTAAAATCAAACTAAAATAATGTTCATAATGGGCCTGGACAACCCTTTAGCCTTATTATTGATTGTTTTCTTAATTAATGACTCCTTTTTTACTTAATCTAAGTTCATGGATTTTCTTTTTCTAAAATAAATCAGTTAAACATTTATCAATTTAGGGATGCTTAATTAATGACCAATTCAGGGATGCTTTAACAGCCCTTTAGCCTTATTATTGATTGTTTTCTTAATTAATGACCTTTTTTTGCTTAATTTAAGTTTATGGATTCTTATTTTCTAAAATAAATAGGTTAAGTATTTATTAATTCAGGGATGCTTCATTTGATGATTTAGTCCAAAATGACCACTAAATTAACTTAATTCAAGTAAAAACATCTTTGTGTTCCAATATTACTTTATACTTGAATTTGAACTCACAGTGGGTTCTAGGTTTAAAATCACCAGATATATCATCTAGAACTAGGCTATATTAAACACAACTTGTCCTTTTTACCATCTTAAAATTATATTGTATAGATATTAAATTAGAAAAATATTAAAATCATTCAACACATGTCAAAATCTTAATCATGTAAAAAATTTCCTTATAAAATAATTACATTATATAATATCAACTAGTACTACATTATAAGGACTAGTACCAAAGGGTATTTAAATCCTTATAATATAATACAAGACTTAAACATCCTACTCTTATCTAATTCAATACTTACATTATAGTTAATTTACTATATTACTAATATAATATTAAAAGGTATTTAATATTACCAATTTGATATCTCCCTTATACAATTTAATACAAATTTTTTCTTTAAAAATTTTACACTAAATTTCATGTAATTGCTCCCATGAAGATGAGTACACAATTACATAAAATTTTTATAATATAATATGAGTATATAATAATTCCTAATTAATGTAATAATTCTTCAAAAATTATTACATTACATAACCAGTCTCTAAAATTGCTACAAAAATTATAGTAAATAGCTTATAACATAAAAATTACATAGGAAAATTTGAGGTTAAAATTATTTTAAATAAATATTCAAATAAATTATAAAATAAATATCATAAAATATTTTTGTTCCAGAAAAATTTGAAAAAATTTCCATTAAAATGTGCTTGAAAAATGGAGCATACCGATATGTTCATTACCATTAGAAAATGTCCCTAGGGTGGTGCATGCACCATATGCACACCATCACTGTGTGTGGTGACACATCCATTGCCCTATTCACCTTTTTCTCAAGTAAGCACGGCTCATGAGTCTGTAATTGTGACTCGATTTAGGCCATCTTCAACCCAATTCATTTTGCCTATTTTTCACATGATTCTCAACAACGATTTTTGTGATTTTTCTACCCAGAATTTCATCTCTAACCTCGCTCTATCCATTGCTATCAATTTCTTGGCCAAAACTACCCACAAAATGCAATTTCAAAATTTCCAAATTAGAAGCTTTTACGCTATGGAGGTTGCAGTACTTCAAGGAAGTTCTTTTTTTTTTAACACGTTTTATGATATTTTTCATATCCTAAGATTCCTTTTAAAAAGCCCAATTTAAAGTTATCCATTTTTCCTTCTTTTACATTCATTTTTTTTTAATTTTGATTTTGCAGAAGTTATAAACGCTCATAGGTATGGTATTATTCATTTTTTTTTTGTGTGTCTTAAGCAATCTTAGCCAAAATTTCATAAATGTATATTAGGTTGCTACTAGATCTTGAATTCTCATGATTATTGTAATAGTATCCATATACTTAACAAATTTAAATGCCATTCTTGTAGAACCACACAAATACACATCCATGGCTAGAAAAATACAAAATAATAGAAAATTTTCTAAACAACTATAGATGCATAAGTATTATTCAAAATTCATCCAAAATCAACTATAATCAAAAGTTAAACTAAGCTCTGATACTAATTGTAAAAATATATTTATGAAATTTGCCTTTGATCTTATCCTTCAATTGTAGTATGATCGGAGAAAATAAAATAAATATAATTAATATTATTAGTATAATAATATATAAATATCTGTCATCCAAAGCATAAAATTTTTCATTGATATATTAGGGAATCCCTCCTTAAATAATTTCTTAATCTCTGCACAATAAATCTTACCAATAGAGTAGAAAACCTAGGACTTAGGAAATGTGAAGTAGAGACCTTTTTATATATTACACAATATGAGTTTTGAATCATATTCATTACCAGATCTAAATCCATTTACCAGTATTGAGCCAAGTATTTATATACTCATATAAAATTGTCACATACATAAAACTTAATTAATAATAATCTTTTTATTAATAAATTATGCAAAGTCCACAAAATACTAACAGCTTCTCCCTTCTTTCCTCCATTTATGCGGCTGCCACCCTTTTTCATTCTTCCATCTCTTACTATCTACGGATACTATCCAGCCACCATCAAACAACTTACTCCATACAATTGCTTCTATTACTCCAATCTCTTTACCATATTACGAACAACCTTTACCCATTACTATTCGATTTGAATTAAATTGATTGAATTTACTAGTTGATATCACCTGTTACTGTGACCTCAAGAATGTCGGTTTATTGGCTACTAAACAAGGTTGATGGAATTTTATGATGTGCGAAAGCCATATTTTTACCTTTAATTAGATTATTAATTTATTTTATATCACAAAAATTATCAACTTGCTGACAAGAAATTTTCATTACTAATGTAAATGGAGAATTTTAAGCAAAAATGTATACTTCCAAAAAGTTAAGAGATAAATTTATTTTAAAAAAATCCTTAAAAGCAAGAATGAAATTTTAATGAAAGGTAGGTAAATTAATTTACATTTTGACACATTATTGATGGTGAGAATAAGATCTTTCGGATGGAAAAGTAGCAATTCCACCATCTTGGAGGAGGGGGAGGTCACGCAAGGGCTGACCGTCATCATAAATGAGGGAAAAAAAGTCAAAGCAAGTTCAACTGGAATCACGTGAGATTCTCACAGGCTGGAAGTGGGTCCTGTTACGTTGAAACTTTTGGAGGACATTGTGGGCCTTCAACGAAGTGAAATTGTTATACTACATCTATTTTAAATATCTTTAATAATAATAATAAGAATAATTAATTAATAAAAATAATTATTAATTTTTATAAAATTTTTACACATTAAAATTTTATTTTTAAAAATTTTTAGGATGCTAAAAACTATAAAAATTAATAATTACTTTTCTATGCAAAAATTTCTCGTCAACAAGTTCCCAGAAACAGCGGCAGAACTGCTTTGCTAATTGCTAACTGCCTTTTATAAGATTGGGGAGTTACGTACAGCTGTATTGGCAAGCCACGAAGTAGTAGTCAAGAAGGTAATGACCTCACTTGATTCCTTTTCAAACAAAACGTTTGCTTTGTGTTGAACAGCTCTGCCGTGTCTGTCTCCTCTTAAAAGCTCCTCCACTTCTAACTTGCATATCTTATTAAAATAATCCACAAATCCGTGATCATATCAAAACAACCAAAAACTCAAGTTCTTAAACAGAGAAAAAATATAATAAATAGTTGTTTACTCATATATATGACAAATTTTAAAAATGTACCATGCGCAGACAAGTAATAAGTAAATTGGTTTGATTTAGATTTTGTGAAATGTATAACGTGTAGAATTGAAATTAATATAAATGATTATGATGCAAGAGTATGTATCATTATTATTCATTAATAATAAGTCGGGGGCGGTAGCACTTTTTATTTTCTTTTTCATAAAAAAGAAGAAAAATAAATAACGAGTTAAAGACAAACGGGATCGCGCTGGGCCGGCCATCCACTCAGCATTCTACGTACATAGAACTCCACAAGCAACAAAATCTCGTTTCGCGGAAGTACCTTCTCAACTCATCTAATGCTGTGCATGCATCTCTCTCTTTTCTCTCTCTCCATATATATATATATATATATGTATGTATATAAACTTAAACTCTATTGCCTCCTACAGCAAGTGACTTTCCTCTCTCTCGGAAACTGCATTCATACTTAGCTAGCTTTTTTCGAAATTATGGAAGCAATAAACTGGTGCTCCTCTTCCTCTAATTCCGACTCTTCCTTATCAACCAAAACCTCCATAAATTCCACGAAACCTGAGAAAATCAAAGGTCCATGGAGCGCTGACGAGGACCGCATTCTCATCCGACTCGTCAGCAGATACGGCCCCAGAAACTGGTCCTTGATAAGCCGTTCCATTATGGGAAGGTCTGGCAAGTCTTGCAGGCTTAGATGGTGTAACCAGCTCAGCCCTACTGTAGAGCATCGACCATTCTCACCCCAAGAAGACGACGCCATCGTAACGGCTCATGCCCAGTACGGTAATAGGTGGGCCACAATAGCCCGCTCACTCCCTGGTCGAACCGATAATGCAATCAAGAACCACTGGAACTCAACGCTCAAGCGAAGGGTCAGTCACCAAAAGCTAAACGTGACCCTTGGAAAGGGGGTTTCCCATGAGAAAGCGACTTCACCGGTGTCATCCATGCAGGCACGCATGGAATTCCAGGATGACCCCCTGACTGCATTGACTCTAGCGCCGCCGGGGATTCGTGGCAGAGATGGAGTGGTGCATGATCACCGGCCGCGGGAGTTTTGGGATATGATGAGAGATGTGATTGCTAAGGAATTGAGAGAATGTGTGTCGTCGACATTTTCGGATAAAAACTCTGGTTTTCATTGAATTTATGATGGTTGCAACTTGGTCCTGCTTGGGATTCTGTCGTGTTCGATGAGGAATTTTCTTTTAATGGTAAAAAAACTCATGATGTTTGTAGTTTCTTTTCATTCCCAACTCGAATATTTATATTTCCATATTCCAAATGCTGTAACGTAACTATTTACAGATGGATATCCGGGATATTTAATTACCGCCTCTCGGGACAATTAGTACCTATAAATTTTTTTTTAGAAAAGAAAAAAACAGAAGTTAAAAGTATGAATGATGAATCCACTCGGAGAATGCATGAGGCATGCCCACCGATCCTTTTGAAAATTTATTTATTGTCTAATTAGATAGAAATATAAAAAAATTCAATAATTTCGATTTTGTTATAAAGTCATAATATTGATACGTAAATTTTTTAAATTTTGTTTTGCATCAAATTTTTTTAAAAATAATTTTAATTTATTTACAGAAGAATTTTATTTAAAAATTTTGTCAAAAATAATAATTTTAATTTATTTATGAACGAAATCTTTTATTTGAAATGTATTGAAAAATATATAAAATTTAATTAAAAATTAAAATTTTTATGGTATTTTAATAATTACAGTGTTAGAGAAAGATAAATTTTTTATGTAATATATGTTTTAAGTTAAATGGAATAAATTTTAGTGAATTTTTTTGTAAAATTTAATAAATTTTGTAATTATATAAATGTAATTAAAAAATTGTAAATGAAATAATTTTTTATTTAAATGTAAATATTATTTAAAAATAAATTATAACTTAATTATGCTAAAGGACAGTCTGAATACGTTGGAATCGTGCTTTCCTTATATGTTAACACAAACATGGAGACTGGTGTGTCATGTCAATTTGCCGATTGTGCTCGCCGCTTTGCAAAATAGAATAACTTTGTCCTCACCTGGAATCTTATCATTTTTCTCATCTAGTTTGGTGGACAGAGTGTATACGTAGGTAATTAGAGATACAGTTTTGCCACGTGTATAAAAAATTGAAATTCAAAATTAATTTTAAATATATATCAAGAATGATTATTAAATATAAAATAATTGGATAAATTTATAAAATTTAATTTTATGAATATAAAAAATTTATAATTCAGTTTTATATTTCATGGTGCGTGTAGCATTTCTCTTAAATGATATTGTTGTGTTATCAACAAATTCTATATCACTATTTTGACATAAAAGAGGGCAAGGGATATACTTGTCGCTGTGATATGATTACTCTCACTGAGATGAAGGTGGAAGATATTGACTTTGAATGATGGAAAGCGTTTTCAGTTATTGTAGAATAGCCCTAGAGTTGATGGAGTTGAGGGATATTACCATTATATTCCCGCATTAATTTATTCATCATTAATTTTATTTCTCCTTAAAAGGAAAGCTTGCTTAAAGATGGGATAATACATGATGACTTCAAACTTTGGTTCGAGTTACTCGACTCCACTTAATTTCTAAGAAGCAATTAGAACAAAAATTCGCATATTTTCAGTTTTTTTTAAGGTTTTAAATTAGTATGAATGGAGTACGAAAAGACATTTTATGGTTAAACAAAAAGAATAACCACATCAACCTCTTTGGTTGACTCATCAATAGCAATTAAGATCCAGAATGTTGCCGCTTAAAAATTTTTAAATTCGATTTTTGAAAGTATTATCATTAGAAGAAGGGAGAAATTTTAATTTCATATAAAAAATTCTCACTAAATTCATTCATCATGATGCCTAATCATATTTTTTATTATCTAATGATCGCAACAGAAAAATTATTGAAGGAACTGGTTTATCATGGTGAATTATAAATCAACCATTAACGATTAATATGATAATTAATGTTTCGTTATATATATATATTATGAAAGGGTAGCCCCCACAAATATATGGTTGCCTTGGGTCTTGGGGCTAACTAGTGCTTAATAATTCATTTTCTTAGTAGAATAATAAACTACTATGTTTTTTTTTTGTTTAAGACATGCCCCTTCCAAATGAAGGATTGTATAAAAAATAAAATTAATAATTTTATTTTTGAAATAATAAAGTATTGATAAAATGATTTGTAAGTTATATAAAGTCATAATTTTATCACTAAACTCATTTCAAGAATACACTACAACAAATTAACACTTGTGCTACAAATTATGCCATGAAAATTTAAAAATTGTGGCAATTTTATCATTTGTTATGGGAACAAAAAAATTTAAACAAATTTCTAAAAAATTAAAAAATTTATTCCATGGGAAAACTTTACTTATGGTAAAATATCATTTTTGCCACGAATAAAGTTACGGGAACACAATTTTGGTAGCAAAATATTACTTGTATTACGAAAAAACTTTATTTGTGGTAAAGTATAATTTGTGTCATAAATTAAATTATGAGAATATATTCCCTATGACAAAGTATTACTTGTACCACAAATTAAGTTATAAGTACGCATTTCATGTGATAAAGTATCATTTATCCTATCATATAAACCAAAAAAAAATATCTATAATAAAGTTTACTTATGCCACAAATTACTTATATGAATAAAATAATAGTCAAATATATCATTTTTAGTAACTATACATATAAAAATATTATTTATATTAAGTGCAACATGCTGCAATATGATAGAAAATAAAAAATATAAATATTTATATATTATGCATGTTTAACAAATAACTAATTCATCATTTGATCAACTTATTAATCCTATCAATCGAAATAAAAAATTATATATAGAGCTTAATATTTTCAATTAGTTGATTCATAAAATATATGTAAAAAGATAGAACTACCCGTAAATTGTATAATTATATACTTTTATTATTTTTCTTAAAATAATTTAAATAGGAGTTAAACCCCGAACTTTAAGATATGTAAGAAAGAATTCAATTGTTAAGCTCCTAAATATTTTTATATACACATGTACTAAATTTAATATTTATTAGAATGTAACTATTTTTTATAAGTAATAAATAATTATTTAACTTTTCATTAATTAAATTTATATAATAAAATTAATATGCATTAATAAAATAAATATTATAATATATTAAAAATTGTATTGTATAATTATTCAATGAATTTAAATTTTATGCATACTAAAATTAAAATATATATAAATATTATAATATATATATATATATATATATATATATATATATATATATATAACAAAATTTTCAATTATTCAGTACAATTTTTAAAATATCAATTAAACCAAAAAATATTCAAAGTATAAAATATTATAAAAATTTATTTTTTATCTCATCACATTATTCTTAAAAAATGTGTTAACAAAGAGGATATATATTATAAAAATACTAAAATAATTATATTATATATAAATAGTACAATTTATGAGATAAGTTATAATAAGTTTTATTATAGAAATATATAATAATAAATTTTACATTCATTACTGTAATATTAACAAAACTTTCATTAAAAAATTAAAAATAATAGTTATGTAAAATTATTTATAATTTAATAACAATAAAATTATTATATTAAAATATTTTAAGTAAATTATATTTAAAGGAGTGATATGTATAAAATAGTCTAAATTTTCATTTTCATCCTTTATTAATTCCAATTATATTAATTTCATTTCTCACATATATTTTGTAATAATTTCTTTTCTTCTAAATAATAATTTAATTAATTTAGTTTATTCATTTATAATTTTATTGATAGATTAATGACTTAATGAATGAAAGAATAAAAATTAAATATAAATAAAATATGAGAGAATAAATTAATATAAAAATATGTGAAAGTTCTAATGATTTAACTTATATTTGTGAATAAAAAAAATATATTATTAATAAAAATTGAAAGTAAATAATCTTTAATAATTTAAATTTTAATTTATAATTAAAGTTTAAATATACATAATAGTTCACAATTACAATTTGTATGGATATTTATTTCATATAATTCAACCTTTATTGAAGAAATTTTAGAAAATAATAAAAAATTACTTGAAAGATGTAAAAATTTTACTTTTATTTTGTAATAACTCAAATAATAATAATTAATGAAAAATATTAGTAAAATAATAAAATTAAATAATTAATTATTTATAAAAGATAAATTTGATATAAGATATTTATAAAGAATAAATTTGATATAAGCAAAATTAGTAACGAAATAAATGAAAATTTAGTTTAGAAAAAATTAATTTTTAAAATAAAATTATAAAATATTTTTGTATTAGTGTATTTTTACTATATGTATTTATGTAATATTTTATTATTATATAATTAGTATCATATAAGTATAGTTTTATTGTTGAAGTCAATCAGTCAATTAAAATTTTATATAAAATATATTATATCATAATATTAAAGAAACAAACTAGTGCAATGGTAAGGTATGACATACCTCAACTTGGAGACTATTTAGATTCGATTTTTGCTAAATGCAATTTATATTTTTTAGACAAATACAGTTTCAACGATTTATCCTAATTAGATATGGATTAAAAGTATTAACAGATTTCAATAGATATATAAATAAAATGATAAAATAACACCTTATAAATTAATTAGATAATCAATTTAATTTAAACATATAAAAATTATTTTAGTTAATTATATTAGTTTTATAATTATTTTATTTTATTTTATTTTATTTTTTACCACAATTTTATTTGTGACAATATGATTTACTAGTTATGAATGTGCCTTTCTTGTCACGTTTGTACTTATGGATAGAAAAATTTATTAGTTACAAGTGAACCTATGGCAAAAAAAATTATTTATGTTATAAGATTTTTTTTCCTATAACAATTTTCTTATCATGCTTACTTGTACCACGAGACTATTTAAATAGTATTTTCATGACTAAATAGTATAACCACAAAAATTTTGATCTTGTGTCATGATTTTAACCGTGGCACAAGTATTAATTTGTTGTAGTAATAATATTATTAATTTTATTTAAAAATTATTTTTAAAAGATATATAAGTGAAAATTCTTAGTGGATTTATCAATAATTTTTTTAAAGTAATTTTTTATATATAAAAGAAGTAAAGATGGGCTCTTAAGTTTAAAATTGGTGCATAAATAATTTTCAACTTAAAATTTATTTTGATTCTTGTAAAATTAAATTTTTATCAATTTTATCTCTAATTAAAATTTATATTAAGTTGGTTCCTATAAAATTAAAAATCGTCGAATTTTAGTACTTCCATATATGAGATAGAATATTCAATTATTATATGAAAAGATTATAATTTAAAGGTTTTTAATATTATAAAGGTCAAATTGATACAAACTTTTAGTTAAAAATGAAATTATTAAAAAATTAAATCTTATAGGAATCAAATTAAATTTTTAATCATAATTTTTTATTTTGAAATTTAAAATTTTGAAACCACCTATCTATTTATAATAGTAATATAGTGAGAAATCATATCTATTTAAAATAAGATTTTCTATTAAATTATTTTCACTACTTATGTAAAAGGGTTTTGAATTTTATATCTTAGGGATATAAAAGTTGTGAGAGAAGCATAAAATAAGGGTGTAAAAAATATACATATTCAATGGATCTTATCCAAACATTACTATAGAATTACAATTCTATATTAGTGAATAGATGTTGGTTTTGGTAAAAGGCAAAACCAACGTTTATATTGATATAATGGCATTCTCAAAATTATTGGAATTAAGAAGATAATAATTAGTAAATACAACTAATATTTATTTTGATATGATAATAATTTTTAAATTATTAAAAAATTTAAGATGATAATTTTTTACTTCACCAATGTCATAATATATAATATTTAAATGTTGTTAAGAAAATAAAGAAGCTTAAGGTATCAATTATAGTAGTGTTTTTGAAATTATTATGAAATTTAAGATATTAATTTTTTTACTTAACCAACATTAAAATTTATGACATTCAAAGGTTGTTAAAAAAATAAGAAAAACTTAAAACATTGATTTTAGAATTATTTGATATCTATTTAGATGTTGTGTTTTTTTTTGAAATTATTAAGAAATTTAATATATCAATTTTTTACTTAACCGACATCATAATATATAATATTTAAAGGTTGCTAGGAAAATAAAAAAATTTAAGATATCAATTTTAAAATTAACTGATATCTATTTAAATATAGTGAGATTTTTAAAATTATCAAAAAGCCTTAAAATGTCAATTTTTTACTTAACCAATATTAAAATATATGACATTTAAAAGTTATTAAAAAAATAAAGAAATTTAAGTTATTGATTTTATAATTAATCAATATCTAAAGATATTATAAAATTTTGGTAAAAACCCTAGATATAGTGACATTTTTGCATTACAAATAAAGCATATCTTGTTTTCCTTTATTACCACTCTCACTCTTCCTTTTATTTTTTTTAAGTACAAACTTCATCTTTACCTAACTCTCTCTAAAGAACCTTGTATATCCTTTAATTCTTAATCACACATTAGTGAGTTATTAATATTCTTTAAACTAACATTAAGTATGAATTAAATGTCTTAGTATTTTAAGTTACTAGTTTAAATCACAATAGGTTCTTTCTACTTTTATTTTTGAGATCTTCACCTTTTCCTTTTTTATATTTTTCACACATGTTTTTTAAGAGATTTTTATTTATATTTTTTTATATAACTTCTGAGGTTATATCTAAATATTAGATATTTATTATATATTAGATAAAATGTTGCAATGAAGATTGAAATTGGTAGAATAATAATTACATTCTAGGCCATTGATTCAAACCATAAAAGGTGTCTTTCTTCTTCTTCTTCTTCTTCTTCTTCTTCTTCTTCTTCTTCTTCTTCTTCTTCTTATTATTATTATTATTATTATTATTATTATTATTATTATTATTATTATTATTATTATTATTATTAGAATTTTCACATTTTCCATTTTCTTTAATTTTTATGCATGTTTTTCAACATATTTTTATTTTTATTTTCTTTGTATAACTTCTAACATTGTATCTAATTGTTAGATACTTATTATATATTTAATAAAATATTATAATTGGGATTACAACCTATCAAGCAACGATTACAGACAGGCAAAAAGTGTAAAAAAATCCATGAAAATGCTTATTTTTTGCAATTTTGGAAAAGGCAAATTGCTAATTGTAGGTGGGTAGTTTTTGAAAATTTACATGAAATTGACATAAGATTTAACATTAGATAAACATACAATCAAGTGTGAAATTATGACCTTTAAATTTTTTAACTTAAAATACATTTTTTATGGAATACTAAATTTATTCAATTTTAGTCATAAATATTCTAGCAAAAAAGTTAAAAAACTAATAGTAAAAAAATTATTAGGAAAATATTTCACATTGATGTGAAATGTTAAAAAATATTTTAAGAAAAAAGACATCAATTATTAGTGAGAAAATTAATATGTTAATCATTTTTCATATGAGTTATATAATTGACATTTTAACAATAAATATATACAATGCTTAATAAGACATAGGTCGAGCATTAATAAAAAATTAATATATAATCTGCTAAATACTTATAGTGATTAACTATTTTGTAATAGTGAAATAAGACTAAATGCTTGTTAGTTTTAAATTGAGCCCAACTATTAAATATCTAATAGGTCTTGAGTCTTTTTTAGACACCACATTAAATCCATTAAAATTTATGTTAAATTATAAATGCTTTAATATAATATTATCTTTATTTTATAATATTAGTTTATACATATTAAACTTGTTTGAATAATATATTGTATAATTAGTCAATTATTATATAAAAATCAATATTGTCACATATATAAGGATATAGTAATAATTTATTTGATATAAATAATTTTATTAATATTTAAATTTATATTAAATTATAAATATATTTTAAAATAATATTTTTTAATTTTATAATATTAATTTATACAATGTAAGAGTATTTCATGAAGATATAAATAGATAAATAATTATGCATGAGTTGACCCAATGTGATTTTTACTTGACAAAATCAATAATGACACAATTTACATTTACCTTAAAACTGATATAGATAGAATTAATTAAAATAAGAATAGATGTAAATGAGAAGATGAATATGATTTATAATTTTTAAGTGTAATTATTATCAATAAGAAAAATAACTTTTTATTTTATTAAAAAACTTTAAAATTATACTTTTATTGGTAGATCCAAATGGATTAATTTTGATTTTTTTAATTAGATCTTGGACTTTAACAGATCTAACGCATTAATGGATTTAAAGTAGTGAGTCTCCATTTATTTCACAGCATTAGAAATTCTAGAAGAACGGTCTTTAATGGATTTAGTTGACTTCACCTTCAAATTTTCAAATTCTCTCCATAAACTCAAGAATTTAATTTGTCGAACCTTATCTGAGCCTTTAAATTTGTGTTGTAAAATTTTCTAGGCCTCTTAGGTAGCAGAGGCATTCACAATTTTAGGGAATATGGCATTAGGCATAGTAATTTAAAAAGAAAATAAAGCTTTGAAATTCTTAAAGACATTTTTAGCATATCTTTTTTATTGATTAGCAATTAAGATAACATTAAGGTTATGTTTGGCAAACAGCTTTTCCATTAATTGTTAGTTAGTTTGACTAAAATTAGCTGATTAACTTAGCAATAAGCTAATTTTGGTATTTGGTAATCAGTTAATTTAATCAGCTGATTGCCCCTAAAATGCTGAAATTGAAAAAGTTGAGAGGAGTAGCATTTTCAATTAGTTAATATGAAAAAATGATCAAATTACCTCTAATAAACTTTCATTTTTTCTATTTTGTCCTTTCTAAACATTCTTAAAAAATTTAATAATTACAAAAAGCATATTAATTTAATTTTAAAAATATTTAATATATAATAATATATTATTTATAATATATCTAATAAATTAATAATAAATTATAATAATTTTAAAAATTATTTAATATAATAAATATATAATATTATTTATAAAAAATATTTAATTTTAAAAATTATTTAATAGAATAAATATATAATATTATTTATAAAAATTATTTAATTTAAAAATATTTAATAATTTAATAATAAATTATAATAATATATTATTTATAAGAAAATTTAATATACTTACTAATATATAAATTTTAAAATATTAAAATAAAAAAATACTCAAATAATTAACAAAATATATTCATATTCTTATATATTATTTTACATACAAATAATTAATTATAAACAATTGATTTTACCAAACACTCTTATCCAAATAGTTAATGTAATTAGCTGATCAAATTAACTAATACAATCAGTTATCAGCTAACAGCTAATTAAATTAGTTAACCGCTATAGTTATCAGCTGTTTGCTAAATAAGGCTTAGAAGTATCGGTCTAATGTCCTTTGTCTCCGATCTCTCATAAATATAAAGTTATAAGAAAGTTTTTCATTTTAACAATCCAAAAATTGTAATTTTCACTAAAAAATATGTGAGAGTAGTAGGCATGGAAATAGATGAAAAAGTTATGATTAAATGAAAATGGGTAAACCCTAATACAATCTCCTAAAAAAAACGTTATAACAATTGTTAGTTTAAATCACAAATCAGCTAATATAATTAGTTATCAGTTAATAGCTAATTAAATTAGCTAACTGCTATAGTTATTAGCTGTTTGCTAAACAAGGTTTAGAAGTATTGGTCTAATGTCCTTTGTCTCCAATCTCCCATAAATATAAAGTTATAAGAAAGTTTTTCATTTTAACAATCCAAAAATTGTAATTTTCACTAAAAAATATGTGAGAGTAGTAGGCATGGAAATAGATGAAAAAGTTATGATTAAATGAAAATGGGCAAACCCTAATACAATCTCCTAAAAAAAACGTTATAACAATTGTTAGTTTAAATCACAAAATAGTGAAATATGGAGTGCTCAAATAGTGAAAGAAATATTTTGCAACAACCATCAAAATATAACATTGACTAGAACATAAGAGCCAAAACATATATCACTAAGGAAAAGCTCAGAAATTAATGGATCAATAGCAGAAGAACATATACTTTTAACATTGGCTTTGTATTACATGAAAAATCAATATTTGGAAAATGCTTTTACATAAAAGTAAATGGAAACCCTATCAGACATTAGGGGAAAAAAAAACGACAAAGAACGGAGTAATTCGTTCACCCTGCTTTATAGACTTAAATCATTAAAAGGAAAGTGAGCAATGGAGCTATACTATAAATCTGGAGTGACATGAAAATATCCACCTCATAAACGAAAACACCCACAAATATACGGTGCAAAACACTCATTACATCACATAAAATATCCACGGACATGTATGCATAAATACCACTGCTTTACACATTATTCCCACGTAGGCTATAACTAAATACCCACATCAAAAAGGGAAATACCGACATCAGAAAGATAGAGAGATACAAACAGAAACATATAAAAGCATCGCACATTTCCGCATAAACGAATTCAGCTTTATTATTGAAAACAGGACACCAGTTACAAAATCCTGCCAGCGATACAGCACTCCCAGACAAACAGAATAAGCGGTAAAGTATAAAGGCAGATAATAGAAGAAAACTGCATTTAATTATTGACTTCAATCGAAATTATTGAACGACAAAAGGCTAGTACCAGCTCGGGGAGGGAACAACGATGAACTTGGTGAGGCCAGAAATGCAATCAATAGCATTGGATTCACTGGAAGCAAAGTAGTAAGGCTTCCACTGATCGAGCTCTATCTTAAAGCCGTTTCCAATTCCCTGAGTGGCCCTGGCCAACAGCTTTGCCTCTTTGAAATCACACGTGATGTAGCTCCACATGTTTGGCAGCAAGTACAGGTTCTGTGGTGCCGTCGAATTGCTTGGCGCTGGATACTTGAACACTGCATATGATCAATCCGTGAAGAATTCAAATGAAGATATTAGTTACAATTATATATATACACACACACACACACACACACACACACACACACACACACACACACACACACACGTATATATACTGACCGAGTATGTCATTGACGTAGAAGGGGCTATTTCCGATGGCCCAGTCGGTGTAGTTAGTGCCAGAGCGCCATCCTATTTCTGAGTCTCCAACCACAATGGTTCTGCCTTCGGCCTCGCTCATTGCCACCACAGAGGCAATCCAAAGCATTAGGAGACCGCTGGTGGAATCCATCTCCTTCTCTTTGTGGCTCTGTTTCTTTAATGAAACTCAGATATGGGATATTGCGATGGTGGCAACAACTGCAAGGTGTTTGGATTTATATAAATATTTTGGTGACGTGTTTCAGAGACAATCGGCTTGGAATGATAAAAATTGTTTTCATTCTCTCATATTGGTTGGTGGTGTTATTTTATAAGGGTTTAGGGTTTAGAATTTAAATTACATTTGAAAAGTTTTCAGGTATCTTTAGGATTTTTAAATTTTAGATAAAATTGTATAATTTTATTCATTTTATGAGATTACTTAAACCATTCATTAAATGAGATTACTTAAATCTTTGGTAATCTTGAGATTGTGCTACTTACTTAGAGTTTAGAAATTCCTAAAGTTACCCTAGTTTTTCCCATTTTATAATTATATGCGCATGCACTGATGTTTGTTGGAGGGTTTTTGCTTCCCACTGTTCCACAGAATCTCCAACTTTCATACTTGAAAGTCTTAATTTATGACGAGAGGATTTGAAAATTTAAGACACAGAAACCGGAAAGTAAAAAGGAGGTGAGATTGCACCATTGGATGATGGTCGTGATAAATTGGGCAAAGATGCACAAAATGCAATGATGGTCATCACAAGACAAACACTGCTTTGGTGGTTCGGTGCGACTGTGACCTTAAGCTGTATTTCAAATAATTTTTAAATATAAAATTAATGGAAAATGCTAGATGGCCCGACATTGAGGGGCAAAAGCACATTTCGAATAAATTACAATCATAAGATGTAAAAGTGAAAGAAATTCCTTATTTAAATGGATGGTGAGATTTTAATATTTACAGTTCGATATTTAATTCAGAACTTTTTTTCCGGTACCCGTAGCACCACTGTTAATTAATTGCAAATTTTGATCTGATGAAATTAGTACATTTGAAATCTATAAATAAACCTCCATAATTTTATGAATCTCGTATTATTTCAATTCACATAACATTTTTTATCTAATTTTAAATTATCATAAAATTCATAACAATGTAAAAATTCACTCATTTAAATAACAATTACAAATGTAAAAAATACTCATTTAAGCAGCAAATATTTTACCTAATTTTAAATTAACTTAGAACTCATAAACAACAATTAAAGCAGCTGCAACTGCAACTGCTAGATTAGATTAAAACTTATAAATAATTCAATATTGAAAAAAGTTATTTTTAAACAACTTAATACCCAATATTTGATGTACTTAAAAATCTCCCCCAGGGACCTCAACACAACGATCGGCATCCCTCCCTTGGGAGCCAAGCCCAGAACAGCAAGGAATGATGGACCAAGGCCCGGCCCACTTAACAAGCTGAAATGAAAAATTAAGCCCTGGGAGTTACGTTATCAGAAAAAGGAAAAGACCGGTGATCGTCACTAATTGGACCAATACCATAGTGAGAGAGAACGTCTGTCAGAAATGGATTATAGGTAACAATCTGATGAGATGTGCCTTCGGTTTCGCTTTGATAGTATCGTTACGATTGGCCGTCGTTTGCACGCGTACTTTGCGACAAGGACACGTCCAACTTCTAAGCCGTTCAGTTTCCGGCTTAGCCTGACTTCTTTAGTGAAAAATTTTTAAACCGATTTTAGTTTACAGTTAAGTAAACATAGTATTTAAGAATTTTTTGTTTCTATTTGGTTGTCTTTCACCATGTACCTAATTAAAGTTTAAACAAACAATCAGTTAAGTGTGCTTGTCAGTAAAGTAGTTACGAGACACAAAAGGACACGAGTTAATGACAGATACAATTGAATGACATGGGCTGGAGCAGAGAGAAGGAGATGAGGGAGGTGGTCCTCTCCGTCATTTTTGGTGAAACTGGCATTGCACACTTCCCACCGAGTCCTTAGCCCTCCTTCCTAAATCCCAAAATTGTACATTTTCAGCATTTACGATTGCATTCTAGTCATGACTTTCTTTAGTTCATATGCCTATTGCCCGAGAGAAATTCTAATTTATTCTTCAAATAAAAGTATTTTCTTACTCTGAAATTAAAGAAATAAATACAGATATAAAAATAAAAAATATATAAGTCACGCAAATATGAAATTTTCTGTATTTTTTCAATCCATACCTCACCTATTTGAAACTCTTGTTCAATGAGTGAGATAGACTAAGCCTAAGCTCAACATATATTTTTGGTTGTTCCCTTGTTGTAGCAAACTAATGTTTCATTGACTAATGCTATTTATATTTTTATATATTTACTCTCCTGTCGCTCTTCTTTCAAGATCAGGAAAAGAAGGCTTTCTTAACTTGTAAAAAAAAAGAATTGAGTTAGTAAATTTTTCTTAATTTAAAAAGGAGTAAGTATACATGAGCGTAAATATTATTACTTATATTTCTTAATTACTATACTAGAGATACAACATTATATGCTTTAATTATGTGCATTTTAATTCTATACATAGGTAATAGTAATGAAGAAGATAAATAAAAGTTGATAAAATATGTGCTTGATGATATATTTTTTAAGAATGATTTCTTCTGCTTAATTTAAAGTGGTGTTCTAATTACATATAACCACATATTATAAGTACATACACACTACACAAAAATATAACTCAACTCACAAATACAAGCCCACCATGAAAAATATCAGAAAAGAACGCTTAAAATTTACATATCACAATATGTCAGAAAACTCCAGTTGTTGTGCATGTTGCAACTTTAATTCAGAGCTAAATTGACGGCCCTTGTCACATGCATCAAATATTAGATATGTACTTTAATAACCTTGGTTTGTAGATTGGGGTCCATGCCAGCTGTCCCTTCCAATCATACGCACATTCGCAATGAAGATAGAATTTTCCATCCCCTCCAAGCATTTTTTTTAAGAAAGTTAAGATACAATTTTTATTTTGAAATTTATAGTATTTTATTCAGATTCATAATTTTTTAAAAAATATATTTATTTTTCTTAAAAATTTCCCTCATATTTGTTTAAAAAAAGGAGATGAAATTACGGCGTCAACCATGCATTAATTTATGAGTAGAATTTTCGAATGAATCTAATGACATTCCATGTCAAAGATGAAGTAGCAAAACATAAAGCATTAACTAATTCAAATAACAGAGTCCAACAACCTCCGTCAACTGAAGACAGATCCAAAGGAGAATGAAATAGATACGCACCCTGACAATTGACGTAGAACAAAGTATGATTTAACACAAGAAAAATCAATGTAGCAGATATGAAGCAGGAATGGTTGTGAGATCATCAAACATCAGCCGGTGAGTTGTGAGAAGATTGTTCAGCTTGTTTGGTTTCCTGAAGATGGTCATGGATAGGAGTTGCGGCAACTGAGCTGCTGCACTCACTAGTTCTGGCCGGTGAAGGGTTAATCCTTCCATCAATACAAGAAGAGCATTTCCTCTCTGCCCAACTTTCCAAATCATATTGGCCATACCCCATGATTCGTCTTCCCGAACACAGCCTTCCAATCATAACCGCAATTGCGCCCAACACCATCACCACAACCAGTACACCTACGACCGACCCAACCGACTCATTTTTGGATGCCCTGTGGTATGATTCTGTAACTGGAGGAGGCTCTTCATACACAGCTATTGACATTTTAACAGGAAATTCAAATGTGATGCGGCAAAGGAACTTATTGACTCAGTGCTTCTAAGAAGCAATATGGTCGGGTCAGCAGGAGAGAAGAAAATGCTAGTTCAAGTAGGAATCTCAGATGTCATCGAATTCTTTTTGCAAAAAGAGACTTATTTTACGGAGAATGAGAGATTTCATACTTCCACTACCATACGTCTTTCTTTTTGGTTTACCGAGTGGAGAGAGAATAGACAAAGTGAAGGGGTAGGCATAGGCAAGGGGTAGGGTGGGCTAGGCAAGGAACGGTTCAAGGACGAAAGAAAAGGTAAAAGAATTCAGAAAAGTCAGGAATCTTTAGAGCGTAAAGTCCAAGCCCTTTGCTCGAGAAGCCCTTTTCAAAACAACGTCAATGAGCTAGCTTTTTCAGGAGTCTGCTACAGTACGGGACAAGCGCCCCAAGCCATGCCATTCCAAATTTCCAATATGCCATAAGTGTACTGCATGTGCAACCTTGAGAATATGGTCTGGCTAGCTTGCTACATCTTTCTTTCTAATTCAAAGTTGACGGAACCAAAAAGAAAAATCACAGATACAATCTTGTTACAAGGATGGTCTAAGGCTTGATGATTATTGTCTATCTTGAATACACTTGATAAATCTCTTCCATTTGATTTTCCATAGATAATAGTTGACCCTTAGCAACAGTGATCAATCGCCAGTCCATCCATTAGACCAATGTGCCATAGTCTTGGCAAATTTGGAATATATTCTAAGAAAACTAAGGGTGAAAATTAGGGTGAAATGGGCTATGTGGGCCAAGCTTGCATGAGCCTAACTGCATAAACTCGCACTCTATACAACCCTCAAAATTAAAGCCCACTTTACATTGCATGCAAAGTAGATAAGTCCGTAGTCAGCCCATATTTAAAATATCTTTTTTCCTTTTCCAGTTGTTCAATAGCACAACACAATGCACTGTGCATAGTCTAGAATTTAGAACTTTGCCATTGCATTGCATAATACAAAATATAGTGCCTACTTGCTACCTTACCTAATTCATGATATTTATCTCCAACTAAAACATATCAAAAGCTAAAACATACATTGTTCCTACCAAAAATCCATCCATTTCAACACAAACACATATAAAAATAAAAAGTTTCAACATGAACATCCACAATCTCCATTATCTAACATTCATTTCAAAACAACTTAATACTAAAAAGAGTCCATTTTGATCAACCATACTGCCATAACTGAAACACTAAACATTTTTAGTAGATTTCAATAATTGGTAGTCCTCAACATCTTGATCTTGATAGATTCACTCCTCATGAGCAACCTACCATATTAGTAAAGAATAAACAAATAATAGCAATAAAAAACTAAATACTTAGGAAATAAAATGAAAGCAGTAAATCACTAAAATTTTATGTGAATTTAATTTTAAATAAATATAATTTATTTAACCTCTTTAATGTTAATTTTAAATAAACAAGCTATTCAACCTTTTGTCAAGTTTGAAAAGTACTATAGATTTGGACTTATTCTATATCGTAGACATCAAATACTCCACATTTTTTGACATTAAGTCACCAACATCACACATTTATAGAAGTGATCTACAAACTCTATACATAGCTACATTAATGATAAAATTTGTTTCATATGTTTCACACTATTTGATTTAGGATCAGAATCAACAAGAGTGTTAAGCAAACCTTATCTAATGATTATGTCATTTATTATGAACTAGTATTCCCTCTATGGATATGATGCTATGACCTATCTGACTGAAGAAACCAAAAGTGCAAACAAGAATGGACCTATAGCAATTCTAGCTAGTATTATCATCATTTCAATATTTGGATGGGCCTACATCTTGGCTTTTGCATTTAGCATTCAAGTAAATATATTGAATAGTCCTATGTGATCAATTTTAGTAGTCCATACGGTTTATTATTGATCATGAAAATGTTCTAGGATGCATATATAGCTTGATGCATATTTTAATCTATAAACCATTAAAGTATAGAAAAAGTATCTTAGAACTTTTACCTTATCCAATAATAATTATAGTCGTACTTGGATTTTTTGAATCTTCCTCTAAAAAAATTTCCTCCAAATCATCTTTAATACGTATAAATTATGAAATCATGATTATAATTTTTTACAAAACCATATAAAATTTGGAAAACAATTATTTTTCAAATGAAAACATTACCAATAGTATCAAATCCATAAAGCTAACTATGCATGCAAATGAGAGCTTGAACTTTTTTTGGAAGAAGACAACTCCTGTACTTGCTCAATGCTGGCCCTCTAATGCTAAATGCTAACTCTGAAGCCATAGTTATGATAGGAACACTACCAAATCACAAGCTACAAAAGATAAGTTAAGGAATCTCCTAGATTGCTCCTTCCACCATTCCAAAACATTTAGATTTCTATATAATGCAACATCAAGTAATAGTATCTCTAGGTAAATTTCCAATCGAGACTTAGAATTAGAAGTTGGACTAACAACTTTATTCTTGAAATCAATCCACATCTATAAGGAAAATAAAATTATAACAATTCAAATTATAAAAATAAAAAAAAATTCATACAAGATGAAGTTTGGAGGTTACATCAATCAAATCTGAAGTGCTTGTGGAAAAAGTTAAGGACTCATTAGCATGGGCCATTTGATCAATATTTGAGGAGTTAGGATTAGGAGAATCCTTTGCATACTTTTCATAGAGTTCAAATAATTTAGTTTCACCACATCAATCTTTTCTTAATAAGAAGAATGATCTATGTTTTGATAACTAAATTCTAACATTGTTAACTTTAACTGAGGATCAAAGACTGCTGCCATTATAAGTAAAATACTATATTGACTCCAATATCTATCAAATTTCTTTTTCATATTACAAGTCATGGCTTTTATGACCTCATCTTCATTGTTCTTATTATCTATAAGAAATTTCTTAATCTTCCAAACTTGACCAAAATATAAATTAGATATTGGATAATTAGATCCTGAAACTAAGTTAGTCATGTCATAAAATGGTTTCAAGAAAGAACAAATTATCTCCCATCTTTTCCATTCTTCATCTATTGGATAATACTTGTAATTATTACTAACACATGCAAGCTTAGCGAATGCACACCTCTATTTTAAAGAACCTTCAAGCATAAAATATGTTGAATTCCATCTAGTAGGCATATCCAAATGTAAATATGCACTATTATTAACCCTAACACTTCTTAAACACTCTTCAAAGTTTTTCATTTTACCTTTAAAACCTTCCACATAAATAATACTTTTTCTAATTTTATGACAAGCACCTAAGGCTACTTTTAACTCATCTTGCACAATAAGATTTAAGATATGAGCAAAACAACGAATATGAAAAAAAAACTTACCATCATAAAGCAAACTTCCTTCTAAAGCCATTTGAGTCTTTAGGGGCCTTTTAGTTTGCAGAATTTTACATTCTTAGGAAAGCATACATTCTTGGGAATGTGATTTTCAGGTATGTAATTCCTGGGAATGTAAGATTCTTATATTTGGTTCAATATAAATATTCTTGAGAATATTTTTTCATATTCTCGAGAATATTTTTTTATATTCCCAAACATATTATATTTTCATGTTTACTTCACACTTCATATTCCCAGTAATCTTATTACTTTTTCAAAAAATATCCTTATTAATTTTTTATTATAACTTGAAATAAATTATAGATTTAATTAAAAATATATAAATAAAGACTTTTGAAGACTTAATAAATTAATAATTTAAATTATATTTGATTAAAATATAATAAAGAATTTAATATATAAAATATAAAAAATTTTAAGAATTTAAATTTAAATTTTCATATAATTAATTATATAAAATAATTAAATAATTTCTCTATTGTTAAACAAAAATTTTGTTTTCTTTGAAAAGAAAATAAGAGAGAAAAAAGAGAAATAATATCTTTTAAATTTAAATAAAAAATAAAAAATTTTAAATTTTTAAATAATTAAAATATGAATTAATTCAAATTATATGAATTAATTTACTTATAATCTCAATTAGTATAATCTCAAATAATATATATATATATATATATATATATATATATAATATTTCATATTTATATTAGATTATTATTAGTTTTCAATGTTATATTTCAAATTAAATTATATATATAAATATTTTAAATAAGTTATCATTTTAATACAAAATTTTAATTGAATAAATTATATATTATATTTTTATAAAATTATTTAAAAGTTAAAATTAAAATTTATTTATTTAAATTTTATTAATATTATTATATTAAAATTTAAGAATTATATTTCATATTAAATATATATAAATCAGAATTTGATTAATATTTTATAACTCACTTCTAATATCTAGAATATTTAAAAAATTATTTATAAAATTAAAATTAAAAAGACAAAATATAAGCTAAAATTAAAAAATAAAAATAAAATTTTTTTAAAATAAATGAAGACATAAAAGAATGGGGATAAAATTATTTTTTTACTTTAATATTCATATTTCCATGGGATGGGAATATGAGATACCTACCTCTCCCATGAGAATATTTGGGGGGAATATTGGGTATCAAAATATTTTTAAAAATATTACATTTTTGAGTAATTTTTTTGAAAACTTGAACCAAATATGAGAATATCACATTCCCATAAAACATTCCTGGGAATGTGAGAAACATTCCTTGAATCAAACATACCTTTAAATTCATTTGCATATTATCATTAGTAGAAGCATTATCTAAAGTAAGAGAAAAAAATTTCTTCTTTATTCCTTAATCAATTAGTATGTCAAATATTTTTTTTCCTAACTCCACACTTGAATGTGGAGGATGCATATAAAAAAAAGAAAGAATTATACTTTTTTAATGCTGATCTAAATCAACATAGTGTGCAATTAGATAAATGTATACCTTGTTAGTATAAGTAGTTCACAAATCATAAGTGAGATATATTTTATCAAGAATTTTAGATAATTTTTCTTTTAATTTCTTGTTGTGTCCATTATAAACTTTTAACACATCACAACTTGTAGTAATTCCAAAAATAAATTTGACATCTACATTTAAATATTTAAATATATCTTTAACCCCTTAATATTCAACAAACTTGAAAGGCAAGTTATGTTTTATGATAGCCATGGTAATTTTTTCTCTCAAAACTTTGGGATCAAGTTTGCTACTTCTTAACTTCCTAAATGATTAAGAATTATAGAAGGAATTCTATGATTTTTTAATTCTTTAATTCCATCACATTTCTTTATATGATGGTAAAGAGTTAAAGTACCATGACTTCTACCACCCTTAGAAAAAAACCCATCACACTTTTTACATTTAACCTTAGGTCTTTCATCAATTATACCAGTAGGATTAGAAAAATTCCATACATCAAAAGTAGTCTTTTTTCTTTTCCCTTTACCTTTACTAATATCAACATCGTCTACTAGTTTGGATTCTTTTTCAACCTTAGATTGTTAAATGTTATTTTGAGCTCCTAAATGGGAGCTAAGATTAGGATCTTACCTTTGACTTTCATCCAAATTTTCAAGTTAATTTAGCTTTATATCTTGCAAATCTACCATATTTAATACTACTTACAATTTACAATAACAACTTAGTTGATGCACATTTTATCTAAACACATGTAAGGTTAAATTTATAAAAATTAGTATATACTTAAAACATTCAATAGCAATATATTAAGTTTTCAACTAAGTGAGTTAAGCACATCATGTAATCATATGTCAAAGATAATATTAAGTTTTCAAAACTTATTAGAGAAGATAGATATAAGTTTTACCTCCATTGATAATATTAGTTTGTTTTAAATCCATAATAAAAAAAGATAATTAGTTTCTAGATAGTGGATACTTAAGATACTTGATTGAAGATCGAAGCAAGTTCTTATCACTTAAAATCATAAATTGTGGATTTGTCACACTTAAAGATAATAAAAAATATAAAATTATTGGTATAGATAAGAGAGATATAAGTTTTACCTCCATTAATAATATTAGTTTGGTTGATAGTTTTAAGCATAGTTTTTTAAGTATTAGCCAATTTTATGATAAAGGCTATAAAGTGATTTTTGAATTATCACACTATTTTATTCAACAAAAAAGGGAAAATAAATTTATTTTATCAAAAAAAGAATTGACAATGTTTATGTTTCAAATATGCAAGATATTTCTTTAAACTCTTTAAAATGTCTTGCATCAACTAATGATAACAATTAGCTATGGCATAGAAAACTTAGTTACATTAATATAAGTCTTATCTCAAATATTTTAAAAAAGGACTTAGTGATAAGTCTTCTAAAAATAAATTTTGAAAAAGATCATATATGTGATGCATGTCAACAAGGCAAACAAGTAAAATAATTTTTTAAAATAAATGTGGTTTTAACTTTTAGACCACTAGAACTTTTATGGGTTTATTTGGTCTTATCAAAATATTAAGCTTTAGAGGAAAAATATATGATTTGATAATTGTTGATGATTTCTATAAATTTCCTTAGGTATATCTCTTTGCACATAAAAATGACACTTTTGAAATAATTAATAAATTTCATAAGAAAGTTTAAAATGGAAAAGGCATTTGCATTACAAATATTAGAATTGACAATGATGGTAAATTTGAAAATTTTTATGAAGAAAATGACATTGATCATAACTTTTCTTGTTTTAGAACTCCCTAGTAAAATAGGGTACTAAAAAAAAAGAATAAGACATTATAAGATATGATTGGAACCATGCTTTGTGAGAATGATTTATTAAAATATTTTTACGCTAAAGTTATTAACATATCATGTTATATTTTAAATAAATACTTCATAAGACCCGTTTTGATGAAAACACCATATGAGTTATGGATGGGTAGAAAACCCAACATTAGTTATTTCTATACTTTTGGATGTAAATATTTTATTTTAAATAATGCACAAATACTCTTGCAAGATTTGACTCAAGAAATAATGAACCTTTACTATTGAAAAAACTATATATGTTATTTTTTATGAATCTAACACATATTCCTTAAGAAAATAAGCTAATGATAAAGGTTAAGTAATCTCAAAAGAGTAAGAATCTGAAAATCAAATCGAAATAGCAAAAAAAAATCCATTTAAGACTTATTTCTCAAAAGAGCAAGGAGATTGCTATCTTGATTAGAATACTGAAAACAAACAAGATGGTTGTTATCTAGAACAAAATGATGAAGTTATTGATAATCCAGCTTGAGAGTAGCAACATACACCTCAAAGGAGTAGAGGAAGCCCACTAAGAGAATGGAGAAATCATCTAAGCTATCTAAATAAATTTAGTATTGGTGATTTATCTTAAGGTATGAGAACTAAATCCTCTTTTAAAAATAAAACTAGCTTGTACCATAGCTTATAAATGTATAAGATACTTTTAATGACAAAAGTTGGGTCAAAGCTATGATAGAGGAATTACTCCAATTTGAGAAAAATGAGGTATGGATACTTGTACCATAGCCTATAAATCATCCAATCATCAAAACCAAATGGGTGTTTAGAAATAAATTGGATGAGTCCAATAAAGTGGTAAGAAATAAGGTAAAGTTAGTAGCTTAACAATATAATTAACAACAAGGTATTGATTATGATGAAACATATGCACTAGTAGCTAGACTTAAATCTATAAGAATATTACTATTTTTTACTTACTTTAAAATTTTCAAACTTTATCAAATAGATGTGAAAAATGCTTTTCTAAATGAATTTCTAAATGAGGAAGGTTATATAAAACAACTTCCTGGATTTGAAAATAAAGAAAAGATAATTCATATTTTTAAACTCACTAAAGCCTTTTATGGATTAAAATAAGTTCCAAGAGTTTGGTATGAGAGGTTTAGTAAATTTTTTATTGAAAATCATTTTTTAAAAAGTAAAGTAGATACTACTCTTTTTATTAAAACCATTAAGCATGATATACTAGTTGTCCACATTTATGTTGATAATATTATGTTTAGTTCTACTAATGACCTTTTATGCAAGGAATTTTTCAAATCCAATGAAAAGTAAATTTGAGATAAGCATGATAGGAGAACTTATATTTTCACTTGGACATCAAATAAAGCAAGCAAAGGAAGGAATATTCATAAATCAAATGAAATACATAAGTGAACTTCTAAAGAAATTTGGAATGCAAAATGCAAAAGCTATTAGTATTCCTATGAATCTATCCATAAAATTGGACAAAGATGAAAATGGTAAGATAATTGATGAAAAATAGTATAGAGGTATGATTGGTTCACTTCTTTACTTAATTACAAGTAAACTAGATATTATGGTCAGTGTTTTTATATGTACTAGATATCAAACAAATCCCAAAAAATCTCATTTATATGTTGTTAAAAGAATTTTTAAATATCTACTGAAAATTAAGAACTATGGCCTTTGGTATCTTATAGATAGTTTCTTATATCTAGTTAGATATTTAGATATTAACTTTGCAGAATGTAAATTAGACAAAAAAAAATACTAATGAAACATGCCAATTTTTGGGATAAAGAATTGTATCATGGCATAACAAAAAGCAAGCTTTAGTTGGCTTATCAATAGTAAAAGTAGAATATATGACAGTAAGAAGTTATTACACATAAACTCTATGGATGAAAAGATAACTTGAACATTACAATTTTAAATTCTCATCTATACTAATTTTTTTACAATAATATAAGTGTCATAAATCTAACAGAGAATCCTATTTAGCATTTACGAATAAAGCACATTGAAATTAAATACTACTTTATAAGAGATCGTATACTTAAAGGAGATATCCTACTTGAATTTATAAATAGTAAAAAATCAATAAGTAGTTATCTTTATAATACCTTTACATGAAGATAAGTTTTGCCATATTAGAAAGGAATTTAGTATGGTTAGTCTTGAATGAGTTGCTTTGTATGTAATTTTTGTGCTATCATATGCTTATAAGATATCTTATATATCATTAGGTTTAGATTAATTAGGAAATAATATTAGAGTTGCAAGATAGTAAGCTCATTATTATCTTAGGCTTTTAAAAGGTTTGAAAACATGAAATTAAAAAATTTTGAATTTTCTAGATTGTATTAAATCATAACTCTGGCATTAAAAGGACATTCTAACCAAATTTACTGTTATATGTCATTTCAATTTATGCTTGAAAGTACTTTAATTATTTTTTTAAAACAGAGTCAACAGTTTTTAATCCAAATTAATCATGTTTTAATTCTTAAATCATTTGATAACCTTCAATTACTTTTATAGGTATGATTTAATAAAATCTTAGATTGTACTTGATGAATCTGTTTTACTCAAGAAAATAAAATTTATTTCATTTCATCAAATATTGCAACATTCCTAAAGCTAGAGTCGGTTCACATTCCTTTACTTTAGAAAACCCAAAAATTACTTCATCTCTCTATCTTTTAACATTAGTGTCTTTGTTTCTCAAAGCTAAAAATCATGAAATCCATTAATAAATCATATAATCACACGACCCAATTCTTTTCCTAATATCCATTGTAGTATTGTGAATCCATCCTTGTTTTTCTTTGATAAATCCTTATTCTATCAATGCTATAACCTATAATCTTTAATGAGAATGCTTTCAGGGATTTATTTGTGGCTAAGCAATTTTGATAGTGACTTATAAATGAGAAGGCTTGTGAAACCTAAAAGAGTGGATGTTCAATTTTTAAATAATGAAGGCTTAAAATGTTTCAGATGGCTGAAGGAAATGCAGTAGGAAGATTTTTTAAAAATAGATCAATTAGTTTTTTTTAGTTTCTTCCCTTTTCTTTTCCATTTTCTTTACAAACTCTTTCTTTACTCTTCTAACTTTATGAATTTTTGCTAAATAATTCTTCAAATTAATAATCTTTCTATTCATATTAGTAGGTAATTCAGGCCCTTTGCTAAAAGCTAATGTCCAAAGCCAGTTATTATTCATCACCTTCCTTCTAGGAACTCCTTGGCCTTTCTCTCTAGAAAAATCTAGTTCAAAATATTTTAGGATTTTGGTAATTACCATACCATATCCTATATATGCATCAACCCGAAACTTACTGGACAAGATTTATCTAATTATTAGATACCCAAAATTAATGTTAAACTTAGTTTTAATAGCCTATAGCAAGAATGCTTCAAAGTGACTTATATTGCTCATAGAACACAACACTTTACAAATATAGTAATGCAAAACCTTGTGATTTATATTCAATTGATTTCCCAAAGGAGCCTTTTCAGTATTTTTATTCACCTAGTTTTTGAAATTATCTTTTAAAGTTAATTCCATCTCCATCCTTAATGATCTTGCTTAAGTTTAATCTGGCTCTTTTATTTAGGGAGCTTAACAAATATTTCATTAGCCGTGGATATACCTTCTGTTGGAGGAATAAACATTAGAGAAAGGGAGAGTATAGGGATAAAGAAATCTTACAAAGGGAAAGGAAAATGAAAATTAAAAGAAAATCTAAGAGAAAAATAAGCTAGAGAAATGAAGAAAGCTATCAAAGCTCAAAAACCATGAAACTTGGAAGCAGTAGTGGTAAAGATGAAAAGAAGGGAGAAACTAAAGGACAAAAAAGAAGGTCAAGTAGAAGAGAGAAGCTAGATATGTGCCAAATTACTATAAAACCAAATTAAGAAGTAATTGAATTAAAATTAGATTCTAGTGACTCATCCTTTTAAGAGTAAGCTGAAATATAAAAAATATTTAAATAGATTACTAGATATTAAGATTAAAATTGCCATAACAAGAAAGAGCCAATTGGAAGAAGAAATCAGAAAACCAAAGGAAGAACTTAATATAGTAGATAGTAAGGAAGAAACAGAAGAAGAAGAAGAGGAAATTGAAATAAAAGAACAAGAAAAGAAGGATGAAAAAAGAAGAAGAAAAGGAGTAATTTGCTAGGAATTAGGAAAGTGAAATGTAGTATGAGCCACTAACTAATATAAATAAGGAAGATGAGTTAAAAGGATTTACTATAAAAGTAAATATTGATTTTAATGTATCAATGCGTGAAGAACTAAAGAATCTATAATAAAAACATGTGGACATTAAAATGGAATCATCCAAGGATGCAGGTGTAATTCAAAAATCTGAGGATAGTAGCAGTCCATTGCAGAGCTTTTTTAAATTATAGCCTTTGCAATTATACTTTAATTGCTAGAGCTTTCATATACCACCATCACTTGAAGATCTTTTTCTAATCTCTAACCTAGTTGAGTTATATTTTAGGGAATTGAGAAGATCTCAGACTCCTATCTAGTGTAACCTATGCCCAACAATCGCTGAGTTCTTTGTAACTCAAGGTAATGAACTAAGACAATAGATCATTTAGGTAAAATAACCTAATTAGATCACCTTAGCCTTACCTTAAACCTTAACCATTCCTGATCACATTACTCCTAGCTTTGTCAAACAATACTTGCTAAAACACCATATATTGAAGTATCTTAACCAGCTAAAAACAAAGCCAAAGTAATTCCAACTTAATCATAAGCCTTTTTATTATATTCCAACTAATCATTACTTGACCTTTTCACTCTTTGCTAGCATTATAATACATGAAGAATACTTTCCAACCATGCCTTGTCTTCCAACTTTGTTTGAATAAATAAGACCATGTAATGAAGACAGAATTGATAGGCTTGAAGGAGGTTTTGCTAATATCTCTAATAGGGTTGATAACAGTTTTCAAGACTTATAAGCACAGATGAGGACTATCATCGACTTGATTTTTTCACAAAACAAACCTCCTTTAAAACCTTTGATAACTTAGTTTAGTTTACTATTAAGCATAGGCATATGCATTAGAGTTTATAGGATTTTCATCTTTGCATAAGCATTTAAAACTATTAAGACAAGTTAACTTTTATTGGTAGTTTTAGTTAAGGAAATCATATGTCTTCATGTTGCTTATTTTTTCAATAACTTTGTGTGAACTATCTTCAAACAAAACTAATATTTATAAGGGAAAACTGTATTTTACCCTTTTCAGCTATGAGATTATTGGATTTTACCCCTTTAAACTATTGAAACTTGAATTTTACTTGTTTTAACTTTATAAAATTTAGATTTTACCCCTATCATTACTAACTTAATAGAATCTATTAAGAAAACTGCCCCTATATTCTTTAATTTTTGAAAAAAATTTCACTTACTAGCGGTTATGAATTATTGCTAAAGATGATAGCATCGATTTTTAACCGTCGTTAAGTGTTACAAAATTGCTGCTAAATGTTATGACCGTTAACTTGATAATGGTGGGGGTAAAATCTAAGTTTTATAAAGTTGAAAAGGATAAAATTTAAATTTCAATAGTTTTAAGGGGTTAAATTCAATAACCTATAGTTGAAAGGGATAAAATACAGTTTTTTATATTTATAAAGGTTGACAATTACCTTTCATTGTCTTTATACCTTTTTTTACTGATATGTTCTTTCACTTCTTACTCTACTTATTTATGTTATTTCTTATTACTGTTATCTAATATGATATCTTTATTCATGCAAAATCTTAGATATTTCTATTATTACTAACTACTGTCCTACTTTACCATTTTTTATTTTACTCTGATTTTTAATGTCTTCTGACTTGAAACTATAACTTTTTTAATGTTCTTTTTTTTTTATGTTCTGATTTTCATCACTATTAATTTCCCTCACATATTCTCTAACCTTTTCTTCTATTTCTCTATTTTTGCTCTAATATTTTTATGCTATATTTTTGCTCTAATACTATTTTCTTCATTCTTTTACTTTTGTTGCAACTATTTTCTATCTGTTTTGCTAATGCCAAAAAGGGGAAGATCATGCAAAGTTTTTAAGCAAATTTTTTTAGAAGCTTGGCAAGAAGTGCAAATTTTTTTTAGAAAAAGAGAAATTTGGTTTTAAAAGGAGTAATTTTTCAAGATGAAAAGGGAAGAACATGAAAATATTATATTCATAGGGTATTTTAAAGTCTTACATGATCTATTTTTCAAATGATTTTGCATGGTGTATGATATAAATTTTCTAACATGTTTTAATACCTCTAAAATTGAATCATGCTTTGATACCTTTAATATCTCTCACATATTAGATTGCTTTGATACTTCTGGTAATATATTTATATAGCTTTGATACCCTTTATCATATATGATTTGAAAATTTTTTTGGCAAGACTTTGCAAAAATTTACCAAAATTTGTCATTATCAAAAAAGGGAAGAATGAGAAAATAAATAGGAAATAAATTTGATTTATTTATAAAATATTTTTATAAGTTAGAACTTGGACTTATTAGTTTTTATTATTATTCAATTTATGGAATATGATTATCAAACCCTTCAAATGTTTAATGGACTTTTGGCCATCATGCTTTCGTATTTGTAAAAGCTCAATTGACTTCTTAAAAGTATATTTTCCCATGTGACAAAAAATGCTTTATAATTTTTCATTTATTTCTATTTTGCAAATGTTAAACTTGCTTTTTAAGTAATAATTTTATTGGCTATAATATAATATTTATTTTTCTAAAGGAAAGATGACAAAATCCAACTGTTAATATTTAATAGTCATTTTGAGTCTTTGATTGGTTAAGAGTGAGAAAGTCAAAGTAAGAGAGAATTTCAAATTTTAAATTGCCTAGCATGTATTAAAATTGATAATAAATTATATAAGCTATTGTGACACCCTTTTTACAGTTGGATGAATAGTACAAATATAATACAAATACGTTGGATTAGATTTCTAGAAGAAAATATAGTTTGAACAAAATAGCAACATCATTGCTATCCTAGGCAAAAATCAAGAAAAAGTGAAAAAGTATTTGAAAATATGATATACATAGTACATACATGATATTTTTAGATCATTTGATATTTTAGGAAACTTTTAAGGTAAGTCAATACTTTATGAAGCCATTTTTTTAAATTTCAAATTCTTAGAGCCTAAAAAAAGCTTGGTGTTAAAAGTTTAAATTTCAAATTTAAGGCCTAAACTCAAACTTGGAGCCAAAAGACAATTTGGAGCCTACGTTGGTTCATTATGCTTTTCTCTATAAATAGGCTACATGCATTTGAAGATAGAAGACATAGAAGTATTGCATTATAACTTGCAAATTCTCTCTAATTCTCATTCTAGAAAAACCTTAGCTCTCTTCTTCTCACTCTAGAGACAAAACTTACATATCTACTATAAAAGTGTTATTAAGTGAAAGCTTGTAAAACCTCTTTAAGAGATTGTAAAAAAAATTCTTGTATTTTAAAATCTTAGTAAAGATTGGGAAAATCTTGTAAAGTTAAGTGATTGTAAAATTTTAGTGGAGATTATGAAAATCTTGTAAAGCCAAGTGGTGATTGAAATTTTAGTGAAAATTGGCGAATCTTGTAAAATTAAGTTGTTGCAGAAATTTTAGTATAGATTAGGAGAATCTTGTAAAGTTAGATATTGTAACTTGATGAAAATATTTTAAGTGATATTTGGTAACTTGAAAAAAGAAAAGTAGATTTAAAAGACATTTTTTTTTACAATCGAACCTCTAAATTTTTTTTTGTATTTTCTTTTTATTCCTTTACTTATGCTTTGTTTTGAAAATTGTATTGCATCATAGAAAAAGAAGTCCACGGTTTTATGGTTTTTCATTACATTAAGTAAAGAAATGATTTTGAATTATCTTTGAGAAAATATTTTCAATTATTATTGAAATATTTTATATTTTTGAAATTACATATTCATCAAATTTAGAGAACTTTCGTACTTTACATTTTTATTAAACCAATATCATAAATTTTATTTGAAGATTTTTGTTAAAGGCCAATTCACCCTTCCTCTTGCCTTATAAGCTCTATTATATTTTATGTACAAAGTACAATACAGAATAAAAGAAAAAAAAAAGTTACAATACAATAAAACATTTGGAATTTCATCTCTATAATACATTCCTAACCAGTTTCATACCTCCATTTATGGGACCATTTGCACAACCCATTGTCTTCGATCAGGATATTGTGACATATACATGCATCAGATGCTAAAAGATCGCGAGAGACTATTGTTGGATAATGAAAGCACCTTAGATTCACATTTGTCACTCTCAAGGAACTGCTATCTGCAGTACCTACTCAGAAGTTTCCTCCATCAACTTCTTCCCCCCCCTCTCTCTCTCTCAAACTTTATTAGACAGCGATACTACTTTGCAATTTTATATGCCGAAATTAACTCTCATTACTTTAGCATCGGACTGTACTTGGCAATGCCTTTGACCGCCTTGCATCACAACCTCATTAATTTGATAACGTTACTCAATTTTATTATACCCTTCTCCTTGCTCGGGACAGCAGCTAATGAAGTGGAACCGTATAAAAAAAGAGAAAAAAAAAAAAAAAAACTCTCTAACAGAGAACAACATATGCATGTGGATGTAATGACATAAAATTTTTAATATGTCACAAGTATCAAATTACACAACTTAAGATAAACTTTGATGGTGATTGAGCTTATAGATAGGATAGAAGCATTTACGGCAATCTTGTGGGCATACAGTCATTGATCCTGAGAGGAAGGCTGTAAAACTCGTCATTTTTAACATCTCCTTTCCTCCTTTGAAATGGCTCCCACCATGGAAGTCCTCTCTCATTAGCTGTATGCTTGGCCTCTATTGTGTTGTCAAGAATTGTCCCAACCATTATTGCCACCGCCGCCGGCGAGGAGAATATTGTGTTCAGAATGTCGTTAAACTGTTGTGTCACAAAACGAGCCCTGTCACAGAAATATCTTTAAGAATATAAGACATTATAATGCAAGTCTCTTACCCATCCACCAGCTGTTTCAACTGGGCCATGTCCATCTGGTGCAGTGTTCATTACGAAGTATTGAGATATTGAGATACCAAGAAATAAGGATAGGCCCAAAACATAAAGATTTCTCATGGAGTTGGTATTTGTAAATTGCATAAATGATATCCCAACAGCAGCTGCAAAAATAGAAGAGATGAAAGGGAGCGAATATAGATAACAATACTCAAGATTCTATGATTGATTGAGGCAATACATACCCACGATGCCAAATAGAACACAGTATATAGCAGCAAATATTGGCAGCGGAATTGATGCAAAAAAGGCTCCAAACTTCCCTGAAAGAGATACGTTTGTCAAATAAATGGAGAGATGAAAGGATAAGTTTCTGGTATGCTTCCAAATGAAATGTAATACCAAAAATAGAGAAGAAGAGCATGAAAGCACAAGATATCTGCACCACTCTTCTGCTCCCAACATGCGTTAGGCCAAGTAACCCAACATTTTCACTGTCGTACCAATCAATCAGATTAGTATAAAACAAATATGATCAAATTTTTTAAAAGAATAATTGGTCACAGAATTTCTATTCTCTGATCATTCTTTTACATTCCATTATATCTCTATCATGTTAGATAGAACTATTATTAAAAAAGGGACAACCAAATTTGTGAGACACAAACATACTACCAAATAGTCATACTACATAAATAATAAGAGCTATTCATTTATCGAGGACAAAGTCTTAACAATTCAAGTTTTCCTATAACTGAGTCAAGTGGATAAATTAACAGCCAAGCCAAAACTTAAACGGTAAACACTGGCCAAAGATTTGAGAAGGGAGGATCCTAAGTTTAAGGATTATCACGCAAAAATTGAGGCAAAAATAATTCTCGGAACGTTTACTTCTTACACAGATGCAGTAGAACCAGCAATTGCACCAAAAATGCCTTCTAGCAGCATGCCAATACCCTGTATGTTTAAGGGTGAAGAACATATAAATGTAAAATAACAATCAAGATAAATCCAAATGGTAAGCAAGATGAATTGGGTTTCACCTGCAGCCCTACACTTCTGCTTAGAACATGTGCAGGAGGGGGTGTCGCGCCAGATAGCCTGGATGCTGCAAATAAAGCACCAGTTGACTGCATCAAACAATTTAACCATTTCATCAACAGAAGCCACCCATAAAAAAATCTTATAAAACCTGTGTCTTAAGGCATCATATTAGAAAGAAACAAGTTGTCAAAACCAATCAAAATCTTGTAAATATTGCTAAACCTCTGCAGAAGTGACGAGTGCAGCTCCCATCATCCCAAAGACATGGCTTGCGCTGAATATGGGGGTACCCCACTGAAACGGGTATGGAATTTTAATCCTGGATTGAAAAACAAAAGCCACAACCATAAGTTTGCACAAACGATATTTACACTTTTAAATTCAAAGACCCTAATAAAGCTGTACCAAGGAGAAGATGATATGAGGTAGGACCGATCTGTGCGGCAACTCATTTGTGTCTTCTGTTTGGAATTGTTGTATGCACCAGCTGCGGTGAGCATAGCAGCAAATGCCCAGATAATGCCAATGCACAAAAGTAAAGCAAACCTCTCCAGTACATGATCGCCAGAATGGTAAAGGCGTTTCAAAAACTGCAAAGCCAGATTAAAGCCCTCGTTACAAGCACATCACGATAAACTCGAAACACATGTTTTCAGAAGAAATATAAAACCTGCTGGGTTACGACCAGCAGAACCAACATAGGAAGTCCAATCTCCACACAACTAGCAAGCTGCATGAAACAAGAAAACTTATTTTATTTAAAGAACTCTGTATCACAAACAGAGATTCACCGATAAAAGAAAAAGAACCGCTTGGAAGTGCAATAGAAATATTTACCTGGGGAAAGCCTCTCGTGAACAGACCAAGACCCACCACACAAACCACGGGCACAATAACTATTGGACTAAAGGACCTGTTTGAGAAGACAGAAGTCTCTTAGATGAAAAACGAATAATAATAACAATAAATGAGGAGGTTGTAATATTTTCACTTTGAACTGAAAAGAAAAATCAAATAACTGTTATTTACTTTGTTAAACTCCCCCAAGACTTGCTATATCCAAGGAACATATTGATGAAGGAGGAAACGATCAAGGAGCCTTGAATGGTTCTCATTGTGTAGGTAAACCTCTACAAGCACAGGTATGGGATTTAATTAGAATTGCAATGCATAAAACGAATTATATATATGTGGGTTGAAATATACAAACCTCATGCTGTGTTGGGAAGGTCCGGTCAGTGTAATCATTAATGGTGGACATAACCGGGATGGTGAACGCAAATGATGCCCTCATAACTGCTGGAAGCCTTGAGCCAATCAAGGTCTGGAATAGTGTGTTTAGTCCAGACATAAACAACAAAGTTTGAATCACACGGGCTTTGTCACTCTGATTGAGAAGGAGAACCATAAGAGCCACAACTTTAGACCTACTGACTATATTAATGTATACTTTTTAAGATCAAAGGCAAGCTGGGGTGGTCAATCATAAGAATGAAGCTCCACTTACATAATCTCCACCCATTTCAGGCACGAGGGTGCTTGCAATCAGAACTGTTGTTCCAAGCATCACAATGTAATGCTGAAACGCCAGTAAAAACGTCTCTGCTGCCAGATATTGTAGATATTATGCAATCAATTAGCGGCATAGATATATACACCCAAGCAATAAAAGAATTGATAGGAAATGAGAATGGAAGAAAGGGAAGAAACACAAACGCCAAGAAGGATTGGAGTGGATGCAGTAGTGAAGATGAAGGAGTTGTTCAGCTGGAGTCCAAATGGGTCCCTTGGAAAATGCTAGATTGTCATGTACTGCTGCCTCTACTACCTGCTGCTCATGCTCATCTGTCTCTCCCATTTTCTTTCTTTCGTCCCCTTCAGTTCCCTTGTTTCTTCATAAGTATGATATGGAATTAGTTTTTGTTATTTCTCTCTTATATGGAGGAGTTAATCTCACAACCATCCTCGGAAGAAAAGCATTCAAATATTATTCACGGATTACATAATAAAGTCACGATCGTTTTCTTCATGTTTGATACATATCAATGGAGATTATTCATTCGAAATTCCAATAATTGCAATCTTTCTGGAATTCTTGTGCATTATAGTTCGCTTCGGTCATAATCTGAGATATGTCGTATATAAACTCCTGCTAGTTCACTTGTCAATTCATGTTTGGAATCAGTCATCTCTAATTGAGTGGTGATGTGCAAAACTGCCAATACACTTGGGCCATCAACTTGTTCATAATTTTAGTTTACCAAGCTTTGTAATGAAACAACATTCACATTCTCCTCCACAAACTAGCGTTTCATGATCAAATCCTTGCCTGCTACTATATGCGTTTCTAGTATCTTCTTGTCTTACCTTATACAAGCAATGATCCTTGGTTCTCGGCTCTCAATAATAATAATAATAATAATAATAATAATAGAAGGTTGAGTTTATCCACAAAGAGACGATTTGCACGTAACCATGTCTGAAAGTGGGATTCCAGACAACATAATTCTACTGCAATTCATCCCAGCAATTTTTGCTGATCCATTGTGTTAACATTGTGGCATGTCACGGTTTTAGAAAAAAGGTCAAATGTATTTTTGTCTCTCAAATTGTACTTTTTTTAATTTATTTCCTAAAATTTTATTCAAATTCACTTATATCCAGGTTTAGAGAAAAATTAAGCGACTCATGTGAGTAAAACTCTTGTATAATTACTTTTTCCTAAAGAATATGTAGCTTTACAATTAGAACTAATAGAATGGTCAAATTCACTGCATTGAATTATTGAAGGATGCCTTTTTGTTTAAGGAGAAATCATTCCACAAGTGCTTTTCATATTTTTAATATCCATTATTGCTAAGTAATTTATTGTAATACACACAGAATATCTCGGAAAGCAGCACTGATGGGAATCATTAAACAGTTGGTGTTTGTCCCTATTGAAGGGGGAAGTACTAAAGCGAGAAGGAACATAAATGAAAGAGCAGAGGTTTAGGATCTTTCTTTACTATTTTTAAAAATCAAAATTAATTTCATAATTTATTTTTAAGTGATTGTACTTTAAATACAGAGAGAAACATAAAACTTTTAAAAAATATTATATGTTATTTAAGTCAAATATTTTTGACATAATTTATTTAGATTTTATCCTTAAAAAGTTTTATTTTAATTATTTTCATCGCCACTTATTCGTTTTTGTTCAATTTCATTTCCAAATTAATATATCAGTCAAATTGATAATGAAAAATTGATGTAAAACTCTTAATACTTATATGAAGACATTTTTTTTTTATTAGACATATATCATATATCAGTGGGCACGTGAAGACTATTTTTGCCTACGTGAGAATGCATCAATAGTAGCTTACGATTTCTGCATTAGGAAATACCCGACAGAAGAGACGTCAAGAAGAAAAAAGGATATCGTCTTCACCTGTTCACAAAAAGATGTGCCCAGTTAAAAAATCAGTTGCAACATAGACAATTCCTTGTCACTCTGGCAAGCTTGAAAACCGCAAAGTCTAGCCTACACAGGGGAACTATTTCGGTATTTCCAACGTTGTTGGTCCAAAAACAATCCATCATCAGAAATCCAACTGAAGTAGGCCCACTTCTTCAATAAGTGCAATGGCCATTTATGTCTATCCATGGCCCAAGGGATTGTTTGGCCCAAAAGTAGTTCATGACAAGAAAATGCCATTTAATCCTCTTAGTTGGCAACAAAGGTGTTAGGATGTCTTGGGCCTTGGCCGAACACTTTTTCTTGATCTAATTGAGAAAGTAACCCCTTTATTAAATGTGTGTGTGTGTGTGTGTGTTTTTTTTGGCTTACAATTATTGATATAAATGTTCAAAGACACTGGGATATATATATATAAAAGGATAAAATACATTATATCTCCTTAAACTATGATTCAAAATTAATTTACTCCTCGGAGAATTAATTCTCTAAAATTTTAATTGAAATGAGATTATTACCTTTTATGTTATTTATTGATTTTATCCATATTTCAGCTTGCCTTTTAGAATTAAGCAAGTTAAGACCTATTATTTAAACAAGTTAAGACCTATTATTTAAACCTCTTAATTCAAATGAAAGAAAACAAAACGAATAAAAACTTGTATAAAATTAAAAAAAAAACACACAAATAAAAAGTATAGAAGTTGTATTCAAGAGTTTATAATTAACTCTCAAGTTTCAACTTCTTTTTAAAAATCCTAAATAAAGATAAAAATGATACTCTCTTAGTAGAAGCAAGTTGTTCGTTGAAACTATCTTCAATTTGCCATAAAAAATTAAAATAAACCGTAACTTTTAATTAAATAGTATTAACTATAAGAATTTGTCATTTAAAAAGGGCAAACATAATGAAAGGCTTGATCTGAGTTTTGAAGTTTCACTATAACTAAGATCGTTTATTTGATATTATTAATTAAATTAACACTTTAGAGGGTTTAAGTGTCAAATTTTAAAATTGAGGAGGTAAGTTGATCTCAATGGCGGAAGATCACTGGGTTAAGAGGCCATGGCCCTCAAAATTTTTCTAATTTTGCGATAGTATTGTATAATTATATGAGAAAGTTTTTTTATATATATTATTTGGTCCTTCAAAATATTTTCACTCGTTGTTTATTTAGAATTTATAGAGTTTAAAATATATAATTATAATATTTTTCTAATTTAATAAGATACAGTTCAAAGAATATAAAATAATTTTATAAAGTTTAAGCTTAAAATATTACATCAAAAGCTTATTTGAAGCCTATAAAATGGAAAAAGAAACTAAAAATAATATTAAATAAAATATAAATTAATATTTTGGTATTTTGTATAAATTGACTAGTTAACAAATAATAAATAACTAAAAAACCTATGTATCTTAATCTTTTTGCGCTAAATTATCTTTTTTCTCTAAAAAATTAAACATAAAACAATTATAACATTTATTTTAAATCACTTAACTAAAGATGAAATAACAACGAGTAGTTACAACTTCTATTATGTACTCTTATAGTAAATAGTAATATTTAGATTTTTTATTTGCATGACTTTATTATATTATTATTTTTTGCTTTAATGTTTATAAGAGTTAATTTTATTTAGATAGAAGTGATAATTTTTAAATAAATAAGAATAAGGCAATTGATAGATATTTTAAGAAGAAAATTAATGACAAAGAAAAGAATAACCTAGCTAATTTTTTTTTAAAAAATATGATAATTCATAGTTAACTAAAGATAATTAAAATTTTTAATTTTTTGCATTATTAATGACTTTAATTCATTGCAAGAGAGAAAAATGCACAGTAATTTTTAATATTTTCTGATTCAATAACTTATTTATTTTTTTAAAATTTTTGAACAATAATTAATTAAAAATTATATTTAGGATAGTCAACAATATTTAAAAATACTAAAAGTTATATAGTATTAATTTTTTATATATAAAAAGTATTTCTTGGCTCCCAAAAATCTCAATCAAGCTCTGCCACCGGTTGATTTTGAAGAATAATTTAAGGGGTACCGTATACCAAAGTTGCATCCTTCTCTGTACACTTATATCTTCTACAATAATTTTTTCCTCTCCAAAATCATGAACTCCCCTGTACGTTTTTACATTTTTCTTTATTTAGTTGCTATATTGATAGAGCCTAAAATAAGTAATGGTGAAGGGTTCGAGAAAATTCTGTAGAAATAATTATAAACCCCCTATTCTTTTGCTTCCTTAATCAAAATTTGTGAAAAATGAAAAGGTTATAACGTAATTTTTTTCTCCTATTACTTTCCTTTCCATTCTCTTCTCTGAAGAGAGAGAGAGAGAGAGAGAGAGAGGGGAGTCAACAAGTAGAATGCGCCGGAGGAGTGGGACGTTTTTAAACATTTGTGCAAGTTGCGGGATATACGTAAGCTGATGAAGAAATAATGTCCCATGATTTAAGGTTGCTTTGTCAATAACCATCTGTAGTTTGGCTGCGTATAATCGTTTTCTTTGTTTGTTTGTTTGTTTGTATTCATATTCTATGCCATTCGGACATGTAAATTGGCCAATCTTCTTTTCATAAAAGAAATTAGGGAAGCTTGATGTCTCTATTCAAACAAACGAGTGATATTTTAGTCTTGAACCTCCTGTTTTCTTTCGAAGCTGATAAATTTTTCCACGTCATTAGCTTAAATCTAATCTTAATTACCGTACTAGCACCTAAACTGGTTGATACGGCAGGACTTCCATTAAAATTTAATTTTGCTTCATATGGACAATATGTTGGACTGAGCAGAGCAATGAAGGTGCGTCCCACTCTTGATTAACTGTCAAGGAATGCGGAATTATTGTATGCTTCAGTTATTTTATGTATCTTTAATTATAATCAATAAATAAAGAATATTTATTAATTTTTATAATTTGAATTATTATATTGATTTTATTGAGAATTCAACTTTTTTTTGTAAAGAATTTTATGTTGGCTGTTCCTTAAAATTTTTAAGAAATTATTATATTAATAAATTTTTTATTAAATTAAATCTTATGATTTTGAAGGATTTTTCACATTAAAAATTTTTGGTCTTTTGATTTATTTTTCTTGTAATATTTTTTGGTAATATATTCTATTATATGTGTAGGAAAATTCAATCTAGGTAAATAATTTAATTTTTCTACTGTGTGTTACTTTGGTCCTGCTAATTATTTTTTTTCAACACCCTCCCAACCTTCTTTCTTGGGTTCCCATGTCTCTGCAGAGTCCGGGACCAGTTAACCAGAAAAAAGAAAGAAAGGAGAAAAAGTATTATTGGAAGAGCATGCTCCTAATCATCAACAGAAAAATATATCAGTCACCGTCAACAATGGTGAAGAATTAAAGCCAAAATCTTATACCCAGATGAATGAGCAATCAAACCTTTTAACACTAACTGGTAAGAGTAGTTGAGCTATGCTTGTGTACTGTAAAACTAGTTTATTTCTGTTTATGGAAGAAAATCAAGTGGTTAAAATTACCATCGATAATGCCAGCAAAGGAACAGAATCGGCCAGTCTGCTTAAGAGATACTTAATGGTTGATTATTTCTCTCTTTGGTTAAATGTAGAAGTTCAGCAACCGATCCAATATTTTAATACCATAAAAGTCATATGGCATCTTGTCTCTCGAAAAATCCTATAAAAATTGAACCTTCTATTGGGGTTTGTTCAATGTTGTTGAATGAAGTGTGAAGGCATCAATCAGTAATGTATTTCTGTTATTTTATTACACCTATCATGAAGCAGTTAGCGCCCTATTCCTTCATTTTATGTCTTGAATCATATAATCTTAAAACCAGTTCCTTATTCGGCCAAATCAAAGGGCCAGCATTTTTCATCCAATTGTAATTGTCCTTTCATTCTTGCGACAAATTAAAATTAAAAATATTCTAATAATTTGCCGATTGACTTACAGTTAAAAGGAGGTCGGTAGATTCGGTACTGCCGCAATAATGGAGCCTCCTCCTCTCTTCTATTTTGGACCGATTAATGGAAGAAATGGTTGTGTATTTCAGCGCTATTTGTCCAATCCAAAAAAAAAAAAAAAAAACTAGATTAAAGATTTGGTTTGATTCATTGAGTAAATTTTTTTATGGAAGTTGAATATTTTAGAAAATAATTTTTTTAGAAAGTAAATTTGTGCAAGAAACAGATTTTCATTTTTCTGAAAGTAACATTTTTTAAAAATTAACTTTTTGTTTGTTGTTTGGTTTAATCCTAATTTTTCTGGAAGAATGACTAAACGATTAATATGCATTTCACACAGCTATAATACCAAAAAAATTAGATATATCAATGAATTATGATTGTCCCCAATTCTTTTTCTCTGACGTCATATCTTTAATTTATTTTTTACTTTTTTTTTAACAAGTTATCATAAAAATTTCTAATTAGTTTCGTAATTATATATAAAAAATTCAGAAGACCTTTATATATATATATATATATTCTAAATTTATTATAATTACTTAAAACACATAGATGAAAATCATAATAATGAGGATTAAGGATAAGATATAAGATGGTCATTCGCTAAAATGAATAGGGTAATTCTGTATTTCTGCTCGTGAAAGACATAGAAGTCTCATAGGGGTGATTAAATGATCATAATTTTTTTTATCAATCAACCACAATTTTTTGTACATAAAAATGATAGGAAAAAGATGTTTTTTTTCCCCAATTCTATTAGATAAGATATGATAATAATATGCTCAAATTGGGAACAAAGATTTATTTAGATGTTATTATCAAATCCAATCGAAAGATAATGACTCAATTAGCTTTTAAATGTTAAGATATCTTTTTGAAAATAATTATTCTTAACATAGGAAGATTTGAATATGAATATATAATTAATAGAAGTTACAATGATTTTACTTGAATCAAATCTTAGTATAAAAATAGTAATTAAATAATCATAATTTTCCATGCCCATATAAATACCCATATTAAATTATTAAATTAATTGATTGATATATGATGAGGGAACATGAAGACGATTGCTTACGTTAATTACGATCGAGTACTCCGTATGCATATACCTGAATGGCTAGTCAGCTTCACATTGACAAACAGATGAAGAAGAAACGGATAAACCGAGCAAACAGCACAGAGATTATGCACTCTCCAACACTAGAAATTATGGCGGACATCGAGCAAAGTGCTGTAAATGCAACCAGGGTTAATAAACCCTAAACATGTGGCCGTTATAAGGGCAAGAAGAAGACAAATGAGGTCAGCAATATTTTGGCCACTGATCACCTAAAGCAATTGCTAGCTGTTCCAATTTACAATTTCAAGCCTTAAAAAACAATAATTGCAAGATAACCACAATGTTGCAACTGGACTAACGAGCCCCAAAAATAAATAAATTTTTTTATGGTAAATTACATTCTAATGGTACTCCATAGACTTGTTTTCAAAGAAATGTTAGTACTAGACTTCCTTTCAAAGAAATGCCAGTTTTATGAATTATAACTTTTATATTTCCAAAATGTCCCTTTTTTTAATTTGGCATCATTTTGACTTATTTAATGTGAGACATTCATACTTTGCTCATGCATTGTTACCACAAATTGCTGATTGATCTCATTGTTAATCGCCTCTATTTTTCTGATTGCCTCTAATTAGCCTGCTCTATTTTCCGATTGAAATCGCCTCTGTTGATTGTCTTTATTTTTTGGATCACATTGTTATTAAGCATTTGTAAATTTGCTTTGTCAATGGAACAATGTCTGTTGCTCATACGTAAGTGTAAAGTTGAAACTATGATATTGAAGATTAATACTGGAATAGAATACGATGATTTAGTTCAGATAATGTGTGCGAATTTTAAGGATCTGTTTCCTATTGATTTTTCCCTGTCATATTCTCTCCCTGACCATCCTGTTTGTTTACTGAGGAATAGATGAAAACTAGATAATATGATTGACTTGGTTAGAGTTCTAGATTTGAAATATTTGAATATGAGTTTTAATATCGGTTCAAGTTCTGCATCATATTAGCCTTGTGATGGTATTTCTATTTCGAAGAGACAAGTTACTATTTCTGATGTTATTGAGTGTGGTGCTATTTTGGTTCTAAGTTTGTATTCTTCAAAAAGTAAGAGGGTTTTGTTGTTTGATTCATGGTCAGGTGGAGTGAGTCACGTTGGGTAGAGGATCCTTGGTGGTGTTGTTAAGTTTAGAAATGCATTGTGCAAGTATTCAATTGAGAGAGAATTTTCGATTAATTATGTTAGGAATACAAAAACGAAGGTAGGTAATGAGTGGGCTATTATGGCTTTATTGTCCAAGGTAAGTGGGTGTTTCTATATTAAGAAGTTAGTGAATTATCATACTTGTGGTCTTGTGTTAAATAGTTCAAATTCAAAAAGGATAGGTTCCAAATTAATTTCTAAATTGGTGGTGGATTTAGTTAGGGGATTCCTATCATTCACAATTAGTAAAATTGTAAATCATTTTCAAAACAATTATGGATTGACAATTCCCTATTACAAGGCATGGCATGCAATAGAGAAAGCAAAGGGTATGGTATTTAGTGATTTTGATGACTTGTTCAAACAAATCAGTTGGTATGTATGTGCTATGAAGGAAGTGAATCCTGATAGCTGCATTGTAGTGGATGTGGATGACAATAATAGGAGATTCAAAAGGGGTGTTTGTTGCATTTCATGCTTGCATTGAAGGATTCATGTTTTGCAGATCACTTTTATTTATTAATGGGACTTTTTTGAAGTTCAAGTTTAAAGGGGTTATCCTATCAGTTACGGGTAAGGATAGCAATCAAGGTGAGTGATTTTTTAGTCAGGAACGATGTTATTTGGGCCCTTTGGCTGGTATTACTATTTTGCACGTCAAACAGTAATATGGCATCCCTTGTTACTATTTGTTCTAGAAACAATAACATGGAAAACCTTTTGTTTTTTTACCTTTTCTTTTGTTGGTATTTTCATGTAGAATGTGCCCTTATCTAGATGTTTTATTATAAGTTTTTATCAATGTTACTATTTTAAAAGTAAATAGTAACATCGATAAATTAGATGGATTTATAGTTTGTGTAAGTTATATTGATAGTTAGATATATTGATTTGACCATTGGATTGATGTTACTATTAGGAAAAGAAATAGTAACATGGAAGTAGTGTGATTATTTTTATTTTAATGGCTTATGTTTCTATTTGGTATGATTGTTCCATTTCAAGGTTGTTTCCTATAGCTTTTATTGTAGTTGATTCTAAAAATTAAGAAAATTAATTTTGGTTCCTTTCATAGTTATCCACTTTATCCACTGTACTTAATGCAGATTGAAGTATGACTTTTATTTCTGATTATAATTTGGGATTGCTCAAAGTAATGCTAAAGGTTTTTTCAAGAGCACCTCATTTCTTTTGTCTTTATCATTTAAAATAGAATTTGAGGGACAGATTCAATGGTGCTACATTTTTAAATTCCTTCAGGGAGCATATAGTTCACTTATTTGGAATATATGCATATTCTCCAATAGTAGGCACATTCATTGAGAACATGGCAATTTTCAAACAAGAAGGAGGTCAAACTGTTGAGAATTTTCTCACAGAGCTTGTATCGGAGTGTTGGTTGAATGCTTTTAGTCATAGTTATTGTTATGGTGAGATAACATCAAATACAATTAAATCTTATAATTCATGGATTCGTGATGCGAAGAAATTGCCAATCACAAATATGGTTGGTAATATTTGTTCAAAGTTGATGGAGTGGTTTACTAAACGAAGGTCAGAATCAGTATGTTGTAATGGTGTTATTTGTCTAATTTAGTTGTCGAAATTAGAATTACACTCAAGAAAGTGCAGAGGTTGAGGTGGTTAGGAAGTCATCAGAAACTGTCTTTGAGGTGTTAGTAAATTCAACCATGTATGTGGATATTTTCTAACGCAGTTGCACTTGTAACCAGTGGTAACTGGATGGCTTTCCTTATGTGCATGTAGTTGCTGCTATAAGAAAATATGGTATTTCTTTGAATGAGGTTGTTGAGAATTATTTTAATGTATGTATAGAAAGATTTATGAACATGTTATACACCCTGTTCCTATAATGTTGAGGCAGGAGGTTATTGTAGGTGATGAAGTAACTATCTCACCTTCAATTTCAAAAGACAAGTAGGGAGACTTAAGAAGATGAGGATTAGGTCGAAGGATAAGTGTATTAAGAAAATTAGGTGCCGAAGCTGTGACAAATTGGGACATTACAATAAGAAAAGTTACAAGGAGCCAACTTGAATGGAGTTTGTTTCTATGGCATAATTGCATTCATTATAATTTTTTTCTTTTTCTATGTAAAAAGGAACAACAATATGATTTAAATACATTAATCTAAGTGATTGTTAGTTAATATTAGTACTTGACATATTCCTATTTAGTTAAAAACTAAAAATTAAAAATTACACAATTACTTGGATGTTACTGTTTTAATTGAAAATAGTAACATCGAGGTAGAGGCTCACAAATATATGATAAATGAATTCTGAATGTTGAAAGTAGAACGTGTTGTGTTTTTATTAGTTTTAGTAGTAACATCAACAAAAAAATAACAAATTAGTTGCATGTTATTGTTTTAATTTGAAACAATAGCATCAATGAAACTTGAAATTATTTAATTTTTGAATGTTAAAGGAAACTAAAAACTAGTACTTGTTGGTTAATATTATTGCTTAACATATTCCTGTTTGGTTAAAAACTAAAAAACTACATAATTACTTGGATATTATTATTTTAATAAAAAATAGTAGCACCAAGGTAGAAGCTCATAAACATAGAGTAAATGAATTTTGAATGTAAACATAAACTGGAAAGAAGAATATATTGTACTTTTATTAACATTTATAATTGAATGTTACATATAGTTGAATATTATATATAATTGAGTCTATGATGTTACATAAATTGAATGTTACATATATGCATAATAATTAACTTCAACCGGAAGGATTGCAACCCATGAGAAATTTAGTAACTAATTTTGCTCTGTATTTTCTCACAAATTCCATCGAAAATGATTCTTCAAACTTTTTATTGTTGAATATATCCTCTATTTGTTTGTAGACAAAAATCCCACAGTCTTTCCTGAAATTGAAAATTTAAGGAATGAGTTAGTTTGATACCTCCTAGTCATGGTACTTTTGGATTAGAAAAGAAGTTGTTACTTACAATGAAAATTCTTGTTGTGGTGACCTTTCGTATGATATGATTTCAAAAGGAGGCTTTGCAATGGCTAGTTCTACTCTCATGTCCATTTCATTCTTTTAAAGGTTTTCATTCTCCTTTTTCTTGTAGTAGTCCTTTTGTTCTTAAATAAAGAAGTTAGGTAAGATATCAAGTGAAAAAAGGAATATGTTACTGTCTGGTTTGCAAACAGTAACATCAAAATGAAAATTGAAAATGAATTCAGAAATAAAGCATCATTAAGAAGAAAATTGATAAAAAAAATAATATGTTACTATTTTTACTTCTAACAGTAACAGATCGTCTCTTATTCTAAGATTTTATTGTTTGGTATAGAAATAGTAACATAAATAAAAAATTAAAATAAATAGACAAATGAAGTTTAATTAACAATAAAATTACGACAAAATAACATGTTAGTGTTTTTATATGAAATAGTAACATCAACAAAAAATAACATATCATAGAGTAGCATCACACTTGATATGTTTTTTCAAAGGAAAAAATAACATGTTACTATTTTCACTTCTAACAATAACAGATCGTCTCTTGTTCTAAGATTTTATTGTTTGGTATGGAACCAGTAACATTAATAAAAAAATTAAAATAAATAGACAAATGAAGTTTGATTAACAATGAAATTGCGATAAAATAATGTGTTAGTGTTTTCACACAAAATAATAACATCAATAAAAAATAACATATCATAGAATAGCATCACACTTGATATATTTTCTCAAAGGGAAAAACGTGTTATTGTTTCTATACCAAAGATAACATGTTATTTTTCATTAGACTGAGATGTTACTATTTAGATGTTACTATTTAGTCTGAAAATAGTAACATCAATCAGAAAATAAGATAAATAGATGAATCAATAATGGTTAGTAGTAAAACTTTAATAAAATAACAAACAGTAATAACACTTAATATTTTATCATAGTATTAAATCACTCACCACCATTTTGGTATCACAAAAGTATGGATCAGGAGCCCCTTCTCTTTTCGACCTTAATGAGTTCTAATGTGTCCACTTGTAGTCCATGTTATTAAGGACGAGCAATGTGTAATGATTAAGGTTGCTGTAGTCATTGACAATTGTTGAATTTACTAGGAATAGAACAATTTCTATAATCATTGCTTCCTCCATCTTTGCATCGAATTTGTATTACCTAGCTTCCTAGTATAACTGGACCATGCTCACAATATAAGACCGTCAATATAGTTTGAATATGAGTCAGTACTAAAGCATTTTCTATATTTTATATTTGCGAAATGGATTTAAGATCTTACCTAATAGAAACTATCAAATGCAAATATCTTTTTTCTGTATGTGGAAGTCAAGCTCAGAGTGTAAATATGGCCATCTATGATCTGAAATTAAAGGATTAGTTCTTATCAGATGAGTTAATTAAGAAGAAGTCAAACTCTAAATAGTAACATTAATATTCTTAATTTTTAACAACACGAGTAGTTGCATGTTACTGTTTGGACTCTAAATAGTAACATCATATTTTTTACCCTGAATAAACTTAATACTGTCATGTTACTATTTTAACTCGAACTAGTAACATAACTATAAAAAGGAACAAGACAAAACAGTAATGTTGTAAAAGTGCAAAGCATACAGACATTGTTTGTTATTGTCTTCTCTGCGAGTACATCCATCAACGCTTCTAATGTTATGAACATGTCTTGCTGAGGGGATGTCCAGACAAAAGTCCTGCAAATGGTGATGTGGCATAGAAATGAGTTGAGGTGGTAGATAGTAATGTTGAGTTAATCAAAGGAATAAGTAAGAAAGTAGGATATGACTTACGATAGGTCTCTTATTTTTCTTATTTGGATTATTTTATTCTTAACATCTTGGGTGAGGTATTTTGCAACTGGCCACTTTATAGTTTTTGTTGCCTTTTAAGTTTGTTTCTTTTTAGGCAATTCTGTTGTTCTTTCATCCAAGATTATTACAGGAGCCTCTTTACTCTTCCCAGTGTCTTCTTCAGTACTTATTTTTTATTGTTGTGTTTGTTTTTGTTTTGTGGGTTTTTTTTTGTTAACCCAAGTACGTGTAGTTTTTGTCACATTTTAATTTTCTTATTTTTGCTTTAATTTTTGTGATCATGAAATTCTAATTTTTCTCAGTCTTATTTTGTTCTTTAGCTTCTATGGTTTCTACTTTTTCTTGTTCAACCACCTACACATTTATTTTTGTTAGTTATGCATTTAGCTATTTATTTTGATTTTCCAATGTGTCAATGACCATTTTGAGGTTTTCTATCTACTTTATTATTTTGGATAGTTGTGCTTGGAGCGAGTGTTTTTGTGTATAAGGTTTGTAATTATTTTATTATTTTGTTGTAATTATTTCTCTGACCTCTGAAGTTTCTCTATAAGAGACTTTAATTTATCAATTAGTTCATTTATTTTGTTGTTTACACTGAGGAGCTGGTCCCTTAGTTATTGTATTTCATTTTTGTCTTATTTTAGGTGCTCTTTGTGGGAGGAATGTGATTTGTGTTTTTGTTTTGTTATGGTATTCAATTAGTTGTAGTTTTGTGTTAAGGTTGTAAAGAAGTTGTATTTCTTCAATTGTTGGCTCTAGTTCTCAGTTGACGACCTGAAACATAAGAGTGGTTACTCGTTAGTGTAATTAGTCGATATGTTTCTGTTTTAGTAAGAAATAGTAGCATGAAGATAAAAGACTAAGTGGCAGCATAACAATAACATGGGTAAAAGATTAACAATGAAATATAATAAATAGACAAAATGAAGTATGATTAAGAAAAAAACTTTGACAAAAAAAAGTATTACTATTTCCACCAGAAATAGTAATATCAGATGAGATGTTATTGTTTTATGCGGAAATAATAACATGAAGTAAAGATTAGGAAAAAATTGATAAATTAAGCATGATTAATGATAAAAATTGATAAATAACAACATGTTATTATTTTCAGAACAAATAATAATATGTTATTTTGTTTTAGTGACATGATTTTGTTTGGTCTAAAATAGCAACACTAACTATAAAACACAATAAATAAACAAAATGATGCATGATTAACAATGAAAATCTAGATAAAACAATGTGTTATTATTTCATCTGGAAACAACAACATCAAACGAGATGTTATTATTTTATGTAAAAATAGTAACATCAAATAAAAATTGAATAATATGACAAATTAACCATTATTAACATAAAAAATAGATAAAAAATATGTTATTGTTCTTAGAACAACAGTAACATGTTTTCTTGTACTAACATGTTTTTATTTTCATAATAAATTGACTTTTTCCAAAGGTTATTTGAAGCTAGCTGATAAAAAGCTTCAGGTCCCATTTGAGGTATCTTGGCACTCTTTGAATATGATACCCGTTAAGCACGTTTGTTGTCTCACACAGCCAATATTTTCGATAATACATGGTACATTTTGTCATATTAATTTTCAATGGAAGCTACATTAAAGAATGGAGTAATAAAAAGGTGCCTTTAATGTTATTAAGGAAAAATCAATTGAAAAATAAATATGTTATTATCTGCAGAATAAATAGTAACATATTGTTGTTTAGTATTCATATAGTAATATGCGCTAAAAATTCAAAGTAAATAAGTAAATTAAGTATGCAGATAATAACATGTATAAAAAAACTCAAATTAAATAGAAGAATCAAGTGTCACTAATAAAAAAATTACAAAGAACAACATGTTACTATCTACATAAATAAATAGTAACATGTTGTTTAGTATGCAGACAGTAACATGAACTAAAAACTCAAAATAAATGGATAAATGAAGTCACACTAACAACTAAACTACTAAAAAACATATAAGAAAAGTGGCAAGGTCATTTAATTAAATGAATAGAATTGAATGAAGACAGTATCAAAGAAAGTGACACGAAGTAAAAACAAGTTTGATAACTTTAACTTATTGGCAATAGCATCACACAACCAGTAACATCTAGTGTACTATTCCTTGTAATTGAACTTATTAGTTGCTCGTGTATGTGTTGAAACCACCCATATTGTGTTAACTCATTATAGCCTTCATCACAAAATTTACCTATAGAGAGTAGGTCCAATTGAATATTTAGAACATATTTTACATACTTAAGGATTAATCTAGTTCCATTAAACATTTTCAAAATGACATTTCTAATACTAACATACTTTACTACACCCTTATGAACTTATCTTATATCTTTAAGATCACCAAGACTATAAAATGAAAAAAATATCTCTTTTACATGTAATATAGGTGGAAACATTACTATTAATTACCTAACTAGTTTCATTCTCTGCAAGATTGACAACATCATCTTCATGAACCAAAAGAAATTAATCAATAGTTATATTAGCCTAATCTTCATCACTTTCATCTTCTTTATCTTTTCCTTTTTCTATATGATTTTCATTTTTATTGTCTTCAATTTTCAATAATATTTGTTGATATTCCCATTTTTATTACAATAATGATACTTAACATTTTTGAATATTTTCCTAAATTTACTTTAACTTTGATCTTTATTCCTTGTACGTTGACTTTTACTTCTTTTCCGAGATTCAACAATTATAACATTTGATTGTGAAAAAAAACCCTATAATTTCCTTCTCAACTTTTCATTCAAGATGCCATTTTTAGCAATTTCAATTGTCGTCATGCCATCTAGGATAAAATTAAATATAGACATTTTAAATGTCTCCTATGAGTCTGGTAAAGAACTAAAAAGCATCAAATACTGAATTTTATCTTCACATTTGATACTTATAGTAGAAAGCTAATTGTTTAACTTATCTATCATCAGGGTGTCATCTTGATATTTTATACTTATCATTTGCTTTATTAATAACATTTTATTATTTCCAATTTTTCTAGCATATAACTTTTCAAGTTGAATTCACAATGTGCGAGCATGTACCTTTTTTTCAATATGATTCCATACATTCTCTTCTACTCATTACCTAATATACCTATAAACCTGCCTATGCAATAGATAAATCTAATTTATTTTTAGGTTTTTCAATAGCAAATACAAGTAAAGAGTAATCTTTTACATAAAGCAAATCTTCCATCTTTCTTTTCCAAAGAACATAATTCTCACCATTCAAAAATATCATTCTACTTATATTAGTATCTATATTCACAAAAGTAAAATGTACTAGAACTTGAGATTTGATACTACTTGTTTGGAAAAAAATAATTACCAAGTTTAGAGTAACACACAATGAAAAAATTAAATCATTTAGTTGGATTGATTTTTCCTAAATGTATAATAAAATATATTACCAAAAAAGATTACAAAAAAATAAATTATGAGATCAGAAATTTTCAACATGGAAAACCTTTCAATGTAACAGTAAAAATCATATGATCTAATCTAGTAAAAAATTCACTAATAAAATAATGGATATAATGTCTTCCTAAAAATTCTAAGAAATAGTTAATATAAAACTCTTCACCAAAATAGATAAAATTTTTAACAAAACTAACACAATAATTAACATAAATTATTGTGCAAAATTAGCTAGCAAAGAAGAAGAAAATTAGCAGGAAAATATGCACTATACTGCTTAAATTATCAAAATTAACATACCTAAATTTAATGAGAATATAAGTAAATATAATGATAAATATTCTAGCATAATTTGGCAAAATTACACAAAACTTCTTCTGCACTATCTCGCAACTTGAAACAAATTTTTTGGTGCTTCAACATAAAACAACATACCTATGATTGTTCAGCTTCCAAAAGAAAGCAAAACTTTCATCATATTGATTGAGATTCTTTTATGAATACCACCTACACATTATGTGAATACAATTTGGTAATAAAACCTCAAATATACATACATATATATATCAATGCCTTGACTCCGTAAGACATCCTGTATGGTTTGGCCTCTTAAGCCTAATTAGGACTTATTTGAAAAAATAGCCCCACAAGCTTTTTTTATCTATTTTTTGTATAAAATAATAAATATTATGATCATTCATTAGTTAATATGTGGATGCAACTATGGAAGGGTTAGAGAACATGGTATTGATTGCAAACATGGTAGGCTTGGTAACTCACTTCATCGAGTACATGAACTTTAGCCTAACAAAGTTTGCCACCACTTTGACCAACTTCACGGGATTAAAGATGGCAATGGGTCGAATCTAGATAGATAAGACTCAAACTCAATTAGATCCAAATCCATTAAGGACATAATAAAATTAATTAAAAGATTGAAAATAGATTCATTTAGACCTATTAATACAAATATAATTTTAAACTTTTTTTGCAAAAAATAAAAAGTTATTTTTTTATTAATAATAATTACACTTAGTAATTTAGCAATTATAAATCATATCTATTTTTTTGATTTACTTTTATTTTAATTTTAATCCATTTATATTATCTATATTAGTTTTAGGAAAAATGTAGGTTGTATTATTATTAACTTTGTTAAATAAATATTATATTGGATTAATTCATAAATAATTATGTGAATTTTAATATTTTTTAATATTATTTATCTTAAATAAACTAATACAATATTCTTACATACGTGATAATATTAATGTTTATATAATAATAGATTAATTATAAAATATATTATTTATATAAGTTTAATATAATACTAAAAAAAGATTAAAAATATATTTATAAGAGATAAACTTATGTGTTAAATAAATTAATATCAATGAATGTCTTAAAAGAATTTAAAATTTATTAAATATTTAATGAATGTGTCTAAATCCAAACCATTAAGTATTAGATTTAATTTGAATAAAATTTATTAAATAAATATTTATTAATTTAAGTAAGATATATTAAGTACGGTTATTTTTGTTATTGAAACCGCATTTTCATTAGCACTGGTTGGCGGATTCATCTCTGACCCCTTTCTTTCAAGCTTCAAGACTTGTCCCATTTTTGCAACCATGGACCTCCTGTCAAGTTATGTCTTCCTGCATGTGCTTAGATTTGATAGTGAACTTTTACCAATTAGCACGAGCCAACGTAATAACCCAGTTCGACTTATTCAATTTGTAAGCATCGCTTTTGAATAAAATATTCAATAAATATTCGAAATTTTACTTATGTAATTTTAACAATTGAATTGGAAATGTTTGTTTATTTTTATTAATAAAAAATAATAATCAATATATTGGTTAAAGAGTTAATATAAAAATTACAAAATAATGTCAATTTTAAATAAAATTAAAATATTAAATTTCATAATTTAATTTCTTTATTTTTAATGTTTAAATAATTCAAAAAATTATTTATTTATCAGTAAATAGAACATTTTAACTTATGAAATTTAAATTTAAAATCTTCAATTTGCCAACTTTAATTTCAAAATTTTAAATTCAAACAAAGGGCAAGGGTTTTTCTAAAGTAATATTTTAAATCCACTAATTGTCATGACGGGCATGTTTATTTGAGCAGCCACCGCTGGAGGCCAAAAATATCAAGGTGGTCTAGCGTGAAAATCCTGTTAACCAGAAAAGCGCAATTTGCAGCCAAGGGTCCTATCAAGAAAAGGAATCAATTTCTTAAATAATCATAATAATTGTAGACAAGTCAGGCCATTAATAAAATAATTTTGAAAAATAAAAAACCAACAATTGGAGGTCAACGCCGTACCTTTTGGTTGGTAAAATCAAATTAATATTGATTCAACTTATTCTCTTCAATTGGTGGGAATATTGTAATTGTGAAGAAATACAATAATTAATTCTCCGTTTATACGGATACAAATTATTACATATTAAAAATTTTATAATTAATATTATTAACTATGTATTTTTATTTTTATATAATTATTTATTTTTTATTTATTTATAATATTAAAATAAACAATAAAAAATAATATAATTAAAAAATAATTATATATTTAACATTGTAACGTAAAATTTAATAATTAAATTTAATATTTTTTATTTATTTTAACATATAAAAAATATCCCAACATCCTTGAGATATACAAAAATTATATCACTCCTATGCTCTAATTTGAAATGCAATGCTTACCCAACTGAACGAATTCCATTAAAAGTATGATGAAATATTCCTTAAATGTATCTATTAATATCAATATCATCATTATTTGATATCATCAATATCAATATCAATTCATTATCTAACTACTAAAGAGAGATTTATTTCTTCAATAAATTAGACACATCAAATTTTGCATTCTTTCCAATTTTCATTTTTCCACTTAAAACTCTCCGCCGCTTTTTATAATTCAAACAATAATATTATTAAATAATATAAATATAATATAATATATTTTATTTTAATTATAATTATAAATCAATATATAACTAATAAAATCAATCATCAATATCAATTTAATTCATTTGATATCTGACTATTTGAAGAGAAATCTATTTCTCCAATAAAATGAACACATGTCACGTTCTGCTTTCTTTCCCATTTTCATTTACCCATCTAAAATTCTCCTCCCTTCTTTCTTCTTCTTCTTCCGTTTATATACACTTATAATCTTATTTGTTTATATATATATATATATATATATATATATATATATATATATATATATATTATTAATTTTATTGCATGTTTTTTAATTGGTTCCTATTATTTGCAATTCAAGTATATATTTTATTTTAATTATAATTACAAATCAATATCTAAGTACTAAAATCAATCATCAATATCAATACTAATTCAATTCATTTGATATCTAACAACTTGAAGAGGAATCTATTTCTCCAATAAAATGAACACATGTCACGTTTTCTTTTCTATTTTCATTTTCCCATCTAAAATTTTTATCCCTTCTTTTTCTTCTCCTTCTTCCATTTATGTACACTTGTGCACTTATATATATATATATATATATATATATATATATATATATATATATATATATATATATATATATATATATATATATATATATATATATTATTTTTTATTAATTTTATTACATATTTTTTACATCGATTCCTATTATTTATAATTTAAATATTAATATTATTAAATAATATAAATATAATACAACATACTTTATTTTAATTATAAAATCAATTCAATATCAAACTACTAATAGAGGGATTTATTTTTCCGATTAATCGGACACCTTTCAAGTTCTGTGTTCCTCTCAATTTTCCCTTTCCCACCCAAAACTCTCATCCCTTCTTTGTTTTGTTCCTCTTCTTTTTCTTTTTCATTTATATACTTATTTGTTTTCTTTTATTTTTCTTTTCATTTCCACTGTTACGTTATATATATATTTCTTTTCCAACAAATTAGCCAGCCGTCAGGTTCTGTTCTCTTCCCAATTTTCATTTTCCTGCCTAATACTCTGCCCCTCCTCCTTCTTGTTCCTTTTTCATTTATGCACTTATACATTTACTTGTTTTCTTTTAATTTTTTGTATTTACTTTATTATCCTATTACATTATATATATGTGTGTATATATATATTTCTTTTTCATTTATGTATATTATTTCTTTTTTATTTGTTTTTATTTCATATCGCTCATTTCTGTTATTTATAATTCAAATGTCAATATCACTAAATAATATATATAATACAATATAATTCATTTAATTATAAAAATATTTTAAATATTTTAAAATTTAATTTAATTTTATTACTTAACTACATATTCTTATTTTATCTTTTATATTACTTTACCTTCTTTTTTTATTTACTTCATTGTATATTTTTATTCTTTTATTTTATGTATTTACTCTTATTATTTACAATTCAATTGCCAATATTATTGATATATATATTTTATTTTGTTATAAAATAAAATATATATAATATGAAAACTAAACTTAATTAAATTAATGAACTACATAATCTATTTTGAGCTATTATAATATTTTTCAACTTATTCATTATTTTTTTATTTGCTACATTATATGTTTTTCTTTTTTTTTCCTTTTTCATATCTACTCCTATTGTTTATAATTTTGATATTAATATCACAAGGTAATATAAATATAACATAATATTTTTAATTTGATTATAAATATACTTTAAATAAGTTAAAATTTTACTATAGAAAGTATCAATTAAAATAATTAATTTATTCTATTCTTTGATAAAAATATTTAAAAATTGAATTTATTTTTTAATTTGTCAATAGTATCTTGATATAAATTTTAAGTGTTATATTTCAAATTAAATATACATCAATTAGAATTTTATTAAAACTTTATAACTTATGCACCATTTTACTTTATTTTATTAGTTTTACTGCATATTTTTCATTGATGACATTTACAAATCAAAAGTCAATATCACTAACTAATATAAATATAATATGCTATATTTTTTATCATAATTTTTTAAAATAAGTTAAATATTTAATTTAATTACATATTCTATTTTAAATTCTTATATTACTTAACATTAGAAATGCATCGTCTTCCTTTTAATTACTCCATTATATTTTTTTTAGTGTGCACGTTTATTGTTGATTGCTCAAATCCTAATATTAGTAAAAAGTGCATATAAAACATGACATAGTTTATTTTTATTATAGAAATATTTTAAATAAATTAAAATTTTTAATTTAATTGAATTATTTATTGTTATATTCTATTTTTAACTCTTATATTACATTATTGTTCACATTTATTTCTCTTTTTTATTTGCTTTATTGCATTGTTTCATTTCTAGTACTATTTTTTACAAATCCAATGCTTATATTACAAAGTAATATGAATATGATACGATATATTTGATTTTATTATAAAATATTTTAATAAGTTAAAATAATATATAAATTATTAATTAAAATTATCAATTACATATTTTATTATTTAAAAATATTTAGAAATTGAAACACAATTTTTTATTTGAATTTTATCAATTATGTCAATTGTAAATGATATATGTCTAATTAAATATACACTAATTGAAATTTTGTTAAAACTTTACAATTTATACACTATTTCACTTTCTTTCATGTACTTTATTACATATTTATTTCATATTCATTGCTGTTATTTTATTATAAAATGATATATTTTATTTTTATTATAAAATAATTTAAATAAGCTAAATAATTAATTTAATCAAATTATTTAAATATATATTCTATTTTCAACACTTGTATTGCTTCACACCTCACTTATTGTTTCTCTTTTCTTATTTATCCCATTACATTTTTCTTTTTCTTTTTTTTTATGTCCATTGGTATAATTTGCAACTTTAATGGTAATAATACTAAGTAGTATTGGTATATATAATAACATAGTATATTCACTTTTTTATAAATATATTTTAGATAAGTTAAAACTTCTTCATATCTATGTTAAAGTACTATATATCAAATTAAATATACATAAATTGAGATTTTATCAATTTTTTTCAACTTAAAAAATATTTCATATTAAATAAACATCATTGAGATTTTTGGATATCATTTTGCAAGTATTATGTTCCATTATATGTTTTTTCTTTTTTATTCATTCATATTATTCACAATTTAGACACTAGAATCGTTGAATAGAATAAATTTAACATAAATTTTAAAATATCTTAAATAAATTAAAATTTTAACTTGATTGAACTTAATTAGATATTTCATTTTTAATTCTTATATTACATTTCAAAATTTTGTTACTTACGAATATGAATATGTGTTTGTAGAATAAATATAAGAAATTAGATTTCAACAATTATATATTTTTTCTTCATTTATATACATGTTGTGACTATTACATTAATAGAAAAAGGTATTCGCACTAGCCAAAATGCTAGTTTAAGTCATAACTAAGATTTTTATATTAAATAATATCTAATTATTTTGAAAATATGCATGCCTTCATTTATCATTCATTACCATATTATCAAGAATATGGTCTCCTTGGTTGACCTTAGCCCCATTTAGAAGTATTTTGATAATAATAACAACACATTTTGACCTTTTTGAACTTGATGAAAAGACACTCATTGCTTTTGATCTAAAACTGAAGATTGGAGACTATTGAAGACATAGTTAGAACTTTATTTATTAGTATCATTTGCATAAGAGGAAAATAACATCAAGTGGGTTCAAACATTAATTCATGATAAGATATATTTTTAAAAATAAATCTTGTGTCAAACTAATCTTTAATGAGGTTGGAACAAATTTTGAAGAGAAAACCATGTTTCTTAATGTTTAAATTTCAAAAATTTGAAACTCAAGGGAGCCAATCAATTGCATAATCAATTTTGCATACCTGACATCCCCTGCTTATTTTAAGTGTTTCTCTAAGCAGAATTAATTGCACAATTAATTTTGTGCATCTAGAGCTAAAGTGAGCTTTATGTGAATCGATTACACAATTTATAAAGAAATTTTTCAAAATGCTAAGCCAGGTGAATTAATTGCACATTCAATTCACCAAAATATTTTTAAACTTGCGAAGCTTAAGTGAATCAATTGTGCAATTGATTCATCGAGCTCTAACACATCCATAACAACTATATTTTGTGTATAATAGATTTTTAAACTTTCTAACTTCTATATGAAGGCTTCAACTCAATTTGAAAACACAAGAAAGGGCTTTCACTATTACATAGACATAAGATATTCTTTTCCTTCTCATTTTATTTTGCAAATCCCTTGAATCTACAAGATCAAATTCTTTTTCTTAGCTTTTCATTATATATTCAAACTTTGAAGGTTTGTGAGCCATTTTTAAAATTTCAAAAACACTCATTTGCTATATTTTAGGGTGAGGCATCCCTAGAATTTTCAAGAGTATAGAATCTCTTAATAGATTAAGTTTTTGAGAGAGGAATCTTAAAAGGATTGGACAAAATTAGAGGATTGTACTAAAACTTCTTCAAGTGTCTTTAAAACTTAAAGAGATAGTGAATTTTATTTTTAAATTCAAGTTAAATAAGCTTGGTAGTAGATATACTTTTTAGAGTGTTAAATCTTCAAGGTCAAATCACTATAAATCACTACATTTGAATCTCTCTATCTCTATAAATTTTTAAAGTTAATTCACATCCTTTTAGGTAAAATCCTAAGTGACATTTGGTATTCATACTTGGCTCTTGTAATAAGATCTCACAATTTCAAAAGGATCTTAAAGATATGAATAATTTCAATATTTTACCTAAATCCATTGAATAAAGCTCCAAATTTTAATGGATAACATTACACATATTAGAAATAAAAGATGAAAGATTTTATAAAAGCCATTGATATTGACATGTAAGAATTAATTAAGAATAGATACAATCCACTAATTGAGAAAGAAAATAATATTGATGTTTTAAAGTTAAAGGCTAAATGAAGTGAAGATGATAAAAGAAAACATTAACTTCACTCTATGGTTAAATGGATTCTATCAAATTTCTTATGGCTAAGTGAATATGAAAGAGTTTCAAATTGTTCAATAGTAAAAGAAATATAGAATATTCTTGAAATAACTCATATAGAAACTATACAAGTTAAAGAAAGCAAAATGCATGCACTTGTTTATCAATATGAATTATTTGGAATGAATGAAGGAGAATCTATTAAAAATATAATACAAAGATTCATTATTTTTGTTGGCCAATTAAGTCTTCATGGTAAAAATCTTATGGATAATGTTCATAAGGTGCTTTGATCATTGATGATTGAATGACAACCAAAAACCATTTCCATTAAGGAGGCCATAAAAATCAAGATGCCAACTTTGCAAAACTTACCTGGCAACTTGGAAGATCAAGAATTAGAGCTCAAAAGATATGCAAATGATAGCAAAAGAAAGAAGAAATCTTTTACTCTAAAAGTTAATGCAAATGTTGATGAAGACAAAATTGATAAGGATTGTCAAGAAGAAATGCTTGATATATTATTTGAAGATAACTTAGCTTTTCTTACTAAGAAATATCAAAAAGCACTTAGAATCGGTGAAAGGAAAAGAATTCCTCATTCAAACAAATTTACAAACAAAGGAAAAGCAAGTAAGTAAGCTACTTTAACTTGTTATAATGCAAAAAGTTAGATCACATTAAATTTGGTTATCTTATGTACTTAAGGAAATAGCTAGAGTACAAAAAGAAGAAAAACAAGAGTTCATAAGAAAGCTTATCTAGCAGCTTGCGGAGATAACGATGATGATGACTCTTATAGAGAAAATGATAAAGATGAGCAAGCACTTCTTTACTTGATGGTCATTAGAGACCAAGATAGAGATGAGATATCTGCTACTAGCTGAAGTGATGAATCTGACTATATAATTTCTAATCTTAATGTTGATTTACTTAAGGTTAAGAGAAATATTAAACTTCCAAAGAAGGTGATCTCTTTTTTAGAAGAAAATATTGAACATTTGAAGAAAAAAATAAGAAGTTAATTCAAGAAATAAACAGCTTTAAAAAACTTACACAGAAGTATAACTCTTGTGAAAATCTCAAGCAAAAACTTGATGACTTAATCAGAACTCTTAAGATATTCACAAAAGGAAAAGACACTTTTGATACTCTTCTTAGTCAAAGGATAAGTTTTAACAAAGAAGGTTTTGATTATACACTAAATAAGAAAAATTACTTTTATAAAAATTTCTTTGTAAAATATACTATGAAAAGATAACCTAACATAATATGTTTCTATTGTGATTAAAAAGAATATGGAATTCATTCATGTGCACATAAGAGAAACACTTGTGTTAAAGTTAAAAAAATCTAACTTTTAAAAGAAATATATGTTGCTACTAACACAAATAGAATCAAAGTTATTTAGGTAACAAAAATAAAAAATTGATGTTTCTTTTATAAGTTTGCATAAGATTTCAAGTGACATGTGATACTTGATATTGGTTGCTCAAGGTATATAGGGGACAAATCAAAATTTTTCTCCTTCATACTCAAAGAAGGAGGAAATGTCATTTTTTGTGATAATCCAAAAGATAAAGTCATAAGAAAATGTAAAATTAGTAAGAATGTTAAATCTTGTATTGAAGATATTTTATATGTGAAAAGGAACAAAGTTACCTTTGATTCCATTTATTACATTATTGAAAATCAAAAGAATAAGTAAATTAAGTTAATTAGTAAAAGATATAATAATATCTATATTATAGATATTGATGATGAGCTTAATTCGAATTTTAAATGTTTAATCAATTTAAATAAGTTTTTTAGATTTGGCACAAAAGACTTGCTCATGCAAGCATGGATCTTATTGGAAAACTTTTTGAGAATGAATTAGTTAATGATTTACTAAAGCTTAAATTTGTCAAAGATAGAATTTGTGATACTTGCTAAAAGGGAAAACAAGTTAAAGTATCTTTCAAACCCAAAAATTTTATTTCTTCATCTAGACCATTTTAATTACTCCATATGGATTGGAGGAAATCTCTATGTACTTGTAATTATTGATAGTTATTTTATATTTACATGGATATTATTCCTCCCTACTAAATACAAGGCTTTTGAAACATTCAAAAGATTTGTAAAAACTATTCAAAATGAAAAAAGAATGTCTATAGTGAGTGTTAGAAGTGATCATGGTGGAGAATTTGAAAATCAAGACTTTTACTTGTTACTATAATGATCATAACATTAAGCATAACTTTTCATTTCCTAGAACACCTAAACAAAATAGAGTCATTAAAAGGAAAAATAGATGTCCAAAAAAGACGACAAAAACTATGCTAAATGATAGCTTTTTTTCTAAGATTTTTTAAACAGAAGGGGTTAGCACTACTTGTTACACAATGAATAAAGCCTTAATTAGGCCAATTTTGAAAAAAATACCTTATGAATTGTACAAATGAAGAAAATTAAATATTTCACATTTTTATATATTTGGGTGTAAATATTTTATGCATAACAATGGTAAAGAAATCCTTAGAAAGTTAATGTTAAATCTGATAGGGCCATTATTAATGGATATTTTTCTAATAGTAAAGCCTTCAAAGTTTATAACAAAAGAATTTTACTAGTAAAAGAATCCATATATATGGTATTTGATGGATCTTTTTTTAGTATGAAAAAGGTATCTAATAAAGATGAGGAGCTAGCTAATACGTGGATCATTTATAAGAATCCAAATTATCAAAATAAAGGCTTAAGAAAAGAATGAGGAAGATTAAGAATTAACTCTTCCCATAACTAATATAAACCAAGACCAAAGTCATGAACCTCAAAGAGAATGGAAGATTATAAAGAGTCATCCCATTGATTAAGTTATTGAAGATATGTCACAAACGGTAACTAGAAGTTCTCTTAAAAATATTTATAATCACTTAGTATTCTTACCTTAATTTGAAACTAAAATATTGATAAAGTAATAATTGATAAACATTGGATCTTGGCTATACAAAAAAAGTTAAATCAATTTGAAAGAAATGAAATTTAGGAACTTATGCCAAGATCTAATGATTATTCAATTATTAGTGCAAAGTGGGTGTTTAGGAACAAGTATGATGAAAATGGCATTATAGTTAAAAATAAAACTTGATTGGTTGCAAAGGGTTACAACCAAGAGGAAGGCATTAATTATGATAAAAACCTATGCACTAGTAGTCAAATTAGAACCTATTAGAATATTATTAGCATATACTTGCAAGATAAGATTCTCATTTTATCAAATGGATGTTAAAAGTGCATATCTAAATAGTATAATTATGAAGGAAGAGTATATTGAACAACATCTAAGTTTTGAAAGTCACTTCTTTCCTAATCATATACTTAAGTTAAAGAAAGTGTTTTATGATCTTAAACAAGCTCCTAGAGCTTGGTATTACATATTAAGTAAATTTTTAATTGAAAAGAATTTTTTATAAGGAAAAATTAATACAACTTTATTTACAAATCATCAACTTGATGATACCTTTCTTATGTAAATATATATATTGATGATATTATATTTATAGTCACTAATGATTTTATATGCAAAGAATTTGCCAGGCTAATGTAAAGTGAATTTAAGATATATATGATGGGATAGTTGAATTTCTTCCTTAGTTTACAAATCAAACAATTAGATAGTGAAATATTTATAAGTCAAACTAAGTATATAAAAGAGCTAATCAAGAAACAAATTATGAATGAAGCAAAACCATGATCTACCCCTATAAGTATTAAAACAAAACTAGACTTAGATAAAGAAGTTAAAAAGGCAGATATTAATATGTATAAAGGCATGATAGGGTTCTTACTTTATCTCATTGTTAGTAGACTTGATATCATGTTTAGTGTGTGTACATGCATAAGATTCTAAGCAAATCCAAAAAAGTCACATCTAACTATTATAAAAAGAATTCTCATTGATGAACATAAACTATTCAGATATAGGCTCTTTGCTAGAATGTTCCCATAAATTTTCCTTAACACATTCTTCTTCACATGTCCATGTTAACAAAGATTTCTTGCTATATGTCATGATCCTTGTAGAACTCTTCAAAAACTTTGGCATTAGAGTTAACAAAGAAGCCAAGGTTGAAAAATCTAATAAATCTAAAAGAATGAAGGCCAAAAACATGAAATAAATGTCCTTTTAGAAAATAGATGGTATATGAAGATTCATAAGTTTAACATGAAAGCCTCATGGAACCATATCACTACCCTACATCAAGAAACCTGGAAGGAGTCAAAATCATATATCAAGAGTCAATTCAAAAAACTTAAAGAAAAGCTCAATGAAAAGCTCAATGTTACTAAAGAAAGGAAGGATAGTTTTCAAGAGGAATATTCTTCTTAAGCAGAAAGAGAAAGAAAGGGAAAGCAAGAAGTTATTCCATTTAAGAAAGAAGTTAAAAAGGAAGAAGGTGATAATGAGGCAATTATTTCAGCAGATAATGATAGCATTGAGGATAGCTCAGATGACGTGATAGATGATTAAAGATATTTGTCCCATTAACTGCATTTTATCCTTTTAGGACTTTTTTTTATGTTGAACATTACAAACTACTTTGTTTTTGTTTGTAGATATTTGTTTCTCTCCTTGCTGGATATTTAGGGATATATGTTTTATGTTTGCTAGATCTTTTTAAGTTTATGAATATTATCATCATATTATTTTCATTTATGAATGTTCTCCTTTAATTGATGCTAAAAAGGGAGAGAAATATGGTAAGGTAAACTTGAAATTATATATTATATGCATAATTTTTTATGCAAAATTTGAATGGGAGCATTCTAGTGAAAGAAAGCGTTCTAGTAAAGGGGAGCCAAAATTTTAAACTTAAATTAATTTTAAAATAGTTTATCATTATAAAAAAAGATGAGATTATTGACCTTAGCCTCATTTAGAAGTGTTTTAATGATAATAATACATTTTGGCCTTCTCGAATTTGATGAAAAGATAATAATTACTTTTGATCCAAATTGAAGATTTGAGAACTATTGAAGATATAATTAGAATTTTATTTATTAGGATTATTTGTATAAGAGAAAAATAAAATTAAGTGGGTTCAAACATTAATTTATGAGAAAATATGTTTTTAAAACTAAATCTTACATTAAAATAATTTTTAATGAGGTTGGAACAAATTTTAAGGAGAATACCATATTTCTTAATGTTTAAATTTCAAAATTTTGGAAGTTAGAGGAGTCAATTGATTGTATAATCAATTATAAGAAACCAACAAGCAATCTAGCTAATTTGAATCGATTGCACAATTAATTTTAAGCATTTAAAGAGAAATCTAGCAAGCTTGAATTGATTGCACAATTAATTTTAAGCTTCCAAAAAGAAATCCAAGCTGCATGAATCAATTGCACAATCAATTTTGCATACCTAATATCCCTTACTCATTTTAAATGTTTCTCTAAGAAGAATCAATTATACAATTGATTCTATGCATCTAAAGCTAAAGTAAGCCCTAAGTGAATCAATTTCACAATCAATTCACTAGGTAATTTTTTGAAATGCTAAGCCAACCGAATCAATTGCACACTCAATTCACCACAATATTTTTAAATTTGCATAGCCTGACTAAATTGATTGTATAATTGATTGATCGAGCTTTAACGCCTCTATATCAATTATATTTTGTATGCAATGGATTTTTAAACCTTCTAATTTCAATATAAAGGCTTTAACTTAATTTAAAAACACAAGAAAGGGCTTTCATTATTACATAGACACAATATATTCTTTGCTTTCTCATTTTATCTTGCAAATCCTTTGAATCCATAAGACTTCTTAACTCTTCATTGTATATTTAAACTTTGAGAATTTGGAAGCCATTTTTTAGATTTCAAAAACACTTATTTGTTATGTTTTAGGTTGAGGCATCCCTAGGATTTTCAAGAGTGTAGAATCTCTTGATAGATTAAGTCTTTGAGAAAGGAATCTGTAAAGGATTAGGCAAAATCAAAGAATTTTACTAAGATTTCTTCAAGTGCTCTTAAAAATTGGAGAGATTATGGATTTTATGTTCAAATCTAAGTCAAATAGACTTGATAATGGATGTATTCTTTAGAGTGTTAGATCATTAAGGATAGGCCATTATAAATCACTACGTTTAGTTCTCTTTATCCCCCTTTTTCTATTTATCTACATCATGCTTTATTTTTTCTAGTTGAAGTTGTGATTTTATCATACTCGATTAATATAATCCTGATCATTATTGTAAATATTATTAGTATATTATTTTCAACTTTAAATTGATTATTGGAATTTTATTAAAACTAATTAAATTTCTTTTAACTTGAGTAAAATTCTTAAACCTAACTCACTCCTTTTTTTGAATAAGATGTTAAGTAACATCTTTACATCATAAGACACTTCCACCAATTGAGACCCATTCCCTGTAATAATGTAACCATAACATAAAGTAGTTAATGTGAGGCTGCTGAAGATAGCCAGGTTGTAATTCTTTATGCTAGTTTATACCTTGTGTTGACACCTAATTTCATCTAGGTTATGACATAACTAAAATAAAAAAATTTAATTAATTAGAAAATAAATAAATAAAATTTAATTAATTTTTTTAAAATTAAAAAATTAAAAATTAAAAAGGTTGTAACTAGCTGCTTCCATTTTCTCACTTTCAATGGGCAACTACATATTTGAATTATTGAAAATGCCAAACCACCATTAATCATGAGCTATTGTTAGCTTATTTCCATCCTCACAATTAGAAAGGAAGAAAATTTCATATAGCAATAACCAATGTTGAAAAATAATAAGGTCTATTATTGAATTCTTAGATTACCGACAATGTTTAGGGAAAATGTAAATCAAATGTGTGCTAAATGTCAATATAATTGCTAGAACTCCCTCTATAAAAATTAAAGTAATTTCATTCAAAAAGAAGGGGCAAATGAAAAAAAAAACTTAACAAAGAAGGGAGAAAAAAGCAGAAAGATAAAAAAAAAATCTAAATGAGGAGGGAAAAGAAAGCTAGAGAGGGGAGATATAAAGAGTAAGAAAAAGGGTAAAAATAAAATTGCTGAAACTTCCTCTAAGTAGAAAAGCTCTCTCCCTCAATCTTGAAGGTGGCTTTCTTCTCTAATTATCTTAAGTTGCATACCACATGAAGGCAATGTCCACTCTCTTCCAAACTGTAGCCACTTAAGTCTTTCATTTTCTTTATACATTTGAAACAGAGGAAAAGAAGATGTTATTCAAAGGGGATTTTCACCCCAAGTTGAAATAGAAGGGGAAGCCATCTCACTTCTTCCTGGTGACCATGAATAGCTAAAACATCATTCATTTCATGGAGTTACATACTTCTTTGCTGGAAAAGACCTAAATCCCTCATTCTTACTGAAAAAAGATTTCATTTCACTTGTTTTAACCTTTACCACTAATGATTCAATCTCTAACAAATTTTTATCATTGAGCTTCTCCTTCGAACCACCATTCTTTGCCACCTTGTGTTGAAGTTTCTAACTCACAATTACTTCTGAAGCTGTTCGTGATCACTGTAAGAAAAATAATTAAATATGGTAGTTCGAAGGAATTAAATGTTAAGAGCTTTGTTGAAAACATCATGATGAATAGTAAATCATGATCTTATAAAGGTTAGGACATGATGATTAGTTCACATGTATTTGTACGTACTTGGGTCATCATTAAGACTATGGTACAAATGATGATGCATGAGTTATATGAGATATATCCCACATACTTTTTACTATTTATTTATTTTTTAATTTTATTTTATAATATTATATGAATATTAATTCTTATATAATTCTTATGATGGAATAAAATAAAATAAAATAGTTTAGAGGTTCAAACTATTTAATATTTTTGAGGTGAAAGATACTTTTAAAAATTAGGTAAACTAATTAAATTAAAGAATCTCAATATTTTTTGTAGATAAAAATTATCTTATATTCATAATGTGTACTCATCATTTATATTTTTATTTAAAAATATATATTTGTGATGACAGAATAATATTGAAATTAGTTGTAGGTGCAATAAATATAATTTTAATTTTTTTAAGTAATTCTTTATTCAAATTTGATTATGAAGTTAGACAAATTTGATATTTTAAAAAATATAAAAATAATATTGAATTATGATTTCAATTTTTTTAAGTAGTTATGTATTCGAATTTGATCATGAAGTTGACAAATTTCATGCTTCAAAATTGTAGAATAATATTAGAGTTATTATTTCAATTCTTTCAAATTTTTATTTCAAATTTAGCCACAAAGTTGGACAAACTTGACAATATAAATAAAAATTATTAATATAAAATTTTTAAATAAATAAAATTACTTTAAACAATTTTTGTCACCTAAAAAAATTATATTACAATTATTTTATTAAAAGCCTTTAAATAATAATGAAATAAAATTTTTTTATAAAAAGATAAAATAAAAATCATTTAAAAATATTTTCAAGCATAATAAATAAAAATCATTCAAGTAATAAAATTTGTGCTTATGACATATTGAAATTAAGTAATTCAATTGCAAATGTGATCGTAATGATATTTAATATTATGAAGCATGTTATTTTATTCAAATCCTGTTATGAAGTTGAAAGGATTTGACAACTAAATTAACAAATTATTTAAAAATCTTTTAAAAGTATAAAATATAATTTTTTAAAAAATAATAAAATTTGTGCCTATGACATATCAATATTAAGTAATCCGGTTGCAGGTGCGATCACAATGGTACTTAACATTATTGAGGCTCTTTTCATCCGAATTCTACTATAAAGTTGGATAGATTTAGATAATTAGGTCAACAAGTTAACTAAAATTAAAAATTATATTATTAAAAAAAGACATGTAATACAATAAAAACCATTATAATTTAACTCATACGATAGAATTGGAATGAATAGGCAACCGTTCTTTGAACGGACGTTGTAAGGTACTAATACCTTCCCCACATGTAACCAATTCCTGAATCTAACTCTAAGAATGTAGACTACTTTCAATGTTCTAATCATACCATAAAAAATGGTTGGTGACGACTCCATTTTCTTTTAATTCACACCACACACAACAATCATGTTTTCGAAGAAGGCACGGAAGCCTGCTCACCTCCCTCGGATCCCACCGCAGGGCATGTCACAATAGCTTGGCAACTCCACTGAGATTAAATTAAAGTAAGGCCATTTTGTTTCTTCTTTTTCTATCTTACTTTTGAATTTTTCTTAGTCCATTTTGATTCAATGTTTTCTTTATATGTGTTTATCATGTTTATCTCATTATGACTATATTTATCTATGGTAAATTAGTCATGTGAAAAATCATTGAAATGATTGATGTTCCCTTTCACACACTGCACATTAGAGATCTCGCACATATATCACAAGCCTCTTACCCAGGCTTTAAAATACCTTTTAGGATTAGTTAGGGACAAACTAGTGATGCCTTTATGAGACCACTGGTCTTCGTGCAGGTTAGTGAAACACCTTTACTCAAATTGAAACCTTTCCATTTGTAGCTTGTCATAGGTAACGATTGGATGCCTTACTAGCCTATAATGGCAATAGTAAGGATAATTTGGGAACCTTTCATCAATTAGGTATCATAGAACCCAAACTAGGCATAAATTAGAATAAACTTAGAGCCACTTTATTTAAGAGAAGTTTATCCTATAAAAGGAAATTTCTAAACCTAGGAAAAATATTTTAAAATCACATAAGGGAATTTTTCCATGACTAATTTCTTAAGCTATGCAAGTTCACCTAAAAAATGAATTAAGCCATATATTGGTTAAACTAGATAGCTTGTTTGAATGGCTTATCCTATATCTTTTCCTGCTCAATTGAATGCAGCTATTCCTTAACCTCTTGCATCCATTATTTCATCATACATAGATATTATCAAAAGTCATTTGAACTTATTAACCATTGGTTACAAATTTCAAATTATGAAAAATTGGAAGCCTGTGATTATGAACAATTTGAAATAAGCCACAAATCTATTAAAAAAAGAAATGAATAAACATATTATAAATGCATTCACCTATTTAAATAACCTATTTCAGAAGAGAAACCTCGCTTCTATCCCACTTTTGAGCAAAGATCATAGAAAATATGAAGGAAGCCCTCACAAAACTCAAAACTAGGTTCCCTACCTTTCCCAAGGATTTTCTTAGAAAATCTACAAATACTGACTTAAAAGAATGAAAGTACTCACATGTTTAGGTCTTCCTGAAGATGTGCACTAGATTATTAAAGCTAAAGTATGTCTAGCTGGTGAGTATCATGATTCGTTTGTTAAAATCATGCCAGGAATGAGAAGAAGTTTTTATGCTAAGAAACGAAGAGCTAAAAGACTGAGAGTCTGTTATAAATGTGTAAGGTGGACATGTAATGCACAATGTAGGAACACTGGAATGGTTTCCCATAATTGGAAAGATAAAATCAAGTTCATAAAGGATAGATTGAGTAAAGAGTCATTGGATGGTATCCCCCAAGCTCTTAAGATGGACATTCATAAGGTTTTTCTTGATTTAGTGGATCTATTCCATAAAAAAAAGAGTGTTACCGTCTTGGGAATCTGATGTTAAAAGAATCTATTTGCCAATTTATGAAAAACTAGATGGGAAACAAATCATCGACTTATAGAAGACATTTATGCCGTTACTAGATGAAAACTAGAAGAAGATGTGAGCCAAAATCATAACTACTATTTATGTACATATATTTTTTTTTAACTTTTTAGTCATTTTTACTTTTCTATGTAATTATCTTTACTTTTTCTATATTATTACTGCATCTGAGATCTATTTTTGACTTTTTCCTCTTTATCTTAAATTCTTTTATGATAATTATTTCGCATTACCTTTTTAACTTTTTCTATACACTTTCCTACCATTTTCTAAAAATTACTGTGTTTGGTTTTATAAATTTCAAACTTTTTTGGCAATGGTTGATTTGCATAATTTTTTTACCACTCATTTTTGCTATATAAATATGCATATTTATGCTTGTTAATGCACATATGTGACCTCTATAATCCGCAAGTGCACGGTTAAGTCTAGTTATAGTATAAAAGATTATCGTTCTCCACAGGGATTGTAGGTTGAGTACTAACTAAATCTCAAGCAAAATTATCTAGGCAGATCAATTGATAGTGGAATTCAAGATTAAAGTGCAAAAACAGAGATTAACTTGTCAAAATAGGTTTGATTCAGTGGAGTAAAAGTGTACTTAGCTTAAGGATCTCTTGTACATTTCATTATGGAATGAATATAACTCTCTAACTTGGTTTACTGTTAATTATGATTGCTGGATCACTAAAATTAAGCTATACCTCATTGCAAGGCTACTAGCTACTAACCAAGAGATTAAGTGTCCAGAATTACTCTAGTAACCACTAATCAAGGTTGCATTAACTCTGTTCAGAATCCATTCTTGGACATTTCATCCTGTGCAAAAGAATTCAATCAGCTTAATTCCTAAGTCTAATTGATATTCCCAATGATCATGCAAGATCCAATTAATTGACTGGTCATTTCAACCTAGAATCAACTAATCCAAGACACAAATCCAATATTCCGGATATATTGGCTTGTTCAAAACAAATCAGCAAGATCAAATCATAATTCAACAGTAAATCAAGCTAGATTATATAAAATTCAATTCCATAACTCCATGAACAAGTTCACCTAAGCTAAGTACAGAGGTTTAGTGTGAGAACATCATAGGATCAGAAGAAAACAAGAAAACAGAGGAGGAAGCCAAACAATCCATGAAGATCTACAAATTTCTTGCTTGATTCTTCAATTTCTTGCTTGGATCCGTGTTAGAAGGCGCCTTTCTTCTCCCCTCTGGCTTCTCCTAGCAGTTTTTCTTCTTAATTTCCCAGCTTTCTCCCCGTCCTCCTCTCTTCTCTCCCTTCGTTCGCAGGATTTCGCGCGAAACTTATATTTTTTATGTACACGGGGTTCAACACGGCCCGTGTTGTACCCTGTGTTTCTCAGCGAAAGTTTGAGCAGCAAGGAACACGTTGTGTGACACGCCTCGTGTTCTTCTACGAATTGTTAAGCAGCAATGTACACGGGGTAGTACACGTCCCGTGTTCTACCCCGTGTTTCTCAGCGAAGACTGATCAGCATACTACACGGGGTGTGACACCCTCCGTGTTCTTCAGAAGCGAATGGCAGTAATATACACGGGGTGTGACACGTCCTGTGTTCACACCCGTGTTCTTCTCTGAGTAGCCCAGTGAAGTCACGAAGCCATCCAGAATGGAACACGGCCTTGAACACGGGGTTACCATTACCCCGTGTTCTTTACTGAGTAGACAATCTTGCTTCAATGCTTCATGATTTGAATGGTTTTGCCTCTGAATTCTTTTCTAATGCTCATATGTTTCATTTCATGGCCTGAAAACAAGATATAGAGCATCTAAGTATCTTTTTCAATCAATTTTGCACAAAATACTAAGTAAATGAGTGATAAAACACATAGAATTTAGGTGTATTTGTGCACTTATCAATTCCCCCACACTTGAATCTTGCTCGTCCTCGAGCAAGGAAGTAAGAGAACAAGAAAATCTACTCCAATTTTATTCACTTCTCTTCCTTTTTTTTTATATCATGCAATCATTCAACAAATCAAAGATTAGGATCAAGTCATGCCAAGCAACTCAATGAAAATAAAGCAACTAAACAAGTAAATCTTTAGCATAGAAGCAAAAGAGAAAAGCCTCACAGGTAAAGTGTTTACTCTCACTCTCAAAACAAGGCTTGTGTTTACTCTCAAGTCAATCATCTCATGGCTTAATGCTACCATATGCTTGCACAACTCTAATCTCCACTACTATAATGTAAATTGCATACAAATCAGAGGACTTTATTAGGGAAAAAGGTGAGGATAGGGGATAGGAACAACAAAGGGTGAGAAGTGATTGAACCCCTGAGTTTGAAGGAAAAAGACACAATGGTCATGAATTTGACCATTGTCAAGTTCCAATACTCAGCTTAACATAATTCCTTGCATCAACCTCATTTCTTCTCCTTTTGATTTTCATGATCATTTTTTTTATTTATTCCCAATAAGCTTTTCTTCCCTTTTCTTCTTCCCAAATTATTTATTTGACACCATCTTTTTATGGTGTTTTGTTTTTTTTTATTTTATTTATTTATTTATTTATTTATTTGATTTTGATTCTCTTTTTTTTTTTTAAACAACCAAAACTTATCCAACTAGCAGCACTAAGTAAGGACCTCTAAAATAGCCAAACTCATATAATGTGTCTAAGCTCCCTCAAACTCTAAGGTTCAAGTTCACCTTGGGTAGTGGCTTGGGGTGTATGTGGTATGGCTAGGCTAGAAATGAAGGTTTAAAGCTCAAAGTGGCTAACTAGGGGAAAAGTTTTAGGGAAAATTAAAGAAAAGGATTCAAATAAGCCAAACAAGTAAAAAAAAGGGTAAAGAAACATGGCCTCATCATTTTTGACATGCAAAGCACATAAAATGTAGCCTCAAAAAGAGAAAATGCAAGTTCTAGAGCACAAAGACAAGAGTGATGACATAATCCCTCAAGAAGAAAAGAAATGAGCTTTAATTTGTAATGAGTAAATAGCTCAAAAGGCTCAAATCTCACAAGGGTTAATCATGCTCATTTCTCTTAGCTTCAAGCTTTAGATTTTCCTTATCAAGTTGCAAAATATTCATTTAGGAAGCAGGGCATGAATCAATCTCTTTATTCAATGAATTGTCTTACAATTTTTTTTATTTTTTTTATTTTTTATTTTTTAATTTTTATTTTTTTTATATATATATATTATTGAAATTGGAGTGAATTTCAGTACTCAAAATTCTCTCAGTCAATCAAACAAGTTCAAGTGCAAAATATTGCAAGCACAGCTCCCCCACACTTAAAATTGGACATTGTCCTCAATGTGCACAAGAGTAAATGGGAAAAGAGATAGAAAACATATGGGGAACTGAAACTTCCCTGACATGCGGATGATGGCTGTCCAATATATCGCAGGGAGATCCAGAAGGAGAGACGAGGTGGGAGAGAAAGAGAACCGGTACTCTAAAAGAAAACAGATGAAATACTAGAAAAGAAATGCTGTTAGTATTTATAGAAATTTAACATCAAAAGTGCAAGAAAATAAAAGAGAAGAAAGCAATATAATAAAGAGTAAAACAAGTGCAAAGTCAATATATATACAGACCAGATAAATGGGGATAGATATGAAGAATAAGTAAAAAGAAAAACGGAATAGCTAATCAACAATGTAGTAATCAAACTAAACTACTGGGTAGGGGGATCCGGGTCAGCAGGGGAAGAAGAGTGGAATAGGTGGAACAGAGGTTCCACCATGCCCTCTATATGCCTGGAGCGTCTATCCAAGTCATCATAGAGTCCCTCAATCCGCGTCTGACGCTCGGATACCAGACGGAGTTCCGCCAAGATCTGTTGCTGCCCAGAGAGGAGGTCCCTGAAATACGCCTCATGTGGAACTCTGCTCCCGGTGGAAGAAGAAGGACCAGCATCAGGAACTGTGCTATCGTCTGGGATATGCTGCTGCTGCTCTGCCTGGGTCTGCTGTGGCTCTACCAGATGGATCCCCATGGCTATGAGAATGCCCCTTCGAAGGGGTGCCATGTGTGATACAATGGTAAGAGAACCATAAGGCCGGTCGAAGACTCCTAGCCGTCTGGCTAGTCGAGTAATGTATGGGCCAGCAGCTATACTACCAACTCTCCTATCCGTGGCCTGAGTTGAGAAAAAGTGAGCGAATGCTCCTCCAATGTTGATAGGCACCTTCTCAATCATGCTATAGAGGAACAGAATATCAGCGTTGCTCACAACGCCATGGCTGTGCCCTCGCCCGCTCAGAGTATAACTGAAGATGGAGTGAAGGACCCTCCAGGAAATCTTCCTAAGGCTAGACGCCTTACTCTTGGCGGGATCATATGTATGCCCAGTAGCTATATCGGTCCATACGCGCCACTCCTGGAGCCCGTGTGGCAGTCCGACCAGCATGTCCTTGTACTCCGGAGTAGTCACAAAATCCATAGAATAAAGTCCCAAGCGAACAGACAGCTGGGTGACACTCATAGAGTAAGTAATGCCGCCGAGCCTGAACTGAACTGTATCAGGGGAGTCCACCGTCCCAAAATACCTCTCTAAATAGAATGTACTGAGGAACTCCAAGGTGAGCTCCCTGTAGGTGGGCTCCCTAATCTCAAAGAAGGTCTCCCAGGCTCCCATACTTATAAGCTCGCGTATCTCTTCCTCTAGCCCAAATTCCCTCAGCACTCCCCAATCTAAGAATCTTCCTTCTACAATTGGCTTATCCTTGTGCCTATCGCAAGCTTGGATGTAAGCCTCTTCAGGAAACTCTAAGAAGGGATGCGTGGGTCCTCTAGAGGATGTCCCTCTAGATGAACTACCTTTGGTAGTCTTTCTAGCTGTAGTCTTTTGCCTCTTTGACATTGTCTGCAAAAGGAATTTACAGGGTAAGAGAGTGTATCAAGAGTATATCAGCCAGCAGCAACTCTAAGAACAAAAATTTATCAACAGTCAGCATCCAATCATTCAATATTCAATAAATGTCAAGTTTATCAACAATGGATCAGTCAGCAGATCAAAAGGTAATAGTTCAATGCCATATATGCAATGGAGTGATCATGTCAATGAGGTAAAGCAGGGAATCAGAGAAATCCTCTAAAGCTTGCAATCCAAGTAATCAAAGCATTCCAATTCAAACAGGTAAAGATTCAATACACATAAGCAAGCCATCAATCAACATCCAATCAGTGAAATGTAATGATCATTAAGGTCAGTTAATCAATCTAAGATTCTATTTTGCTCAATTAATCATCAAAGAAGCAAGTTCAATCAAGAAAACCAGTGAATTGCCATGAACATTGCTTTGTAAGGTCATTCAATCAACCTATCAATCATCAATTTCAGAGGATTTAAACATTCCTATGAATTCTAACATGTAATGGAAGGTAATAATCATTAGAAATATCAATAAACTCCAAGGATTTCAAAGGAAATGCACTAACTTGATGAAATGATGAACAGAACCCTAGTTCGTGTAAGAATGAGGAGATGAATCCAAATCACAGCTTTTTAGTCGATTAAATCACAAATTAATTGGCTAAACAACCTCAAATGGCAAATTAAAACACTTTGATCGGTGTAATTTGGCAGTTTGGAGTGCGAAAATGCAAGGAAAAATGTTGGGGCAGCGAGGAAGAAGAAGAAAATGGGGGAAAATCTGGAAAAATCTGGTTTTGTGATGATTAAAAGCTCCTTCGCACAGGAACACGGGGTTGAACACGACCCGTGTTTGAACCCGTGTTCTTATGCGGATGAGCGCGCTGGATTTCAAAAATTTACACGGGGTCTGACATACCCCATGTTCACCCCATGTTTCTCTCCGAAAGAAGATAACAATCCTCGCAATTGTACACGGGATAAAACACGTCCCGTGTGTTGTCCCGTGTTTCTCTCTGAATGGTAATAACAAAATGCGCGGAAGTACACGGGGTATAACACTACCCGTGTTGTACCCCGTGTTTCCCTCTGGAAGTCTCAAGTTCAAGAGTCCTCATCATAGGTTCAATCAGTGAGGTACACGGGGATGGATACGTCCCGTGTTCAACACCGTGTATCTCTCTGGACTTCCATGAGAATCACAAAGTTTTTACGCAAATCAGTCAGTGAGGAACACGGGGTTGTACACGGTCGTGTTGAACACCGTGTTTCTCTATGAACTTCATTTTAAGCTTTCTGCTCAAGAAAACAGACAACAGTCATCAATTCATGCCTAATCTACCTCAAAGACAGAATCCACAAGCAAAAATGAGCATTCAACATCAACACTTAATGGCTTAAATTTCTCCACTACTCAAAAACTAAGATTAAAAAGTAGAAAACTAAGAATGAATAGGTAAGAGAACAAAGAAACAAACTTAGGTTGCCTCCCAAGAAGCGCTTGTTTAAGGTCATAAGCTCGACCCCTGTTTCTTTATTAGTCTAGTGCTTCCATCATTGGTGGGCCCGCAACGTAATTCTTCAATCTTTGGCCATTTACTTTGAAGTTGCCGGTGCTTTCACTCCAAATTTCCACAGCTCCAAATGGATAAACCTTCTTCACAAGGTATGGTCCAGTCCATCTGGTTTTTAGCTTTCCTGGAAATAATTTGAATCTCGAACTGAATAAGAGCACCAAGTCTCCTTCGTGAAATTCTCTTCTAAGAATTCGCTTGTCATGCCAATCCTTTGTTCTTTCTTTATAGATCTTAGCATTATCATAAGCTTCATTCCTCAATTCTTCAAGCTCAAGAAGTTGGAGCTTTCTCTTCTCTCCAGCAGATTGTAAGTCAAAATTGAGCAACTTGATTGCCCAATACGCCTTGTGTTCAACTTCCACTGGTAAGTGACAGTTCTTCCCATAGATGAGCCTAAATGGTGCCATTCCAATTGGAGTTTTAAAGGCAGTTCTATAGGCCCACAAAGCATCATCCAGCTTAAGTGCCCAATTCTTCCTTGATCTAGACACTGTCTTCTCCAAGATGGACTTAATTTCTCTGTTGGTAAGCTCCACTTGCCCACTGGTTTGGGGGTGATATGGAGTAGAGATCTTATGAGTTACTCCATACCCCTTCAAGAGTGATTGAAATTGATGGGCAATAAAATGAGATCCTCCATCACTAATGACAGCTCTTGGTATGCCAAATCTAGGAAATAACACCTTCTTGAAGAAGCGAACCATAGCCTTGGCATCACAAGTCCGAGTTGCAATTGCTTCCACCCATTTGGAGACATAGTCAACTGCCACTAGTATAAATCTGTTGCTGCAAGAAGGTGGGAATGGTCCCATGAAGTCAATTCCCCAAACATCAAAGATTTCAACCTCAAGAATGTTATTCAAGGGCATCTCATGTCTCTTTGATATGCTGCCAACCCTTTGGCATTAGTCACAAGAAGTGACATAATGATGAACATCTCTGAAAAGAGTCGGCCAATAAAATCCTGCTTGAGCAATCTTGAAGCACCAAAGTGTCCCCCATATGGAGAGGAATGACAGTGGAACAAGATACTTGCAATTTCCTCCTCTGGCACACATCTTCTAAATAGCCCATCAGCACATCTCCTAAAGAGAAGAGGTTCATCCCAAAAGTAATGTTTTGCTTCAGCTAGAAACTTCTTCTTCTTTTGATATCCTGCATCCGGAGGGAGAACTCCACTCACAATGTAGTTCACATAATCGGCAAACCAAGGGATGTCGGAAGAAGAGACAGCCAACAAATAATCATCAGGAAGGGCATCATTGATTGGTATATCCTTGTCTTCCTCATCTCCTAATTCTTGTTTCAGCCTAGAGAGATGATCAGCTACAACATTCTCGGTACCCTTCTTATCTCGAATTTCCAGATCGAATTCTTGCAACAAAAGAATCCATCTGATGAGACGAGGTTTAGCTTCCTTCTTGCTTAGAAGGTACCGAATGACTGCATGATCTGTGAAAATAATCACTTTAGAATCCACCAAGTAAGATCTGAACTTGTCAACTGCATATACCACTGCAAGAAGCTCCTTTTCGGTTGTGGCATAATTCAATTGGGCTTCATCAAGAGTCTTGCTTGCATAATAAATTGCATGAACCTTTCTGTCCCTTCTTTGGCCAAGCACAGCTCCTATTGCATAATCACTAGCATCGCACATCACCTCAAATGGCAGGTTCCAATCCGGTGCTTGCATGATAGGGGCAGAAATTAAGGCTTGCTTTAACCTGCAGAAGGCATCCAAACAATTTTGATCAAAATCAAAAGGAACATCTTTAGCTAGTAAGTTAGTCAAAGGTTTAGCAATTTTAGAGAAATCTTTAATGAAACGTCGGTAGAAGCCGGCGTGTCCTAGAAAACTCCTCACTCCCTTGACAGAATTTGGGGGAGGCAATTTCTCTATGATGTCCACTTTGGCTTTGTCTACTTCAATGCCATGTTCAGATACTTGATGGCCAAGAACAATCCCTTCTTTTACCATAAAATGGCATTTCTCCCAGTTGAGAACCAGATTTACCTCCTCACATCTCTGCAACACTTGAGATAAATTGGTTAAACAGTTATCAAAGGAAGTGCCATACACAGAAAAGTCATCCATAAAGACTTCCATGATATTTTCAATGAAATCAGAAAAGATTGCCATCATACAACGCTGGAAAGTAGCTGGAGCATTGCACAGACCAAAAGGCATTCTTCTATATGCAAATGTGCCATAAGGACAAGTAAATGTGGTCTTTTCCTGATCATTTGGATGGATAGGGATTTGAAAGAAACCAGAATAGCCATCCAAATAATAGAAATGTGAATGCTTAGCTAACCTTTCTAGAGTTTGATCAATGAAGGGAAGAGGGAAGTGATCTTTCCGGGTTGTCTTATTCAATTTCCTATAATCAATACACATTCTCCAACCCATGACAGTCCTAGTGGGAATTAGCTCATTATTTTCATTTTTCACTACAGTTAGCCCCCCTTTCTTAGGCACAACATGAACCGGGCTAACCCATTGGCTATCGAAAATTGGGTAAATTACCCCTGCATCTAATAGTTTCATTATTTCTTTCTTCACAACTTCTTTCATATTAGGATTCAGCCTTCTTTGGTGTTCAATGGAGGATTTACTGTCATCCTCCAACAATATCTTATGCATGCATATAGAAGGACTAATCCCCTTTAAATCAGAAATGGAATACCCCAAAGCTTTCCTATGAGATCTAAGCTGCCTAAGTAATTTTTCTGTTTCCAAAGCAGTTAGATTGGCATTGACTATAACAGGATAAGAAGAATGGGGTCCTAGAAATTCATACCTTAGAGAAGATGGGAGAGGTTTCAACTCTACCTTAGGTGGTGTGTCTTCTTTAGTGGTGGTTTTGCTGGACTCCACCTCCAATGTTTCAATTGCTGCTTCAGGGAAGGGATATGCAGCAGTTTCTTCAGTTTCAACCACCTCTTTTGTAACCAGGCATGCTTCTAGAGGATCTTGGATGCTCTCCTTTAGAAGGTTTTCTTTGACAGCTTTATCCAGCACATCTACCCTGCATATGAAGTCTTCACAAACAGGTAATTTGATAGATTCATTCAAATTAAATTCAACCTTCTCATCCCCAACAGATAATGACAGTCTACCATTTTTAACATCAATTAAAGCTCCAGCAGTAGCAAGAAATGGTCTACCTAAGATAATAGGGATTTGAGCATCCTCCTCCATCTCTAGAACAACAAAGTCTACTGGTATGAAAAACTTACCAACTTTAATAGGTATATCTTCAAGAATACCTACTGGATATTTGACTGACCGGTCGGCTAATTGAAGTGAAACCGTAGTAGGTTTCATCTCCTCAATGTTCAATCTCTTGGCAACTGTCAGTGGCATAAGACTCATACTCGCTCCTAAGTCACACAATGCCCGATCAATAGGGACATTTCCTATAACATAAGGTATAGAGAAGCCTCCGGGATCCTTTAGCTTAGGAGGTAGCTTATTTTGAATGATGGCACTACACTCCTCAGTCAAAGCCACAGTTTCATGCTCCTCTAACTTCCTCTTGTTGGAGAGAATGTCCTTCAAAAATTTAGCATATGAAGGCATTTGTGAGAATGCATCTGTGAAGGGGATATTGATGTATAGCTTTTTCAGCACCTCCAAGAACTTTCCAAACTGCTTATCCAGTTTAGCCTTGGCTAATCTTTGAGGATAAGGGATAGGCGGTTTGTAAGGTTCCGGAGGGATATATTTGGATTTTTCTGGTAGTGCCCCTTCATTCTCTAGAGTATCAGTGGTATTTGAGGCCTTGTTGCCTTCCATTTGCTTCTCCCCCACACTTGTCTCTTTTTCACTTTCTTGAGTGGCAATAGGATCATTTAATAATCTTCCACTCCTAAGAGTTACTGCCTTGCAATGCTCCCTTGGATTTGATTCTGGTTGGGCAGGGAGTTGGCCAAAAGCTCTTGAAGAAGATGCGGAGGCTTGTTGGGCAATTTGAGTTTCCAGCATCTTTCCATGAGTGGCCAAGGTATCCACCTTAGAAGACAGTTGTCTGATTGAATCTTCCATGTGTCTTCCATGTTGTCTAAATTCCTCATTGGTCTTCTCTTGAGAAATAAAAAATTTCTCCAAGAGGCCTTCTAATTTGGCAGTAGAGGATTGTTGGGCAGGTGGGTTGTATGATCTTTGACCTTGGAAACCAGGTGGTGGTGGTCTATTGGTGGTGTTTTGTGTGTGATATGGCTGGGTAGGCTTGTAGGAGAAGTTTGGATGATTCCTCCATAATGGATTATAAGTATTTCCAAATGGCTCATCGGAATTTCTCTGTCCAAACCCACTATTATTCACATAATTCATTTGCTCAGTAAAGTCTTGGTCCAAGGTGCATTCAGCTGCAACATGCCCTGTAACACCACAAATCTCACAGGAACTATCAGTAGCACCTGTTGTATTCACACTGTTAACATGAAATTTATCAAATTTAGCCATTAGAGCATCTACCTTGCTACCTAAATTTTCTAATGCATCTACTTTAGCAGATAAATGACTAAAGGCATCTAATTCATACTTCCCTGCTGGTTTCCTTGAAGGTCCTCTCTCATTGGACCATTGATAGTGATTCAAGGCCACATCTTCAATCAGCTCATAGGCTTCATCCAGCCTTTTATTCATTAAGGCTCCTCCAGCAGTGGCATCTACAGTGAGTCTAGTGTTGTAATTCAAACCATTGTAGAAGGTGTGGAGAACAAGCCATTTTTCCAATCCATGGTGTGGACATAGCCTTAATAGCTCTTTAAATCTGTCCCAAGCATCAAAAAGGGATTCTCCTTCTCTTTGGGAAAAGGTAGTTATTTCATTCCTCAATTGGGCAGTCTTGCTTGGAGGAAAGTATTTTGATAGGAAAGCCCTCAGCAGCTCTTCCCATGTTGTAATTGACCCAGCTGGTAAGGAGTGTAACCAAGCTCTTGCTCTATCCCTCAAGGAGAATGGGAAGAGCCTAAGCTTGATGGCATCTGCTTGTACGCCATTAATCTTTATTGTGTCACAATATTCCAGGAAAATCTGGATGTGGAGGTTAGGATCCTCCATTGGCAATCCACCAAATTGATTTTGCTGCACCATAGACAGCAAAGCTGGCTTAATTCAAAGTTATTGGCCTCCACAGTAGGCCTCCTTATGCTGGATTGAAGACCAGTGGCATCGGGTGCGGCAAACTCTCTGAGTGATCTATTATCCATGTGTGCAGTTGCTGGTTCAATGCAGATTTCCTCTTGAAAGTGAACTGACTTGTGTTCCCTCCTTCTCCTATGCAGTGTTCTTTCAATTTTCGGATCCAAGTCAAGAATTTCGTCAAGACTTCTCCGTCGCATATAAAAGATGGTCGGCAGAAGGATTTAGTAACACTAAAACAGAACAAGGTGAGAAAAAGATGCTGTAAAAGTAAGAAAAATCAAAACAAGGTGAATTATGAAGTTAAGGAAAAAAAATTGCCTAGTCTAATTTACTTAAAATTTGCTGTTAATATCAACTAGAAACAATCCCCGGCAACGGCGCCAAAAACTTGACCTCTATAATCCGCAAGTGCACGGTTAAGTCTAGTTATAATATAAAAGATTATCGTTCTCCACAGGGATTGTAGGTTGAGTACTAACTAAATCTCAAGCAAAATTATCTAGGCAGATCAATTGATAGTGGAATTCAAGATTAAAGTGCAAAAACAGAGATTAACTTGTCAAAATAGGTTTGATTCAGTGGAGTAAAAGTGTACTTAGCTTAAGGATCTCTTGTACATTTCATTATGGAATGAATATAACTCTCTAACTTGGTTTACTGTTAATTATGATTGCTGGATCACCAAAATTAAGCTATACCTCATTGCAAGGCTACTAGCTACTAACCAAGAGATTAAGTATCCAGAATTACTCTAGTAACCACTAATCAAGGTTGCATTAACTCTGTTCAGAATCCATTCTTGGACATTTCATCCTGTGCAAAAGAATTCAATCAGCTTAATTCCTAAGTCTAATTGATATTCCCAATGATCATGCAAGATCCAATTAATTGACTGGTCATTTCAACCTAGAATCAACTAATCCAAGACACAAATCCAATATTCCGGATATATTGGCTTGTTCAAAACAAATCAGCAAGATCAAATCATAATTCAACAGTAAATCAAGCTAGATTATATAAAATTCAGTTCCATAACTCCATGAACAAGTTCACCTAAGCTAAGTACAGAGGTTTAGTGTGAGAACATCATAGGATCAGAAGAAAACAAGAAAACAGAGGAGGAAGCCAAACAATCCATGAAGATCTACAAATTTCTTGCTTGATTCTTCAATTTCTTGCTTGGATCCGTGTTAGAAGGCGCCTTTTCTTCTCCCCTCCGGCTTCTCCTAGCAGTTTTTCTTCTTAATTTCCCAGCTTTCTCCCCATCCTCCTCTCTTCTCTCCCCTCGTTCGCAGGATTTCGCGCGAAACTTATATTTTTTATGTACACGGGGTCCAACACGGCCCGTGTTGTACCCCGTGTTTCTCAGCGAAAGTTTGAGCAGCAAGGAACACGTTGTGTGACACGCCCCGTGTTCTTCTACGAATTGTCAAGCAGCAATGTACACGGGGTAGTACACGTCCCGTGTTCTACCCCGTGTTTCTCAGCGAAGACTGATCAGCATACTACACGGGGTGTGACACCCTCCGTGTTCTTCAGAAGCGAATGGCAGTAATATACACGGGGTGTGACACGTCCCGTGTTCACACCCGTGTTCTTCTCTGAGTAGCCCAGTGAAGTCACGAAGCCATCCAGAATGGAACACGGCCTTGAACACGGGGTTATGGTTACCATTACCCCGTGTTCTTTACTGAGTAGACAATCTTGCTTCAATGCTTCATGATTTGAATGGTTTTGCCTCTGAATTCTTTTCTAATGCTCATATGTTTCATTTCATGGCCTGAAAACAAGATATAGAGCATCTAAGTATCTTTTTCAATCAATTTTGCACAAAATACTAAGTAAATGAGTGATAAAACACATAGAATTTAGGTGTATTTGTGCACTTATCAATATGGCTCATCCTGAGGAAGAGAAAAAAGTGGAAGGACCATTAATCTATAGATTTAAATCAATCTATGTCTTTAGTGGATCCAGTTGGGAAAAAGATGAAGAGTTTATGATAGCAGCAAATGAGCTTGATAAAGTATTAGCTACTAGAAATATTAACCTTATGTATAGAGGAGGAATCTAAGATTTAAGGGGACCCACGACAGCATCTGCACTCATTAAGGGAAGTAAATTCTTAAGTATCACTATGAGAGATTTGGATGATAAGATCATTACTAACTATGCCGTAGGTAATGTGTAAAAGGTTTCAAGCTTGCTCGAGCATTGTGGTACATGCTTCATAATGCCGAGGCCTTTATTGCATTACTTGGAGGTTTGACAACATTGGAAACAATTTCTAATGTTGCATATTGGACTAAACTAAACTTTTATAAAAAATTATTAGGAATGTTAAATATTAATAATTTTTATGATGGTTTATTATCTTTATTTGATCAATCTGTAAAACAAGGGTTCATTTCTTAAGCAATTCATGGCTCTATAACATCTGCCTTAACTGCTGATCAACTGATTGACCAAATGCAAATTTCTATACTTGAACCTAACCCATTAATGAAACAGATAGATTGGCAAGCCTAGGATAGCACGAAGGAGCATAAGCTAGAAACCGCTCTTCGAATGTAACCATCTTCACTCTTATAATTTTACTTCTATTATTTTTGCTATTGTGTTTTTGTCTTTCTTTTTTGCACCTTTCCTTATTTATAAAGATATTGGAGACGATGTCCAAATTAGATTGGGAAGTAAGAATGATAAGAATTATTAGTAAAACTATCAGTTTAGTTGTGTTTGTAAATGATTACAAAGTAAAAAGTTATTTTTAGCTCTTAATATGCATCCTTTTAATAGTATATTTTTCTCGTATGACTCATCCTCATTTCAAAAAAAAAATTCTTTTATTAGTAGAACTATCATACTAACTATGTGCATAAGGGTAGCTGAGTAAAGATTTATTTTAACTTTTGATACGTATCCCATTCATAGCATATTTTTCTTCATGATTTGTCCTTATTTCAAAAAAGAAGAAGAAGAAGAAGAAGAAGAAGAAGAAGAAACGGTCCATTTCTAAATGTTATTTGAAGTGTTTTAAGTCTTTTTGCTTATTCCAATGCTTTTCACTGATTTAAAGAATTGTATGAGTCATGAGCATGAGTTAACTAGGTTTGAAGATTTTATAGCACGATTGAATAATTATCTTGCTTCTTGGAATTAACAACTTTGACAATGAATTTTAAATTAAAAGAATAAAGTTTGGCAACCCTAAATCCTAAACCCTTAGCGGTGAGACTTTGAGCCTATTTGATTAATTATGATTACCCTTTTTGTATGAGAGATTCACCTATTAGGTTGTCACTCTAAAACTTGCTTTAATTCTTGTTAAGATTATATTTTTGCATGAATAAGCAAATATGATTAGGGTGTTTTTCTTTCAATGAATCATTTATGCCTTAATAGCCAACCTTTGTATGTCCATTGAATGCTCCATTTGTGCCTAATTTACTTTCTCTTGTTTTTAGCTCGTTTCAAGCCAAAAGAAAAATATTCTGCATAACCTTAAAGGCTAGAAGAGTATTGAATTAACAAAAGGATAAGTTCTTAAATAAATGTGAAGTATATTAAATGCTTGAAAAAGAAGAGTCCATTTAAAAAAAAGAAAAAAAAAAGGGAAGAAGAAACAAAAAAAAAGCAAAAAAAATAGAAAAAAGAAAGGATGATATATCATTAGGGAAACTATAGTTCCAATTATATGCCTTCTTGATTGCTTATGTTTCTAATCCATCCATCAATACTCTTTTGATCTCTTTGGTTGATACCTTCTCTTTCCATGATATTACCTTCCTTTACCTTGACCCCATTACAACCTTTAATTAGTCCTTTTAATTTGCTTTATGCATGTGAATTAGGTAATGGAGATTGAGGATTTTAGCAACCCTATGGTTGTGCAATTCTTAATGGGTTGAATTTGAGTGAAACACTTACCCTTTACACTTTAGAGATTGGAAGTATGACTTGTGAGTTACGGTCCATTTGGTTTTTTCTTTCTTAAATAAAGTTACCATACTTTTGACTTTGGATGACATGCATTCTTAATTCATGAATGCTATAATCTCTTTACACTATAATGACTTTCTTTCTTGCGACTCTACATTCTTGATTTCAATGACAATAAATGTTTTTGTGTCTAAGCTTGAGGAAGTTTTATGAAACCAATTTCCATTGCCTCATTCTTAAGTTTTTCTAAAAATTCCCATTAAGCTTAAACTATTCATATTTTGTGAATTGGGCTCACTTGGGTTAAGCTATCACCATTAAGAAAGGCTAGATAAATCCAAGCTTAGTATGATCAATTGAATCTTAACAAAGATTATCTACATTAAGCTATTGCCAACTCTATTAAAAAGGGATTAATGTGAATATGGGTTGGAAAAATCACATGCTTTGATGAGGTTTTTCAAGATTAGTTTTATATTTTGTGATCATTGAACCATATGAAGGGAACAACTAACATTATTATTTTAAAATATATTATGAAAGGGTTAGAATCCTTTGTAAGCTCTATTACAAGTGATATGTATTGCTATCCATGCTTTACTCTTAGTCTCTATTGTAATGATAATAATCATTATATTACCCCTTTGTTTCTTATGAAAATATCATGTAATTTCATATAACAAGTGTGTATTGGAACACTATAAGATGTCAATCCATTTGAATGTGTCTTAATAAAATCAATAATACAAATATGTTTGAATCAAGTATTGGGATTGTCTCAATTCTCCTGGATAGAAAACATGGGATAATGTTAATGGAAAGGTTAAAGCTAAATAAAGAGGAAATGTTTAAAATTCAACACTCTCTAAATAAGATCTTCTTGGGAAAAAGTCCTTAAAAGAATGAAGAAAGCAACTTTTCTGAGAAACAATCAAAATCATTATTACATGCATCACATTCTTGCAGTATTCACTCTTTTAAATAAAATCTAGTCAATCTAGATCTTTTTTTCTTTTATTTTGTTAAATCAAACTCAATCAAACTAGGTCAAGCCTGTGTCAATCTAAGTCATTTTTTTACTTTTTATTGTTAAATCGAACTTAATTAAGCTAGGTTAAGTCTACGTCAATCCAGGTTATTTTACTTTTTATTGTTAAATTAAGCTCAATTAAGTTAGGTCGAGTCTGCGTCAATCTAAGTTATTTTCCTTTATTTTGTTAAATCGAACCCAATCAATTTAGGTTGAGCCTGCATCAATCGAGATTATTTTTCACTTTTTATTATTAAATTGAACCTGATCAAGTTAGGTCAAGCCTGCATCAATTTAGGTTAATTGTATTTTTTATCGTTAAATAAAACTCAATCAAGCTAGGTTGAGCCTACGTCAATCTAGGTCATTTTTTATTTTTTATTGTTAAATCAAACCCAATCAATTTGGGTTGAGCCTGTATCAATCCAGGTCATTGTTACTTTTCATTGTTAAATCGAAACTAGTCAAGCTAGGTCGAGCTTGTATTAATCTAGGTTATTTTCCTTTGTTTCGTTAAATTGAACCCAATCAAGTTGGGTTGCACCTGCATCAATTTAAGTTATTTTCCTTTATTTCATTAAATTGAACCCGATCAATTTAGGTCGAGCCTGCATCAATTTAGATTATTTTACTCTTTATCGTTAAATTAAACCCGATCAATTTAGATTAAACCTACATCAATCTAGGTCATTTTTCACTTTTCATTATCAAATCAAACTCGATCAAGTTGGGTCGAGCCTGCATTAATCCAAGTCAATTTTAACTTTTATCATTAAATCAAATTTAGTTAAGTTGAGTCGAGCTTGCATCAATCCAGGTCATTTTTCAATTTTCATTATTAAATTAAAGCTGATCAAGTTGAGTCGAGCCTGCGTCAATCTAGGCCATTTTTATTTTTTATCGTTAAATCGAACTCAATCAACCTAGGTCGAGCTTACGTCAATCCAAGTCATTTTTTATTTTTCATTATTAAATCGAACCCGATTAAGTTAGGTCGAGCCTATGTTAATTCATGTCATTTTCCTTTATTTCATTAAATTGAACCCGATCAATTTGGGTGGAGCCTACATCAATCCAGGTCATTTTACTTTTCATTGTTAAATCGAATTTGATCAATTTGGGTCGAGCCGCGTCAATCCAAGTTAATTTTAATTTTTATTATTAAATTGAACTTAGTTAAAATAGGTTAAGTCTGCGTCAATGCAGGTCATTTTTTTACTTTTCATTATTAAATTAAACTTAGTTAACTTGGATCAACATGCTTTAATTCAGGTTATTTTTCACTTTTCATTGTTAAATTGAACCCAATCAAGTTAGGTCAAGCCTGCATCAATCCAGATTATTTTTTTTCCTTAAATTGAACCTGATCAATTTGGGTTGAGCTTGTGTCAATCCAGGTCATTTTTCACTTTTTATTGTTAAATCGAATCTGATCAAGTTAGGTTGAGCCTGCATTAATCTATGTCATTTTTACTTTTCATTGTTAAGTCAAACCTAGTCAAGCTAGGTCGAGCCTGCATCAATCCAAGTCATTTTACTTTCTATCGTTAAATCGAACTCAATCAAGTTAGGTCGAACTTGCATCAATCCAAGTCATTTTCCTTTATTTCGTTAAATCGAACCCAATCAATTTGGGTCAAGCCTGCATCAATCTAGGTCATTTTTTCTTTTCATTATTAAATTAAATTCGATCAAGTTAGGTTAAGCTTGTGTTAATCCAAGTTATCTCTATTTTTCATCATTAAGTCGAACTTAGTCAAGTTGGGTCAAACTTGCATAAATCTAGATTATTTTCTTTTATTTTGTTAAATCGAACTTAATTAAGTTGGGATGAACCTACGTCAATCTAGGTCATTTTACTTTTTTTTTCATTAAATCAAACTTAATCAAGTTAAGTTGAACCTACGTCAATCCTAGTCATTTTTTATTCCATCGTTAAATTGAAGTCAATCAATTTAGGTTATTTTCCTTTTCATCATTGGGTTAAGCCCATGTCTATCTGAGTTATTTCTTTTGAGCCTAATCAATTTAGGTCAACTTATCATATTTCGATTGTTATATCAGAATTAGTCTGATTAATTTGGGTTATACCTATAAAGTTAATCTACCCTTCTTAACCTGGTGTTAGTAGGACCAAATTCTACTCTTTCTCCTTTAAGTTTTGCTTAATATCATGATCCATACACATAGAAAAATTTTCCCTCATTCTTAGCACTATGCTCTTTTTCCTAATTCTTTATCTTTTTTATCCTATCTTATTCCCTTATATTTAAAAATCTCCACTACCTAATCATCTTTCTTTTTTTTTCATCAATTTTTATTCCTCATTCTTATTCAATTTTGAAATCCTTCATCTCTTCCATCACCTGATCTCTCTGCATCTTTTTCAATTTGATTTTCTCATCACCATTCATTGCCTTCTGTTGGCTTCCATCATTTGCCTGTCTTTAATTTCTTACCAATTTTCCCATCACCATTCCTTTAACTTCTGTTAACTTCGATTACCTAATTCCTTTGCCTTTCTTTAACTTTTTAATTTTTTCTGCCTCTACTTTAAACCATTGTTGCCCTATTTCACGCTAAGACAAAGGTGTTGTGATAATTTTTGAAGGCTTGTTGATCTTACAAAAAGTTGAAGAAGGGACACTACAATGCAGAAATTATATATTTTAGTTGTTGTCCTCCAAGCTATAGCTTTAGTTTGTGCAATGATTTATGATCCATAGCAGCATGATGGTTACCTATGGTTAGGATTAAATTAACAGGGGATACTCTGCCATTTTTTGCGAAGACAGATTATGAATCCTCATCTTATGAATGATTGAATGACATTAATTGTTGTATTAATCATAATCACACTGTTGTTGTTCTTAGCTTTTGCTATGACAAGGTAGTTGCTAGACAAAAACTTAAACAAAATGGTCGAGATATAGGGATTGTTATAACCATGCTACTACTGTTGTTGGCTATCGCTGTGAAGAAGTAGTTGCTTAATAGAATCTTGAGTGGTTGTGACTGGTACAATGACTTCACAATTATTCTTATTTGTTTTGAATGTAATTGTGTATCAATGACCTTACTCACTTCCTAATTTTAGAAGGATGAGTAAAGGGAGGCAGATGTTGACACCAATTTCGTCTAGATTATGACATAACTAAAATAAAAAATTTTAATTAATTAAAAACTAAAAAATTAATAAAAATTAATTAATTTTTTAAAATTAAAAAATAATAAAATTATAAAAAATAAAAATAAAAAGGTTATAACTAACTGCTTCCATTTTCTCACTTTCAATAGGCGGCTACCTGTTTGAATTATTAAAATTGCAAACCACTATTAATCACAAGGCTATTATTAGCTTATTTTCATCCTCACAGTTAGAAAAGAAGAAAATTTCATACGACAGTAGCCAATGTTGAAAAATAATAAGGTTTATTGTTAAATTCTTGGATTACTAACAATGTTTAGGTGAAATATAAATCAAATGTGTGCTAAATGTAAATATAATTGCTGAAACTCCCTTTATAAAAACTAGAGCAATTTATTTAGAAGGAAGGGGTAAAAGAAAAAAAATCTAACAAAGAAGGGGGAAGATGCAAAAAGATAAAAAAAAATCTAAAAGAGAAGGGAGAGGAGAGCTAGAGAAGGGAGATATAGAGAGTGAGAAAAAGAGATAAAAATATAATTACTAAAACTTCTTCTAAGTAGAAAAGATTTCTCCCTCAATCTTAAAGGCGGCTCTCTTCTTTGATTATCTTAAGTCATATACCACATGAAGGCAACGTCCGCTCTCTTCCAAACTACAATAACTTGAGTTTTTCATCTTCTTTATACATTCGAAATAGAGGAAGAGAAGATGTTATTCAAAGAGGATTTTCACCCTAAGTTGAAATAAAAGGGGAAGCCATCTCGCTTCTTCCTGGTGATTATGAATAGCCAAAAGGTCATTCATTTCATGGAGTCATATACTTCCTTGTTGAAAAAGACCTAAGTCCCTCATTCTTATCGAAAAAGGATTTCATTTCACTTGTTTTAATCTTCACCACCAGTGATTCAATCTCTGACAAATCTGTTATCATTGACCTTTTCCTTCGAACCACCATTCTTTGCCACCTTGCATTGAAGTTTTTGACTCACATTGGCTTCCGAAGCTATTCGTGATCACCGTAGAAAAAATAATCAAATGTGGCAGTTCAAAGGAATCAAATGTTGAGAGCTTTGTTGAAAATGTCATGATGAATACTAAATCATGGTCTCATGAAGGTCAGGATGTGATGATTGGTTCATATGTTTTTGTACGTACCTGGGTCACCATTAAGACTATGGTACAAATGATGATGCAAGAGTTGTGTGAGATATACCCCATATGCTTTTTATGATTTTTTTTATTTTTTAATTTTATTTTATAATATTATCTGAATATTAATTCTTATATAATTCTTATGATGGAATAAAATAAAATAGTTTGGAGATTCAAACTATTTAATATTCTTGAAATGAGAGATACTTTTAAAAATTAGATGAGTAGTTTTTGCACATAAAAATTATCTTATATTCATTATGTACACTCATCATTTATATTTTTATTTAAAAATATAAATTTATGATAACAGAATAATATTGAAATTAGTTGCAGGTGCAATAAATATAATTTTAATTTTTCTGAACAATTGTTTATTCAAATTTAACTCATGAAGTTGGACAAATTTGATATTTTTTAAAAAATATAAAAATAATATTAAATTATGATTTCAATTTTCCTGAGCAGTTATGTATTCGGATTTAATCATGAAGTTAAAAAATTTCATGCTTCAAAATTATGGAATAATATTGAAATTATAATTTCAATTCTTTCAAATTTTTATTTCAAATTTAGTCATGAAGTTAGATAAATTTGATAATATAAATAAAAATTATTAATATAATATTTTTAAATAAATAAATAAAATTACTTTAAAAATTTTTTCTTACTTAAAATATTATATTACAATTATTTTATTGAAAGCCTTTCAAAAATAATGAAATAAAAAATATATTTATAAAAAGATAAAATAATAATTCATCAATAATAAAATAAAAATCCTTTAAAAATATTTTCAAATATAATAAATAAAAATCATTCAAGTAATAAAATTTATACTTATGATGCATTGAAATTAAATAATCAGATTATAAGTGTGATTATAATGATACTTAATATTATTGAGGTATGTTATTTTGTTTAAATCCTATCATGAAATTGAAAGGATTTAACAACTAAATCAAAATTCATGCCTATGACGTATTGAAATTAAGTAATTCGATTGCAGGTGCAATCATAATGGTACTTAATATTATTGAAGCACGTTATTTTGTTCAAATCCTATCATGAAGTTGAATGGATTTAACAAATAAATTAAAAAATTATTTAAAAATATAAAATATAAATTTTTTTAAAAATAATAAAATTTGTGCCTATGACATATCAAAGTTAAGTAATCTAGTTATAGGTGCGATCATAATGGTACTTAATATTATTGAGACACTTTTCATCTGAATTCTACCATGAAGTTAGATAGATTTGGATAATTAGATCAACAAGTTAACTAAAATTAAAAATTATATTCTTAATAAAACACATATAATACAATAAGGACTATCATAATTTAACTTATAAGATAAAATTAGAATGAATAGGTAACCGTTCTTTGAACGGATATTGTAGGGTGCTAATACCTTTCCCATATGTAACCAATTCCTAAATCTAACTCTAGGAATGTAGACTACTTTCGGTGTTCCAATCACACCATAAAAAATGATTAGTGGTAACTCCATCTTCTTTTAATTCACACCACACACAACAATCACATTTTCGGAGTAGGCACGGAAGCCCACTCACTTCCCTCATATCCCACTACAACGCACGTCATGACACCTTGTTGCTTTTAAAATAAGTGGTATTGAGGCAACTTTGCCTTCCTTAGGAGCTGATCAATTCAATGACAAGGACCCTAAAGAAGTAGCTCAGCTTTCAAGCTATTTTAACTAAATTTTTTTAACCTTATTGTAGGAGGTATTTTTTATTATTTGGATTAGTACTAAAATAGGATAGGATTGGAGTTTTTGAGTGTGTGCCATGGCAGTCTTTATTACTATTCTTATCCTATTTATCATAGGCAAGTTATTGTATTGGAATAATATCCCAAAGGGTAATCCGCTACTTCAAATTATACAAGTAAATAACCTTATAAAAACTGTGAATAATCAAAGTGTAGTGGGAATTATTGATATTATTAGCATTAATAGTTAATTCATTTATTAGGTAATAGTAATAGTTGACAGAAATAGAAAACTTCCAATTTCTAACATTGAAGATGAACTGCATCTGATTCATAAGAAAAATGGTGACAATAGCTATGAAATCCTTAAAAGGACAAATCAATTCAGGTTATACATTGTAAAAGATAGATTGAATATTCTTAACTTGTTCTTTTTTTTCTCTCATTCTTTTGCTTATGAAAATGAATCTTGCAGATTCTTGAATAGAATAGCAATTATTAGGAGCCATAATGGTGCAATAACATCCATCTTCTCTAGTCCCTAAGGGTTGTGCATAGTGATACAAGTAGAAGAAATAAAAATCCTAATCTGCATGCTACCAAAAATATTTAGCATTAAATTCATGAACACATTTAGCTTAATTTCAGACCTTCTGTATCTAATAAAGCATAACTATGAACTCTAAGATTATTAACTTGAATGTACCCGTGCTTTCTCTCTTGGTGATTCCTCTCTTGTTCATATTCATCCTAATCCCTTTATACGATTGCATTGTTGTCCCAATTACTTGAAGAATCACTAGTAACCCACTAGAATCTGATATCTTCAATGAATTAGAATTGTTTTGTTCTTTCAACCATTTCCATGGCACTTGTTGGAGTTATGAAAACCTGTCACAAGCTAATGGTCATACAATACAACATGGTAGATAGCACAGAGCCTCTGCCATTTAGTGTATTTTGGTTGGGTTTTAAGTATAGTATATTTAGAATAGCAAATGTGTTTATGTTAGAGGAACTTCTCAAGTTTTTCTATATAGAAAGTTCAACAGAAATGAAGTCATTAAGCATAGTTATTATTATCAATGTTGCTTTTGGGGGTGAACAAATAACTAAAAGTTAGAAAGTGATTTGCTTCAAGTTGTATAATAATGTTATTATCTTTTAGGCTAAATTTGCCCTAATATGTGCAACAAGGGATTCACAAATTCCCTTTAGGATAAAATGAAGCCTAGTCTATCTACACCTTGTACTTAATGAAGATAAGGATAATATAGTATTTAATCTTTGAAAAGAATTGTAAGAGAATGAGAGAGTATTTTTTCTTCTTCTTTCTACTGCCAAAACTCACCCAAGAATGGTCTATTTATAAAGGAATTTACCTCTATACATTGTTATTGCTAAAATTCACCCAAGAATGGTCTATTTATAGAGGAATTTACCTTCGTACATGAAAGGATATAAGTCTTCAAGAAACTTAAACATGAAGGGACATAAGTCTTCAAGAAATTCAAACATGAAAAGACACAACTCTTCAAACATGAAGGGACATAGGGAGTTATAACTTTTATGAATTTATAACTTTTGGAAATTGAAAGGTTACTCATTTAATATTTTGACAATTCATAACAATCCCCCATTATTTTCAAAATATTGAAATAACATCTATAGACTATGAACAATTCTGAAATAAATCATATGCATAAATAATGATATCTTGTGATTAAATCACTATTTTTAAAAAATTCATTACAATAAATTTGAATAGAATAGTAGACAAGCTTTGAACTAACTATTCTTTTTGATAAGCTACATAAATTTTTAGCTATATGATTTAAGATGCAAACAAATATAATAAAAAATAATATGTTTAAGGCCTTTTATTCATATTCTTTTCATAAATGCTTCAAGCCAATCCTTAGCTCTTTGGATCTATATAGGCAAACTTAAATACCCCTGCTATTTGGTATTTCTATCAAGTTTGTTAAGTATTGTGTCAACACAACCTCCTCTAAGTGAATTATGGGGAAAAAAAGCACTATTTACCTTAGGATGTAAACAATTAACTCATTATAGTACTTCAGTCACAGTTGATGTACTTTGACTCATTAAACTTAAGACATAATGTTGTATCAAGCTTTGAGTTAAGGTTCCATCAATGGTGACTTAATTTTATAAGCTTAAGACCCATCCTTTTTGAAGTAATATTCATAAGATCATGTTTCAACCTTTTTATCAAAAGGTCAACCATGTTATGACTTGACCTTACAAAGTCAATAGTGACCACTCTATTTGTAATCAAGTCTTTTATAGAACTATGTTTAAGAACAATGTATTAAGACTTGCCATTATACACTTAACTATATGCTCTAGCTAAAGTTGCAGCACTATCACAATAAATAGAAATAAAAGCTATTAGTTTAAGCCATAAGGGAATTTCATATAATAAATCTTTTAACCATTCAACTTCTTTACATGCAGAAGCTAAAGCTACAAATTTAGTAGCCATGGTGGAGTCAGTTATACATGTTTGCTTCTTGGATCTCCAAAAGATGGCTCCTCCTATTAAGCATGAAAATCCATCCAATTGTTAATGCATGATCATCTTTATAGGTAACCCAACTGGTATTAAAGAATCCTTTTAGTATCAAAAGAGATCCTACATAACTCAGGTTATAATCCTTTATTTTCTATAGGTATTTTAGAAATTTTCTAATACCATGCCAATGCACATCATTAGGATTGCTTGTGTATCCACTCATTCAACTAACAATATAAGCTATATCAGGCCGAGTACATGTCATTATATACATCAAGCATCCTATTACTTTTATATATTCTAATTGTGATATTGGGTTTCTAGTATTTTTCATAAAATTCATATTTTGATCAAACAGTGATGATACAAGAATGCAGTGCTCATGATTAAACTTCTTTAGAATTTTCTTGATGTAATGTGATTAGGAAAACACAATACTTCTTTGATTTCTTATGATTCTTATTCCAAAGATGACATTAGCTTCACCTATATCCTTCATGTCAAAACTTTTAGACAAGAAAGATTTTGTAAGCTTAACTTGTTATAGATTAGTTCAAAATATTAACACATCATCCACATACAGGCAAATTATAATTCCTTTTTGCCTATCAAACTTGCTATAAACACACATGTTAAATTCATTGATCCTAAAATCATTAGAAAGAATCACCTCATTAAATTTTTGATGCCACTGTTTAGTTGCTTACTTTAATCTATACAAGGACTTTACAAGCCTGCATACCTTGTGTTCTTGACTAGGCATAATAAAGCCTTTAAGTTATTCTATATACACTTCTTTATCCAATTCACCATTAAAGAATGCTATTTTAACATCTATTTATTGAATTATTAAATTATGAATTGAAGCAAGTGTAATCATAACTCTTATTATGCTTATTCGTGCCACAAGAGAATATGGGTCAAAATAATCAATGCCATGCTTTTCTGAAAAGCCTTTAGCAACCAATCTACCTTTGAATTTATTAATGGTTCCATCCATCTTCATTTTCCTTTTGAAAATCTATTTACAACTAATAAGTTTAGAACTAGATGAAAGATGAACTAATTTCCAAGTTTTATTACCTATAATTGAATCTATTTCATTATTGATGGCTTCTTTCCAAAACATAGCATCTTGTGATTTTATTGCCTCTTGGTACATTTTGGGATCAATCTCAGTGTTAAAGCAATAACGAATCTCATTATTTACAAACTTTCTTGTATTAGAGGTTCGAACTAGGGAGCATATAAATCCTAAAAACGTATAGCTTCATCCTTAAAAATAACTTCTCTAGTTTAGGAACACATTAGATATTTACCTAAACCGATTAGTCCTTAAGTGGATTCCATGTTAGCCCACAGATGTTACCCCTTTTCTTCTGGTTAACTCACAAAAAAATGGAATAGATCAAATCTATTCTATAAGAAATCTCATTCAATTAGATATGGTATATGGCTATTAAAAAATGGGATATAAAAAGAATTAACTAGCTAATCGTATAAGGTAGGAAACTTTCAAGTGCGATTTTAAAGGAAGGAGTTTACTCACCTATTCTAACTATGAAAAACTTTTATCTTTTGCTCTTTCAAAGTTCAGTGACTTCATCTTGATGTTAATTTTTTAATGTATTTGTGTCTTTACCAAGGTTTTGATTTTGCCTTTGGCTGTTATCATTAATATAGGGAATAGAATTGAATTTATTCTCCTAAAAAATAACATCTCATCACTTAATAATGTATTAACTAATATTGAGTCATTTAGTTTAATAATCATAAATTGATAGGCTTTGCTATTTTATGCATATCCCAAGAAAATGCACTCAATACCTCTTTTACCTAATTTCTTCATTTTAGGTTCAAACACTTTGACAATAACTCTATAAGCCCAAACTTTTAAATAGTTAAGGTTAGGTTTTCTCTTTTTTCAAAGCTTATATAGGGTTATCTTGCTCCTTTTGTTAGGAACTCTATTCAGAATATGATATGCTATAAGCAATACTTCACCCTCAAATCCTTAGCTTAAACCAGAGTTTGTCAACATAGAGTTTACCATTTTAACAAGAACATGATTTTTGCATTCAGTTACACCATTTTTTTTGTGATGTGTAAGGAGCAATGATTTTAGGAATAACACTAATGGATTAAAAATAGAAAGGATCATAATACTTTCTTCCTTTACCACATCTCAAGCATTTAATCTTTTGATCTAATTGCAGCTCAATTCCAATTTTATATGCCTTAAATTTATCTAATGCTTCATTTTTATATTGTAGCAAGTAAATATAGCAATATCTTGTGCAATCATTAATAAATGTGATAAAATATTTCTTTCCTCTTAGTGTTGATGTATTATGCAAGTCATAAACATTATTATGAACAAGTTGAAGTACGATTGATGCCCTATCTACTTTAGGAAATAGATTTCTTGTGATTTTTATCATCATACATGTATTGTATTTATTTTTAGATTTTTCAAAATATCAAAGTAGATCTAATTTAATCATTTCATGCAACCTTTTAAAGTGTACATATCCTAATCTTTAATGCTAAAGGAAAGAGGGCACAACCATGTAAATAGAACTAACATTATTATTGTTGTTGTTAGTGATATAACAATTAATGTTCATCTTAAACATACCATCACATAGATATCCCTTTCCTAAAAACATTCCTCCCTTAAACAGTATAAACTTATTAGCCTCAATTACAAATTTGAAACTAAACTTATTCAACAAGCTACTAGACATTAAATTTTTTCTAATTTATGGTACATAGTAAACATTTGTCAATGTTAACATCCTTCCAGAAGTAAAACTCAGTTCTATATTTCCTATCATAAGGACAAGAACAATAATAGAGTGCCCATGTATAGAATAGTGCCATCATTTAGAGTTTTCATAGTTTTGAACAAGCTTTTATTCTTACACATATGCCGAGAAATGCCAAAATCAACCCACCATGTATCATCATCCCTAAGCAAATTAATTTTAGATATCATTGCAACAAGATCCTTAGAGGAAGCATTATTAGATCCTTGCTTTTTTTTTTCTTTTTAAGAGCTTGACTTTCAAATCTATAATGTCCTTCCTTATAACAAAGGAAGTATTTATCTTTCTTCTTTTTCATGTGGCCTTGGGGATTATCACTGAATTGATTCTTCCTCTTAGGTGGGTCCTTTCTAGACTACTCTTCTTCCACTATATTTACTTTTAAAGCATTTGGATCTCTAGTCTCATCTTGCATGTGGAATTCTTCTTCTACACATAGATATTTAGCTAGACCATTAAGAGTAATATCTTATTTCTTATATTTCAGGCTTCTCTTAAAATTTTTCTAAGAAAGAAGTAGCTTATCTATTATGGAACTTACAATAATTATTTCAACCATATGCATGTTATTTAGTGAAATGATTTAGAATTCTCTCTAATTCAAAAAATTGTTTCATTACAAGTTTACCATTAACCATCTTAAAATTATTAAAGTGGGAAATAAGAAATTTCTTATTTGTGGAGTCTTCAACCAAATACTTCATCTCCAATTTATTCCATAACTCATTGGCTGTGGGAACATTGTAGTAAATGTCGAACAAAGAGTCGCTCATAACATTGAGGATGTGCTTTTAGTATATTTCATCGTCAGTTTCCCACTTTTGCCTACATTTTGTGTCCACCATACTTTCATTCTCGCTCTCTGCAAGCTTTAGGGTGTTTAAAACATATGCCACTTGAAGAGTCACTAATAGGAAGTGCACTCTTTTCTACTAGCATATGAAATTCCTACCATCAAATCTTTCAAGTTTAACGAAGTTTGAAGCAAAATTCTTCAAAGTTCTAGCCATTATACATTAGAAAAATTTTAGCCTAAAGATTATTATCGATGCTACCTTTAAGGATGAACAAATGACTAAAAGTTAGAAAATGATTTGCTTCAAGTCATGTAACAATGCCACTATCCTTTAGGCTAAATTTGCCCCTAATGTGTACAATAGGGAATTTGCAAATTCCTTTCAGGATAAAATTAAGCCTAGTCTATCTGCATTTTGCTCTTAGTGAAGATAAGGACAACATAGTGTTTGATCTTTGGAGAGAATTGTAGGAGTTTAAGAGTGTTTTTTTCTTCTTTTTGCTACTACCAAAACTTACCTAAGAATAATTTATTTATAAAGGAATTTACCTTTGTACATAAAGGGACATAAGTCTTCAAGAAAGTCAAACATAAAAAGACATAAGTCTTCAAAAAATTCAAATGTGCAAAGACATAAGTCTTTAAGAAATTCAAACATGAAAGAACATGACTCTTTAAACATGATGGGATATAAGGAGTTATAACCTTATGAATCCATAACCTTTAGAAATTGAAAGGTTGTGCATTTAATATTTTAAAAATTCATAACAGCTATGTCTTGGTACTTAATTGCATTTGGATACTTCACAAGCACAGTAGTAGTTGAGGTGGTGAACAAAGTGAGTAGAGGATGGCTAGCAAATAATAACTTGAATAGAGATAAGTTAAACTATTTCTATTATCTCTTCGTAGGGCCAAGTGTTCTCAACTTTGGATTCTATTTGGTATGTGCTTCTTGGTATATATATAAGAAGGTTGAAGAAAAGCAAGTTCATTCCAAAAATAGCCTTACGATGGAAAAAGTTTAAGCTCTAGTTTTGAGGTTCCCTTATACTCATGAAATACAATGTTTACAAATTAATGGTATATTTTATTATGAACTAAGCTTGTATCACAATTATATGAAAATATTTACTTATCTTTTTTGAGGAAATACTTACGCCGACATCACTTATGCATGTCATCCTTAAACACATGCTGCCAGCTAATAATGCATTAGTCTATTTTATCTGGTAATTAATTATGAGTTGGCTTAACTTTTTCTCCTATCATAATTAGTAATAAATTATTATTAATTTATTATTTATATTTAATTAATTAATTGAATAAAATATATTCACATATTATTAGTTAGTAACACTTAAGTTGTAGTATCTAAGGATGACATAATAAAAAATACTTATGTAAGTATTTCTCATTTTTTTTGTTAGTTAAACTTTTAAGTGTAAATGCTTTTTACAGGTAGCTCTAAGGAAATTTTTAGATGCTCTAATTATAACACAATCTTATCTAAGTGCATTTTATAGGGCCTTAAGGTCGTAAAACTCTAGGTAATGTGGGCAAATATTCTACATTTTGATTATTTTTTTTTCAAAATTCATATATATAATATCTATTACCATTGCCTTAAACCTATTACTTGGTTCTTCAAATGAATTACCTCCCTGATCTCTCCACTCTATATTGTTAGGTTTAATATCAAATTGAGGCATTTTTTTTCATGTAAAATGTCCGGTACTAATAATTAGGTTTAAATTTTTTCCTATAAAAGTGTTTAATCACAATATTAGGCACTAAAATCTTCCTATCTTCACACTTAATACATGGACACCTTATTTTCTGAGTTTTCAAAAAAAAAATCTCCTTTGCATAAGCATATGCGATGAATTCATTCACTCAATTAATAAATTCAATTACTATTCTTGATCGATTAGGACCTACTCATATTATACATCTACTTCATATGTTTAGGTACATCTATATTGATTTAGCATCACACACATATATGTTATTTAACAATTTATCAACTACTCTTTAAATAAAATTATGTTGCATATATGCATGAAGTACATTTTTAACATACTAAGGTCTCAACTATTATAATTTTAACTCTACAACTGAACATCACCCATATATATCTCCTGATCCAAGGCTGGATTAACTATAAAATTAACAAAATCTGTAAAATAAAAAAAATCAATATAAACATTATCATACCTTAATCAACCTTTATCATATTCAAATTGAATTAAAATAGAACAAATTCTAATTACATATAAATCCCAATTTCCCTTTATCAAACCTTAAATCATCAAATTCATAAATTCAACCAATATTCAAAATTCAAAAACATTCCAATGCGTACACAATACATGAAAAGTATAAGATAAACATCAATAATAGGAGAAATCTAAGAAATTCCTCATAAAACTATCAAACAAATCCCAAACATTATAACTAATCTTTCATAAGAAAACAACTAATTAAAAGAGAGAAGGCACAATAAAGAAGCTTTTGGAGGTGGTAAATGGTAGAGGGGAGGTTGGCATTAAAGGCAGCAATAGTGCGGAGGCAAAAAGAAGGATAAGAGAAAAGTGGATTTGTTGAAGAGGTGTTATTATGAACTAATAATATTAAAAAATTAACAATAAATAATTCTATCACTAATTTTGATTTTTGATGATATGGTGCGTACAATTTTATGATAGATAATTTCTCATTTGTCATTAAATTCGTTGCTATTTTTTTGGGAAAAAATTACACCAAAGGATTTTAAAATTTCTATACAACTATTAGTTGTTAAATTTGTTGATAAATAAAAAAGGATTTTTCTACTCTGTTGCTAACTCCATCAATGAATATTTTGAATTATGTAGCAATAGACACAAAATTCACCACTAATTTTATCGATAAAATCAATTTTAGTTTCTTTTTCAAAATTGGATATAGGAATGTATTTTGCAATATTTATTCCACCGCTAAATACCAAAATTTTTGTAATGTTGCTATGTACAAAAGTTGCATCTTTCTAAGCTTGTATCTCTTACCATAAAATTTTCTCTCCTAAATCATGAACAGCATCTCTATCTTTTTCCCTTTTTACATTTTTCTGTATTTGGTTGCTTAGAAAATTTTCAAATTGAAAGAACTCAAAATAAGGAATGGTGAAGGGTTTTAGAAAACTCATTAGTATAATATAATTAGTTATATAACTCCAATTTCTTTATTGACGAAATAATGAGATAGTTATAATATTTTTTCCCACTCTCTCCTCCTCATTCTCTTGTCTGAGAAAAGGGGTCAACAAGGAGATTGCGCTGCAAGAGTGGGACGTTATTATACATATATGCAAGTTGCGGGATATACATAAGCTGATGAAGAAATAAATGTCCAAATTATTAGAGCATGATTTAGGGCTGTTTTGTCAATAGTCATTTGCAGTTTGGCTATATATAATCGTTTAGTTTGTTTGTATTCATGATATATGGAAATCATTACACTACTATAGCCTCTACACTATGCGCTAGAGTTTGGTAACAACAATATTCTATGTCTTTCGGGTATGCAAATTGGCCAATCTTCACATAGCCAATTACTCCATTCTTTTATGTCGAAGAAATTAGGGAAGCTTGATATCTCCATTCAAACAAAAGGTGATATAGTCTTGAACTTTTTTTCTTTCGAAGCTGATAAATTTTTCCACGTCATATGCTTAAATCTCAATTACCATCTCCCTCGCACCTAAACTGGCTGATGTTATTTCACGTTAACAATAACTTGCTAACATTAATTACTCATTTATCAATCAATATTATCCTTAATTTAAAAGTCATTACGGTCTTACTCAATGATTTATTTCTGCAACAGCACTTTGCTTCTCGAAGTGAAATTTGGCGCATTCCACCGTGTTTGAGAGAATGGAATCAATAGCGAACTCGTTGCTCGATCTGTTGATTCTGCTTATTCATTTCTTCTCTATCTGTGTGTCAACGTGAAGCTGACTAGCCTTTTAAGGTAGGAAAATGCAAGTGGACTACTCGGTTGTAATTAATATTAGCAATCGTCTTCACGTTCCTCATTATATATAAATTAATTAATTTAATAATTTAATATGGGTATTTATATATGGGCAGGGAAATTATTTAATTACTATTATTTGTACTTAAATCTCATTTGATTGGAATAAGATCATTATAATTTCCATATTGATCATATATTCAATTATTCTAACATTAGTTGTCTTACTTGATAGGTTAATCTTTTTCAAAAACTCTTTTGATATTCAGAAATTAATCACATTTTTGTCTTTCAGTCCAATTGGATTTGATAATAATATTTAAATAACTTTTATTGACAATCCTAACATACTATTATAGTGTCCTGTTCAATAAATTTGAAAAAAAAATTCTTTTTTACCATTTTTATGTACAAAATATTATTGTTTGATTGATTAAAAGAATTATGATCATTTAATCAACCTCCCCTTGGTAAGACTTTCTATGTCTTTCATAGGAGGAAATAAAGATTATCCTGTTAATTTTAATGAATAACCATCTTACCCTTTTTTCTCCATCACTGGGGTTTTCATCTTCATGATACCTATGTGTTTAAAGCAGTTGTCTGGAAAAGAATATATATATATATATATATATATATATAGAGAGAGAGAGAGAGAGAGAGAGAGAGAGAGAGAGAGAGAGAGAGATCCTCTTAATTTTTTATTTATAATTCATGAAACTAATTTAAATGTTTAATGATAACTTATAAATAAGTAGAAGTTACAAGTTCAAGAAAAATTACAATAGAAAGATACACTAAACACATGACTTCAAAGAAAAAGAATTGAAACAGTTGAAAATCATTAATATATCTAATTTTTTAATCTTATAGCTGTGAAATGCAAATTAATCATTTCAATCATACCTTTTGAAAAAGTTACATTTGAACCAAATAATAAAAAAAATTAATTTTTGAGAAGTGTTAAATCCATTTTTACTGGCAACCAACCTTGAGCAGAGCAATGAAAATTTACCTCTTATGCAAACTCACTTTTTAAAAAAAATATTTTTTTTAAGATTCAATTTTCTCCATATACAAACTTAATGAATCAAACCAACTCTAATCTCGCTGACAGTGATTTTTCTTGATTGGACGAATAGCGTTGAAATACACAACTATTTCTTCCATTAATGGGTTCAAAATAAAGAGGCAAGAAAGCTCCATTATTAAGGTACTACAGAATCTACAGATCTCTTTTTTAATCGTGAGTCAATCGGCAAAGGATTATCAAAAATATTTTTAGTTTTTGTCGCAAGAATGAAAGGACAACTACAATTGGATGAAAAATGCAGGCCTTTTGATTTGGTCGAACAAGGAATTGGTTTTAAGATCGTATGACTGAACCATATATACTCAAGACATGAAATGAAGGAATAGGGCGCCAAGTCCTTCAAGATGGGTGTAACGAAATAATAGAAATACATTACTGATTGATGCCTCCACACTTCATTCAACAACATTGAACTTGAACAAAGCCCAATAGAAGATGTAATTTTTTAATTTTTCAAGCAGATAATAGAGAATAGTAACAATTCAATTCTACATTAAGATTAAAAATATATATCCAACCATTAGAATCGCTAATTTGTTCCACTAATAAACAAATAAATTATATCAACGGAAAAAAAAAAGTCAAGATACCTACCTACATTATAGGACTGGAGTTCCGGGAAAGGAATAGGGGAAGAGGGAAAGAACTCACAACCAACAAAACACAAAACGTAGTTTATAGCATTTTTCGAGAGACGGGATGCCACATGATATGATTCCTCTATGACTTTTATGGTATTATTAGGCAGCACATATAATATTGGACCGTTTACTGAACTTGTCACTATATATAATCAAATTAAGAGAGAAATAATCAAACATTAAGTATCTCTCAAGCAGACAGGCCGCTTCTGCTCCTTTGCCGGCATTATCAATGGTAATTTTAACCACTTGATTTTCTTCGACAAACAGAAGGAAACTAGTTTTACAATACACATGCACAACTCAACAACTGTCACCAAGTGTTAAAGCCTAAAGGGATTGATTGTTCATCTGGGTATAAGATTGTGGTTTTAATTCTTCACCATTTGTTGACAGTGACTGACATATATTTTGTGTTGATCATAACTGGGAGTATGCTCTTCCAATAATACTCTTTTAACTTCTTTCTTTCTTTTCTGGTTAACTGATCCAGGGAATCTGCAGAGACATGGGAACACAAGAAAGAAGGCGGGGAGGGAACAGAGCTGCACTTTTTGTATATGGTACTAATCGAAGAGCTCGGTAATATTGTATTTTAAATTATGATCGTTGATAAGTTAATGTGCGCATACAGCTATGGAGGGGCTGGAGAACATGGCATTCGTTGCAAATGCGGTGAGCTTGGTGACTTACTTCTTCGGGTACATGAACTTCAGCTTGACAAAGTCTGCCACCACTTTGACCAACTTCATGGGAACCGCATTTTTATCAGCACTGGTTGGCGGGTTCATCTCTGACACCTATCTTTCAAGGTTCAAGACTTGTCTCATTTTTGCAATCATGGAACTCCTGGTAAGTTTTATCTCTACTTGCTTGTGCTTAGATTTGAGATTGAACTTTTACCCATTGACACAATTTTGACAGATTGACTGATTCGATTAGTAAGCATCGCAGTACTTACTAAGAGTTTCATAAAAGCAATATTTTAAATCCACCTATTGCCATTACTGGCATGTTTATTTGAGCAGCCACCAACAACAGCCAAAATAATGGATGTGGCCATGCGTGAAAATCTTGTTAACCAGAAAAGTGCAATTTGCAGCCAAGGATCCAATCAGCAAAAGACATCAATTTCTTGAGTAATCATTATAATTGTGGACAAGCCATGCCATTAATAAAATGACTTTGAAAAATTAAAAACCAACAATTGAAGGTCAACACCGCACCTATTGGTTGGTAGTCAATATCTTAAACATCGGATGTATTGAAAAGGTTTTTGATTTGCGTACAGTTTGATTGATTAAACCGATTAAATTAATGGTTTGATTCGATATAATATTATAATTAGGATATTATATATATTATATAGAATTTTATAAATAAATTAAATGTTTATTCTCAAAATATGAGTCTTAATTTAAGTAAAATATCAAATTTTACAAATAAAACTAGCATATAGTACTGGTGAGTTTCAATCCATTTAGTTTATTAATTTACTAATGAATTTTTCTATTTAAAATTTTTTTGTGGATTGAATTACTGAGTATGGATTCAAAGTTACTAATTTTCTATAAAAAAAAGTGAAAAAATTCAAAAAACAAAGAGCCAGAACGATTTTTATTAATCGGATAAGTTCCTTAGTCCAATCCGATTTTTGTAGGTTCTGTTTGGTTCGGACTGGTTTGAACTAATCCAATTGTTAAAATAATCTTAAAAGATTGGCCCGAACCGCTTGAAGGGTCGGTTGACAGTCGGACTTATCTAACCGTCTAATTTTGCAAATATTGTTGATAACAAATTAATATTAATTCAACTAATTCTCTTCAGTTAGTATGAACATTATAATTATAATTTTAAGTAAATATAATAATCGCTTCCTTATTTTACTTTTATTATAATTTTTTATCATTTCATTTACTTGTAATATTAAAATAAATGATAAAAAAGAATATAACAAAAAATATGTTTTAATATTATTAAGTTAAGATTTAATAATAAATTTTAATATTTTTATTTATTTTAATATTGTAAATGAATAAAGGAATAAATAATTACAACCATAAAAATAAAAATAAAGGATTAATAATGCTAATTATAAAATTTGAAAGATATACTTTACAAAAAAAAAATTTTGAAAGATATAATAGTTACTTTATTTAAAAATGAGGGTGTTTATTCTCTAATTTTTCTAGAGAGAAAATACCCTACCATCCCTAAGATAAATGAAAATTACACTAATTCTCTGCTCTACTTTGAAATGTTACAGTTACCCAATTGAGTGAATTCTATTGAAAATATGATCGAATATTCCTTAAATGTATTTAAGTTAAAATTAAGATTTCTAAAGTAAATAAAATCTAATTATTTTGAAAATACACATGCCCTCATTAATCATCTATTTTCCTCATTACCAGGGATATGGTCTCCTTGCAGCGCAAGCACACTTCCACCAGTTGAGACCCATTCCGTGCAACAACGCAGCCACAACACAAAGCAGTCAATGTGAGGCTGCTGAAGGTGTCCAGGCTGCAATTCTTTACGCCGGTCTCTACCTTGTTGCTTTCGGAACAAGTGGTATTAAGGCAGCATTGCCTGCCTTAGGAGCTGATCAGTTTGATGATAAGGACCCTAAAGAAGCAGCTCAACTTTCAAGCTATTTCAACTGGTTTTTGTTTAGCCTTACTGTAGGAGCCATTTTCGGTGTTACTTTCATTGTTTGGATTAGTACTAACGAAGGATGGGATTGGAGTTTTGGGGTGAGCACCATAGCAGTCATATTTGCTATTCTTATCCTATTCATGGGCAAGTCATTGTATCGGAACAATGTCCCAAAGGGTAGTCCGCTGCTCCGGATCATACAGGTAAATAACCTTTCAGGAGCTGTGGATAATCAGAGCGTAAGCAGAGTAATTCATATTATCAGCATTAATTGTTGATTCATTTATTAGGTAATTGTAGTAGCCTTCCGAAATAGGAAACTTCCAATTCCAGACAATGAAGATGAACTGCATGAGATCCACGAGAAAGATGGCGACAACAACCATGAAATCCTTAAAAGGACAAATCAATTCAGGTTATACATTGTGAAAGACTGATAGAATATTCTTCGTTTTTCCCTTTTTTTGTTTCCTCTCATTGTTTTGCTTGTGAAAATGAATTTTGCAGATTCTTGGACAGAGCAGCAATTGTTAGAAGCAACAATGGCGAAGCAACATCCATCTCCTCAGGGCCCTGGAGGCTGTGCGCAGTAACGCAAGTAGAAGAAACAAAAATCCTAATCCGCATGCTACCAATAATATTCAGCACTATATTCATGAACACATGTTTGGCTCAGCTTCAGACTTTCTCTATCCAACAAAGCACAACCATGAACTCCGAGATTATCAACTTCAAAGTGCCCGCCCCTTCTCTCCCAGTGATTCCTCTCTTATTCATGTTCATCTTAATCCCCTTATATGACCGTATTTTTGTCCCAATTGCTCGAAGAATCACCGGCATTCCCACTGGAATCCGACATCTTCAACGAATTGGAATTGGTTTGGTTCTCTCAGCTATTTCCATGGCACTTGCTGGAGTTATGGAAACCCGCCGCAAGTCTGTGGCCATACAACACAACATGGTAGATAGCACAGAGCCTCTGCCAATAAGTGTATTTTGGTTGGGTTTTCAGTATGGTATATTTGGAGCAGCTGACATGTTTACATTAGTAGGACTTCTCGAGTTTTTCTATGCAGAAAGTTCAGCAGGAATGAAGTCACTAAGCACAGCTATTTCTTGGTGCTCAGTCGCATTTGGTTACTTCACAAGCACGGTGGTAGTTGAGGTGGTGAACAAAGTGAGCGGGGGATGGTTGGCAAGTAATAACTTGAATAGAGATGAGTTAGACTATTTCTATTATCTGCTAGCGGTGCTAAGTGTTCTCAACTTTGGGTTCTATTTAGTATGTGCTTCTTGGTATAGATACAAGAAGGTTGAAGAGAAGCAAGTCCATTCCAAAGACAGCCTTGAGATGGTAAGAGTTTAAAGCCTAATTTGGAAGTGCCACTATTCTTAGTGAAAACAGTGTTTACAAATTAATAGTATAATTTATTATGAATCAAGCTTGCATCACAATTAAATGAAAATATTTTCTTATATTTGGTGTTAGTCAGTTTTTAAGTGTAAATGCCTTTTACAAGTAGTTCTTGAGAAATTTTTGAATGCACTTATTTAAATGCATTCTATGGTAGCCTTGAAGTTTGTTGTGTGCATATAAAAATAGTGTGATAGATAGAAAAAAATAATAATCCTAGATGAGATGGAAGCCCTTAGGGCAAAAGATGGAATTAGATGTTAACACCTTGACAATGACAATTGATGACCACACATTGGTTCTTACCTAATCCCAAGATAGTTACCATTATTAGGAAGAATCGTTCATGTTAGTGGTGGGTTTCTCTTAAGTAGATTCATAGTTCTTTTATATTTATTATTTGGCAAAAAAAGATTAAAAACAATTATTGGGCATTTTTAGGAGGAAAAGCCAAATTGGACTTTGTGTGTGAGAAGGTTTGAAAAAGCCTTCAAAGGCTTATGTTATAAGATACCTCAGCTTATATGCATAAGGTGTGAAGGTACCTTGTTGAAGAAGAAACCCTTAAAAAGGCTTTGTACATTGGCTATCTCGAGTTTTGTGCTTCTTTGATGAAAATTGAAATCATAAAAAAATGGCTTATAATAAAGCTTAAGGTTCTATGTATTACCAAGTTGGTGGCTTTGTGGATTGAATTGCATGATATAAAAGTTATTTTTCTCTTTCTTTTGGAACAAGGGACATTATAGAGAAATTGTAGGATTTTTTTACCAAATCATATCAAAAGATTTATTATTATATTTACTCAGCATTTACACCAAATTTGGGTATATTTTTCTTCTTAATTTGGGTAGTGTAATAGATGTTTGTCTATTGATTTTTCTTCTTTTCTATTAGTTGATTTTATATAATAATTGGTGTTCATTATTATGTTGCTTCTATTGAGAATTTCATCTGTTTTGGTGAAAAGTTTTTATATGGGTTGTTTCCTAAAATTTCTACAAAGACTTTGTATCCATTATTTTATTAGTAGAGTTTTTATCGAATTAGGTCTTGTGATTTTTTACTCTTATAATGAGGGATTTTTTCACATTAAAAGTTATTGGCCTTTTTTTTCATATTTTTTTTAGGTAATTTATTTTATTGCATGTGTGGAAAAAGTCAATTAAAGTGAGTTATTTAATTTTTCTACTGTGTTATTCTAATCTTGTATTTTCCTAACAAGTGATATCAAAACTCAGGTTATGGTATATTTTACTTGTGTGAACATGAAAGCATTAATACAAGTAGAATGGTATTCTTGAATGATAAGAATTATACTTTTTGAAAAAGGAAGATGGAATATTTGTTTTACATGAAAGATTACTATTTGCTTATATTTGCTATTGAAAAATTGAAAAGAAATCAGATTTAGAAGGAGATTTGTTGTATAGGTAGGTTTTTTCGTATATCAAGTAGTAGGTAGAAGAGAATGTATGGAATCATATTAAAGAAAAAACACATGCTCGTGCATTGTGAATTAAACTTGAAAAGTTGTAATCTAAAAAAATCAGGAATAATAAAATATTTTTGATAAAATAAATAATGAGTATAAAATACTAAGATGACACTCCAATAACAAATCACTTAAATAAGTATCAAGGGATTATTAATTAGCTTTTTGCCATCAGTAACAAATTTGAAGATGAAGTTTAGGGTTTGATGCTTATTGATTTTTTACTAGACTCATAAGAGATATTTAAAATGTTTATATTTAATTCCACTTTAAATGGCATGTCTTGAGTGAAGAGTTATAAAGTAAATCATAAAGTTCTTTTTCATAGTAAGATATTATGCTTACTGAATCTTGGAGGAGAAGTAAAAGTTAGGGTATAAGGGATAAAGATCAAAGTAAAAGCAAATCTAGGAAAAGATTTAAAAATATTAAGTGTCATTATTATGGCAAAAAAAAGCATATCAAGAAATATTGTTGAAAATTGAAGAAGAACAATAAAAACCAAAGTTATATAGAAAAAGGGAAAGGTAAAAAAATGAAAGTGACGAAAAAAGGGATAATACAATGATTAATTAATTTCTTTAGATTCATGAAGATGATGTCGTCAACCTTGTAGAGAATGAAACCACTTAAGTAATTGATAATGATGCTTCCACCCATATTACATGTAGAATGAATTTTTTTTCATCTTACAGTCTTAGTAATTTTAGAAATGTAAGATTGACCCATGAAGGTAATAAAGTGTGTTGGTATTGGAAATGTCATTCTGAAAATATCCAATAGTACCAGATGAACTCTCAAATGTGTAAAATATGTTTCAAATATTTAATTGAACTTACTCTTTATAAGTAAACTTTGTGATGAATGTTATAATAATTTTTTCTCACATGACCAATAGAAGCTTATCAAGAGTTCTATAGTTGTGGCTAAAAGGTTCAAAGTATTCTACACTTTCCTTAACTCAAGAAAAAATTGTCGGAGATGTTATTAATTTTGTAAAATTAAGTAATGAGACTGAGTTATGGCAAGAGACTGTGCCAAATATGTAAAAAAGGAATTATTGTTTTAGCTAAAAGAAATACATTATATGGAGTGTAGGGTTCACATTTACAAAATGTGAACATTGTCTTGCTAGAAAAAAAATAGAATGATTTTCAAAAGTCATCCACTTTCTAAAAAAAAATCAAAGATACTTAAATTAGTGCATATTGATGTGTGTGATCCTATAAGTACAAGGACACTTAGTGGTTCTTTTATTTTGTTACCTGCATTGAAGATCACTCAAGAAAGATATAGGTATACACACTAAATATAAAAGACTAAGTGCTTAGGGTTTTTAAATAATTTCAGGCCTTAGTTAAAAAAGAAATATGGAAGAAGTTGAAATACGTATGCATTGATAATGGAAGTGAATATTCAACACCTTTTGATGCTTATTGCAAAGAACAAGGTATTAAACATAAAAAAATCACTAAAGACCTCTCTGTTGAATAGCTTAATTGAAAAGATGAATAGAACAATGGTTAAGAGAGTTAGATATTTGCTTTCATATGCTAAACTACTAAATATTTTTTAGGTTGAAACCTTAAATACCATTATACATGTTTTGAATTATTTACCATATGTATCTTTGTAGTTTAAAGTGCCAAAAAATGTTTAGTGAGGTAGAATATTCTTATGATCATTTACATGTTTTTAAATGTAAATCATTTATGTATATTCCCAAGGATGAAAGACCTAACCTTATTGTGATGACAAAGCAATGCATATTTCTAGGTTATAGTGAAGATGAATTTGGCTATAAATTATATGATCATGTTAAAAAGAAGTTGACTGGAAGTAAAGATATTGTGTTTGTGGAAGAATAATCACTAAAAGACATTAGTAAGAAAGAAATAGTAATGTCTCAGCATAGTGAACCATTATCTAACTTGGATAAGTTAGGTTCACATATATTATGTAATGCAGTAGAAAGTAGATTTTTAAAATCAGGTAATGTGAAACCTTCCTATAGATTAATGTGCAGAGACATAAATTAAGAATCAAAGATTACCTCTTGAAGCACAGATCCGAATTATAAGCACAATCAGGTGATGGTACTTCTACAATATACACACGGAGTGAATAAGAACTTCTCAACCTCCACAAATTTGCTAAGATTTGTCTTTCATACACAGGAGAAGGGTTTTGTGCAGTTTTATAGGTGGTAATTTATTTTGTTTTTCTGCCTCTAATAATTATGCCTTCAAGCTCCTTTTATAAAGCTAAAGGCAGGCCTTTTCCTAGTCCTACTAGAAAAATTGCATTTAATTTTGAATCTTACTTAACCATTAATACCTTATCCTTAACATGTTGAGAGTGAGGAGCAATATAACTTATCCATTAGTTATCTAATATTACTTTAATATTAATAATTAAATATTATTAGATAATAACATTATCTCATAACATAATTATTTAATATTAAATAATGTAATTACTTTGTTATTACTTTAATACCAAATAATATCATATAATATATTATAATATATATATTACATGAATAGTAAGCCTAATTAATAACTTTTTGATCTAACTAAAAATTAATTAATTACTGTCTCATTCTTATTCCTTTTGTGTGATCCTGTAAGTTTTTACTACGTTAGCAATAAATTATCTTTGAACCTTAAATAATGAATGGTATCTAGTAATATATCACTACCACTTAAGTAATAGGGATGTCTGTGATTCGACATCCATCTAATATGTGATCAACGCTTTATATCACAGTTCCTTTTGTAATGATATCAAAATCGAACTAGAGGTATGGAATGTATCATCTTCGTCAATGTTCAATTTGTATTTCTTGATACTAAGTAGACTAATTTAAACAAATGATCAATATTACATACTAATCCAATTGAGTATGACCATACATTTCTAAGTCTCACTCAATCAAGGAGCCCAATGATATCTCTCCTTTATACAGGAGTAACAAGATCCCATCTACATTACTCATATCCCTCTGCATGATTTGTGACACACCCAATCAACGTCCTACATGTCATCCCAATTAAAGGTGACACAGAATGACATTAAGATGTGTGACCCCTCATGTAAGGAACTATAGTGACTTTAGGTTAAAAAACTATGTACATTGTGATTACATGAGAATAGCTAATGACATATGATAATTTATGAGTATTCTCATAGTGAGTCAGTCTAGTACATCTGTTCACTAACAATGTACCCATATATTAACTTAATATCATATATCCATGATTCATAATCATTAGTCACTATATATGATAATCTCAAAATATATTATTATTATCCCTTTTGTAATAATATCCAACTATGGATATTTTAAGAATAACAAAATTATTCCAGGGATAATTATTATATTTAAGTTATAAATTATGCAAAAATAAAATAAAATATAATAATTATATTACTTAAAATAAAATATAATACATTATACGTTATTACAATTATCTTATGATTGACTTTTAGGACATATACTAATAGGTTATAGTTCGTCCAAGAAAGAATGAGGATAAAGTTAAACTTTAAAATTTTGAGCATGAGATAGTTAATGCAAATGACTTTACACAAAATGACAATAATGAACAACTAATACTAAAAGCTTTAGTTGTTTAGTTGTTACATTAAGAAGATTTATCAAAATTAAACAACCTTCTATAAGGTATATTGAAGCTGAGTTGATTCTTTTGATTAATGGATGAAAGCCAAAATGTTATAATGAGCCTATAGAAGACAAACATAAAAGTGAGTAGTTGAAATTATCCAAGATAAAATGAAATCTTTGTAGGAAAAACATACCTATAAGTTAGTAAAATTACCGAAAGGTATGAAAGTTTCAAAAAACAAATAGGTGTATAAAACAAAGAATAAAGAACATAACTCTAAGCCTCAATATAAAGTAAGATTGGTTATAAAGGAATTTATTTAAAGAAAAAGAATTAATTTTAGTGAAATTTTTTCTCTTATTATGAAAATGTCTTTTATTCATACAATTGCTTGGCTTAATAGCTAATCTTAATCTAGAAATTGAGCAAATGAATGTGAAAATAACCTTTTTTTCATAGTGATCTAGAAGAAAAGATTTATATAGAGTAGCTACAAGGTTTTAAAGCGAAAGGAAAAAAAAATTATGTATGCAAATTAATAAAGAGATTTTATAAGCTAAAGCTGGCTCTTAAACAATGGTGCAAGAATTTTTAGTTAATTATAGGAAGCAAGGTTACTAGAAGATGGCTTCTGATTATTGTGTATTTATTCAAAAATTTTCTAATGATGATTTTATCATTATTTTGCTCTATGTTGATGATATTTTTATTGTTAGCAAGTAAAAATTACTAAACTGAAATTGAATAAACAATTAAGTTTTTTTCCATGAAAGATCTAGGTCAAATAAAATTTTAGGTATGATAATTACTTGGAATAGAGGTACAGGAAAGCTTTACTTATCATAAGAGAAGTATATTAAAAAGGTAGTTCAAAAGTTTAGTATGAAAAATATCAAAACTATTTCTAGGCCTCTTACTACTTATTTTAAATTAAGTACTAAGCAGTGTCCAATGATGGATAAAAAATAGCAACATATGAAAAAAAATTCCTTATGTCTTAGCAGTTGGAAGTTTAATGTATATTATGGTATGTCCTAGATCTAACATTGCTTATAGTATTAGTATAATAAGTTATTTTCTCTTAAATCTAAGTAAAGAGCATTATAATGTCGTAAAATAGATAATGAGACATCTTTGAGATATAACTAATTTAAGCTTATGTTTTGAAGATAAAAATTCCTTACAAATTTGTTTCGCTGATGTAAACTTAGTTGAAGATATTAATTCTCATAAGTCTATTTCTAGTTACTTAATTAAGTTTGCAAAGAGAGCTATAAAATGATAATTAAAATTGCTGAAAGTGTGTTGCTCTTTTAACAACAGATGTGGAATTTATTGTAGTAACTAAAGCGTGTAAAGAGTTGTTATGGATGAAGTAGTTTGTTCAAGAATTTGGATTTAAGCAAGACTATTATATCTTGTTTTATAACAATTAGAGTGCAATACACTTTGGTAAGAATTTTGCTTTCCATACAAAATGAAGCATATTGATGTTTGTCATTATTGGATATATGATATTTTGAGTAATAAGTTGCTGGAACTTAAGAAAGTACATAAAGACGACTAAGGTATTGATATGTTAACTAAATCTTTATCAAGGAAAAAGTTTAAAGTATGTTGCTTAATAATCAAAATGGCAGTATTTTTCACTTAGTCAAAAAGAGGAGATTTGTTAGTAATGGGTTCCTTTTAAGTGGATTCATAGTTTCTTTATATTTGTTATTTAGTAAAAAAAAAAAAATAGCCCATTGGATGTTTTAGGAGGAAAAGCCAAATTGACTTTGTGTGTGAGAAGGTTTGAAAAAGTCTTAACAGGCTTATGTTATAAGATGCCTCAACCTACATGCATAAGGTATAAAGGTGCCTTATGAAATTTACCCTATTGAAAAAGAAACCCTTATAAAGGCTTTGTATATTGGCTATCTCTATTTTTGTGCATCATTGGTAGAAAATTGAAAGCATAAAAAATTATTTATAATGAAGCCTAGGGTTTTGTATATTACCAAGTTGGTGGCTTCAGAATTGAATTGTGGGAGGTAGAGGCTATTTTTCTTTTTCTTCCAAGAATGTGGGACGGCGCAAAGGAAGAATTTTTTTTGACAAATTATATTAGAAAATTGATCATCATATTTACTCTAATTTATAATAAATTTGGATATGTTATTTTTGGTAATTTAAGTAGTGTAGTAGATTTTTTTTTATCCATTATTGTATTAGTGGAGTTTTTACTTAATTAAATCTCATAATTTTTATTCTTACATTGAGGAGTTTATATTAAAAATTATTGATCTCTTAATTTATTTTCATCATATTATTTTTTGATAATTTATTTTATTACACTTGTCAAAAAAATTAAATAAATTTAAATTAGGTGAATTATTTAATTTTTTTGTCCCCGTGTTTTCCCAACAGTTCGTGTGGCATTGTAATTGTCATTCTTTAAATCGAAGTAAGGGCTGATCTTGCTCATGGCTAGATAGATAGCCAGTCTCATAGGTTGACCACAAAAGTATTTAAATATTGTGATGACAATACACCGTCATAGGTAATTTATATTCCTAACTAATTAGATCTATAGCTAGCGTCATCCTATTTGTAGCACCAAACACTCATAAAAAAGGGGAAAATATTAATAGGAAAATGATAAATTGTCCCGAACTATATTCCAAGGTACTTCTTTTACTAGCTATCTCTGTTTTTTAATTTAAATGACCACTTCACAAAGATTAAATATAACCACCGCGTTCCCTTTTATGACTTCTCAAGCCTTGTTCTGCTAATATTTTTGGGGTGATTAGCACGGCCACTCATATTAATATGCCTTCTGCTCCACTCACATGCTAACCATTTAATGCAAATTTTGTACAATTGTTCGTACCTTAAAATTTATGGCACCCCAAAATCTAAAGGCATGCATCTGTTCGACAACCTACATCCCATAATCATCACAACAATATAAATATAGACTGCATTCACATATTGTCTTGGTCCAAACCATATGAAATGGAGATATATTGGGATGTCAAATGTCATCCTTATTCAACAATTTTTTATAAATGCAACTTAAAAAATGGGCTAAGCACTGTTACTTCTAAATCTTACGTTGATAAGTACAAGGATTCTTGAAAGATTTAAATTAGGAAAAATTATTTACCAAATAATAAAATTTTCTAATTCTACTAATAATACGGGTTCCCCATTTTATAGAACTTTTTAAAAAAAATTATTCTTCAATGTTTCTTGGTTAATTTTTCTATATTTGTATCAACATAAATTTAGTATCTATATAGAGACAACCCTTCTAATTATTCTCTTTTTGTTATCGCTTGATTGACAAATGATTAATTCAACTCATATTTTATTTTTTAAATTAAACTAAATTAAATTAAATTTTATTATTAAAATATTTTTTTATCAAGTATCTAGTTAGTTCGCTAGCGAAACTTATAATTTAGCCTAAATTTTACTAAAATTTAATTAATGAATTTTTTTATGGTAAGTCTAACAAAAAAATTATTTAAAAAATCATTAGAAAGGGTCCATCCATCCATTTTAGCTTATTGTATACGTGATCATTTTTATGAAGAACATACAGAATGACGGTGAGAGAATTAATGCTACCTAACTAACTTAAACTTCTCAAATAAGTAGTCCTCTAAGGCTCAACGTAATCTTATACATACATTTGTGTATGTGTAATAGATTTAAAATATTACATAGTATGATTTAATTTTTTTAAATAATTCATTAGCAATTTGTAAATTGTAATTTATACATTGACATTATAGATTTTTATCATTTTTTTGAATTATGAATACTTATTTTTCATAATTTTAATTTTTCTAAATCATGCATACAAATTTTGTAAATTTTTCATAAAAGTTATAATTCTGTACAAATTTTACATGCAGTAAGCATAAAAAAAATTATAATTCTTTTGATAAAATATTGCATAAAAGAAATTTACAAATTTATAATTTTTTTTCAAAATTTTGTTAACTTTCAATCAAGTGAAAGTTACAAAAACATAATAAGAAAAGTTTATGGTATACTCTTTTTTTTTTTTTTTGGTATGAATTTACATCATCAAATTAATGGGTATGATTTAACCAATTCTAAAATAATAATGAATCTCATTGAATTTGATTAAATTATAACCATCATTCAGTAGTGCAAATCTACACTATTTAAAATGTAGTGTATGGTAAACACTTCAACATAATAATAATTATTTTTAAAATTCATACGTAAATTTAAGACCTAGAGTTTTAAAATGTGGAGTGTGTTATTGCAATCCCATAAATTATTAAAATGAAATTATTTAATTATAACTATCCAACCTAATGATTTTTAGAATTATCACATCACTTTGGATGAGAACATCATAGAATCTACCAACATTATGAAAGTAGTATTTTTCTCTCTAAATTTTTTTTGGCGTAAATTATTCTTTTCTTTTTCAAGATATGAGATAATTACATTCGAACTCCCTTAATCTTGAAAATGTCAAAACCACTTTCGACTAATGAAAGGTGATGTTGTTTGAGCTTAAATGTTTTATACCTAAAATACTTTTATTGTTCTCCTTTAAACAGAAACCTTCCATGACGAAAAAGACATTTTTCTTCTTCATTTTCCCAAATATTCTCTCCCTACTCATCTATCCTTGCGTCGCTTCTTATTTGAATTAAAATAATATGACTTTTTGGTGATAGATGTAAACCACAAATTCTCTAGCGAAATTGAATTGTGGTGTCTAGAAATAGAAAGTGGCAGAGGTTTGAGGGATCAATGGAGAAGATGAGCTTTGTTAAGGAGATGGAGATTTGGGAAATGAAGGAAGAAGATGGTATTATAAGGCCAAGAAAGAAAGGGGAGATCTGGAAAGCATGAATTTTTTTTAAAGGAAAATGAAGGAAAAATTAAGTAATATAATAATTTAAAATATCTAGACTATATAAATATAATTTTACTTTTAAAAATACTAATTTTATTAATATTAAATATCATAAAATAAATTATTAATTATCATTGAAATGAGTATTATGACAATTGATAAAATTTGAGGTAAATTAATTAGTCATTAACAAAAATGATGGAGTACCCTAAGATACTTTCAAAAATACTCCCTCGTATAGATTAGGTCCTAATAAAATATATGTCACATTCTATATATATATATATATAAAGAATATCTTGAGAGTATTTTTGACACTACTCTCGTTTAAAATAGATATTGAAACAATTTATTTAGCTAAAAAAATATAAATTTTAGATTTGTTAAAATTAAAATTTACACAATACATGTTAAATATCATTTTTGTATAATTAAAATTAGAATTCACTTAATATATATGCTTTAAAAAGCTAAAGGAAAAGTATTCATTATATAAACTCAATTTTATTGTATAAAAACTAACTTCTAATACATAAATACTACTTATTTATTCTTCAATTAAATTTATAACAGTTAATAATCATAATTTTATTAAAATACTAATCATAATTAAAAGAATATTGTTCTTTGTAATCTCCGGAGAAATTGAGGAGCCAAGTTTTTATTATATAAACTCTGTTTTATTACAACAGATATTTAATATATGTTAATTAAACCTTAATTTTAATGCTTAATGATTAAAAAATTAAAAAATAATAAAATCTTTAGTCTTTTCTCTTTTATAACTAATTAACTAAGAATAAAATAAAATGATTATAATATAACACCAGCCGTTTATTAAACAATCTATTGATAATATTTTTAACAATATTTTAGCGAATATAATTATTTATTATAATATTATATTGTCTTCAAAATTTGAAGAATATAACTTAAAAAGGGTCAACTTCCGTCTCTTTGAAGTTGACTCACCCCCTAGAGGAAGAAAACAACATTTGTGAAAGAATGTTTATAGAATTTTTAGTATCTTAATGTGGTGCTCGTTAAGGTACCTCTGAGAATTTGATATTTAGAGTGGTGTGGATAAATATAGGTTATTGGATAAAATTATTAAAATATTAGCAATAACTTAATAATCTTATATGGTGGTTTGTATTTTACCATACCATCCGAATACTAAATCATCATGGTCACCTTAAAATCCACCACTTAATGTATTTATTTTAAATATCGGTGACAGGAGGAAACAGTAATTTAACGTCTCTTTTTAATATTGCGCTCCTGACCTTCCATCTCCATCTCTATCTCTTTTATATCAGATGGTTAGTATTGTGCCACTAAATCAAGGTACGTATAGCCGGACTTGCAGGCTTGATACGTAGAATTACCATCAACTTCATTCCAACAGCTAAAGCATGCTCAATTCATAACCATTGGGTCACCGCCAGGCGCAATCACGCCGTCTCTCTTTTTCATGAAAATGATGCTTTTAACAACTTTTCAACTTTTATTCACGCATTAAACATAAATGAAATAATTAATTCACCCACTTTAAATTATAGTACTATTTAGAATAATATTATAAAAAAATGTACTTTTTTTAAAAGGTTGATTATTTGTATTATTATATTGTATTTTATATATTAAATTTTATATTTTAATTTTAATTTATTTATTTTAAAATTCAAACAGAGTAAGATTTTCCATAAAATTATTTTATTATTTAGATATTTATTATATATCAATATAAATTGGAAGAATAACGAACACAAGAGCCAACTTTGAGAAGACGAAATTGTGGTATTGGCGCCAGCTTTGTACAAAAAGATCTCTACTCAATTGTATATGATAAATCCGAAAACAGCAGAACAGGAGCCACACTTCCAAGTTCCAACCCCACCCCAAATTATTACTCATCAGTTAAACCATTGACCTTGACCCACCCCGTTGGCGGAGGACGGGACCAACCGACCAACGGACCACCCTCTTATTTTACCAACATTTAAATTGGGAATGCTAGGAATTCTTTAATCCGTATAGGAATTAATTTTTTTACGAAAAATAAATTTTTTTAAAAAATAATTTTCATATAAAATTTTTAAAAAATATTTAAAATTATTTGGTTGATGTATAAAAAATAACTATCTAAAATTTGAAGTTATTTAGTTTGCTTTAATAATATTAGAAGTTTTATTCTTCAAAAAATAAAAAATGGATAGGTTGTTTGGTTGATTATTATCTAACAAATTAGAGGAAATAAGACTTTTTAAGAAGTTTTCTACCCCAAGTAACTTCTATTTTCTATACTATTTATAAATACAATAATAAAATTATTCTAATCAAATTTAATTAATGATAATTAAAATTTATTAATTTACATTATAGTAATATTGAGGATATAATTATTATTTTATTAATACTTTTTAGGATATTCAATGTTAAATTAAACAAAATATAGAAAATTATTTCCTAAAAAGTGTTATTTCCTATATGTCAACTAATTAAGTTTGAATATTTTTCAAAAAATTCACATAAAAAGTCATTTCCTCATAAATTCAATTCCTTGCATGAAGTTACTTCTTATACAAACCAAATGACTCATTTGTTGGATTTAACTTTGAATATCCTAAGAAGTATTAGTAAAATAATTACTATATTCTCAATATTATTAAAATATAAATTAATAAATTTTAATTATTATTAATTAAATTTAATGAGAATAATTTTTTATTATATTTATAAATAGTATAAGAAATAAAATTTATCTAAAAGGGAGATAAGTAAGCAACTTCCTTTACTTTGTACTATAGGAAATTGGACTTTCTTGAAAGTTTTATTTCTTTTCATTTATTAGATAATGATAAACCAAATAATTTATCTCTTTTTATTTCTTGAGAAAAAAGACTTCCTATTCTTTTAAGAAGAATCAAATGGCCTTTTATGCTTTGTTTGGCTAGAGGTGGAAATGGAGGTGGAAGTAATTTCACTTAAGTTGTTTGGAATAGATGAAAACAGGAGTGGGTGGAAATAGAAGTGAAATTAGTTTATTTTGTTTGGAATTGGTGAAATTAGACGAGGGTGGAAATGGGATTGAGTCAAATTACTATTTTACCATTATAATGTATTATTGATTTTTATAATAGTATTAATTCAACAAACTTAATTGAAATATCTATAATATTATGATATAATGCTATACATTTGATAAGAGGTAATTTTTTTAAATAAATTAAATAATAGTAGTATTTTTTATTTTCCCTTCTACCTCTAATATTAATATTACATATTATTAAATTTAAATATTTTTAAACATTGACACTTTAATGTTGCACATTTATTTATTATATTTCAACTTGCAAAGTTTGAAAATTCATTATTTTTTATTTCTATAAAAAAATTTATTCGTCATATTATAAATAAATTTTTATTTTATGTTTTAGAATTTTATTTAAATATAAAAAATGTTTCCTAATTGTATTCTAGTTAAAAAAATATTTGATTATTTACATTTTCGAACAATTCACATTTATTCCGTTATATTTTTTATTTTTAATTATTGCATCATTTGTAAATAAAGAATAATTTTATAATTTTAATTTGTTCAAAAGGAAAAAAAGGATTGTTGTTTTAGATTTGTTTTTGATAATATACTGATAAATTAATTTATGTCAATATTCATTTATCATATAAAATGAGACTTTTTAATTTTTATATAAAAATGCATCCACAAACAACTCCAATATATAAGCATTTTGAGAAAGGAAAAACCATTTCATAAAAAAATAAAAAAAATTCTGGATTAAAAGAAGAAAAGTTTTTTGAAAAAAAATAAAAAAAATCGAACCGAGTCGGGTCCCTGTCAACCTGAGTTCAATCACATTTGTTCCAGAACGTCTGACCCGATTTGACAGAGACCGGACCTTTAGGATCCACTAGTCGCTGCTGGTCGTCACCGAAGAAGACAGCATTTCTCTCTTCCTCGCACGCTTTCTTATCACCGGACAAGCTCCTCCCTTCCCCGCTCCATCGTTCCTCAGCTCACATCTCTGCGAACATCAAGCAAACAGCAACCGCAACTTAGAAGGTAAGATTTCAACAAATAAAACGTACTTGTTAGTTTCTGTCAATGGCGACACCAGCTTGGGCTTTTCCATCGGTGGACACATTGCACGTGGAGGAGAAGCGGTCTTCATGAAAGGAGCAACAACAACGATAGAAGGAAGGCAATAGCAATAAAAGTGAATGGAAGCTTAAAGAAATTTGGAAATTTCACCTCCAAACCCCCTATTTTAGAGGGGTAAATTTTCATGTAGAACCTAACGCAATTTTTCACCCCCGGTTACACCCCTCTCATAAACAAAAAAATCATCCAAACAGGTGAAAATGTGGAATCAGCCCTGTTCCACCCCTTCTTCTTCCGCCCGCCCCTCTATACCCCCGTTCCAAACAGGGCATTAATTCAACTTATCTTAAATCTTTGTAAGCATTGATCTACAAGACGTAAAAATAAAGGATATGTGTGCAAACAAGAATGCAAATGGAGCAAAAATTATTATCATTGCTTTGAAAACCTAGAAGCACCTAAGTTCAAGGATTGCAGTATCTATTTGATGTAGTTTCTCGAAGCAATCAGAGCAACTTCGTACAATTTGACAAAGTAATGGCCGAAGGTAGGCTCCTGCATTTCTAATTAGTTTTTTCTCAATAGGATATTATTATGTGGTTTCTGTATATCCTAGTTTCTTATCACATTTGGTATCAGAGCATATCATGCAGATGAAGGATATAACAGCTCAATTAAAATTGCTTGAGGTTGATATGTTTGAATTTTTCCTTATGCACTACATCCTGAACTTTTTGCCGCCTCAGTATGGACCTTTCAAGATTTTCTACAACACACATAAGGAAAAATGGACAATTAATGAACTTCTGTCCATGTGTGTACAGAAAGAAGGGAGGCTTATTGCAGAAATGGGAGAAAGTGCATATATGGCAACACAAGGAAAGAACAACAAGCAAGTTAACTTAAAAGGAAAAGGAAATGCACCCATTCAAGGCAGTATAAAGAAAGAATCCAAGTGTTTCTTCTATAAGAAGAAAGGACACATAAAGAAGAATTATAACAAATATAAGAGCTGACTTGAAAAGAAAGATATCTCAATCTTACACTTTTGTTATGAATTTAATATGGTAGATGTTAGTAGTAACATATGGTGGATTAATTCTGGTTCTACAATCCATATCTCTAATACCTTGCAGGGCTTTCTAAACTAAAGGAAGCCAGTAGGCAGTGAGTAGTACATCTATTCAAGTAATAAGATAGGTTCACTAGTTGAAGTTATAGGAACTTGCAGACTAGTTTTAGATATTGCCTTTAGTTTGATATTGGAAAGGACCTTTTATGTATCAAGTTTCTCTAGAAACTTAATTTCTATTTCGAAACTTTTGCCTTCTGGATATTCTTTTGAATTTGCAAATAATATGTTCAAGTTATTTTATAAATCTAATCTTGTTGGCAATGATATAATTTCTGATGGCATTTACTGAATTTAATTACAAGATAGTATATCTAATGATTCAATGGATGTTTCTAGTAGCATAGGTGTTAAGAGATATATTACTAATGAAGATTCCTCTATGTTGTGGCACCGTAAACTAGGTTATATCTCAATAGAATGGGCTAAAAAGTTAGTAAAAGATGGAATACTTAGCATCCTAGATTTTATTAACTTTGAAACTTGTATAGATTGCATAAAGGGAAAGCAAACTAATAAGACTAAGAAAGGTGCCAAGAGGAGTACTACCATTTTAGAGATCATACATACAGACATTTGTAGTCCAAATTTAAACTCTAGTAGTCCAAAATACTTTATCACTTTTATTGATGATTACTCACAATATATGTATCTTTATCTGTTGAATAATAAGAGTGAGGCGCATGATGCCTTTAAAGTATTTAAGATAGAAGTAGAGAAACAATGTGATAAATAAATTAAGATAGTGAGATTAGATAGAAGTGGTGAGTATTATGATAGATACACTGAAGATGGACAAGCATTAGGTCCATTTGCTAGATTTCTTCAAGAGTATGGGATTGTTGCCCAATACACCATGCCTGGTTCTCCGGACCAAAATAATATAGTTGAAAGAAGAAATCAAACATTATTGGACATGGTACGAAGCATGCTTAGCAGCTCTAAGCTTCATAAGTCCTTGTAGACTGAAGCCCTTAAGACAGCTATGTATATCCTTAACTAGGTTCCAACCAAGGCTGTTGAGAAAACTCCATTTGAATTATTTAAGGGATGGAAATTGAGTTTAAGGCATATGCGCTTTTGGGGATGTCCGTCTGAGGTTAGGATCTACAATCCACAAGAAAAGAAGCTAGATCCTAGGACCATAAGTGGATACTTCATTGGGTATGCTAAAAAGTCCAAAGGATATAGATTTTATTGTCCATCTCATAGCACTAGGATTGTAGAATCAAGAAATGTAAAATTTCTTAAAAATAACTTGATTAGTAGGAGTGATCAAATCCATCATCTAGACACTGAACGTGATCATTTTGGTTCTTAAGCTTCCACATTAAATGATAGATTGGTTGTGATCCATGCCCTTCAAGTACTAATGGGTATTGAACAGTTAATCATTGAGGATCCACAACTAGTTGGCCATGACTAAGTTAATCCGATTGTTGAATAATTATCAAAAATTATTAAGCAACCAATTAAGGAGCATGCTCCTCAAGAGGATGCTAACCCAACATTAAGAAGATCAACTAGGGAAAAGAGATCAGCAATTCTTAATGATTATGCTGTGTATCTACAAGAGTCTTACTATAATATGCTGTGTATCAATTATAGAGAATCTGGACTATGATACAATGTTATGAAGGAAGAGTTGGATTCCATGGTGTCTAATGGAGTCTAAGATCTTATCAAGTTGCCTAGTGGTTCAAAGGCTATTAGGTGTAAATAAGTTTATAAGACTAAAAGGGACTCATTAGACAACATCAAAAGATATAAGGCAAGACTTGTGGCTAAAGGGTTTACTTAGAAGGAAGGAATTGATTATAGAAAGACTTTTTCTTTTATGTCTAAGAAAGATTCCCTCCGTGTAATAATGACATTGGTTGCCCATTTTGACCTAGAACTATATTAGATGGATGTGAAGATAACATTCCTTAATGAAGATCTAGAGGAAGATGTATATATGAAACAACCTGAAGGATTCTCCTCTAGTGCTTGTGAGCATTTAGTATGCAAGCTTAAGAAATCCATATATGGATTGAAATAGGCCTCTCGCGAATGGTATCTTAAGTTCCATGATGTTATTTCCTCCTTTGGATTTATAAAAAATATCATGGATCAATGTATATACCAGAAAGTTAGTGGGAGCAAAATTTGTTTCCTTGTGCTGTATGTGGATGATATACTGCTTACAGCCAATGATAAAGGGTTCCTATATGAGATGAAACAGTTTCTCTCCAAGAATTTTCATATGAAGGATATGGGTGAGGCATCTTATGTAATTGGTATTAAGATTTATAGGGATGAAACTCAATATATTTTAAGTCTATCACAAGAAACCTATATCAATAAAGTCTTAGAGAGATTTCAGATGAAGGACTGCTTACCAAGTGTAGCACCTATTATGAAGGGAGATAGGTTTAATTTGAATCAGTTCCCGAAGAATGATTTAGAAAAGGAACAATTGTGAAACATTCCATATGCTTCTGCTATTGAAAGCCTTATGTATGCTCAGGTTTGTACAAGACCTGACATTGCATTCGCAATTGAAATGTTAGGGAGATATCAAAGTAATCCAGGAATGGATCATTGAAGAGCTGCAAAGAAAGTGATGAGGTATCTTAAAGGTGGCAAACACTACATGCTGATGTACAGATGGACTGATAATCTTGAGGTAGTTGGCTACTTAGACTCAGATTTCGCCGAATGCATTGATTCATAGAAATCAACATTAAGATATATTTTTATGTTTGCTAGCAGTGTCGTGTCTTGGAGGAGCGTGAAGCAAACCTTAGTTGCTACTTTTACCACAAAGGCTGAGTTCATATCTTGTTTTAAGGTAACTTCACATGGTGTATGGTTGAAGAGCTTTATTTCTAGGCTTAGAGTTGTGGATTCAATTTCTAGGCCATTAAGGATTTATGATAACAAATCAACTGCAATTTTTCTGACTAAGAATGACAAAAGTGAAAGTCGAAGTAAACACATCAACTTCAAGTACTTAGCTATTTGAGAACGTGTCAAGGAAAATAAAGTCACCATTGTATACATTAGCACTGAGTTAATGATAATAGATCCTTTAACAAAAGGCATGCCACCATTAGTATTTAAGGATCATGTATTAATGATGGCACTTGGTACCATATTGAGTGTTTGATGTATATATATATATACATATTTGTAATAAATCTCTTATTCAGTTTAAGTTATTTTTCTCATTTCAGATTATACATTTATTTTCAGAGAAAAATAGCATTAAGATGACCCGAAATAAGTATAAGACTTATTCATTAAGTTTGGTGGATTAAGAAAGTAAAATGTATCATGATACATGAGAGGTAATATTTATATATAGAGGACTTATCACTATGATCCATACATTGAGTTTTCTCTACTTTTGAATATATTTGATTTTTACGGACCAAGTGGGAGAATGTAATAGCTTTTCCCACTTACGTTGGCAACAAACAACGTTCAATTTTGTTGTGGTCCACAAAAACAGGAGAGCAATTTTTTTTGCTCAACGACCACCAGATTACACAGTTTCTTGATGGGAGAAGCTGACAACGTGGAGTATATATGCAAAACAAGGGTCTCCAGGTTTGGTGGAATGCATAATTTAATTTTCTGAAACTAATTACACTATCAAAGAAGCATAAACCAGAACCTAGAAGCACCTAATTTCAAGGATTGCAACATCTATTTAATGCAGTTTCTCGAAGCAATTGGAGCAACTTCTCCGTGTAATTTGACAAAGTAAATTTGATAAAGTAATGGCTGGAGGTAGATTTCCACATTTCTGATTAGTTTTGCTCAATAGGATATTATTATGTGGTTTCTATATATCCTAGTTTTTTACCACAAAATGTTCTCATGTATGATGTGTAATCTATTATTTATTAATTACTAACAAATTAAAAATTTATCATCATCATTATCTGTGGATGGTTTGCTGGATTGCAAAATAGGGGAAGGCTTTATGGCAAATAACAAACAAAATTTGGGACTACAGTGGTTGTCCATTGCTTAGTTTCAAGGGCTCAGATCACTTGACATTTGTATGCATCTCTATGATTTGTTAAAAGAGAAATGACACCTTTATTTCCAATATATAATAATTTCAACGACAATTTTAATATATTTAAACTAAAAGTTTGAATATTAATATTACAATTTTACGAAAAATCAAAATCACGAGTAAATTAAACTCATGCATAACAGAGGTTAATATTTAATAAAATAATAATAAAAATTTAAAAATATAATGATTTAATTACATATTAAAATATTTGATTTAATTTATAGAAAAGAATGAAATGTACAAAAATATAAGTTTTGTCTATTTTTCTTATTTTAAATATTCTTGTATATAATTTTTATATAATTTCACAAATTAATGGTAAAAAAATGTTTATATGATATTTGGTACGATGAAATTAGAAGAAGAATAATAATAAAAAAGAAAAAAATTTCCATAATTATATTTGATACATGAAAATAATGTAAGAATGGAATAGAAAATGAATATTTAAAGATAATAATATTCATAATAAAAATTATAATTTTTAATTAAAAATATAATTTTAATACCATATTGATAACATTATTTATTCTTTTAATTCAATATCAATTAAGTTCTTTGAGTGTAGTTCTAATATTTCTTAACTTAAAATAAATATCAAACTATTAATATCACTTTATTTTGATATAAATGAATAAAATAGTATAGTCAGACCTAAGTTGTAATCATATTTATCTTTCTTGAGGAAAAAAATTGCATGCACTCATTTTTCTAATTATACGTTGCATAATTCAAGAATTTTATTTAAAATGTAATATTATGATTGGTTTATTCTATACATTCAAAAGTTTACTACCTACCTTATAACTTTACTTCAGTTATATTTAATTAAATTTTAATGTATAAATAGGTTTTATACTGCCGCTTATTCCTATATTATTACACTATAAGAAAATTTTTAATTTTTTTAACTTTTAATATGGATTTTAGTTACATTTATTATTTAATAATATAACATCTTTTGTACTCACTAATAATATAAATAATTTTTAATTCACAATAAATTAAATTAATTTAGACACACATAATATCATTTAATCAGTTTAAAACAATATCATATTTTTTTTATCAATGTATTTTAATATTTTTTTTTCAAATTTTACATCCAAATTAAAAATTTAAATTAAAAGTAACAGATTATATAAAAATATTTTAGTAAGTAATCTTTATTATTTTAATTTATAATTTCTTACCATTTTTGCATTAATAAATTTACCTTTCTCCTTAATAAAAATAAAATAATAAAATAATTTCAAGTTATTTAAAATATTTTTGTAATAAAAATACTTAAAATTTATATTTAAAAAATAATTTAATTTAAATAAAAAATTTTCAACAAATATAGAAAGACAACATATACATGAAGAAAATATTGAAAATTTAAATAAATCAATCTAAGATTAATTTTAATATTTTTATTAAAAAATAAAGTATCTAATCGACTCATTCAAGTTATGTATTTTATATTAAAATTTTTAAATTATTTGATATATTTTTATAACAGAAATATTTATAAATCATATTTAAAGATGGAATTAATTAAAAAGACTTGTTTGACAGATACAAATAATTTATTTATTAATAGTGTAAAAAGTAGTACACGTCTAATGAACCGAATATAAGCTATGATCTCAATAACTGATTAATATTTTTCTCAATTATTCCTATTATTGTTTATATTATATATTTGAACAAATAACTTTCATCTCAAAGTGTAAACTGTCAAATATTACCTATTTGAAAAAAAATTACACAAGTCACTCAAAATTAAATATGTTATACAATGCAACTAATAAAAGGATGAGAAAAAATATGTAAATTGTAAAATGTAGATAAAATTTCTTTAATATGTATCTAATTTGAAATATAGTACTTAAAATTTAATATCAAGATAATATCAATAAAATTTTAAAAAATAAAATTAATTTTAATTTTTAAATATTTTAATTAAAAATTAGATGTGTAAATAATTAATTGAATTAATATTTATTAAAACCTCAACTTATTTAATTTTTTTATAACAAAAATAAAATCCATCGTATTTATCTATACTATTTAAAATGTAAATATTTAAACAGAAAATAATATTAGCAAACATAAAAAAGGGAAAAATATTTAACAAGATAAATTAAAATAAGAGAAATAGTGTGTGAGTGGTAATGTAATAAGCGTTAAAAATAAAATATATAGTAAACTAATTCAACTAAATAAAATATTTGAATTATTAAAAATAATTTTATATTAAAAATAAAATAAATTGAATTAGGTCAATACTATCCAATATATTGCATTTGAACATTGAATAATAGGAATGAATATAAAAAAAAAAAAACATATCATGAAGTCAATGAAATGAAGAAAAAAATAGTGTGTGAGCTATAAAATTTTGATAAAATTTTAATTAATATATTTTTAATTTAAAATATAATATTACAAAATTATTACAAAGAAAAAAAGATAATTTTTATAAATAAAATTTAAAACTTCTTTAAATATTATTTTTTAAAATGAAATATGAAATTACTTATTTTGTTTAATAATTCTCATTTTAAAGTTTTAATTTATTTAAAATGTTGAAATAAGTTAAAAATAAAATATATCACATTATATTTATATTACTTAGTAATTTTAGTGTTTAAATCATAAATAATAGGAATGTACATGAACGAAAGAGAAAATATGTAGCAAAGAAAATAAAAAGTTGAGAAATAATATGAAAGGCGTTATGTAATAAGGAAAATAAAATATACAATGAATTAATTAAATAAAAATTTTAAAATTCTTAACCTATTTAAAATATTTTCATAATTGAAAAATAATATAACATATCTATACCATTATATTGGTGTCTAGCTTTGAATATTATAAATGAATAAAAGCAAATAAGAAAAGCATATAATGAAGTAGAGAAAATAAAGAAATAATAAATAAAATATTTAGCATTTCAAAATCCTCTTGATTAATATATATTTATTTTCACATATAGAACTTAAAAATTAATATAAAAATATTGACAAAATTAAATGCATAAAAATATAATATGCAATGAATTGATTCATTTACAATAATTTTTATACCAAAAATTTAATTTATTTAAAATATTTATAAAATTTGAAAATAAAGTATATAATATTATATCTATAGTACTTAATGATATAGATAGCTAAGTTATAAGCAATATTAATAGACATAAAAAAAATGAAATAGTGCAAATAAAAATAAAAAAGTCTAAGCAAATAAACAATAAGAGATAAAAATAAATTATATAATAAATTAATTTAATTAAGTAAAATTATTAACTTATTTAAATATTTTTCCATAAAAAGAAAGTATACTATAATAAATTTATATTTCTCAATAGTTTTAAGTTTTAAATAATATAAGTAAAAAAATAAGATATATAATATATGAAGTATAAAATCTTGATGAAATTTTAATTAATATGTTTATAAAATTTAAATATAAAATATATAATGTTATATATATACTATTAAGTAATATTAATATATAAATTATAAGTAATAAAAGTAGACATAAAAAATAAGAAAATATGAAATGGAATAAATAAAAGATAGAGAACTAATGACTGAGTTATAAAATAATGAAAGTTAAAATTAAAGTATATAATAGAGTAAATTAATTTAATTAAATAAAATTTAAATTTTTTAAAATGTTTTTATCATAAAATTCTACTATGTTAAATTGTTTTATGGAATAGTATTTGAGTTGTAAATAATATAAGTAGAAGAGATAAAAAAAAAGTGAAATAGTACATGAAAAGTGTAAAACTTTGAAAAAATTTTAATTAATATATTTAATTTAATATATTATACTTAAGAATTAATTTAATTAAATAAAAAATTTAATTATTTGCAATATTTTTATCCTAAAAATATCATACTTTATTAAATTTATAATATTGAATAATATTTAAATAATAAATAGTAAAAATGTAAATAAAAATTTAAAAAATTAAAAAATGGGACAGTGTTGGGTGGGAAAATATTTTTTTCCCGCCCCCCACGTATCCCAAAAAAAAAAAAATCCCCTACCCCAAAAGACTCTAAATTTATGGTATGTATGAGTAGATTATTTTCTGTTTTAATCTAGTTGCTAAAATTTCTTGAAAGGAGATAATTTTAATGAGTTAGAAATTCTAACCTATAACTTTGTTAAAATTATAAAAAGGGTAAGTTCAATTTATATTTTAAGTGATTAATAATTTAAATAAATTTTATGAAAAAGTTAATGTGAATATTAAATACTTACCCTATAATTTTTAATGTATTTAACTATTTTTATCTAAAGTTAAAATTTTCAATAAAATATCAAATCTTTCTGATGAGCTTAATTTGACGGGTTTTTTTTTTCAATTGTTATATGTAAATGTTTAAAAAAATTGTAACTTGTTATAAAAAATATTGAAACATATATAAAATTAAAATATTAGAAGTTAAAAATATTATAAAATAATATTTAACTATACAAATTTAAAAAACAAGTATGATTTCATTTAAAAGAAAGAACAGGAAAATATTACTTATAAAAAAACTTTAAAAATATTACTAAAATAGAAATTAATTACTCTTTAAAATTTAATAACACCATTAAAAAAGAAGAGCAAACAATTTTTTACAATTAAAATGAGATATATTTATTAATAATTTATTTTTAAATATGATTGTAATTATTAACTATTGCCTTCCATTTCGGCCAAATTTGATTATAAAAACATGTTTATCATTTTATAAAGAATTACTAGCTGATTTAAGGTATAAAATTCAATAAAAATAAATATCTATAAACAATATAAAATATTCATAGAATACTACATTATTAATGAATACATTTTTTTTACAATGAAAATTTGATAAATAGTAATATAAATGCAATAAAATTAGTGTAATTAGGATTTGTTGTCACAAAAAATGAATATAATAAATTTATTAATTTTATTAATAAAATAATTATCCATAATAAGTAAAAAATAATAATTGTGTATCTAAATAGTGTCAATTTTTTATTGTCATACTGGAAAAAGTTTTTGAATCACTAAATAAATAATTTATTAGATTTTAATAGATAGAGATTAATTAAAAATAATATAAGTTCAGGGATAATATTAAAAATAAAAATTATTGAATAATGTGCCCCACACAGCCTATTGATTTATCATCTATTATTTACTTATTAAAATTGAATTAATTTATCAATTAAGATATTTCTACCGAACTTTTTTAATTTAAATATTGGGGTATGAATAAACTATTCTGATCATAATTATAATGGAACGTTATAAAAGTTAAAGGAAGGGACAGACTGAAACATTGAAAACAAAAATGATTGCGTGAGCTTCCTTGGTATTGGACACGTATTGTGTCTCCAATGCCGACCCCGGCTTCATCCGAATTTCAAATAGCTTAATTACCTTTTTACCATAAAAATGACTCGTTTGGCAGATAAACAAAGAAAATTTTTGTTGGGGCTGTTAAGAATTATTTGATCAACATTCAAGTGACTTTTTATCCCAAAAAAATAAATAAATTGTGTTTTGTTTAAACCAAATTTCTTAAGAAAGATAAATAAAATGATTATTATATTTGATATAATTATAATACAAAAAATTTAAAAATATTGATGAATTTTAATTATTCTAAAATTTTTAAAGTGATATATTTTGTATCTTTTATCGTAATTTTTTAAATTTGTAATTTATAATTTTTTATAATTATAAAAATTAAAGTAGTTATTCAATGAATCTATGTAATTTATCATTTTTTTCAAAATTTTTATCGATAAATACAATTAAATTTTTTTGAAAAGTTCTAGTTCTCTTCTTTTAACATTTAACGATCAATTTGATAACTCACTCAATTTTTACTCTCCAACAAACTATACTTCTCGCAAAAGTTTGCATGATCCAATGCAAACGATTCCTTCGCTTTTTAACTGGAAATTCAACCTTTTCCAATGAAGGTCATAATTTGCTTTTAACTTGCCAAATAGCAATAACATTTCAGTTTTTTAATTTTTCTTTCAGCGCGGTTTGTATTGACCTCCTGAATTAGTTCCTTAAATTAAAAATGTTCAATAGTAAATGAATTTAATTTTTTTGTCTTATTATGTAAAAAAATGACACATATTTTTTAATTAATAAATAATCACTCCAAATATTAAGATATTAATGAATTTTTTTCTTTCTAATAAATATTAACTTGGAATTCAAATTCTTACTTATTAACACAATACAAAATTTTCATATGAAATTTAAAATGTTATTTATGTGTATTAAATTTTTTTTTTTGAAAAATATATCTATTATCGATAGTTCCAGTTCATACATAAATTTTGCTCTTTTATTAATTTTCCATAGAAAAAGAGTTTGTATTATTTTATTGTTTGAAGGTGAAGCACTATATATTGCCTGCCTAGCCAGCCTACTGCATCGGTGTTGTTAGTGGTTCTAATCGAGCAAATGGCTACCATCACAGGTATCCTCCAGCCCTTTGGCACAAGTGTTGCTATGGGAGCTCTCTCTCTCTTGTTTTTCTTCTTCCTCCTCAAAAGAGTGAAAAGCTTTCAGACCAAGAATTACTCTAAACTTCCTCCAGTACTAGGTATTGATTAACTCTTCTTCTTGTCTTTAATTAGAATTAGAATGTGGGATGTTAATGAAATGATGATGATTAATTTGCAGAGGTACCGGGCCTACCGGTGATAGGGAATCTGCTGCAATTGAAGGAGAAGAAACCGCACAAAACGTTCACGCAGTGGGCAGAGGAGTACGGCCCAATTTATTCAATTAGAACTGGGGCTACCTCTCTCATTGTTCTCAACTCCACCGATGTTGCCAAAGAGGTCTCTTCTCTACTTTCTCATTTCTTCTCTTTATTTTGTTTCCGGTATAATTTTATAATTGAAAGAAAAATCCGACAAATTATTTATATATCGGTCCTTCCTTAAAATTCTAAGTTTGATTTGATAAATAATATTTCTTCGTCCACCTGAAACTAACAAGTATTTTGGGTCGTATAAATTCAAACTTACCTCTGCATTCAATCTCCAGTTCTCACTTCCTCACACTCCTTTCTTTTTTTTTTTTTTTTCCGGAGTAGGGCCAACTTCTTTGAGAGTTGAAGTATGAAGGTAGATTTTCAATTTTTTTTTTTACACTCGGGAGGAAATTACGGTCACTTTTGATGAGATTTAATCTTAATCTAATTTTATATATATATAGAATCGGATTTGATGTATTTTAGAGTTAAATTATAATATTATAATCCTCAACGAGAAAATTAAGAATTTTAAGATTTAATAAATAAAAAAGTAGTATTTAAATTTATAACTATTGATTTTTTTTTATTTTTTTAAATCAAGAGTCATGGTGTTACATTTTGGGTTTTTAAAATTCATCTTACATTTTAAAGGAGTTTTGTCTTTAATCATCTTCTATTTTAATATATATATATATATATATATATATATATATATATATATATATATATATATATATATATATATATATATATATATTAATTTTTTCACATACACTCAACTTTATTCTATATTATTTTGAATATATAATCATCTCTCCTTTTTAAAAAAAATAAGAAAGATGAATATATATTTTCAAAAATGAAACGAATGTGAATATAATTGAGTTGAATATAAGAAGTGCTAAGTGTAATTCACCATTTTTTTTTTATTAATCGAAGCTAACTCAAAATAATCACAAGCGCAACTTACATTCGCATAAATATAATTTTTATAAACTCATGTTCACTTTTACATATATAACAATCAAAATTGATAGCTTCATTTATTAAAATTCTGTCAACCATAAATTTCGCACATTTAATTAAGGGAAACGAACAATCTTCTATTAATGAGAAGGCCGTAGAAGTCTTAGATTTGGAATTAGAGCAGCTCAACGCTGCTATGAGTGACTAGATGAGATGGATGACTGCTATTCGGGGTTCCAATTCTTTTGGTTTTGTTTGGATTTCTCACTAAACCTACATTTACAAACTTCAGTCTTCAAGAGTCCCGTGGCACCATTCCTTTGGTTATGTGGCCTAAAGTCGTCACTTGATTGTATGGATTTCGTAAAATAACGTTCATTTAGAAAGTCTAATCGCCCTTTGGCCGAAAGTAAGTGAGAATTATTTTCATTCAAACGTTCTTTACCCTATAATCTTAATGATAGTTTGATAGAATGGAGAAAGTAATTATACTGACCACGCAGATGTTTTGGCTACATAAAATACATTTATTAATTATCTAATGACTTCAGTCGTAAAAATATGACCAGTAGCAACTTCTCAGGTCGTCCTAACTAAGAGAAGGGTAAAATCATAGTAGGACGTAGTAACGCTAAAATAGACATGAGCATACATTCCCTGAATTTAATAACTGGCTAGGCTATTACAAACCTTTCTGTTAAAGAAAAAGCTTCGAGATTTGATGGTTTTTCTATGATGCACATTATTGTTGTTTCGTTTTTGTGGCTTCTAATTTTTATGGTTAGTTCAGGCAATGGTAACCAGATTTTCATCCATTTCAACGAGAAAGCTATCAAATGCACTGAGGATATTAACTTCTGATAAATGTATGGTTGCTACCAGTGATTACAATGAGTTCCACAAAATGGTAAAAAAACATATACTTTCAAATGTTCTAGGAACCAATGCACAGGTTAGTTGCTTAAAGTAACTTTCTCATTTTCTTGTCTGTGTATGTGTGTATACAACCAGGTTCTTTGTGCAAGAAAAATTAATATTATAACTTCTTTGAAATTTAAAACACCATAATAAAATTAGTACAGAAGCAAACTCTTCTATGAATTTAATTTTCCTATATATGATACTATTTAAAATGAATATTATAGGCATATATCTTCTCCTTCTCCTATTGTATGTGATTATCAATAGAATAAGTCAAATGATTGCCTTAAATTAGGAGTGAATAAATGATCTAATCAATTTAAATAAAACTCTAACAAGCCCACCTATTATGAGTTAGTAAAAGTATAAACCTACATTTTAATTGCCAAACATATTAAATTACAACCAATTATTTATAAATTCAAATAATATATCATTTTATCAAATTGGGTTTTTAAAATAAAAAGTTCTCAAATAATTATTTAGTCAATTTTATCAAAATCAAAATACTTACTTACCATTAATAGCTCAGGTATAAAAATTCTAACACTTTATTACACTCACTTTTCAATGTTCAGAAGCGACACCATTGGCACAGAGAAATAATGATGGAAAACATGTCAAAGCACTTTAACGAACATGTGAAGACTTCACCTGATCAGGCTGTAAATTTTAGGAGCATATTTGAGCCTGAACTTTTTGGTCTAGCACTAAAACAAGTAAGTTTGTCCTTTTCGAACAGGAATTGATGTAAATTTTTCTTTGAATTGAACGACAATAACAAGATCGAGTGCATGAGAAAATTTGCAGGCTCTGGGAACTAATGTACAATCCATTTATGTGGAGGAGCTCGGGAAGACATTGTCAAGACAGCAGATACATAAGATTCTGGTAGTTGACTTGATGGAGGGTGCAATTGAAGTGGATTGGCGAGACTTTTTCCCATACTTGAGATGGATTCCAAATACTAGTATCGAGATGAAAATCCAGCAGATGTCCTTCTGTAGGACGGTAGTGATGAAGGCTTTGATCGACCAACAGAAGCAGAGAATTGCCTCCGGAAAGGTTACTTTTCTTTGTGGTAATAATGAAGATTTGTGCTCAACCTTCTGTGAATTTGTTTGTCTTAAGTTGTTTGCTCCGGATGCAGGAAGCAAACTGTTACGTTGACTACCTCTTATCTGAAGCCAAAGAACTGACAGAAGAACAACTTATCATGCTGCTTTGGGAGGCTATCATTGAGACATCAGACACTACATTAGTAACAACAGAATGGGCTATGTATGAACTTGCAAAGGACAAAAGCCAGCAGGTTTTGTGCTTTTTCCTTTTTGTTTGCTTGGCTAAAAATCTAACCCGGTCCCTTAATTTAATCATTTCTTCCATTCTTATCGCCAATTTGAGTTACTGAATTCCATTTTGTATGACAGGACCGTCTCTATCAGGAACTACAAAATGTTTGTGGAAATGAGAAGATTGCAGAGGACCAATTATCAAAGCTACCCTTCTTATTAGCTGTTTTCCATGAAACCTTGAGGAAACATAGCCCAGTTCCAGTTGTCCCATTGAGATATGCCCATGAGGATACCCAACTTGGAGGATATCACATTCCTGCAGGGAGCGAGGTGGTACTCCAGTTTGCTTTCGTCCCCCCCCCCCCCCCTTGTGCATGTATTTGATTGCCAATTCTGATAGCTTCACATTGAACAGATTGCAATAAATATCTATGGATGTAACATGGACAAGAAGAGCTGGGAGAATCCTCAAAAGTGGATGCCGGAGAGGTTTCTTAGTGAGAAATATGACACCATGGATCTGTACAAGACCATGGCATTTGGAGCAGGGAAGAGAGTATGTGCAGGCTCTCTTCAAGCAATGTTGATAGCGTGCACTGCAATTGGCCGGCTAGTGCAAGAGTTTGAATGGAAGCTGAAAGAAGGAGATGAAGAAAATGTGGACACAACGGGCCTCACCACCCACAAGCTCCATCCTCTGCAGGTTCTGGTCAAACCAAGAAATTAATTGGGATGATAGATGTGTACTTAGATTCGCTAGCTATAGATGTGATCAGTGCACGTCTCGAGCCTGTTGTATCCTGAAATATGTACAACTTAGGTGGAATTTTCCAGTAGAATAAGGGCCAGCCAAAGATAGACTTGCGTTTTGTATGTGCCTTCACTTTTCTGATATAAGTTATCGTATCATGCGTGAAACTAAAATCTCAGACAGCCCTCTAATATATATATTTATATTTATATTTACACATAAACACACACACATAAAAGATAGGAATGTTTACTAGATAAAAATGATATATTTATTAGCAGTGAGCTCTCATGCTCTGAGTCCCTCTTGAAGCAAATCAAATAGAAAAAGGTCACCCATCTTGGAAGTCTGCAAGGATTTTGCACCACTCAATTGAGTGTGTGGATGATGAATATGAAAACGGGGAGACAGGGTATATATGCGCCATGATTGGATGTCCCTCCAGCGTGCTGTCGACTAATTATTAACTTACCGAATGATTTTGTTAGCGCCATCCTAGACAAAGTCTGATGATATTTACAGCAGTTGTTGATCCCACCATGCCTTTTGTTTTCCTGAAAATTTATGTGATTTCAGAATAACAGAAAGGAAAAACGCATATTGATGGTGTGAAGGCAGAATCGTCTCTAGGCGTTAGGAGAGGATAATTTTGATAGCAAGACATGGAGAGAAACGCTAAGTAGTGAAGTTAGTAGTTAATCTATTTCTTGTCAGAGCACATTTAGTATTATCAGCAGATGAACTCTGTTGGTATCAGAAAAATATAACAAAGGAAAGCAAATATCTTAATGCAGAAAGGTATATTTTATTGATCAACAGAGTAACTTATTTATAGAGTATCATAGGAACTGATTTGTAGAAAAATTTGCTACATATCTCAATAGAAAATATTTAAAAAACTGGTAACAGAAAAATCTCACAAGGATAAACTTATCAAGTAAGAAATATTCAAACTCCTAAAAAATAGCAACTAATTCAGTTCCTTTGAGTCATCCAATCAACACTCATCCTTGACTCTGGAGCTGCATATGCCAAGCTTCTGCCTCAAGAATTCAAATCTTGCTTTAGGAAGTGCTTTTGTTAGGATGTCAACACTTTGATGCTCTGTTTTGTAGTAAATTAGTTGCACATCTCCTTCCCTTTGTATCCCTTAGAAAATAATACTTTATCTTGAAGTGTTTTGTCCTACCATGGTATATTGGATTATTAGCAATTGAAATTGTAGCTTGGTTGTCCACAAATATCTTTATACTTTCTTGTTCTTCCATATGCAAATCAACCATGAGATTTCTGATCCATAGAGCTTGATTCACAGTGGCAGCAGCAGCTACATATTCTGCTTCTGCTGTGGATTGAGCCACAATCTCCTGCTTCTTTGATTGCCATGAAAAAATTCCAGAACCAAAGCTAAACAGTAGCCGGAAGTGCTTCTCATATCATCAACACATCCAGCCCAATCACTATCTGAATAGCCATGAAAACTGAAAATTTTAACTTGGCTGAATCTTAATCCAAAATCAATTGTGCCCTTAATATATCTAAGAACTCTTTTTGCTGCTTGAAAATGAATTTCACTAGCACAGTGCATATACCTTGATAATAGACTTACAGCATGCATGATATCTGGCCTAGTTGTAGTTAAATACATTAGGCAACCAATAAGACTCCTGTACAGTCCTTCATCCACCTTTTCAGCTCCATCTTCTCTGCAAAATTTTTCCTTTTGATTCATTGGAGTTGTAGTTGGCTTGCATCCTTCCATGTTAAACTTCTTGAGGACTTCCTTTGCATATTTGTGCTAGCATATAAATATTTCATTTTCCTTTTGATCCACCTGCATACCAAGGAAGTATGTCATCCTTCCAAGGTCTGTCATTTCAAAAACACTTCTCATTTCTTCTTTGAACTTGTCGATAAGCTCCTAACAACTTCCTGTAACAAGTAGATCATCAACATACAGAGATACTGCTAGTATTTCACTATCAGCCTTTTTAATATATAAAGTGGATTCACTTAGACTTTTTTCAAAGCCTAAGTTTATTAAATGTGCATCAATTCTGCTATACCAACACCTTGGAGCTTGTTTTAAGCCATACAAGGCTTTTTTAAGTTGATATACTTTCTCCTCTTGCCCTTGAACAGCAAACCCTTCAGGTTGTTCCACAAAAATTTCTTCCTCCAAGTATCCATTCAAAAAGATGATTTCACATCCATTTAGTGTATAACCCAACCCTTTTGTGCAACAAGAGCCAACAGCATTCTTATGGTATCTAACCGCGAACAGGGGCAAAAGTTTCAGAAAAATCTACCCCAAACACTTGAGCATATCTTTTAACAACCAACCGTGCCTTGTATTTGTTCACAGAACCATCAGGATTAAGCTTAGTTCTGTAAACCCACTTAACTCCAATGGCTTTCTTTTGACTAGGCTTGTCCACCAACTCCCATGTTTGGTTCTTTTCAATCATTTTAAGTTCCTCCTTCATTGCAGCTACCCATTTCTGATCAGCTGCTACTTCTTCATACCCTTCAGTTTCCATTACAGCAACATTACATTTTTTATAAATGTCAGAGAGTGGTCTGGTTCCTTTAACTGGTTCATCATCCACATCTTCATTCTCCTCCTGAACCTCAAGCTGCTTATTTTTATCCCAGCTCCAGTTGTCAAACTCAAAAAATTGAGTATCCCTGCTAACTATTACTTTGTTGGTTTGTGGTAGGTAAATTCTGTAGGCCTTTGAAATTGAGCTATAGCCTACAAAAATTCCTGGTTCTGCTTTTCTATCTAATTTGTCTCTCTTAATTTGAGGAATGTAAGAGAAACATAAGCAGTCAAAAGTCTTCAAATTTGTCAGCTTAGGTTTGGAGCCATGCCATGCTTCAAAAGGAGTCCTTTTCTGTAGTGCTATTGGCAATCTGTTCAGCAAAAAAACTGCTGTATTGGCAGCTTCAGCCCAAAATTTCTTGGGTAGCTCTTTGTCATGAAGTAGGCACCTTGTCATCTCCATAATTGTTCGATTTTTTCTCTCCACAACACCATTCTGTTGTGGAGTGTATGGTGCTGTCAATTGATGTTCAATGCCTGCATCTTCACAAAATTTATTAAATTTTTTTTAGGTGTATTTAATTCTGTTATCGGACCTTATCACCTGCATTTTGCATCTACTCTGAGTTTCAACCCAAGCTTTGAACTTCACAAAGATGTCAGCAACTTCAGATTTATGTTTCATAAAATAAATCCAACACATTCTTGAATAATCATCAATGAATGCAATATAATACTTACTGCCATTCAATGATGGTGTTGTCATAGGTCCTCCCACATTCGTGTGTACTAATTGCAACTTTTGTGAAGCCCTCCAAGCCTTATTTTGTTGAAAGGGAAGTCTGTTTTGCTTCCCATATTGACAAGCAGCACATTTAGGAGGCTCATTTTCTAATTCAGGTAAACCTTTCCCCAGGTTGTTCTTTTTCATAAAGAGTAGAGCATCATGATGGAAATGGCCCATTCTTTTGTGCCAAAACACTGTATTATTCTCTTCTTTATGTACAACAGCCAACTCTTCATTTATCAAGTGTAAGGCAAAATTTTTGCCTTGCATTGGGACTTTGAACATTTCTACGCCATTTGCATCTTTTATCACACATTTTTTATCTTCAAACAGCACCTTATAGCCTTTCTCCAACAACTGAGAAACACTCAAAAGGTTTTGATTAATTTCTAGAATATATAACACATCAAAAATTAATTTCAAACTTGTATGGCCTCCAATTGCAACTGTTCCTTTGCCTTTTACAGCAATGAGTACTCCATTTCCAATCCTGACTTTGGAAATTGCAGTCTTGTCAAGTTCTTTGAATAATTCTCGATCATAAGTCATGTGGTTTGTACAACCAATGTCTATAAGCCAGCTTTCTGAGGTGTTGGTGGTGGCAAAGCATGATGCCACAAACAATTGCTCCTCCAAAGGTTGGCCTTCTGCAGTCTTGGCTTCTCCTTGTTGCTGTTGAGTCTTGCATACTTTTTTCACATGTCCTAACTGGCCACACTTATGGCATTTTACGTCTGGCCTCCACCAGCACTTTTCTTGCGGATGATTATTTTTTTTGCAGTGGGGACATGTTGAAAAAACTTGAGATTGCTGCTTTGGTATTTTTTATTGCCTTGCTTCTTTTTCTTGTTTCTGCCATCATTGTTACTCTGTGATTTGGCTTGAAAAGAACCTTCTACAGTTTCTTCTTATCTCATAAGCCTCCTCTGTTCTTGTGCCTGCAATGCATATAACAATTCTACCAAGGTATGCTTGATAAGTCTCTTGAGTTTTCCAGAGATGAAATAGTGGCCTCAAATTTTTCAAGAATTGTAACTAGGATTTTTTGAACAATTCTAGAATCAGAAAAATCAGTTCCAAGAAGTCTTACTTTATTGACAATGCCTAGAAGCCTATCAGAATATTCTTTGATTGTTTCTAATTCTTTCATCTTCTGCATCTCAAATTCTCGGATCAAGTTTAGCACCTGCATCCCTTTAACTTTTTCATTTCCTGCATATTCTTGCTCCAAAAAATCCCAAATCTCCTTGGCTGTTTTCAGAGTCATTATTCTAGTGAAGATGGTAGGTGAAACTGTTGTAAACAAAGTTGCTTTTGCTTTTGATTTTCTTTACTTATTCTCCTTGTGATTTTTTATTTGAGCAACAGTGGGATTATGTGGTAGATCAGGAACTTCATATACTTGTTCAATAGCTTCCTATAGGTCATTGCCATCAAGATATGCCTCCATTCTAACAGCCCAGGCTTGATAATTTGTTCCATCAAACTATGGAGGTGCAATTGCTGTGAATGAACCTTCTGGATTCATTTTGATTAGGTTTTGTGTTTGGGAAATTGTTTTGGGACTCACTCAAACTCACAGATCTCTCAAGATAATGGCTCTGATACCAATTTGTTGGTATCAGAAAAATATAACAAAGGAAAGCAAATATCTTAATGCAGAAAGGTATATTTTATTGATCAACAGAGTAACTTATTTATAGAGTATCATAGGAACTGATTTGTAGAAAAATATGCTACATATCTCAATAGAAAATATTTAAAAAACTGGTAACAGAAAAATCTCACAAGGATAAACTTATCAAGTAAGAAATATTCAAACTCCTAAAAAATAGCAACTAATTCAGTTCCTTTGAGTCATCCAATCAACAAACTCATTGTTTTGCCCGCTCAATTTGACATCCCATATGGCGACAGACAAGGACCATTGCATTTCTTCTCAAGATTGCAAATGGTGACTTTTGAGAACAGCGGAGCCAAATCACCCCCCGAAATATTAATTTACGGCACAAGACACTAATTAAACAAGAGACTCATTTAGGAAGTAATGAGCAACATATACTATAATGATCTTGCGTGCAGCATATCTGCTTCAAAATTCAATTGGCTGGCTTGAAGAATTTCAACTTGAGTCCATTGTTGACCATGCTCCAGATACCTCCAATGGAGAAGGCCAAGCTGAAAGCAACACCCAACCATCCCAAAATCCAGTTGAAATACCAATTAAAGCTATATCTGGTTGGCTGTTTTATGAGAACCCACATGAAGCAAGGATATGCAAAAGTGACTGGCAGCGTGAGTCCTCCTAACAAACCAGCAAGACTCGACAGGAAGGGAAGCGCCACTCCTATGAAGAATGACACAAATCCATAGAACACTCGGAAACCCGACCTCACCCATATCGAGCAAGGACGGTTGGTTCTACTGGTGTACCCGGCTTCAAAACTGTCGAAAGCTGGCATTGAGTATATCTGAAAACTGCTCAAACAGTTGAACACAACGAGAAGGAAAGTCAATGCCAGAAGCCCTCTTGCAATGTCATGACTGTGAAATGCATATAAAGCTGTGAGAATCCCTCCCGAAGGCATCTGCGAGGAAGAAGGAGAACAAGTAAAATCGATATCAATTTTGTTATGCAGGATATAAAATTAAGTTGCAGGAGAGTATTCACTCCACTTACAAGATTTCCGTAAGCCCAAAACCCTCCAATTGCAACAGGGAAGAGGCACATGGCAATGAAGAGATAGGCAACCTTGGCTCCTTTCCACATTGGCACATGAGCCGGGTGCTTAAAAGTTGATGGCATTGTCGCCTGAAAAAGAGATAGAAAGAAACCAAGTGAACATCCTCATTTCTTCACTGCATTGCAAGCAACTCATAGTATTGTTAAATTTACCTGAATCTCGAGGACTAAATTATGACCTCTGAAAGCAAAGGCTACAATTCCAAGGGCATTCATGATGGAAAAGACAGTTGCAGATGAGGATGGCAATGAAACGGGTTCATAAGAAATGGAGGGCGGCCTTTCTTGGCTTACAGAGAGCACCCAGACCATGGTAGAGTAAGTGATGGCTGTAACAGCGCCTATCAGAGAGAGCCCTGCGATCGAATTGAGGTTTGGGAGCTGAGACAGAACAATGGACAGAGAAGTGAACACCAGATACCACTCTACTGTGGTTAGGGGATTTGAGGTACACACTGCACCACAAACTATTTGAAAGAACAGTTTCATGGTTTCCCCCCCTATGAGAATTAAAGCCGTTGCCGTTCCAGCTGACAAATACACAGTTGGGAAAAGAGCAAGCCACACACCTAATCTTTCCCCTGCAACACAAAGGCAAATACAAACTATTTTGATCAACTGAGTTACGTATATATGGGAAGGTCCACACAAGTCAAAATGAATTTTTTAGTTATATATGTAAAAGTTTCTTGTTATTTATAGGAACTTTTCATGACAAGGTAGTAGCAACGAACTGGTAAAAATTCTTACCAAACGCTGCTTGTGCTAGCTCTACATATCTGTTGTACCTCTTTCCTGGAACAGCTTCGTGTAGTTGAACCAAAATCCATAAGGTGTAAAGTTGCCAACAATATGCGATGATTAAGGAAAGAATTCCCCAACTCCTGCAAAATATTTGTAAAAAGCAACTCTAATCAAGTGGCTTGGGCTTGTACGTTTTTAGTAAACGACAACTACAAATTCCGTATCTTACAAGTCCGTAGGTTGTTTAGTGGGTATGTATATGACATACAAATGGAATCGTGGTCAAAGGATTCGCAAGAAGGTCATAATCAAAATCAACGGCATTGGGGGCCCTCTACATAGAATAATTAAACTTGGGAAAAAGTTAAAGATGGCAAAGTGGGTTGCATCAGGCGTCATTCGAACCATCATCAAATCTATGATGAATCTTGATAAGTGCCAAAAGTTTAAGCCTTATCTCATCAAAGATATTCTTAATGGACAAGCAGACAATTTTTTTCCTATTAAATATGGTGAAAGTTTCTACCCATAGAAAAAGAAAAATGGACACAATAAAACCGAATATGTTGCATTGAAAATAAATGCATGAGAATTCAAATCGAAAAAATTAAAATAAAATAAAAAATCGAAGCAATGAAGGTCAGGAAAAGATATGAACTGGCAAACATACTCTAATCGTTATTAAAAAGAAAAGGAAAAATAAGGAAGAAAGAAAAGGAGAAGAGCGTAACAATGCAGAAATGGAGGTGGAAGTTACCAGCCGAGAAAAGTAAAAGCAACGGGCAAAAGAAGAGCCTGGAAGCCAACCCCAGCATTGAGATTGTGAAAAGCAGCGTAATGAGCGTTGCCATTGCGAGACTCGGTGATGGGAAGCCACGCGTCTTGAGGGTTGAGCTTGGTGAGGTGACCCACTTCCTCCAGGTAACCCTTCATGTTGATGAGCACCCTCTTCATGGGCGTCCCTATTGGGCTCAGGAACCTCGGCGAAATAAACGACGTCGGGGTCCATGCGTTTGAAGATTTCGCCTCCTTCGACGCCGGCCTCGGCGACCTCTGTCCCGAAGGCGTCAGTATCTCGGGGGTTGAAGCTCTGGGCGACGCCGGTAGAGATATCAGTTCCGTCTCGGGTCTCTCCTCCATTGCACTCCGTACGTCTCTCCTCCTCCTACTTACTAGTTTCTACGCCACTAGCAAGTTTTTTCTGGGGACTGGGGAATTGTCTCGTCTCCAGCCGTGGCTTTATAAAAAGATGTGGTTACGAGAAGTAATGATGAACTTCAAACTAAAATAAATTAGAATAAAGAAAGATTCTTCTTTTGTCTTTTAATTTGCTGTTTATTGGTTTGAGTGTTGAAGGGACAGGCACATAGTGTGTGGGTCCGAGGAACGGAAAGTGGGGTAGCGAGCCAGGAAGTGAATGGTGGCACTTGATGAAAATGACAGTGATCAATAGGAATGTCAAGCGCAGGGGTTCTGAAACTGTAGAAAATGTGGCGTTGATACGAGAGTTTGAGAAGAAGTTATTGCGAACACTGCTAGGAATCCAAAGCAAGTTAAGATAATTGATTTTTGGCAGATTTTGACATTGCATTTTAATACCTAAAAAACAGCATTTATATTCGTTAAACTACCTAAAGTTTGATTTATTCTTGTAAGTTGTATTTTAAACATGGAAGAAAATCGATGCTTAAGTTCTTGTACATATTACGTGAAAAAGCAGCCATCGTGACTCCAAATATGGGTGATTAGCTGACCATGTACTTGTATTTCGTACCAATTTATTTCAAAAATATGTAAATGATAAATTAATTTTTTTGCTTTGCAACTTGCGCAGAAGTGTGAAAATAAATTGAATTTAATTGATTGGTTTAAAAATAGTATAATTTTATTTGATCTAAAAATTACTATAAAAAATAATAATAGTGATTTAATCTAATAAAAAATTAAAATTAATTAACCTAATTTACTAAAAAATTGAGATTGGTAAATACAAAGATTTACTTATTAACTTGATAATAGTAATAAATAATAAATAATTAATTTATTATCATATATTTATATACATTAAAATAATAATTTAAGTATATTAAAATTATATTTTAATATATATAGTTTTAAAATTATATATGTGTAATATTAAATTTAATCAATTTATAAATTTAATATTATCAACATATATTATATAAATTTATCAAAGTAAATAATTACATTAAAATTTAAAAATATTTAATATTAAAATTAATGAATTTATATATTTAATATTATTAATATATATTTTACAAATTTATTGAAATAAATAATTATATTAAAATTAAAAAATAATAAAAATTATGTAAGAAATTCAATTTATCATCATAAAACTTAAAATTAATAAAAAATAATTACACAAAGTAATTCTTATAACTAAACATACATAAAATAATTATTATAACTAAGTAAATATATTAATTAAAATAATAAATTAATATTAGTATAATAAAATAGTAATATATTCATATATATGTTATGAATTTAGTTAAAAAAATATTTGTATCTATTTTAATTAATACTATTTTTTTTTAGACTAGGAGCTATAATTTTTAATTATTCTTCTAATTAGAGAATTTTCATGCTAAAAAATATTGTATTTTAATTTTTTTTACAATTTTTGTTATATTCATTAATGATAATAATAATAATAATAATAAAATAAATTTTTAAATAATAATAGTAATAATAATGAATTTTAGTTAATTAATAATGTGAAATTAAAAATAAATAAGTAAGTGATTTAGTAGTAGTAGTAGTAGTAGTAGTAGTAGTAGTAGTAGTAGTTCTAAACTTGTGTTTTCTTCCTTTATTTTGAACAAACAAAAATCAATTCTTAATCAATTTCTTATGTTAGGAAAAGAACCAATTCTTGCATAAGTTCAATACATTTTGAGAAAAATCAATTCATGTATGTTGTGATTTTGTAATATGATAATAGAACTTAAATAATCTTAAAGGATTGTGTGTTTAAGAGAAAACTAACCAAGTCTTCCCTTTATTTAAACTTTAAAAAACAAGATATTTTTATTCATGACTTGTAATAGTTAAGTAGAATACCACTTCTTTCGCCTTCAGCCTACCTTAACAAATTCATCAATGTGATGTAATGGATTTCTTAAATGTAGTCAAAACCTATGCAATTTGGGTTGGAAAAATTAAGACTTAATTAAAGGTTTGTGATCTTTAGACAATGGTGGAAATCAGTAAGGATCTAAATCCTCTGCTAATAAATTTTACTCTAACTCAAACCAAATATCATGGAGAAGAAAGTGCAAAGAAGTATAAAATTTTATTTGCCATTCAATCTTGTGTCCAAGATAAAAGTTGTATAGGAGTCATAAATTATAAGTATCTAATTCAAGAAAATGAAAGGAGAAAATAAATGCAAGTGTTGAATATAAGGAGGGAATTTAAGGTCTTAAAGGTAAAAAAAATTTAAAACTAGCAAAGAATATACTAATAAGCTAATAAGAGTTATGAATCATATTAGAATGCTTGGTGATGAGTTACTAAAGAAGAGATTAGTAAAAAAAGGTACTGGTCATTGTTCTTAAGAAGTTTAAAGCTAATATCTTTTCTTTAGAAGACTTTAAAGACTAGAATTTATGAATATTTTTCAAGCTTAAGAGTAGAGAATAGTAATAAAGATGTAAAGAGCAATAATAGAAGAAGCTATTTGTGTAAAAGTGTAAAAAAAAGTAAATGAATAATAGAAGGAAGAAGGAATTTTGAGATAAAAAAGGAAAAAAGAAGAAAAATAGTGAAAATAGCAGATGTAATGGAAAAATAGGTAAATATCCTCCATGCCATCATTATAAAAAAAAGGCCACACTAAAAATTTTTATTAATGAAAGCCAAATTTAAAATGCAAATTTGGTAATCAACTTGGCCATGTTGAAAAGTACAAAAATAAAGGAAACTAACAAAGGTAATAAGGCCAATAATCTTATGTTGTTGATGATCAATAAAAAGTTGAAGAAAAGCTATCTATAACAACATGCTATGCTATAAATTATAATAGGGGAGCCTGATTGGTGAATAATAGCAGCACGAATCATATGTTCTTTGATTCAACCATTCTAAAAGACCTTGATCTATCCTATTACTTCTAAGTTAAGATTGGAAATGGAAAGTTTTTAGACATCAAGAAGAATGGCATAATCATTATTAAAACACTTTCAGGTGCCAAGTTTATCCTAGATGTACTTTATGTACCTAATATTGATTATAGCTTATTAAGTATTCCTTAAATGCTTAAGAAGAATTATGTTATGCACTTAAAAAAACACTCATGCATAAGAATTTATCTTTTTAGGAATGAATTCATAACTATAAAAATGAAAAATATATACTTTTTGATAAATTAGAAGCAAATTGATATGCATGCTTGCTAATATTTATTGGTGAATTTATCATATGGCATAAAAGACTGGGACATTTTAGTTATCCTATCTTGAGAAACATGCATTCAAATGAACTACTTTAAATTCATTTACTGTTAAAGAAAGCACTAAGGTGTGTGATGTTTAACAATATGGAAAGCAAAGTAAGTTACCATTTTTAGAAAGAACATGGAAGATTATTGAGAAACTGCAATAAATACCCTTTGATATTGTGATTTTATGAGTATTTCATCTTTAAATGTCAAAAAATATTTTTTTATTTATAAATGACTTCTCGAGGTGGACTTAGGTCTTTTTCTTAAAATAGAAGTTAGACATTTTAGTTATGTTTTAGAAGTTTAAAGCCATGGTTGAGAAACAGGTTAGTTGTTATATAAAATAACAAAGAATTGATATTGATACTAAATATAACTCAAGAGATTTTAAATTTTTTCTATGAAAAGGAAAGTACTCAATACCAATTGATAGTGCCCTACACTCTTTAGCAAAATAGAATGAATGAAAGAAAAAATAGATCAATGATGAAAATGACTAAATTTTATTATTTGAAAAAATGTTGCTTAAAATTTCTAGGCTAAGGCAAATAACACCTCATTTTATTCACTAAATTCTTTATTAAATGTAGCATAGGAGGAAGCTTTCAATTGATCACCTAAAAATATTTATATATATATATATGCTATACACATGAACTTAAAGTAAAAGGACAAGCTTGATCAAAAGGCTAAAGGTGGAATCTTTTTAAGGTAAAACAGTAATACTAAAGGGTAGAGAATTTACAGCTTAAGAATTCAAAGATAATAGTTTGCAAAGATGTGAAGTTTGACGAGTTTGCAAAGTGGAATTAGAAGACACATAAGGTGAAAGAAATTAATAATCATAATGGGGAAGTCTTGCTTTCAAACCATAATATAACTAAAAAGGAAAAGGATTCAAACTATTATGATCATTCTCAAGTAAGAGGAACTAAAAGAAGTTTATGAAAGATATAATATAACCTCACTTAAACCTATTAGATTTGCATAATTAAGTAGCAAGATAAGAGGGATGGATGGATGTAATGCAAGAAGAGATCAACAAGATGAAAAACAATAAAACTTAGAGCTTATTAGATAGATCTGAAGCTAAAAAAGTCATTAGTGTAAAGTAAGTTTGCTAAACCAAACTTAATGTAGATAGTTATGTAAACAAACTTAAAGTTAGATTAATAGTGAAAGGATACTTTCAACAATATGGTGCAGATTTCTCAAACACTTTTACACCTATGGTAAAACATGATACAATTAGGCTTTTAATGCCTCTAGCTACAAAGTTAGCATGGAAAAATCATCATTTGGATGTCAAGTTTGCATTCCTAAACAACCTACTGGAAGAAGATATCTATGTTAAAAATTCAAAAGGATTTCAAATCTAAGGTAGTGAAAACAAGGTGTATAAGCTTCATAAAGCTTGTCATGGCTTAAAATAGACCTGTCAAGCTTGATACATTAGAATAGACACTTATTTGTAGCAATAATTATTTCATAAAAATGAAAATGAAGTAACATTTTATGTAAAAATAGGCGACAATAATGTAAAGTTTATTATGTCCATTTATATTGATAACCTTCTAATGATATAAGGAAATATACAATCTCTTCAATAATTTTTAAGCAACATGAAAATGAGTATGAAATGTCCAGCTTAGGAGAAATGAAGTTTTTTTCGGGAATGGAAATTAATTAATTTGATTTAGGCATTTTCATCTCACAAAAGAAATATGCCAAGGAACTTTTGAAGAAGTTTCATATGGAGAGATCAAAACTAGTGGCTACACCTATAATAATTAATGAGAAATTATAAAAAATGAAAGTGCCGGGAAGGTTAATGTTTTTGTTTAAAAGAGCTTAATTGGTAGCTTATTGTACCTTGTAATTACTATACCTGATGTCAAGTTCTTTGTAAGTCTACTTTCAAGGTTCATACAAACACCAAGTTAAGTTCATCTTAATGCTACCAAATGAGTCTTAAGGTACATTAGGGGAACAACTAATTTTAAGTTGCTATATTTGAAGGAAGATAGTGACAAACTAGTGGAATATATTGATATTGACTAGGTTGGGAGTGTAAATGATTTTAAAAGAACTTCTAGCTATTACTTTTCTACTGGAAGTGGAGTTTTTGCTAGAATTCAAAGAAATAAGAAGTTATGGCTCAATTATTAGTTGAAACAAAATATGTTTCTATAGTAAGTGCTATAAATTAGAAAATATGGTTAAGAAAAATTCTTTTAAACTTAAGACACCTTATGAATAAAGTCATTGAGATTTAGGTTGACAATAAGTTAGCCATAACAATTACTAATAATTTAATTCAACGTGTAAGAACTAAACATATTAATGTTATATTTCGTTCTATTAGAAAGGCAAAAAGACTTTGAGAAATAAACCTTGATCATTGCAATTCTAAAGAATAAAAAGCTAACATTTTCACCAAGGCCTTACCAAGACATAAGTTTAAGTTTTTTAAAGCAAAACTAAAAGTCTTAAAGAAAATTTTCAAAAAGAGGCATTAGACTTTAAGATTTTCCTTTAATACTTAAAATTAACTTTTATGTTTGTTAAGCTATCTAATTTTAGTTTATTTTATTAGTTATATTTTAAATGTGGCAAAAAATTGATGCTTTATTCTAGTGCATGTTAGGTAAAAAAGTTATTAGTGTACCATGCCTAAGTATGGCTCTAATTACAGGCCATCAACTGATCATGGACTTGTGTATTGTATGCATATATTTCAAAAAAAGAATAAAAATGATAAACCATTTTTTTTTATCAAACTTGCTGCTTAAGTTTTTTACCTTTTTTATTTTAAACAAACAAGAATCAATTTTTGTATAAATTTAACACATACAAGAAGAATTGATTCATGTTTGTTATGATTTTATGACATATTTGTTAGGAATTCGGATTATCATATGCATCAAAAATTCAAAATTTGATTTGAATTCTACTTAGGATTTATGCAAAAAGCATAAATCAATGATTAAGGTTTTACCTATTGGGCGCTCGTGTTTCTACTAATTAAAACTTGAGAGCAGATGAATCAAACGCTGGCCAGAAGGTATAGCATCTTTACGGTATCCACACGGAGTGAACAACGACCTTTTACCCTCCATGAATCTACTAGGATGCATTTTTCTCTCTAGGAATTAGGATTGGATATTTTTTAAGTAATTTAGGGTTTATATGGAAGCTTTGAGTGTGTCTCTCATGTGCTGCCCTCAAGCCTTTTTTTATAGAACTTAAGCAAGCCACAATCCTAGTTCTACTAGGAAAATGCTTCCAAAATCTTAATTACACTTAACAACTCATCTTATCCTTATCTTAAAGATAATGAGGAGAGATAGGACTTATCTATTAATTATCTAATATTAGATAATATTATCTCATAACATATTTATCTAATATCTAATAACGTATTTATTTGATATTATTTTAATATCACATAATATATATATATATATATATATATATATATATATATATATATATATATATATATATATTACATGAATAACATATTATTATTCTTAATAATAATATATATGCATGAAAATAAGTCTAATTAATTGGATATTAATATAATTAAAATTCAATTAATTATTATCTTATTCCTACTCTTTTTGTATGACCTTATAAGTTCTTACTATGTTGACAATGACTCATTATTAAGCTATAGATAGTGAGCGGTATCTAGCAATACATCACTGCCACTCAAGTAGTAAGAATGTCTGTGATTCGACATCCACCTAATACATGATCAATGTTTTGCATTATAATCCCTTTTGTAATAATATTCAAATTGAACTGGAGGCATGGAATGTGTTATCCTCATCTATGTTCAATTTATATTTCTTAATACTGAGTAGACTTAACATAAATGATTAATATCACATATTAATTCAATTGAGTATGGCCATGTATTTCTAAGTCTCACTCAATCAAGGGGCCCAAGGATATTTCTCTTTTATACAAGAATAACAAAATCTCATCTACATCACTCACTTCCTTCTACACGATTTATGACACACCCAATCCATGCCCTATTCGTCATCTTGATTAAAGGTGACATAAGACAATATTAAAGTGAGTAATTCCTCATGTAGGGAACCGTAGTAACTTCAGGTCAAAGGTTTATATATATTTGTGATCATATGAGAATAACTTATGATACGTCTATCTATGCAATATTCTCATAGTAGGTCAGTCTAGTGCATTGTTCACTAGCAATGTATTCATGTATTGACTTAATATCACATATCCATGATTCGTAATCATCAGTCACTATACATGCTAGTCTCAATGTATTATTATTATCTTTTTTCATAATAATACTTGACTAGGAGCATTTTAGGAATAGCGAAGCTATTACAAGGATAATTATTATATTAAGTTATAAATCGCACAGAATAATAATAAAATTATGAAAATAAAATATAATAATTAAATTATCTAAAATAAAACATAATACATTGTGTATTATTTCAATCATTTATATGATTGGTTCCTAGGATACACACCAATAATATTTAATTTAAAAGAGAAACAATTGATACTATATTCATGAAAGGGAAATTTACAATTCCTTAGATTTTAAGTTATGTAAGAAAATAGGACTTCCAAATATTTTAAAATAGAAGTTTAGTTTACAATATGAAAAATGCATTTTTTTAAAAAAGTAGAAGGTATATGAATTATTTAATTAATTACTAATGAGAGAAACTTGGTAGCATGGTTAATTTCATGCATGGACCATGCTACGATAGCATAACTATTTTAGTGGTTAAATTAATATTAATTTCGTAAGTATATAAATCTAATGATAGGAATGATTATCCAAAATTAGCAAAATAATAAACATTATATTCTTACTTTAAACTTAACACTTTAACCAATTTACAAATATTTCGCTCTTTATCTGACCTTATTTGCCTCTTATTTTGTTGATGAAATTCCAATAATAATACATAATAAGTAAAGGAATGCCATTAAGCAATATATTAGGTTGCTACCATGCAATCATGGGCGGCTCACTTTCATAAGAAGCTTGAAAAGCTTGAATGGTAAATTTATTATCACCTTGCCTTTAAAGAGTGAATTTAGCAACTTGAAGATAATGAAAAAAAACTAAAGCCACTATACTACTAGACTTGAACTTATAAAGGAAAAGTCACAATTGGAATCCTTAAGGCTGATTTCAACATAGTCAATCTTCTTGGTTTTGGACCTTTTGAAGGATGATTTTTGTTTGAAAAGTTTGAGACTTATGGTTTTTAAACTAAAGATTATGGATTTGCATCCAAATTTATGTTATTGTCTAGATTTGGATCCTAACCATCAAATAAAACTTGTTATTCCTATTTCGTTAGATGTATCCATTTTCTTCTAAAAATAACAAAAGATTATCTTTAGTTTGCCTTCTACTCTAAACTTTCATATATAGGTTTTTGTTTTATATATCTAAAAAGATAAAGGTGCAATTTTTATCTTCCATTAGCATCGATCATGATGATCGTAGAGGACTATAGTAATAACAATGAAAGACACGATCAAGCTCTGGAAAGTGTGGGTCTAACTTAAATGTTTATGTTCTACCACTAACGTCGCCATGACACTTATCGAAGGCATTAAAACTTCTAAACCCTATTTACATTTTTAATTGATTATAGTGGTTTTGGTAAGCTAAATTAATCAATTATTGGAAGCAAATGGAAAGATGAAGAGAAAAAGAAATTATAAACTTACAAATTTAAGGAGAGAAATATATATACAGAGAAAAATTAAAATTAAAAGTATTTTTTATTAATATCTTGGATTTTGGCTATGAAAAGGTTGTTAAATTTCTATTGACATTTTAAAAAATGGTTCAATTTAAAAAGAACATGAGGGAGTTTCAATGATGTCTTCTAGTGAAGCTTGGTAGAGAATGTGGGTGAATGGGTTGAGGAACATAACAAGTGTCAAAATTTTAAATTTACTAAATTTTTGGCATAATTAAAATTAAAGAAAATTCAAAATAAACTTTTCTTGGAATCAAATGTTATCTATAGCATAACTTCTTTTATGCTATGGAAGTCTCGACTATTACTAACTAACAAAACAAAGAAAGCATAATTATATATCCTATAAAATAAAGGAAGTTTCTTCCCTATATATTTTAGGTAAGGGTTACATTCTCCTTATATTTTTCATTAATTTATAATTTCATCATGATGTTGTGAAAAGAAAAATTAATATATTTTAACATGTAATTTTTTTTCTTAAGAGAGAAATTTTATAAGTAAAAGGTGTATTAAATACTTAACTAAGCTAGGATAAAGAACTTGAAAGGTTTAGTTAAGAAAAAATATATTAAATAAAATAATTAAAGGTTATAAGTAATTAAAGGTAAGTACGTGAGTATGAAGAAATTTTATAACAAAAGGATAAAAATACCCCTATTCCTTTAAAACCTAATTTCAACCCCTTTTCTCATTTTCACCAGAAACTTTAATACCTTTTTTTATGCTTTTTTTTCCATCTTCCAAATGAAGTAATTGGAAAATAAATCTTCATTAATTTTTTCACATCATTAAGGTAAGGACATTAGAATCCTCCTTTATATTAAATTTTTCTTTGATTTCCCTCATGGATTTAGATAAATCCAAGTATTAAGCCTAATAAGGGAATATGACCTTTAACCTTTATTTTCATGATTTTGAATGAATAGGAAGGATTAATCTTTAATCGTACCTTTCCAATATTCTTTCTATACTAGGTGATTAAACATCATAACCATAAATCAAAGATTTAAATGAAATTAATGGTTTTAACAATGTTTTATATTTTAGGTGATTCTTACATTAAGTGTGAAGGCTTGAAATGTTTTGGTTTATATGAATGACATGAATGAAGTGTTAAATACATGTATTAATGATTGAATTATGATTTATTGAACAATAAATAAGTGGAGATGCATTTATGGCAGTAGGAACAATGTTTTTGAAATTGAAATCTATAGAAAGTAAAGTAGTAATTGACTATGGCATGAGAAATTACTCTAAGGAAGGCATAATCAATTATATAATCAATTATCCAAGAAAGATTTATCCTCTAGAAAGCTATAGTCAACTATGGCTAGAGAATATGCTTTCTAGATAGCTATAGTCAAGTACTTAGTTAACTACTTTAAATGGATTTCACCTTTAGAAGCCCATAATTGACTATGACTAGGTTACTAATAGAGAATATAGTTAACTATACATTAAGAAATGGTTCTTACAAGGCTAGTAGTCAACTGTAAAGTTAACTATAACCCTCATTTCCTTGATAATAACTCTTTAAGTAGATAATTTGATGTAAGATATGTATATGCTAATGAGATATGTCTATCTAAGCATTTAAGTGAAAAATAATCAAGTCATAGAATTATGTTATAAAGTGAGGTGTGAATCACTACATTTATAAATGTTTAATGATGATAGGTTTAATATGATTGCCATATACTTTGTGAATGAGATTATATTAAATGAGTTTGATATGTGATATGGTAGAGGAAATGTAATGAGGTTAGTGTGATAAAGTGATGAATTATCAAGTAATGTAATGGTGTTAGAAGCTAAAACGAGGCTATCTTCATCAAAATGTAATGTAATAGTGTTGTAAGCTATACAAGAAATGTAATGGTGTCGGAAGCCAAATGAAACTATCTTTGCTAAAAGATAATGAGATAGTATTACAAGCTTACCTTAGACTATTTTCACTATCAAAAGGCTATCATTACAATGATAAGATGAATTTGGTTGGTAAATTTATAATTATTGTTTATATTTGTTTGTGTTAAAGTGTTTACTCATTAAGTCCGAACTTGCTTTTTTATGTATTTTTCTTTTACATATACTTAGGTTAACTCTTCACCACCATCTCATTGTTAAACTCTTGGAAAATTATCGATATAGCTTGGGTAACATTAAGTATTTAGTTGAGAAACTTTGGGCTTTCATCGATATAAGACTAAAGAGAGGTAAAAGAATAGAACTTTGATCTTGAAGGTCAGTTAGACTAGTTTATCCTTAAGTTGATAGATAAAAAGTATGCATAGCTCCTATTGTATCTAAATTATATTTTGTTAAATGAAAATATCTTCTTTTTTCTCTTATAACATGAAAATCTATCCTAACTCTTTGTGCATACTTTATTTATGTTAGAATGGTTTAATAAATTAAATTAGTGGAAATTCAACAAAGGATTTTATGCCATCACAATTGGAATAAAGTCATGATCATAAGATATGAATATTTTTAAATTTTACTATCAAGCAAACTTTTAATTTACAAGACTCTTATAGGGACTGACTTTCTCTCCAAGTTAAACCATAAAACTTAAATTAGAAATGGTAAAATTAACTTTTTTCCTTTCTCTATATTGCTACATTGTTAGAGAAAAAAATATTAATAACTTGATCTTTGCTTCATTATAGGGAACAAAATTTAGCTTGTTCTTAAGTTCATTGGAATTTTGAAAAATGATAGGAAAAATTAAGAAAAGTACAAGTATTAAAAGTAAATGTTATAAGTTCACACTTTAAACATAAATAAATAAAATTTTAAATTTGTACTTAATTGATAATTATTTAAAAATTTTATTTCAAATTGTAAAACCTTTTTATTATAAAATTATTTATGACATTAAATTTACATAAAATATAATAAGTTTATAAATATATAATTTAAAATTACATAAATATTTTTATTTAAAATGTATTATATATTATTAAAAATAAAAAAATTATTTTTTAAATATCGAATAAGAAAATTCATTTCAAAGCAATGATAATAATTTTTGCTCCATTTGCATTCTTGTTTGCACACATAAAAATCCTTTATTTTTACGTCTTGTAGATAAATGCTTACAAAGATTTAAGATAAGTTGAATTAATGCCCTGTTTGGAATGGGGGTATGGAGGGGTGGGCGGAAGAAGAAGGGGTGGAACAGGGCTGATTCCACATTTTCACCTGTTTGGATGATTTTTTTGTTTATGAGAGGGGTGTAACCGGGGGTGAAAAATTGTATTAGGTTCTACATGAAAATTTACCCCTCTGAAATGGGGGGTTTGGAGGTGAAATTTCCAAATTTCTTTAAGCTGCCATTCACTTTTATTGCTACTGCCTTCCTTCCATCGCTGTTGTTGCTCCTTTCATGAAGACTGCTTCTCCTCCACGTGCAATGTGTCCATCGATGGAAAAGCCCAAGCTGGTGTCGCCATTGACAGAAACTAACAAGTACGTTTTATTTGTTGAAATCTTGCCTTTTAAGTTGCGGTTGCTGTTTGCTTGATGTTCGTAGAGATGTGAGCTGAGGAACGATGGAGCGGGGAAGGGAAGAGCTTGTCCGGTGATAAGAAAGCGTGCGAGGAAGAGAGAAATGTTGTCTTCTCCGGTGACGACCAGCAGCGACTGGTGGATCCTAAAGGTCCGGTCTCTGTCAAATCGGGTCAAACGTTCTGGAACAAACGTGATCGAACTCAGGTTGATAGGGACCCGACTCGGTTCGATTTTTTTTATTTTTTTTCAAAAAACTTTTCTTCTTTTAATCCAGAATTTTTTTTATTTTTTTATGAAATGGTTTTTGCTTTCTCAAAATGCTTATATATTGGAGTTGTTTGTGGATGCATTTTTATATAAAAATTAAAAAGTCTCATTTTATATGGTAAATGAGATTCTCATAACCATGTTAAATAATTGATAAATGAATATTGACATAAATTAATTTATCAGTATATTATCAAAAACAAATCTAAAACAACAATCCTTTTTTTCCTTTTGAACAAATTAAAATTATAAAATTATTCTTTATTTACAAATGATGCAATAATTAAAAATAAAAAATATAACGGAATAAATGTGAATTGTTTGAAAATGTAAATAATCAAATATTTTTTTAACTAGAATACAATTAGGAAACATTTTTTATATTTAAATAAAATTCTAAAACATAAAATAAAAAATTATTTATAATATGACGAATAAATTTTTTTATAGAAATAAAAAATAATGAATTTTCAAACTTTGCAAGTTGAAATATAATAAATAAATGTGCAACATTAAAGTGTCAATGTTTAAAAATATTTAAATTTAATAATATGTAATATTAATATTAGAGGTAGAAGGGAAAATAAAAAATACTACTATTATTTAATTTATTTAAAAAAACTGCCTCTTATCAAATGTATAGCATTATATCGTAATATTATAGATATTTCAATTAAGTTTGTTGAATTAATACTATTATAAAAATTAATAATACATTATAATGGTAAAATAGTAATTTGACTCAATCCCATTTCCACCCTCGTCTAATTTCACCAATTCCAAACAAAATAAACTAATTTCACTTCTATTTCCACCCACTCCTGTTTTCATCTATTCCAAACAACTTAAGTGAAATTACTTCCACCTCCATTTCCACCTCTAGCCAAACAAAGCATAAAAGGCCATTTGATTCTTCTTAAAAGAATAGGAAGTCTTTTTTTCTCAAGAAATAAAAAAAGATAAATTATTTGGTTTATCATTATCTAATAAATGAAAAGAAATAAAACTTTCAAGAAAGTCCAACTTCCTATAGTACAAAGTAAAGGAAGTTGCTTACTTATCTCCCTTTTAGATAAATTTTATTTCTTATACTATTTATAAATATAATAAAAAATTATTCTCATTAAATTTAATTAATAATAATTAAAATTTATTAATTTATATTTTAATAATATTGAGAATATAGTAATTATTTTACTAATACTTCTTAGGATATTCAAAGTTGAATCCAACAAATGAGTCGTTTGGTTTGTATAAGAAGTAACTTCATGCAAGGAATTGAATTTATGAGGAAATGACTTTTTATGTGAATTTTTTGAAAAATATTCAAACTTAATTAGTTGACATATAGGAAATAACACTTTTTAGGAAATAATTTTCTATATTTTATTTAATTTAACATTGAATATCCTAAAAAGTATTAATAAAATAATAATTATATCCTCAATATTACTATAATGTAAATTAATAAATTTTAATTATCATTAATTAAATTTGATTAGAATAATTTTATTATTGTATTTATAAATAGTATAGAAAATAGAAGTTACTTGGGGTAGAAAACTTCTTAAAAGTTTTATTTCTTCTAATTTGTTAGATAATAATCAACTAAACAACCTATCCATTTTTTATTTTTTGAAGAATAAAACTTCTAATATTATTAAAGCAAACTAAATAACTTCAAAATTTAGACAGTTATTTTTTAAAAAATATTATTTTTTATACATCAACCAAATAATTTAAATATTTTTTGAAAATTTTATATGAAAATTATTTTTTAAAAAATTTTATTTTTCGTAAAAAAATTAATTCCTATACGGATTAAAGAATTCCTAGCATTCCCAATTTAAATGTTGGTAAAATAAGAGGGTGGTCCGTTGGTGGGTTGGTCCCGTCCTGCGCCAACAGGGTGGGTCAAGGTCAATGGTTTAACTGATGAGTAATAATTTGGGGTGGGGTTGGAACTTGGAAGCGTGGCTCCTGTTCTGCTGTTTTCGGATTTATCATATACAATTGAGTAGAGATCTTTTTGTACAAAGCTGGCGCCAATACCACGATTTCGTCTTCTCAAAGTTGGCTCTTGTGTTCGTTATTCTTCCAATTTATATTGATATATAATAAATATCTAAATAATAAAATAATTTTATGGAAAATCTTACTCTGTTTGAATTTTAAAATAAATAAATTAAAATTAAAATATAAAATTTAATATATAAAATACAATATAATAATACAAATATTCAACCTTTTAAAAAAAGTACATTTTTTTATAATATTATTCTAAATAGTACTATAATTTAAAGTGGGTGAATTAATTATTTCATTTATGTTTAATGCGTGAATAAAAGTTGAAAAGTTGTTAAAAGCATCATTTTCATGAAAAAGAGAGACGGCGTGATTGCGCCTGGCGGTGACCCAATGGTTATGAATTGAGCATGCTTTAGCTGTTGGAATGAAGTTGATGGTAATTCTACGTATCAAGCCTGCAAGTCCGGCTATACGTACCTTGATTTAGTGGCACAATACTAACAATCGGATATAAAAGAGATAGAGATGGAGATGGAAGGTCAGGAGTGCAATATTAAAAAGAGACGTTAAATTACTGTTTCCTCCTTCCACCGATATTTAAAATAAGTACATTAAGTGGTGGATTTTAAGGTGACCATGATGATTTAGTATTCGGATAGTATGGTAAAATACAGATCACCAGATGAGATTATTAAGTTATTGCTAATATTTTAATAATTTTATCCAATAACCTATATTTATCTACAACACTCTAAATATCAAATTCTCAGAAGTACCTTAACGGGCACCGCATTAAGATACTAAAAATTCTATAAACATTCCTTCACAAATGTTGTTTTCTTCCTCTAGGGGGGTGAGTCAACTTCAAAGAGACGGAAGTTGACCCTTTTTAAGTTATATTCTTCAAATTTTGAAGCCAATAATATTATAATAAATAATTATATTCGCTAAAATATTGTTAAAAATATTATCAATAGATTGTTTAATAAACTGCTGGTGTTATATTATAATCATTTTATTTTATTCTTAGTTAATTAGTTATAAAAGAGAAAAGACTAAAGATTTATATTATTTTTAATTTTTTAATCATTAAGCATTAAAATTAAGGTTTAATTAACATATATTAAATATCTGTTGTAATAAAACAGAGTTTATATAATAAAAACTTGGCTCCTCAATTTCTCCGGAGATTACAAAGAACAATATTCTTTTAATTATGATTAGTATTTTAATAAAATTATGATTATTAACTGTTATAAATTTAATTGAAGAATAAATAAGTAGTATTTATGTATTAGAAGTTAGTTTTTATACAATAAAATTGAGTTTATATAATGAATACTTTTCCTTTAGCTTTTTAAAGCATATATATTAAGTGAATTCTAATTTTAATTATACAAAAATGATATTTAACATGTATTGTGTAAATTTTAATTTTAACAAATCTAAAATTTATATTTTTTTAGCTAAATAAATTGTTTCAATATCTATTTTAAACGAGAGTAGTGTCAAAAATACTCTCAAGATATTCTTTATATATATATATATATATATATATAGAATGTGACATATATTTTATTAGGACCTAATCTATACGAGGGAGTATTTTTGAAAGTATCTTAGGGTACTCCATCATTTTTGTTAATGACTAATTAATTTACCTCAAATTTTATCAATTGTCATAATACTCATTTCAATGATAATTAATAATTTATTTTATGATATTTAATATTAATAAAATTAGTATTTTTAAAAGTAAAATTATATTTATATAGTCTAGATATTTTAAATTATTATATTACTTAATTTTTCCTTCATTTTCCTTTAAAAAAAATTTCATGCTTTCCAGATCTCCCCTTTCTTTCTTGGCCTTATAATACCATCTTCTTCCTTCATTTCCCAAATCTCCATCTCCTTAACAAAGCTCATCTTCTCCATTGATCCCTCAAACCTCTGCCACTTTCTATTTCTAGACACCACAATTCAATTTCGCTAGAGAATTTGTGGTTTACATCTATCACCAAAAAGTCATATTATTTTAATTCAAATAAGAAGCGACGCAAGGATAGATGAGTAGGGAGAGAATATTTGGGAAAATGAAGAAGAAAAATGTCTTTTTCGTCATGGAAGGTTTCTGTTTAAAGGAGAACAATAAAAGTATTTTAGGTATAAAACATTTAAGCTCAAACAACATCACCTTTCATTAGTCGAAAGTGGTTTTGACATTTTCAAGATTAAGGGAGTTCGAATGTAATTATCTCATATCTTGAAAAAGAAAAGAATAATTTACGCCAAAAAAAATTTAGAGAGAAAAATACTACTTTCATAATGTTGGTAGATTCTATGATGTTCTCATCCAAAGTGATGTGATAATTCTAAAAATCATTAGATTGGATAGTTATAATTAAATAATTTCATTTTAATAATTTATGGGATTGCAATAACACACTCCACATTTTAAAACTCTAGGTCTTAAATTTACGTATGAATTTTAAAAATAATTATTATTATGTTGAAGTGTTTACCATACACTACATTTTAAATAGTGTAGATTTGCACTACTGAATGATGGTTATAATTTAATCAAATTCAATGAGATTCATTATTATTTTAGAATTGGTTAAATCATACCCATTAATTTGATGATGTAAATTCATACCAAAAAAAAAAAAAAAGAGTATACCATAAACTTTTCTTATTATGTTTTTGTAACTTTCACTTGATTGAAAGTTAACAAAATTTTGAAAAAAAATTATAAATTTGTAAATTTCTTTTATGCAATATTTTATCAAAAGAATTATAATTTTTTTTATGCTTACTACATGTAAAATTTGTACAGAATTATAACTTTTATGAAAAATTTACAAAATTTGTATGCATGATTTAGAAAAATTAAAATTATGAAAAATAAGTATTCATAATTCAAAAAAATGATAAAAATCTATAATGTCAATGTATAAATTACAAATTTACAAATTGCTAATGAATTATTTAAAAAAATTAAATCATACTATGTAATATTTTAAATCTATTACACATACACAAATGTATGTATAAGATTACGTTGAGCCTTAGAGGACTACTTATTTGAGAAGTTTAAGTTAGTTAGGTAGCATTAATTCTCTCACCGTCATTCTGTATGTTCTTCATAAAAATGATCACGTATACAATAAGCTAAAATGGATGGATGGACCCTTTCTAATGATTTTTAAATAATTTTTTGTTAGACTTACCATAAAAAAATTCATTAATTAAATTTTAGTAAAATTTAGGCTAAATTATAAGTTTCGCTAGCGAACTAACTAGATACTTGATAAAAAAATATTTTAATAATAAAATTTAATTTAATTTAGTTTAATTTAAAAAATAAAATATGAGTTGAATTAATCATTTGTCAATCAAGCGATAACAAAAAGAGAATAATTAGAAGGAGTTGTCTCTATATAGATACTAAATTTATGTTGATACAAATATAGAAAAATTAACCAAGAAACATTGAAGAATAATTTTTTTAAAAAAAATTCTATAAAATGGGGAACCCGTATTATTAGTAGAATTAGAAAATTTTATTATTTGGTAAATAATTTTTCCTAATTTAAATCTTTCAAGAATCCTTGTACTTATCAACGTAAGATTTAGAAGTAACAGTGCTTAGCCCATTTTTTAAGTTGCATTTATAAAAAATTGTTGAATAAGGATGACATTTGACATCCCAATATATCTCCATTTCATATGGTTTGGACCAAGACAATATGTGAATGCAGTCTATATTTATATTGTTGTGATGATTATGGGATGTAGGTTGTCGAACAGATGCATGCCTTTAGATTTTGGGGTGCCATAAATTTTAAGGTACGAACAATTGTACAAAATTTGCATTAAATGGTTAGCATGTGAGTGGAGCAGAAGGCATATTAATATGAGTGGCCGTGCTAATCACCCCAAAAATATTAGCAGAACAAGGCTTGAGAAGTCATAAAAGGGAACGCGGTGGTTATATTTAATCTTTGTGAAGTGGTCATTTAAATTAAAAAACAGAGATAGCTAGTAAAAGAAGTACCTTGGAATATAGTTCGGGACAATTTATCATTTTCCTATTAATATTTTCCCCTTTTTTATGAGTGTTTGGTGCTACAAATAGGATGACGCTAGCTATAGATCTAATTAGTTAGGAATATAAATTACCTGTGACCGTGTATTGTCATCACAATAATTAAATACTTTTGTGGTCAACCTATGAGACTGGCTATCACTTCGATTTAAAGAATGACAATTGCAATGCCACACGAACTGTTGGGAAAACACGGGGACAAAAAAATTAAATAATTCACCTAATTTAAATTTATTTAATTTTTTTGACAAGTGTAATAAAATAAATTATCAAAAAATAATATGATGAAAATAAATTAAGAGATCAATAATTTTTAATATAAACTCCTCAATGTAAGAATAAAAATTATGAGATTTAATTAAGTAAAAACTCCACTAATACAATAATGGATAAAAAAAAATTTACTACACTACTTAAATTACCAAAAATAACATATCCAAATTTATTATAAATTAGAGTAAATATGATGATCAATTTTCTAATATAATTTGTCAAAAAAAATTCTTCCTTTGCGCCGTTCCACATTCTTGGAAGAAAAAGAAAAATAGCCTCTACCTCCCACAATTCAATTCTAAAGCCACCAACTTGGTAATATACAAAACCCTAGGCTTCATTATAAATAATTTTTTATGCTTTCAATTTTCTACCAATGATGCACAAAAATAGAGATAGCCAATATACAAAGCCTTTATAAGGGTTTCTTTTTCAATAGGGTAAATTTCACCTTTATACCTTATGCATGTAGGTTGAGGCATCTTATAACATAAGCCTGTTAAGACTTTTTCAAACCTTCTCACACACAAAGTCAATTTGGCTTTTCCTCCTAAAACATCCAATGGGCTTTTTTATTTTTTTTACTAAATAACAAATATAAAGAAACTATGAATCCACTTAAAAGGAATCCATTACTAACAAATCTCCTCTTTTTGACTAAGTGAAAAATACTGCCATTTTGATTATTAAGCAACATACTTTAAACTTTTTCCTTGATAAAGATTTAGTTAACATATCAATACCTTAGTCATCTTTATGTACTTTCTTAAGTTCCAGCAACTTATTACTCAAAATATCATATATCCAATAATGACAAACATCAATATGCTTCATTTTGTATGGAAAGAAAAATTCTTACCAAAGTGTATTGCACTTCTAATTGTTATAAAACAAGATATAATAGTCTTGCTTAAATCCAAATTCTTGAACAAACTACTTTATCCATAACAACTCTTTACACGCTTTAGTTACTACAATAAATTCCACATCTGTTGTTAAAAGAGCAACACACTTTAGCAATTTTAATTATCATTTTATAGCTCTCTTTGCAAACTTGATTAAGTAACTAGAAATATACTTATGAGAATTAATATCTTCAACTAAGTTTACATCAGCGAAACAAATTTGTAAGGAATTTTTATCTTCAAAACATAAGCTTAAATTAGTTATATCTCAAAGATGTCTCATTATCTATTTTACGACATTATAATGCTCTTTACTTAGATTTAAGAGAAAATAACTTATTATACTAATACCTATAAGCAATGTTAGATCCAGGACATACCATAATATACATTAAACTTCCAACTGCTAAGACATAAGGAATTTTTTTTCATATGTTGCTATTTTTTATCCATCATTGGACACTGCTTAGTACTTAATTTAAAATAAGTAGTAAGAGGCCTAGAAATAGTTTTGATATTTTTCATACTAAACTTTTGAACTACCTTTTTAATATACTTCTCTTATGACAAGTAAAGCTTTCCTGTACCTCTATTCCAAGTAATTTTCATACCTAAAATTTTATTTGACCTAGATCTTTCATGGAAAAAAACTTAATTGTTTATTCAATTTCAGTTTAGTAATTTTTACTTGCTAACAATAAAAATATCATCAACATAGAGCAAAATAATGATAAAATCATCATTAGAAATTTTTGAATAAATACACAATAATCAGAAGCCATCTTCTAGTAACCTTGCTTCCTATAATTAACTAAAAATTCTTGCACCATTGTTTAAGAGCCAGCTTTAGCTTATAAAAACTCTTTATTAATTTGCATACATAATTTTTTTTCCTTTCACTTTAAAACCTTGTAGCTACTCTATATAAATCTTTTCTTCTAGATCACTATGAAGAAAAGGTTATTTTCACATTCATTTGCTCAATTTCTAGATTAAGATTAGCTATTAAGCCAAGCAATTGTATGAATAAAAGATATTTTCATAATAAGAGAAAAAATTTCACTAAAATTAATTCTTTTTCTTTAAATAAATTCCTTTATAACCAATCTTACTTTATATTGAGGCTTAGAGTTATGTTCTTTATTCTTTAGTTTTATACACCTATTTGTTTTTGCAAAACTTTCATACCTTTCGGTAATTTTACTAACTTATAGGTATGTTTTTCCTACAAAGATTTCATTTTATCTTGGATAATTTCAACTACTCACTTTTATGTTTGTCTTCTATAGGCTCATTATAACATTTTGGCTTTCATCCATTAATCAAAAGAATCAACTCAGCTTCAATATACCTTATAGAAGGTTGTTTAATTTTGATAAATCTTCTTAGTGTAACAACTAAACAACTAAAGCTTTTAGTATTAGTTGTTCATTATTGTCATTTTGTGTAAAGTCATTTGCATTAACTATCTCATGCTCAAAATTTTAAAGTTTAACTTTATCCTCCTTCTTTCTTGGACGAACTATAACCTATTAGTATGATGTCCTAAAAGTCAATCATAAGATAATTGTAATAACATATAATGTATTATATTTTATTTTAAGTAATATAATTATTATATTATATTTTATTTTTGTATAATTTATAACTTAAATATAATAATTATCCCTTGGAATAATTTTGTTATTCTTAAAATATCCATAGTTGGATATTATTACAAAAGGAATAATAATAATATATTTTGAGACTTATCATGTATAGGTGACTAATGATTATGAATCATGGATATATGATATTAAGTTAATACTATGGATACATTGTTAGTGAACAGATGTACTAGGACTGACTCACTATGAGAATACTCATAAATTATCATATGTCATTAGCTATTCTCATGTAATCACAATGTACATAGTTTTTTGACCTAAAGTCACTATAGTTCCTTACATGAGGGGTCACACATCTTAATGTCATTCTGTGTCACCTTTAATTGGAATGACATGTAGGACGTTGATTGAGTGTGTCACAAATCATGCAGAGGGATATGAGTAATGTAGATGGGATCTTGTTACTCCTGTATAAAGGAGAGATATCATTGGGCTCCTTGATTGAGTGAGACTTAGAAATGTATGGTCATACTCAATTGGATTAGTATATAATATTGATCATTTGTTTAAATTAGTCTACTTAGTATCAAGAAATACAAATTGAACATTGACGAAGATGATACATTCCATACCTTCTAGTTCGATTTTGATATCATTACAAAAGGAAACTGTGATATAAAGCGTTGATCACATATTAGATGGATGTCGAATCACAGACATCCCTATTACTTAAGTGGTAGTGATATATTACTAGATACCATTCATTATTTAAGGTTCAAAGATAATTTATTGCTAACGTAGTAAAAACTTACAGGATCACACAAAAGGAATAAGAATGAGACAGTAATTAATTAATTTTTAGTTAGATCAAAAAGTTATTAATTAGGCTTACTATTCATGTAATATATATATTATAATATATTATATGATATTATTTAGTATTAAAGTAATAACAAATAATTACATTATTTAATATTAAATAATTATGTTATGAGATAATGTTATTATCTAATAATATTTAATTATTAATATTAAAGTAATATTAGATAACTAATGGATAAGTTATATTGCTCCTCACTCTCAACATGTTAAGGATAAGGTATTAATGGTTAAGTAAGATTCAAAATTAAATGCAATTTTTCTAGTAGGACTAGGAAAAGGCCTGCCTTTAGCTTTATAAAAGGAGCTTGAAGGCATAATTATTAGAGGCAGAAAAACAAAATAAATTACCACCTATAAAACTGCACAAAACCCTTCTTTTGTGTATGAAAGACAAATCTTAGCAAATTTGTGGAGGTTAAGAAGTTCTTATTCATTCCGTGTGGATATTGTAGAAGTACCATCACCTGATTGTGCTTATAATTCGGATCTGTGCTTCAAGAGGTAATCTTTGATTCTTAATTTATGTCTCTGCACATTAATCTATAGGAAGGTTTCACATTACCTGATTTTAAAAAATCTACTTTCTACTGCATTACATAATATATGTGAACCTAACTTATCCAAGTTAGATAATGGTTCACTATGCTGAGACATTACTATTTCTTTCTTACTAATGTCTTTTAGTGATTATTCTTCCACAAACACAATATCTTTACTTCCAGTCAACTTCTTTTTAACATGATCATATAATTTATAGCCAAATTCATCTTCACTATAATCTAGAAATATGCATTGCTTTGTCATCACAATAAGGTTAGGTCTTTCATCCTTGGGAATATACATAAATGATTTACATTTAAAAACATGTAAATGATCATAAGAATATTCTTACCTCACTAAACATTTTTTGGCACTTTAAACTACAAAGATACATATGGTAAATAATTCAAAACATGTATAATGGTATTTAAGGTTTCAACTTAAAAAATATTTAGTAGTTTAGCATATGAAAGCAAATATCTAACTTTCTTAACCATTGTTCTATTCATCTTTTCAATTAAGCTATTCAACAGAGAGGTCTTTAGTGATTTTTTTATGTTTAATACCTTGTTCTTTGCAATAAGCATCAAAAGGTGTTGAGTATTCACTTTCATTATCAATGCATACGTATTTCAACTTCTTCCATATTTCTTTTTTAACTAAGGCCTGAAATTATTTAAAAACCCTAAGCACTTAGTCTTTTATATTTAGTGTGTATACCTATATCTTTCTTGAGTGATCTTCAATACAGGTAACAAAATAAAAGAACCACTAAGTGTCCTTGTACTTATAGGATCACACACATCAATATGCACTAATTTAAGTATCTTTGATTTTTTTTAGAAAGTGGATGACTTTTGAAAATCATTCTATTTTTTTTCTAGCAAGACAATGTTCACATTTTGTAAATGTGAACCCTACACTCCATAAAATGTATTTCTTTTAGCTAAAACAATAATTCCTTTTTTACATATTTGGCACAGTCTCTTGCCATAACTCAGTCTCATGACTTAATTTTACAAAATTAATAACATCTCCGACAATTTTTTCTTGAGTTAAGGAAAGTGTAGAATACTTCGAACCTTTTAGCCACAACTATAGAACTCTTGATAAGCTTCTATTGGTCATGTGAGAAAAAATTATTATAACATTCATCACAAAGTTTACTTATAAAGAGTAAGTTCAATTAAATATTTGAAACATATTTTACACATTTGAGAGTTCATCTGGTACTATTGGATATTTTCATAATGACATTTCCAATACCAACACACTTTATTACCTTCATGGGTCAATCTTACATTTCTAAAATTACTAAGACTGTAAGATGAAAAAAAATTCATTCTACATGTAATATGAGTGGAAGCATCATTATCAATTACTTAAGTGGTTTCATTCTCTACAAGGTTGACGACATCATCTTCATGAATCTAAAGAAATTAATTAATCATTGTATTATCCCTTTTTTCGTCGCTTTCATTTTTTTACCTTTCCCTTTTTCTATATAACTTTGGTTTTTATTGTTCTTCTTCAATTTTCAACAATATTTCTTGATGTGCTTTTTTTTGCCATAATAATGACACTTAATATTTTTAAATCTTTTCCTAGATTTGCTTTTACTTTGATCTTTATCCCTTATACCCTAACTTTTACTTCTCCTCCAAGATTCAGCAAGCATAATATCTGACTATCAAAAAGAACTTTATGATTTACTTTATAACTCTTCACTCAAGACATGCCATTTAAAGTGGAATTAAATATAAACATTTTGAATATCTCTTATGAGTCTAGTAAAAAATCAATAAGCATCAAACCCTAAACTTCATCTTCAAATTTGTTACTGATGGCAAAAAGTTAATTAATAATCCCTTGATACTTATTTAAGTGATTTGTTATTGGAGTGTCATCTTAATATTTTATACTCATTATTTATTTTATCAAAAATATTTTATTATTCCTGATTTTTTTAGATTACTACTTTTCAAGTTTAATTCACAATGCACGAGCATGTGTTTTTTCTTTAATATGATTCCATACATTCTCTTCTACCTACTACTTGATATACGAAAAACCTACCTATACAACAAATCTCCTTCTAAATCTGATTTCTTTTCAAATTTTTCAATAGCAAATATAAGCAAATAGTAATCTTTCATGTAAAACAAATATTCCATCTTCCTTTTTCAAAAAGTATAATTCTTATCATTCAAGAATACCATTCTACTTGTATTAATGCTTTCATGTTCACACAAGTAAAATATACCATAACCTGAGTTTTGATATCACTTGTTAGGAAAATACAAGATTAGAATAACACAATAGAAAAATTAAATAACTCACTTTAATTGACTTTTTCCACACATGCAATAAAATAAATTACCAAAAAAATATGAAAAAAAAGGCCAATAACTTTTAATGTGAAAAATCCCTCATTATAAGAGTAAAAAATCACAAGACCTAATTCGATAAAAACTCTACTAATAAAATAATGGATACAAAGTCTTTGTAGAAATTTTAGGAAACAACCCATATAAAAACTTTTCACCAAAACAGATGAAATTCTCAATAGAAGCAACATAATAATTAACACCAATTATTATATAAAATCAACTAATAGAAAAGAAGAAAAATCAATAGACAAACATCTATTACACTACCCAAATTAAGAAGAAAAATATACCCAAATTTGGTGTAAATGCGAGTAAATATAATAATAAATCTTTTGATATGATTTGGTAAAAAAATCCTACAATTTCTCTATAATGTCCCTTATTCCAAAAAGAAAGAGAAAAATAACTTTTATATCATGCAATTCAATCCACAAAGCCACTAACTTGGTAATACATGGAACCTTAAACTTTATTATAAGCCATTTTTTTATGATTTCAATTTTCATCAAAGAAGCACAAAACTCGAGATAGCCAATGTACAAAACCTTTTTAAGGGTTTCTTCTTCAACAAGGTAAATTTCACAAGGCACCTTCACACCTTATGCATATAAGCTGAGGTATCTTATAACATAAGCCTTTGAAGGCTTTTTCAAACCTTCTCACACACAAAGCCAATTTGGCTTTTCCTCCTAAAAATGCCCAATAATTGTTTTTAATCTTTTTTGCTAAATAATAAATATAAAAGAACTATGAATCCACTTAAGAGAAACCCACCACTAACATGAACGATTCTTCCTAACAATGGTAACTATCTTGGGATTAGGTAAGAACCAATGTGTGGTCATCAATTGTCATTGTCAAGGTGTTAACATCTAATTCCATCTTTTGCCCTAAGGGCTTCCATCTCATCTAGGATTATTATTTTTTTCTATCTATCACACTATTTTTATATGCACACAACAAACTTCAAGGTACCATAGAATGCATTTAAATAAGTGCATTCAAAAATTTCTCAAGAACTACTTGTAAAAGGTATTTACACTTAAAAATTGACTAACACCAAATATAAGAAAATATTTTCATTTAATTGTGATGCAAGCTTGATTCATAATAAATTATACTATTAATTTGTAAACACTGTTTTCATAAGAATAGTGGCACTTCCAAATTAGGCTTTAAACTCTTACCATCTCAAGGCTGTCTTTGGAATGGACTTGCTTCTCTTCAACCTTCTTGTATCTATACCAAGAAGCACATACTAAATAGAACCCAAAGTTGAGAACACTTAGCACCGCTAGCAGATAATAGAAATAGTCTAACTCATCTCTATTCAAGTTATTACTTGCCAACCATCCCCCGCTCACTTTGTTCACCACCTCAACTACCACCGTGCTTGTGAAGTAACCAAATGCGACTGAGCACCAAGAAATAGCTGTGCTTAGTGACTTCATTCCTGCTGAACTTTCTGCATAGAAAAACTCGAGAAGTCCTACTAATGTAAACATGTCAGCTGCTCCAAATATACCATACTGAAAACCCAACCAAAATACACTTATTGGCAGAGGCTCTGTGCTATCTACCATGTTGTGTTGTATGGCCACAGACTTGCGGCGGGTTTCCATAACTCCAGCAAGTGCCATGGAAATAGCTGAGAGAACCAAACCAATTCCAATTCGTTGAAGATGTCGGATTCCAGTGGGAATGGCGGTGATTCTTCGAGCAATTGGGACAAAAATACGGTCATATAAGGGGATTAAGATGAACATGAATAAGAGAGGAATCACTGGGAGAGAAGGGGCGGGCACTTTGAAGTTGATAATCTCGGAGTTCATGGTTGTGCTTTGTTGGATAGAGAAAGTCTGAAGCTGAGCCAAACATGTGTTCATGAATATAGTGCTGAATATTATTGGTAGCATGCGGATTAGGATTTTTGTTTCTTCTACTTGCGTTACTGCGCACAGCCTCCAGGGCCCTGAGGAGATGGATGTTGCTTCGCCATTGTTGCTTCTAACAATTGCTGCTCTGTCCAAGAATCTGCAAAATTCATTTTCACAAGCAAAACAATGAGAGGAAACAAAAAAAGGGAAAAACGAAGAATATTCTATCAGTCTTTCACAATGTATAACCTGAATTGATTTGTCCTTTTAAGGATTTCATGGTTGTTGTCGCCATCTTTCTCGTGGATCTCATGCAGTTCATCTTCATTGTCTGGAATTGGAAGTTTCCTATTTCGGAAGGCTACTACAATTACCTAATAAATGAATCAACAATTAATGCTGATAATATGAATTACTCTGCTTACGCTCTGATTATCCACAGCTCCTGAAAGGTTATTTACCTGTATGATCCGGAGCAGCGGACTACCCTTTGGGACATTGTTCCGATACAATGACTTGCCCATGAATAGGATAAGAATAGCAAATATGACTGCTATGGTGCTCACCCCAAAACTCCAATCCCATCCTTCGTTAGTACTAATCCAAACAATGAAAGTAACACCGAAAATGGCTCCTACAGTAAGGCTAAACAAAAACCAGTTGAAATAGCTTGAAAGTTGAGCTGCTTCTTTAGGGTCCTTATCATCAAACTGATCAGCTCCTAAGGCAGGCAATGCTGCCTTAATACCACTTGTTCCGAAAGCAACAAGGTAGAGACCGGCGTAAAGAATTGCAGCCTGGACACCTTCAGCAGCCTCACATTGACTGCTTTGTGTTGTGGCTGCGTTGTTGCACGGAATGGGTCTCAACTGGTGGAAGTGTGCTTGCGCTGCAAGGAGACCATATCCCTGGTAATGAGGAAAATAGATGATTAATGAGGGCATGTGTATTTTCAAAATAATTAGATTTTATTTAGTTTAGAAATCTTAATTTTAACTTAAATACATTTAAGGAATATTCCATCATATTTTCAATAGAATTCACTCAATTGGGTAACTGTAACATTTCAAAGTAGAGCAGAGAATTAGTGTAATTTTCATTTATCTTAGGGATGGTAGGGTATTTTCTCTCTAGAAAAATTAGAGAATAAACACCCTCATTTTTAAATAAAGTAACTATTATATCTTTCAAAATTTTTTTTTGTAAAGTATATCTTTCAAATTTTATAATTAGCATTATTAATCCTTTATTTTTATTTTTATGGTTGTAATTATTTATTCCTTTATTCATTTACAATATTAAAATAAATAAAAATATTAAAATTTATTATTAAATCTTAACTTAATAATATTAAAACATATTTTTTGTTATATTCTTTTTTATCATTTATTTTAATATTACAAGTAAATGAAATGATAAAAAATTATAATAAAAGTAAAATAAGGAAGCGATTATTATATTTACTTAAAATTATAATTATAATGTTCATACTAACTGAAGAGAATTAGTTGAATTAATATTAATTTGTTATCAACAATATTTGCAAAATTAGACGGTTAGATAAGTCCGACTGTCAACCGACCCTTCAAGCGGTTCGGGCCAATCTTTAAGATTATTTTAACAATTGGATTAGTTCAAACCAGTCCGAACCAAACAGAACCTACAAAAATCGGATTGGACTAAGGAACTTATCCGATTAATAAAAATCGTTCTGGCTCTTTGTTTTTTGAATTTTTTCACTTTTTTTTATAGAAAATTAGTAACTTTGAATCCATACTCAGTAATTCAATCCACAAAAAAATTTAAATAGAAAAATTCATTAGTAAATTAATAAACTAAATGGATTGAAACTCACCAGTACTATATGCTAGTTTTATTTGTAAAATTTGTTATTTTACTTAAATTCAGACTCATATTTTGAGAATAAACATTTAATTTATTTATAAAATTCTATATAATATATATAATATCCTAATTATAATATTATATCGAATCAAACCATTAATTTAATCGGTTTAATCAATCAAACTGTACGCAAATCAAAAACCTTTTCAATACATCCGATGTTTAAGATATTGACTACCAACCAATAGGTGCGGTGTTGACCTTCAATTGTTGGTTTTTAATTTTTCAAAGTCATTTTATTAATGGCATGGCTTGTCCACAATTATAATGATTACTCAAGAAATTGATGTCTTTTGCTGATTGGATCCTTGGCTGCAAATTGCACTTTTCTGGTTAACAAGATTTTCACGCATGGCCACATCCATTATTTTGGCTGTTGTTGGTGGCTGCTCAAATAAACATGCCAGTAATGGCAATAGGTGGATTTAAAATATTGCTTTTAGTGAAACTCTTAGTAAGTACTGCGATGCTTACTAATCGAATCAGTCAATCTGTCAAAATTGTGTCAATGGGTAAAAGTTCAATCTCAAATCTAAGCACAAGCAAGTAGAGATAAAACTTACCAGGAGTTCCATGATTGCAAAAATGAGACAAGTCTTGAACCTTGAAAGATAGGTGTCAGAGATGAACCCGCCAACCAGTGCTGATAAAAATGCGGTTCCCATGAAGTTGGTCAAAGTGGTGGCAGACTTTGTCAAGCTGAAGTTCATGTACCCGAAGGAAGTAAGTCACCAAGCTCACCGCATTTGCAACGAATGCCATGTTCTCCAGCCCCTCCATAGCTGTATGCGCACATTAACTTATCAACGATCATAATTTAAAATACAATATTACCGAGCTCTTCGATTAGTACCATATACAAAAAGTGCAGCTCTGTTCCCTCCCCGCCTTCTTTCTTGTGTTCCCATGTCTCTGCAGATTCCCTGGATCAGTTAACCAGAAAAGAAAGAAAGAAGTTAAAAAAGTATTATTGGAAGAGCATACTCCCAGTTATGATCAACACAAAATATATGTCAGTCACTGTCAACAAATGGTGAAGAATTAAAACCACAATCTTATACCCAGATGAACAATCAATCCCTTTAGGCTTTAACACTTGGTGACAGTTGTTGAGTTGTGCATGTGTATTGTAAAACTAGTTTCCTTCTGTTTGTCGAAGAAAATCAAGTGGTTAAAATTACCATTGATAATGCCGGCAAAGGAGCAGAAGCGGCCTGTCTGCTTGAGAGATACTTAATGTTTGATTATTTCTCTCTTAATTTGATTATATATAGTGACAAGTTCAGTAAACGGTCCAATATTATATGTGCTGCCTAATAATACCATAAAAGTCATAGAGGAATCATATCATGTGGCATCCTGTCTCTCGAAAAATGCTATAAACTACGTTTTGTGTTTTGTTGGTTGTGAGTTCTTTCCCTCTCCCCCTATTCCTTTCCCGGAACTCCAGTCCTATAATGTAGGTAGGTATCTTGACTTTTTTTTTCCGTTGATATAATTTATTTGTTTATTAGTGGAACAAATTAGCGATTCTAATGGTTGGATATATATTTTTAATCTTAATGTAGAATTGAATTGTTACTATTTTCTATTATCTGTTTGAAAAATTAAAAAATTACATCTTCTATTGGGCTTTGTTCAAGTTCAATGTTGTTGAATGAAGTGTGGAGGCATCAATCAGTAATGTATTTCTATTATTTCGTTACACCCATCTTGAAGGACTTGGCGCCCTATTCCTTCATTTCATGTCTTGAGTATATATGGTTCAGTCATACGATCTTAAAACCAATTCCTTGTTCGACCAAATCAAAAGGCCTGCATTTTTCATCCAATTGTAGTTGTCCTTTCATTCTTGCGACAAAAACTAAAAATATTTTTGATAATCCTTTGCCGATTGACTCACGATTAAAAAAGAGATCTGTAGATTCTGTAGTACCTTAATAATGGAGCTTTCTTGCCTCTTTATTTTGAACCCATTAATGGAAGAAATAGTTGTGTATTTCAACGCTATTCGTCCAATCAAGAAAAATCACTGTCAGCGAGATTAGAGTTGGTTTGATTCATTAAGTTTGTATATGGAGAAAATTGAATCTTAAAAAAAATATTTTTTTTAAAAAGTGAGTTTGCATAAGAGGTAAATTTTCATTGCTCTGCTCAAGGTTGGTTGCCAGTAAAAATGGATTTAACACTTCTCAAAAATTAATTTTTTTTATTATTTGGTTCAAATGTAACTTTTTCAAAAGGTATGATTGAAATTATTAATTTGCATTTCACAGCTATAAGATTAAAAAATTAGATATATTAATGATTTTCAACTGTTTCAATTCTTTTTCTTTAAAGTCGTGTTTAGTGTATCTTTCTATTGTAATTTTTCTTGAACTTGTAACTTCTACTTATTTATAAGTTATCATTAAACATTTAAATTAGTTTCATGAATTATAAATAAAAAATTAAGAAGATCTCTCTCTCTCTCTCTCTCTCTCTCTCTCTCTCTCTCTCTCTCTCTCTCTCTCTCTCTCTCTCTATATATATATATATATATATATATATATTCTTTTCCAGACAACTGCTTTAAACACATAGGTATCATGAAGATGAAAACCCCAGTGATGGAGAAAAAAGGGTAAGATGGTTATTCATTAAAATTAACAGGATAATCTTTATTTCCTCCTATGAAAGACATAGAAAGTCTTACCAAGGGGAGGTTGATTAAATGATCATAATTCTTTTAATCAATCAAACAATAATATTTTGTACATAAAAATGGTAAAAAAGAATTTTTTTTCAAATTTATTGAACAGGACACTATAATAGTATGTTAGGATTGTCAATAAAAGTTATTCAAATATTATTATCAAATCCAATTGGACTGAAAGACAAAAATGTGATTAATTTCTGAATATCAAAAGAGTTTTTGAAAAAGATTAACCTATCAAGTAAGACAACTAATGTTAGAATAATTGAATATATGATCAATATGGAAATTATAATGATCTTATTCCAATCAAATGAGATTTAAGTACAAATAATAGTAATTAAATAATTTCCCTGCCCATATATAAATACCCATATTAAATTATTAAATTAATTAATTTATATATAATGAGGAACGTGAAGACGATTGCTAATATTAATTACAACCGAGTAGTCCACTTGCATTTTCCTACCTTAAAAGGCTAGTCAGCTTCACGTTGACACACAGATAGAGAAGAAATGAATAAGCAGAATCAACAGATCGAGCAACGAGTTCGCTATTGATTCCATTCTCTCAAACACGGTGGAATGCGCCAAATTTCACTTCGAGAAGCAAAGTGCTGTTGCAGAAATAAATCATTGAGTAAGACCGTAATGACTTTTAAATTAAGGATAATATTGATTGATAAATGAGTAATTAATGTTAGCAAGTTATTGTAAACGTGAAATAACATCAGCCAGTTTAGGTGCGAGGGAGATGGTAATTGAGATTTAAGCATATGACGTGGAAAAATTTATCAGCTTCGAAAGAAAAAAAGTTCAAGACTATATCACCTTTTGTTTGAATGGAGATATCAAGCTTCCCTAATTTCTTCGACATAAAAGAATGGAGTAATTGGCTATGTGAAGATTGGCCAATTTGCATACCCGAAAGACATAGAATATTGTTGTTACCAAACTCTAGCGCATAGTGTAGAGGCTATAGTAGTGTAATGATTTCCATATATCATGAATACAAACAAACTAAACGATTATATATAGCCAAACTGCAAATGACTATTGACAAAACAGCCCTAAATCATGCTCTAATAATTTGGACATTTATTTCTTCATCAGCTTATGTATATCCCGCAACTTGCATATATGTATAATAACGTCCCACTCTTGCAGCGCAATCTCCTTGTTGACCCCTTTTCTCAGACAAGAGAATGAGGAGGAGAGAGTGGGAAAAAAATATTATAACTATCTCATTATTTCGTCAATAAAGAAATTGGAGTTATATAACTAATTATATTATACTAATGAGTTTTCTAAAACCCTTCACCATTCCTTATTTTGAGTTCTTTCAATTTGAAAATTTTCTAAGCAACCAAATACAGAAAAATGTAAAAAGGGAAAAAGATAGAGATGTGTTCATGATTTAGGAGAGAAAATTTTATGGTAAGAGATACAAGCTTAGAAAGATGCAACTTTTGTACATAGCAACATTACAAAAATTTTGGTACTTAGCGGTGGAATAAATATTGCAAAATACATTCCTATATCCAATTTTGAAAAAGAAACTAAAATTGATTTTATTGATATAATTAGTGGTGAATTTTGTGTCTATTGCTACATAGTTCAAAATATTCATTGATGGAGTTAGCAACAGAGTAGAAAAATCCTTTTTTATTTATCAACAAATTTAACAACTAATAGTTGTATAGAAATTTTAAAATCCTTTGGTGTAATTTTTTCCCAAAAAAATAGCAACGAATTTAATGACAAATGAGAAATGATCTATCACAAAACTGTACGCACCATATCATCAAAAATAAAAATTAGTGATAGAATTATTTATTGTTAATTTTTTAATATTATTAGTTCGTAACAACACCTCTTCAACAAATCCACTTTTCTCTTATCCTTCTTTTTGCCTCCGCACTATTGCTGCCTTTAATGCCAACCTCCCCTCTACCATTTACCACCTCCAAAAGCTTCTTTATTGTGCCTTCTCTCTTTTAATTAGTTGTTTTCTTATGAAAGATTAGTTATAATGTTTGGGATTTGTTTGATAGTTTTATGAGGAATTTCTTAGATTTCTTCTATTATTGATGTTTATCTTATACTTTTCATGTATTATGTACGCATTGGAATGTTTTTGAATTTTGAATATTGGTTGAATTTATGAATTTGATGATTTAAGGTTTGATAAAGGGTAATTGGGATTTATATGTAATTAGAATTTATTCTATTTTAATTCAATTTGAATATGATAAAGGTTGATTAAGGTATTATAATGTTTATATTGATTTTTTTTATTTTACAGATTTTGTTAATTTTATAGTTAATCCAGCCTTGGATCAGGAGATATATATGGGTGATGTTCAGTTGTAGAGTTAAAATTATAATAGTTGAGACCTTAGTATGTTAAAAATGTACTTCATGCATATATGCAACATAATTTTATTTAAAGAGTAGTTGATAAATTGTTAAATAACATATATGTGTGTGATGCTAAATCAATATAGATGTACCTAAACATATGAAGTAGATGTATAATATGAGTAGGTCCTAATCGATCAAGAATAGTAATTGAATTTATTAATTGAGTGAATGAATTCATCGCATATGCTTATACAAAGGAGATTTTGATTTTTTTTTTGAAAACTCAGAAAATAAGGTGTCCATGTATTAAGTGTGAAGATAGGAAGATTTTAGTGCCTAATATTGTGATTAAACACTTTTATAGGAAAAAATTTAAACCTAATTATTAGTACCGGACATTTTACATGAAAAAAAAGTGCCTCAATTTGATATTAAACCTAACAATATAGAGTGGAGAGATCAGGGAGGTAATTCATTTGAAGAACCAAGTAATAGGTTTAAGGCAATGGTAATAGATATTATATATATGAATTTTGAAAAAAAAATAATCAAAATGTAGAATATTTGCCCACATTACCTAGAGTTTTATCGACCTTAAGGCCCTATAAAATGCACTTAGATAAGATTGTGTTATAATTAGAGCATCTAAAAAATTTCCTTAGAGCTACCTGTAAAAAGCATTTACACTTAAAAGTTTAACTAACAAAAAAATGAGAAATACTTACATAAGTATTTTTTATTATGTTCATCCTTAGATACTACAACTTAAGTGTTACTAACTAATAATATGTGAATATATTTTATTCAATAATTAATTAAATATAAATAATAAATTAATAATAATTTATTACTAATTATGATAGGAGAAAAAGTTAAGCCAACTCATAATTAATTACCAGATAAAATAGACTAATGCATTATTAGCTGGCAGCATGTGTTTAAGGATGACATGGTAAGTGATGTCGGTGTAAGTATTTCCTCAAAAAAGATAAGTAAATATTTTCATATAATTGTGATACAAGCTTAGTTCATAATAAAATATACCATTAATTTGTAAACATTGTATTTCATGAGTATAAGGGAACCTCAAAACTAAAGCTTAAACTTTTTCCATCGTAAGGCTATTTTTGGAATGAACTTGCTTTTCTTCAACCTTCTTATATCTATACCAAGAAGCGCATACCAAATAGAATCCAAAGTTGAGAACACTTGGCCCTACTAAGAGATAATAGAAATAGTTTAACTTATCTCTATTCAAGTTATTATTTGCTAGCCATCCTCTACTTACTTTGTTCACCACCTCAACTACTACTGTGCTTGTGAAGTATCCAAATGCAATTAAGTACCAAGACATAGCTGTTATGAATTTTTAAAATATTAAATGCACAACCTTTCAATTTCTAAAGGTTATGGATTCATAAGGTTATAACTCCTTATATCCCATCATGTTTAAATAGTCATGTTCTTTCATGTTTGAATTTCTTAAAGACTTATGTCTTTGCACATTTGAATTTTTTGAAAACTTATGTCTTTTTATGTTTGACTTTCTTGAAGAACTTATGTCCCTTTATGTACAAAGGTAAATTCCTTTATAAATAAATTATTCTTAGGTAAGTTTTGGTAGTAGCAAAAAGAAGAAAAAAACACTCTTAAACTCCTACAATTCTCTCCAAAGATCAAACACTATGTTGTCCTTATCTTCACTAAGAGCAAAATGCAGATAGACTAGGCTTAATTTTATCCTGAAAGGAATTTGCAAATTCCCTATTGTACACATTAGGGGCAAATTTAGCCTAAAGGATAGTGGCATTGTTACATGACTTGAAGCAAATCATTTTCTAACTTTTAGTCATTTGTTCATCCTTAAAGGTAGCATCGATAATAATCTTTAGGCTAAAATTTTTCTAACATACAATGGCTAGAACTTTGAAGAATTTTGCTTCAAACTTCGTTAAACTTGAAAGATTTGATGGTAGGAATTTCATATGCTAGTAGAAAAGAGTGCACTTCCTATTAGTGACTCTTCAAGTGGCATATGTTTTGAACACCCTAAAGCTTGCAGAGAGCGAGAATGAAAGTATGGTGGACACAAAATGTAGGCAAAAGTGGGAAACTAACGATGAAATATACTAAAAGCACATCCTCAATGCTATGAGCGACTCTTTGTTCGACATTTACTACAATGTTCCCACAGCCAATGAGTTATGGGATAAATTGGAGATGAAGCATTTAGTTGAAGACTCCATAATAAGAAATTTCTTATTTCCCACTTTAATAATTTTAAGATGGTTAATGGTAGACTTGTAATGAAACAATTTTTTTGAATTAGAGAGAATTCTAAATCATTTCACTAAATAACATGCATATGGTTGAAATAATTATTGTAAGTTCCATAATAGATAAGATACTTCTTTCTTGGAAAAATTTTAAAAGAAGCCTGAAATATAAGAAAGAAGATATTACTCTTAATGGTCTAGCTAAATATCTATGTGTAGAAAAAGAATTCCACATGCAAGATGAGACTAGAGATCCAAATGCGTTAAAAGTAAATATAGTGGAAGAAGAGTAGTCTAGCAAGGACCCACCTAAGAGGAAGAATCAATTCAGTGATAATCCCCAAGGCCACATGAAAAAGAAGAAAGATAAATACTTCCTTTGTTATAAGGAAGGACATTATAGATTTGAAAGTCAAGCTCTTAAAAAGAAAAAAAAGCAAGGATCTAATAATGCTTCCTCTAAGGATCTTATTGCAATGATATCTAAAATTAATTTGCTTAAGGATGATGATACATGGTGGGTTGATTTTGGCATTTCTCGGCATATGTGTAAGAATAAAAGCTTGTTCAAAATTATGAAAACTCTAAATGATGGCACTATTCTATACATGGGCACTTTATTATTGTTCTTGTCCTTATGATAGGAAATATAGAACTGAGTTTCACTTCTGGAAGGATGTTAACATTGACAAATGTTTACAATGTACCATAAATTAGAAAAAATTTAATGTCTAGTAGCTTGTTGAATAAGTTAGTTTCAAATTTGTAATTGAGGCTAATAAGTTTATACTGTTTAAGGGAGGAATGTTTTTAGGAAAGGGATATTTATGTGATGGTATGTTTAAGATGAACATTAATTGTTATATCACTAACAACAACAATAATAATGTTAGTTCTATTTACATGGTTGTGCCCTCTTTCCTTTAGCATTAAAGATTAGGATATGTACACTTTAAAAGGTTGCATGAAATGATTAAATTAGATCTACTTTGATATTTTGAAAAATCTAAAAATAAATACAATACATGTATGATGATAAAAATCACAAGAAATCTATTTCCTAAAGTAGATAGGGCATCAATCGTACTTCAACTTGTTCATAATAATGTTTATGACTTGCATAATACATCAACACTAAGAGGAAAGAAATATTTTATCACATTTATTAATGATTGCACAAGATATTGCTATATTTACTTGCTACAATATAAAAATGAAGCATTAGATAAATTTAAGGCATATAAAATTGGAATTGAGCTGCAATTAGATCAAAAGATTAAATGCTTGAGATGTGGTAAAGGAAGAAAGTATTATGATCCTTTCTATTTTTAATCCATTAGTGTTATTCCTAAAATCATTGCTCCTTACACATCACAAAAAAAATGGTGTAACTGAATGCAAAAATCATGTTCTTGTTAAAATGGTAAACTCTATGTTGAAACTCTGGTTTAAGCTAAGGATTTGAGGGTGAAGTATTGCTTATAGCATATCATATTCTGAATAGAGTTCCTAACAAAAGGAGCAAGATAACCCTATATAAGCTTTGAAAAAAGAGAAAACCTAACCTTAACTATTTAAAAGTTTGGGCTTATAGAGTTATTGTCAAAGTGTTTGAACCTAAAATGAAGAAATTAGGTAAAAGAGGTATTGAGTGCATTTTCTTGGGATATGCATAAAATAGCAAAGCCTATCAATTTATGATTATTAAACTAAATGACTCAATATTAGTTAATACATTATTAAGTGATGAGATGTTATTTTTAGGAGAATAAATTCAATTCTATTCCCTATATTAATGATAACAGCCAAAGGCAAAATCAAAACCTTGGTAAAGACACAAATACATTAAAAAATTAACATCAAGATGAAGTCACTGAACTTTGAAAGAGCAAAAGATAAAAGTTTTTCATAGTTAGAATAGGTGAGTAAACTCCTTCTTTAAAATCGCACTTGAAAGTTTCCTACCTTATACGATTAGCTAGTTAATTCTTTTTATATCCCATTTTTTAATAGCCATATACCATATCTAATTGAATGAGATTTCTTATAGAATAGATTTGATCTATTCCATTTTTTTGTGAGTTAACCAGAAGAAAAGGGGTAACATCTGTGGGCTAACATGGAATCCACTTAAGGACTAATCGGTTTAGGTAAATATCTAATGTGTTCCTAAACTAGAGAAGTTATTTTTAAGGATGAAGCTATACGTTTTTAGGATTTATATGCTCCCTAGTTCGAACCTCTAATACAAGAAAGTTTGTAAATAATGAGATTCGTTATTGCTTTAACACTGAGATTGATCCCAAAATGTACCAAGAGGCAATAAAATCACAAGATGCTATGTTTTGGAAAGAAGCCATCAATAATGAAATAGATTCAATTATAGGTAATAAAACTTGGAAATTAGTTCATCTTTCATCTAGTTCTAAACTAATTAGTTGTAAATAGATTTTCAAAAGGAAAATGAAGATGGATGGAACCATTAATAAATTCAAAGGTAGATTGGTTGCTAAAGGCTTTTGCTAAAGGCTTTTCAGAAAAGCATGGCATTGATTATTTTGACCCATATTCTCTTGTGGCACGAATAAGCATAATAAGAGTTACGATTACACTTGCTTCAATTCATAATTTAATAATTCAATAAATAGATGTTAAAATAGCATTCTTTAATGGTGAATTGGATAAAGAAGTGTATATAGAATAACTTAAAGGCTTTATTATGCCTAGTCAAGAACACAAGGTATGCAGGCTTGTAAAGTCCTTGTATAGATTAAAGTAAGCAACGAAACAGTGGCATCAAAAATTTAATGAGGTGATTCTTTCTAATGATTTTAGGATCAATGAATTTAACATGTGTGTTTATAG